>OV281367.1:8750000-10000000 GCA_923062675.1 Marasmarcha lunaedactyla | reverse complement strand
CATAGCCCCAAAGTAAGCAGCGCTTATGATATGGATGGAGCCAACTGGGGGGAGCGCAGAACAAACAAACATACATAAATATCAATAACCATGATCCGAGAACAAACCAGGATTCGAACTAAATCACTCGGCCCCTTTTATCATAACCCTGAGAAGTCGGATCGTAAGCAAACGCAACTGATGATGATAAGTCCTATGTTATCATGAATCTAAGATGTATCGATAAATTGATAACTTGGTTGAAATATATTTAATTGTGACAAAGTAATTTTACGTAAAAGAAGAATACACAGAAATTACAAAAGCTTTTTTTATGAATCGGCAGGCGTTTGTCTCTCTTGGCCGCTGGTGGCTTTCACTCTTCGCTTGAAAGCTCCAGGGTTTAATTTGTCTAGGAAAACACGCAGGCAGATTGTTGCATTCTTTGGCAGCAGGGACCAAACACGAGCTGTCGACATATGTGCGGCTGTTCGGCGAATCTACCATAAGCGGGTGGAGTTTCTGTCTGCACCTGGTTGACCGGTGGAGAAAAGAGGATGGTTCGATGATCTCAAAAAGAGTTTGCACATACCCTTTACGACCTGTCTGACCCAAATGACTTTTAAACTACGCCGGCTTTTGTGTCATATCTACAGGGTGTCCTAGAAATTAAACTGTCAAGCAGTTAGGCATTTTATTTAAATTATGAATGGTAATATTACAGGGGATAAATCGAAAGAAAAGTTAATATTTGTAGTTAATACTTATAATTTAAAAAGTAAATGAACAACATTTTTTTAATTTTTCTGATAGCTGTCAAAACTTGGCATATCATCCAGTTCAGATTGACGTTAATTTCTAGGACAGCCTATAGACATGTTTCTAATCATTTTCGTGTCAAAGACAACAAGGCCAATTGTGCGAATACGAGAAAAAACAAACTTGATTTTCAGCAAACGTTTTGAAGGAAAATCATGCATAAAAATTCTCTTGCATAATATAAAATATATTTTTTTTATACTTCGAATGAAAAGTTATTTAAAATTAGTAACAATTATTTAGTGGATATAATGACATCACGTTTCTTACAAACGACATTGACTTACAAACAAATCGACTCGGGTCCGGGCAAAAATGAAATGTTAATACAAAAATGTAAATATTACACCAGTCTTGATTTGATCGGCCGCCCTACAACACGTCTAAAATGACATATAGCTTGGTGAGAACTGTCACAATTTGAACGCTCGAAGTAGTCGAAGCTGCATAAAGTAAACAATTGTGGCAAACAATAATCTTGCTGCTGTCATGCAACGATATACGATTTAAATTTCAAGTGATTTAATTTATTCATAGTTCTGTAAATGTGTGGGTGAATTCGGGGCACTTTTTACTACAATTTTGTATTAGACCCACCGACCGTTTGTTTTTTTTATGTCAATGTTTAAAACATACATAAATAAATATTTTATTAACAATTTAATAAACACCACGTTCATCCTTTGATGCAAGTAAATTAGCGGAACAAAGGCGACTACATGATGAAATTGAGCAAAGGATCTTGTACTAACACGAGTTCAAGTGAAAGTCTGGCAATTTGTTATTCAACGCAATTTAGTAAATTAATATACAAATTATTTAATTTATAGTATTACTATCTTTTTGCGGGGTGCTGTGTGCGTGTAAAAATGTAACTTAACTTTGCGTAGCAGCCGCCATCTTGTCAAGCCGTGTTCTCGTCGCTTTGGTGCGTGTGTTGTGTGTCCGTACAACCATTACCTACACCTTTTCACGCACACATAGTTGCTGTGTATAACAAGCTTAACGCACACATAGATCCGTGCGAACAACGGCTTGAAATTTATTTTAGCTTTCGATATGTCAGCCTCATCGTATAAACATTACACTGGGTTCGAGTCACTCTGGCTATGGTGGAGGTGGGCTCTGCAAGAATTCTATACAATGTATTTACTTAACCGTACTTTCGCGTCAACGCCTCCCGCCCGACCTCAAACCTAATACACTCAGAACTGTAACCACATGTACCTGAAGATTCTTATCATTAGGTATGTAGCCACTTTATTGCCTTATTTATACATTTATGATACAGTATTATGGCTATAAATAGATAAATATAATTGTATCCGCTTGAGATGCATAGTTCTTATCTAAGTTATAAACATATTTATATCAAAAAATTTTTTTTGCCATGTATTTAGCAATAGATTAAATGTTATAATTGAATCAAAACTAAATATCTTTTAAAAACCTTTTTTTAAATAATTTAGGATTCCTCGATCTCACTCACACTTTATGGAATGACTCACACCGTCTCATGCAAACCAGAATTTGAAAGCTATGTTCGCTTTGGGTACACAAGAATCAATTTTAGTAATTTAAGAGAAATTGTTCGAAACTGCGTCCCTTTGAAAAAACATTTTTTGCGCCCAATCTAAGAAATAATGTAATAAGTGTTACACATTTTAAAATTGTTATTAAATGTGCCACTTTTACAAGTTACTTGCCAAAATGGCGTAGTACATTTTTTTGTCGTACGGGAGTTAAAGTATGGCAAAAAATCAATTTGGAATACTTGGTTCAGCATAAAATGACATCCTCTCTCAAGCTGGAGCAGTTGGCTTAATATTTAATGTTACAGATTACAGAAGCACTATTCAGGAGGTCGTAAGAAAAGAAAAATTGGCAAAAAGTAAAGATTTGTATGTAGCAACAGCAGTTAAAAGACTGACATTGATGTAAATTTTTTCGAAAAAACAAAATGCACTATAATTTGAAAAACACATGACTAATTTTTTTTTCGTATTTTTCTGATATAACATGGTTCATTTAAGAAAGGAATTGAAAATGGCGGTGCTTATCATGTACTCTCGCTCGCACGCTAGTGCCGTCTATACTCACTTTCGTGCGTACAGTAAGTAAAAAAATATTAGTCTTGATATTTAAATAATATTCGTGTTTTATTTTAACCACCATCATATTAAGGAATCTCCTGAAATTTTGTTATCTACTTTGCCACGTGTACAGAAACGGTCATAGGGTCCTTTCATCCCGAAAAACGCACTGTTTCCGATGAAAACAACAATATCGTTGTAATGATAATAGATGGCGGAACATGTCTTTCAACTTTCACGCCGACGAAGCCGCTGTCAGAAACTAGTTTGAAAGCCCGGTCTTGTTTTTATTACTTTTTAATTGAAAAAAATCTTTTGAAAATTTGTTTGCTAACTGTACTATCTGTCAATGCAAGTACAAGCCGCCATTTATAATAATAATAATAATAATAAATAGTTTATTTGCCAGAATAAAAATGTTACAATCCAAGTCTAGATACAATTACAGAAAAAAATTGGTCCAAACCCAAAAACAAGTTCTGCAACCTTCTGCACTAGTTTGCACTGCGTCGCAGCAGGAGTCTTCTCTTAAATTTGACTGGACATGTTATTTTAGTTGCTGGTGGATTTTACACATAATTTGATAAACTGACATATTCGTTTTATACAATACTAAAAAGGAGAGGAAACAAAATATTATTGATTAAATATCGAAACAGTTAAGAGAAAAATATTTGTAACTGTAACAGTGTGTACTGTTCTGTGTACAAAAATGTATTTAGAGTTATAAAATGTATTTTATATATAAGTTTGTATCTATACCTTGTATAAGTTTGTATGAGATGAGTGTAGCTAATGTGATGAGATTTTGTTTGTTGAGAGGGTGTTTGAGTGAATGTTGTGTGAGGGCGTGTGGTGTTTACGGTGTGTGTTTGTTAAATTTCTGTTGTATATGAGTGTATGATTCAATCAGCTAACTTACAATTTTGAGAATGGATTCTGTAGTTTCATAATTTAAAGCAAGTAGATATTTTGTCACGGAAACTTTGCAGTCATACTTTGAGAGGCATCTTAGATTTAATAAGGGATTAATTTTGTTATATATGAAGGGAGCAAGAGCCGTTATAGATTTTTGTGCAAAAACAGTGCGACATTTAGGGGTTGCATAGACTTTTTTATTTCCTCTTCTCGACCTGGAGGAAAAATCAGGTATCTTTTCGTGTTGGTACATCGCAGCATTTAGGATGTAAAGCTGTCGTATAGACAACACTTTCGCGAGATTATATAAGGCAGTAGTCGAGAATCGAAACTTTTTGAAAAACATTATTTTTAAAATTGCACGTTGGGCGCGTTCTAGTGGCAATAGTATTGTCTTGGCACATCCACCCCAAGCCAATATACCGTTAGTGCACATGGATTGGCACAGGGCGAAGTAAATAGATTTGAGTAATATATTATCACAGACATAGCGCAAGTTTCTGAATATATAAAAAAATGATTTTGATATGATGATATGATCATGAAAAATTTATGATTCCTTTCTTTAATGCATCGGCTTATAACTACCTATTACGACCTAGCCTGTCACCCGGTTTCGGCTTGACGTCGACCTTTGGGACACCCATTGTATATATATATATATGGACATCAATAATCGCGGATGTTATTTATTACTTATATTGTTATTTATTGATATCATGTAAATGGCAAAATTTCATGTCCACCAATTCTAAATAAAGTTATTCTATAAGTACCCTTTAAATACCCCAAATAACGTATAACCAAACTATTCCATATCCCCCCCCCCTCGTACTGACTTGGGCTTGCATCATCCACTCTCCAGAATTATGTCGAAATATAACCAAATGACATCTGAACACTCAGAGCTGGATATTTTTAACGATTTATTCGATCCTTTCAAAAAGAGTTGTCTACAAAAGATGGATCTTTGAGTAAAAGTGCTTTAGCTTGACCCCTTGAATATATAAGTACAGATTTCATGGTGTTCCTTTCATTTTCCACTTTCCAATGTGTATATGTACCGATCACAAACCATCTAGGGCTTCTAGGCATGGCCATCACGTCGAAACTTAATTTCGGTCAACAGATTAAAACCGTGGCACAGTCAGCTTCCAAAAAATCATCGCAAAAGTCCGGCGGTACTTCAACTCCGAACAGTTGCTCAACCTGTACACAGCCCAGGTTCGATCCTGTATGGAGTACTGCAGCCATCTTTGGCATGATTCCGCTAAGTACCATCTTGAAGCGTCACTCATAAGTGACGACAAACTTATTTCTTCGAGATTGCAAAGTCTCGAACATCGTCGAAAAGTTGCTAGTCTATCGGTTTTTTACAGATTGCACTTTTGAGAGTGTGCAAATGCTCTTTTTCAGCTGATGGAACCTTCCCCCTTTCTCCAGCGGTCAACCAGACGCAGACAGAAGATTCACCCGTTTGTGGTTAGCGTGCCGAAGAGCCGAACTAAACGGTTCAATAGCTCATTTTTGGTTCGTGTTGCCAAAGAGTGGAACGATTTGCCTGCGTCTGTTTTTCCAGACAAACATAACCCTGAAGCTTTTAAGTGTAAAGTGAATAGATACCTCTTGGACAGGCGAGTATGATCATCGTCTTCATCGTCACTTTCCATCAGGTGAGATGGAAGACAAACGCCAGCTAATAATTAATAAAAAAAAAAGAATTAAATTTACCAAGTATGTTGGAGAGATTTCATTCTTGTGATTGACCCTAACGATGGATGCAATAAAATTATAGGGTGTAATTATTACAGATTTTAGTCGGTTCGATTCCCGGGTGAAGCAAACGAATTTTCGAAAATCTTTGAATGCGGTATTATTTCTTTTCAAAAATAAACAAATATTTCTTTGGAGTAAAATTTTGTATCTCAATTATTTAGTGGCATTAAAAAATTCCACCCTGTATATTTAGTTGAATAGTTAAGTTTTTCATATATATTAAGTTATATTATTCCATATTACTTAACCTCGATTAAGTTTTTATAAAAATGATGTGTGTACCTTTAATAGGCTTATACATAATAATATAGTATGTGCATGACCAATGTTATCCAATAATATGTATAATGCTGTAGGTATCGAGTAATGATACGTTGCCTAGAGCAGGCTTTAGTTGGGACTGCCTTTGTTCCAGTACTTGCACCGGCAGTTCCTTTCCTATATCCAGAACACAACCAGGTAAACTTGACTGTTACGGCGGTCGATGTAGGAAGGACAGTGATACCGCCCCGGACTAGATCTCAACAAAGACACAATCAGCTCGATCTGCCATTACGGTTTCAATCTTTGACGAGTGAAGAGTTTGCGTTGATCAATGTCCGTAACGTACCCACCCAATTCCCAAATATAGTAATTAATTTGCGTTTATGGTGCTTCACAATGTACAAGTGCTGGCAGTGAATAAAGTGAAGAAAATAGGAGAAAGGACGCCATTTTCCATCATTTTCCAAGAACTGAGATCGGACTTATCATGTTTACCGTGTCTTTGTGCTAATAGTGTTAACTTACAAGGTTTAAGTGTGGTAGAACTTCGTAAATTGTTTGTAAGCCACAAACATTTTGAGAAGAACTGGGTTACTCAATAAGAATCACCCCCAAAATTATACATTAATACCCTTGTGTTTATAATTGAAAAATTTTACCATGTTGCTGTTGATTGACGTGCCTTCCTAATGGTGGAATAATTCTTTAAATCGGACCTAAGGTTGTAGAGATTTAGACGACCAAGCTGCGTAGTGGTTAGTACCTGTGTCTCATACGCGGAAGTCCCAGGTTCGAGTCCAGGCCGGGGCATTCATTTGTGTGATGAACACAGATGTCTGTTCTCGGGTCATGGTTGTTTCTATTTTATGTATGTATGTTTATTCCCCTCCAGTTCGCTGTATGGTCTATTAATATGCTGTATGTATATTATTATTAGGTAATAACAATACTAAATAACCGAGCTAGTCTTGAAGGACAGATAACTCTGTCATTTGAGTAACTATTAGCAATTCTCGACAATGCGCAAATATTTTGCTACTCCTGTCTACACATTTTAACATTATACGCGTTTTGTCTAAATATAATAATTCCTCATCTTTATTTGTTGTGGCAGTTTTAAAAACAATGGTTAAAATTTTTACATAAGTATAAATAGAAATACTTAAGGCTACAAACGAACATGTATTTTCACCACAAAACGCCTGACTTGTAATAAAATACCCAGACAAACACACCAACTGTGCCCCAAGGAAGCCCATACAGTAAAAAGGGGGGGGGGGCAGATTAAAATTAAAATTATACAAACATCCGTGACCCGAGAACAAACATCTGTGTTCATAACACAAGGCCGGGACTCGAACCTGGGACCTCGAGAGTATGAGGCAGGGCTACCACCCACCACGCCACTCGGCGTACCCCATTCTCCGGCGCGCTGAAGACTGCATGCAGAAATGAACCTAAAGCGAACGTGATACGGCACGACCTGCTTTGGTAAGGGCCCAGCGACCCAGCATCTGGGAGGTATTTAGCGCGAGCGTACACACCATGAAAGAGGCCTGTTAGTACACCCCTTGCTCGCATTTCACTGCAATTTCCTTCAGAAATGAGGATTTACCAAAATACCTATTTCATGTAACAATTTTGACAAAAGATAGGTTTTTTGCCGCCTTTTTAAGTTAGGTAAGTTAAGGTGTACTTACGCAATCTCCATGAAGATCAAGAAAAAGAAGAATTTCAACAAGTGTAATTTTTTACCAATCATGAAATAAAAATATTTCGAAATTATGAATATCAAATAACGCTATAGGTAGATCTTTGTCAGCACACGGCTTCATTCCCACACAGCTTCGATAGACACGCAAAAAGAAAAGATATTTATTACAAGATTTAATACCAACCTAGACACTTAAATTTAAAAAAAACTACACACGTAACCACAAAAACATACGCAATAACACTATCCTTGGTACAAAACGAAATAACAAACTACACCATCGAAAATCAACACGCAAAATAGTTTGAGTTCTCGCAATATTTTCACTACGCTGGTATTCACGGTTTTACCATATTATAAATGCGAACTCACAATAACAACTGAATTATCGCTTAACAGTTATCTCGTATCAAAATATGATTGTGTAATCTCTGCATATGGAAGGCCAAGTGTATTTATCTATTTATAATTCTGTGATATAATACGTATTTTATTTCTTGTAAAGCCGATCGCACACGAATATGCGATGTTACTCTTACTAGGCTGTGAATATAGCTTGGCGGCTTGCTAGGAAAATATATATAGATGGTTCAACTCATTTGTGTGTGCAGTCCTATATATGCGTGTCCATGTAAATATATGTGGCAGTCGCCATCTTGTCATGCTCGAACATTTAATAAAATTGTCGCGTTTCATTATATGGCCAACTATATTTGGGACCATCGTCGAATTGCAAACGTTTCTTGATTTGGCCCTCAACGGTTGGCCATATCATGAATTACCGTGATCTGGCCAAGTCGCATCATGATGGATAGTCGAAACGGTAGCATTTCATCAAATGATCGAACTTTTCAACATTTGGCCCGGACATAATATAACAAGCTTAACGGACACATAAATCCGAGCGTACAAATAACAACATAGATACTATAAACTGAATAAATGATTAATATCAATGATTTGTCCATCTTCTATATTCACGACCATTCCTTTTCAATATAGCACATATTGACTCCGCGTTCGCGTTGAGAATTGTCCACCCAAAAAGGTATGAATACTCAAAAAGGGGCTGAAAACGAAGGTACGGTAAGCCAAGGTAATTTAATAGTAAGTCTGCTATTCGAAGCTGCATCAGGTGAAGAATGATTTTCAGCAAAAACGTAAGTGGCCAAAAACTCTAATTTAAATATTAAATTTTCCTAAATCAACTTAGAATGGCAATTATCATTCAGTGGACGGTAAAAGCCATTTGGGTATTATCCCCTCATTTACAGGTTTTTACTAGTATTTGTAATAAAACATGTGTAATGTGTCTGTTTGTTCGTTGAGTTCTTCGTCCTGATGAATATCTAAAGCGTCATTGTCACTGAAGTACGTGTTTAATGGTAGCGTCGGGTGACGGGTCGCTCACTTCCCTCTTAACCCGTGTTAACTCGTGAACGGGTGCCGTTTGAGGGTGTTCGTCGTTTGGATACTTGGGGGGAGGGAGACTTGCCGAGCTAACAGATGCAGATGAGAATAATTTTGTATAGACATAAAGAGACACTGTAAATTTATATTTAAAAAAATATACCTGTGAAGTTTCTTGCCAGTTCTTCTATACGAAGGTTTCTCCGACTGGTGGTAGAGTCATGTTTTATTTGACGTCAATTCTATTACAATATTACAAGTCAACGTTGAGAACAAAATATTTGAATTTGAATCTCGAATGCGAGAAGCAAATCTATAGACATTTTATTGCTGTTTTTCTGGTTTTTCTAAGCCATACATTACGTTTTAATATGTAATTACTAGTATTTTATTTATCAATAGTTTTTAAGTGATAATAACTTTGATAAAAGTAAAATAGCGGAGGATTGGCGACATGCTCCTGAATCTAGCTTCCGGTCACCTGATATGATTCATCCGTTTCAGGATTAAGATTCTAAATTTTATCAGTACCATGCATTTACGTTTTGAGCTATGCATGTTTGTCCGAAAACACGCAAGTTTTTTTCAAAAAGAACGAAAACATGATTCAGGGCACTGGTAAACATAAATATAAACTTTATGTACACAAAGATAGGGACTATATTTCGTATTTATAACAAATTGCCAATTATTTTAGAAGAGATGCCCATTAGGAAATTGAAGAACGAATTGTTCAAATTTTTATTACACAAAAACTTTAATAGTGTGAATGAATTTTTAAATTGACATCTTAATATGAATAAAACTTCTTTTTGAACACAATCATATAAGACAATCATTATTAAATGGAATTTGGTTTTATTATTTATATATTATATTATATAGATATTTATATAATGACGCTATTCGGCCGTCTCATATCAATATTAGACGAAAGCTATCATCCATCCAACTTCTGGTAATGGCATTTGGCAATTGGCCAATTCTTCTATATTACGTGGCAAAAGCCGGCAAATTAACATGTATACATGTCTTATCAGTGTCATGGGGTCTCAGAACCTTGCTATGATTATGTCTCTATACTGTATTTATAGATAAATCTATCTATTTATTTTACTATTTATATACACACAAAATATAACTAAGTTACCATAAATGGGATAAAACGTTTGTACAAAGGTACTACTTATTTCATTAGACATTTCTTCCAGTAGATCTGGGCCTGGAGAGTTTGCTTAAAAACTACAACATTCGTATGCTTTTTATTATAAACAAAATTAAAAAAAGAAGAAGCCTTAATTAGGATGACTGGTGGGTCACTTTCGAAATTCGAGGACGTGATAGTTTGAGATCATACATGAAGAGAAAAAACATAATAAAAAATAAATATGAATTATTTACTGAATAAACTTAACCGAAAGTTAAAGAATTAATTACGCAACGCATGGTTACACTAGCGTAGGTACCTACATAGCACGGGCGTACGCACTGCGCCATCAACACAGAATAGGTAGGTAGGCAGGTATAGTTGGCTTCACGAACGGTCGACCACATTCGCTTCAAAATGGTTTGCGGGGTCTGTCGCCCCTTTCTTTCTCTATTTAACTAATACTACTGGCTGGTAGGCGCTTGCGCTCACACTAATTAGTGACGGGCGGGCGGTGGCGGCGGCGCGGCGGGATGATAGATAAAATAGGTACCTAGCGGGTGGTGGCGTACGATGTGGCGGGCAAACTACTTTGTGCGCGCTGCGAGCTGCGTGCCAGGTCACGTGCCGCGGTTGAATCAGGCGTCGGGTAAGTGTAGGGAAACCACACTTTATTTATTTATAGGGAATATTAGTGAAAAATTAAGTACCTACTTTTATTACATAATTATGACCAGAATCGAGTACAGAGTGCTCTCCTTCAACATCTAAAATTTGTCACCAGTCACCCTGTATATACATACGTACAGATAAAATACATATACAAAAACACTTTAGGTACATAAAGATATACACAAATGCATACACGAGTACACCATAAAAATACTTAAATAATACTAAGGGAATAACAACAAAATCATGTCTGATAATGATCGCTCACTCTTTTTTTTTTCTAAAACTGATATGGATTTCGACGCTCGAGTTGTAAGTGGTAAGGAGTTCCATAGCCTAGCTGAATATACTGTGAGAGAGTATTAATATAAATCAGTTTTGTGTGGAGGCATTCGTAAAATAAATCCTTTACTTGGCCTTACTGTTTCGTTCACAGCACGAGCAAATGTAAAGCGCTCACGTAGATAGGATGGACTAGCCGAGATATACAGGACATTGAAAACGAGGCAGAGCATCCTAGTGTTCCTTCGAAGGAGAATTGGGAGCCACTGAAGCTGCTTTCGAACACCTGGAGACATGGTCAAACTCCTTAAGATAGAATATGTGGCGGTTAGATACATTTTTTACAAGCTCTTATATCTGTATGTATCCAATAAATTTTGAAACTAAGACTAGTACGCTAATTTATCCAGGATTATTCGATAAGCGACATTTTAGCCCAAAATTCTAATCGGGTCTATAGTATCTAAGCGCCATCCACGAAGGTACGCCTCACAATTTTAATGGTCTAAACATGACAGTAAAAGTGTTAAAGCCATGGTTGACATTCACTGTATGTGGACGGAAGCGGGGAAAAGTCTTGCGAAACTGCATACCTACACTGTTTTTATTATTCATTTATTTTAATATCCGTCTATACCTTCAGGGGGACGACTGTACAAACTTTAAGTGGCACCATACCTGGGGTCAAAACTCAACCCCTAAATATAATTTCAAGAACTTTTTGAAGGCCTTGTACCTTGTTTTAAAGTCATAGGGTCTTACAAGGTCATAACTGCCTCCTATTTTTATTTGACATTGAATAAACAAACGTTAATATATATATATATATATATATATAAGTCGGTAAAAAATTATTCAAATATTTTTTGGCATGGCCATGCAATGTACGTTTTTTAAAACAAAATTAACTCATTCATATCTCTTTTTACTCTTTTTATAACCGACCGAGCACGCGGCCCACACCATCATTAATAAATCCCCAGACAAACACACCAACTGTTTGGCCCCAATCTAAGCAGAGCTTGTGTTGTGGATGACCATGCAGCGAACTGGAGGGGAACCCAGAATAAACACACATACATAAATATCAACAACCATGACACGAGAACAGACATCTGTGTTCATCACGCTTCAGTTGGAGTTGCCTGGGTTCCAGTAATTGCACAGTAATTAATTTATGTCCCGATGTCGACCCAGTAGCTTAGTGATTAGTAACGCTGCCTCATACGCAGGATGTCTTCGAGTTCCAGTCAAGGCCGGGGAATTTATTTGTTGGTTTTTGCTTTCGGGTTACGTTTGTTGATATTTATATATGTTTTTGTATCCCAGTTCGGTCTATGGTCATCCATAACACAAGCCCTGCTTACTTTGGAGCCAGCTTTGGTTGTCGTGAAGATTTATTATTATTATTATCTTTCTAATTATGTAATATCTCCATTCAAGCGGGGGCCATCGACATTAAAAATATTCTAGGGCCAAATTCAACCCAGACTTCTGAATAGACCTTCCTTAGAAACAAAAGGGCTTATTTCCATCGAATTATGTAAACTTGCCATTGTTTGTATTCATTTTAAGGTCGTTCGGGTCATTTACCAATAGAGCGAATACATAATGGAGTAATGGAGTACTCCATTCATTTTAAGTTGTAAAACTGATTTATTTATTTTTATGTTAAACGAGAATTCTAAGACCCAGTTGCGAAGTCCTGAATGGCAATAGGCTAAATATTTATTTATGTCTCTATCAGTTCAATAGAAATAGAAAGTGACGGAGGGAAATAACCAGCTAGCTCAGATCCACGCAAGTAGACCTTATACATCAGACTCTCACATCCGAGAGTACCTGCTCAACGACTTAATATATTTTCAAAAAATGTTTATTGTATGGCTGTGCGTATCTATAATAAAATACCAAATAATATTAAGAACTTGACATTTAGACTATTTAAAATAAATTTATTTAATTATTTATTAGATAAGAGTTACTACTCATTAAATGAATTTTTATCACAGATTTAAGTCATTAGCTTAAATAATTATTGTTATAAGTTTTTCATTGTTGATGTTGACATTTTAAATTTATTAATTGATAGTTTGATTAAGGTCTGATTATATGACGTCGCAAAGATTTGCACACCGTTTGACACGGTTAAATATGCTGTACTTAAATAATTAAACACCTACTGTATCGACCATATTTTGCAAATAAATTGATTTGATTTGATTTGAGATTCTTTCTATGTAGAATTTTCTGTCTCGAAATTCCTTTCGCCCTAAACTTGAGGACTTTTCTCACTACAGTTGAGGAACCAGCCGTCAAGTCGAGGTCCCTAACGACGTACCTTAAGGTTTGATCACTGCTAGTCAAATTTGAATTGGATATATTTTTTGCAGGCTGGCATATATCCCTGACCTCAGACGAACATAACCAAAAATTAAACCTAAACGCAGCTAACCTTTACAATAAAAAGATTGGAACCAGTACCAATTACGAGTGAGATTTGAGAAACTCCATGAAAATTCCTTGAAACTTCTAAGAGCATTCAAATTCAAACACAAATTCAAAGATTTCTTTCTCAACGTTGACAATTACTTGTTCTAATACCTATATACGTCAAATAACTATATATATATAAATACGAAACATGACTCTACCACCAGTTCGGAAAAACTTTCGTGAAGGAGAACTGGCAAGAAACTTCACGGGTTATGTATTTGTCCGTATATGCGCGTATATGTCCTTTAAACGAAGAGTTCAGCTACATAAAATACCTACCCCCGAAATTAAATTAAATTATTTAAATTGTGTAATGTACCTATATTCAATAATGTTTTCGCTGTATACGGATTATTAATTTTAAGTAAAATATACTAATATTTAATTTTAAGTGTTGTTTACGCTGTATAATAATGCTATGTATACACGATTACTGGGTAGCAATCCAGGTCTAAATTGTAATAAATTCCACCCTTTATAAAATAATTTATTTTCGTTCGTTATCTGTGTGTGTACCTTGAAATAAATAAACAAAATAAATACATTATTTCGGGTATAATCCCTTAATGTCTATACATAATTATTCTTATCTGCATCTGTTAGCTCGGCAAGTCTCCCTCCCCCCAAGTATCCAAACGACGAACACCCTCAAACGGCACCCGTTCACGAGTTAACGCGGGATCCAGCCATCCCCTCCTCAACTATATTAGAGGGAAGTGAGCGACCCGTCACCCGACGCAGCCATAAGTTGTTATCACCAAGAATGCGCCAATCTCTCTATATCATATTGATGACTTCCCTTGCGCTGGGTTCAGTGGGGCCGCTACCTGAGTTATTTTTAGGGGCGCTACCCAGTTATTCGGGTAAGAACAGTAAGTTTGGCAATATTTGTAGAACGACAAGACTGGCCTGAAGTCACACATACACATTTTATACCATATTCGACTAGCGCCGATCGGATGAATTAGTTAATATTAGGTCTTTACCTATGAAATTGCCGTTTTTCACGAAATAAATGAAGCGTAATTTTTTATATATTTTTTATTTCTATTAATCAAAATAATCACCCATGCAATGAATGCATCTTTGCCAACGCATTGGTAGCTTATTGATGCCTTTCTCGAAGAAATCAGCTGGACGGGAGGCAACAAATTCTTCAAAGGCATTTTGTACTGCCTCTCAGGTATTGAATTTTTTTCCCGCCAAGAAGTTATCCAAATTCTGGAAAAAGTAGAAGTCTGTAGGCGCAAGGTCTGGTGAGTACGGCGGATGACGGAGAACTTCCAACCCCAACTCTTGTAGCTTGGAGACCGTCTGCTGTGCAGTATGAGGTCGCGCGTTGTCTTGCAGGAACAGTGGAGCCGAACGATTGACCAAAGCTGGTTGGAGACGTGCGAGCTTCTCCATCATTGTGTTCAGTTCTTCACAGTACACATCTGCAGTAATGCTTTTCCCGTTTGGCAAGAAGCTGTGATGAATTACACCCGCGTTAGACCACCAATCAGTGACCATCACTTTTCTAGGGGTAAGTTTTCGTTTAGGGCATTGTTTTGGTACTGAACCAGGGTCCAACCAACTTGCTGAGCGCTTACGATTGTCAAACAGGATCCATTTCTCGTCACAAGTAACAATGCGGTTCAGAATTCCTTCATTTGTATGCCTGCTGAGCAGTGCAAGGCACGTCTCCACGCGTACTTCGCGCTGGCGGTCATTGAGTTCGTGGGGTACCCATTTGTCAAGCTTTTTTACCTTGCCAATTTGACGCAAATGGACCAATATTGTTTTGATGCTAACGTCGAAAGCTGCTGCTAATTCAGCCGTGGATTGAGTTTCATCAGCTTCCACAATTCCCTTAAATTCGTCATTGTCGACCAACGTTTTCGGACGACCACGGGGTTCATTTTTCAGGTCAAAATTTCCAGAACGAAAGCAGGTAAACCAATAATGGGTGGTGCGTTCGTTTGTAGTGTTCGCTCCGTAAACGTCGTTGATGTTGCGTGCCACTTGTGCCGCTTTGCTGCCACTACGGTACTCATACTCCATAATTACTCGAATTTTTAACTTATCCATGATGACGAAAAATGTTCGAATGCGTTGAAAACAAAACACTAACTATTAAACAAATGACGATTTTAGGAAAAGAATTCCATGTTTGTCAAATAAAATTAATTTGAAATTAGAATTATCAGTCAAAAAAAAATATATTTTCATTTGAAATGGCCAGTACGGCAAAACGGCAGTTTCATAGGTAAAGACCTATTATAAATAGCCATACCAACTGTTTGGCTCCAAAGTAAGTAGGATTAATAAATACGGATTAATATTGAGCCTCAAAACCCAACTGTCATAAGCCGAGCGGCTGTTTTCCCGAATAGTCCCTCTATTGATATAAGATGGTCGAGGTCCACGCATCATTAGCTCTACCTACGTACCGCTGCTTCACTTGCTTTAGTTTAATATAAGATCTGCTAACGTAAAAGAACTTATGTGATTATTTCCTACTCGCACACTAGTACTGAATGAATCTAATCACAAAAACGACTCGATTAAATTGCGATTAAAAAGATACTTTAGAAAGTCTAGATTGTTTTGTTATTGAATGGCGTTGTAATTCTAGTGTAACGATTTACATATAGATATATTAAATTGCGATTAAAAAGATACTTTAGAAAGTCTAGATTGTTTTGTTATTGAATGGCGTTGTAATTCTAGTGTAACGATTTACATATAGATATATTAAATTGCGATTAAAAAGATACTTTAGAAAGTCTAGATTGTTTTGTTATTGAATGGCGTTGTAATTCTAGTGTAACGATTTACATATAGATATATTAAATTGCGATTAAAAAGATACTTTAGAAAGTCTAGATTGTTTTGTTATTGAATGGCGTTGTAATTCTAGTGTAACGATTTACATATAGATATATTAATGGTTGTTTATTTTGTTTAAATAACCTCATAACGCGGCATGTAAAGAAAAAATATCCGACTTATGCTGCGTTCCGTTTGCCGATTACAGCGCTCATATACCCGTTCCGATTGCCCGTGAGCGCGCTCACAGCGATATCGATACGTCATCAATGACGACATAAACGCCGCCATCTTCCCGCTCACAGTGCCAAAGCTACGGAGCATGGTCGCTGTGAGCGGCCTGTCAAAACTGACACATGACGTTACTTGTTGTTGTTTTTATTAGTCGATTAAAGATTTTAAAAGCTTGCTTATTAATTTTCTTTTGTAATAATATAAAAAAATGGCTCCTGCTTCATTCAGGGTCAAAGATCTCAATGAAATTGTAACTTTAGACTTAAGCGACGAACAATCAGAATGTTAGCGCGATATTTACCAATACAATTGCAATAGCACTAATAACACTTTTAGCGCGCTCAAACGAATCGGAACGGTTTTGAGCACTTTTAGCGCTGTGAGCGCTGTAATCGGCAAACGGAACGCAGCATTATTTTTCCTCTCTATACTTCCATAATACCTTTTAAATGTCAAAGTTTTAAGCCGTGTTCGCTTGACGTTAACTTACAGGGTCCGTTATGAACCAATAACGAAATTAAATATTTTGATTTGAATTAAATGTGACTAGCTTATGATTCTTTATCTTTTAAAGTGTATCCATTGGAAAAAAACAAACAAACATAGAAATGTTTATTATTCACACAAATACGACACTTTAAACTGTCCACAATGGTTTAGTTAGACGTTTGTCGAGAAGTGACAATTCGAACGTAACAACGTGTGTTCTTGCAAATACAACCCTAAAAAAATGATTTAAAATAGAATTTAGAAAGTCCTGAAAATCTTAAAACCCCTAATAACTTTGTACAAACGAAACTCGGCTGTTGATTTTTAGTTGAGCTTAAACTTAAATACGTTTGTACTGATTTCTTGATTTCATTCAAGAATATTTTAATAAATTAAAAATTTACTTACCAAATATATGATATTTAATTCATTCTTTGTTAGAGAACTGGACGTGTAATTTTTTTAACTGTTTGTCATATTTACTACTGAAGTAACAGAATGCTCCTAAATTAAAGATAAGACTTTGGTAATGTCGTTTTACTGACCCTGATTGTGGATCCAGTTTTTGTGATCGATACCAGAGACTAGTAAATAACTATAGACTGACCATCATCCATACAAAAATTCGTGACTCGGAAAATGCTCAAAATCCAAGCTATTACTAGATGTCGCTCTCAAATAGCTTGGACCAACCTTGTCGTCGTGAATTATTGACAAGAAACGTAATGCAAAATATTTGTATTAATACGGAACAAAGCTAGATGGCGTTGTCAAATAACCTGAAACCTTAGCAAGTAGGATTTATTCCATTCCTGAAATTGGAAAATGTCATAATTTTATATAATTGATTTTGATCATTTTACTCAATAAGAATAGGTAGATAGTAATTTATTCTTACTTTATAGATGATAAAATAACAACTACAAAAGACCATAAACATACTGGTATAAATTTATATTGTTCAGAGACGCCTGGGCACTACCATCCTCCTTATTTGAATTGCCATAATAACCTATTTTTAAAAGCTTTTATTATCACAGTTGTGATAAACGCACATGTTATACGATATATGCAGCAGCCAAAACGTAAACTTAATCAAGGTCCATAAAATTTGCACGAGTCACAGTAGGCGAGCAGAAATATTGTGAATTCAAAGAAATGCAGGGAAAAGTTCCAAAACAAACACACTCCCATAGCAACAACAATAAATGACAACGAATTCAAATTGACAAACAAATAAAATGTTGTGATAAAAAGAACAAAAAAATTGATGGATAAAGATCATTTTTTTAAATAATAATCCAGCAAGAAAATATTTTTTTAACTACTGCAAAATAGTTATGAGTTATATGCATTATAAATAAAAATTATGCACTTATTAAGACATAATTTTTATCGATATCAAGAAATAAAGTAAAATATTATTTACCTATTAATTAAATGCACTGAAATTCGTTTTATTATGTTAAGGCAGATAAGAACAAACTGTGGAGATGAATGCTATATTTTTGTGGGAAAAATTATATACTGGCAATACAGTAACCCAATAACACTACAAATAATATCCGGGGTGGTGTAAAGTTTTCTGTTACTGCATTATAAGAGCGGCAACATAGCATCAAATAATATAATGCACTAGCTGGCAACGTCTGTTGTCGCCTGATACCTACTTATAGTACTTGCAATGAAATATCAAATGATTTTGTAAACAGCGCCATCTTAAGTTTTTTTACGTATTATTTTGATTAAATTTAAATTACTTGTAAATCCAATACAAATAACGCCATCTCTCTATCTTAAAAACAACTATTTTTCAAGTCACAAAATTTTGTTAGACATGGTTAGTCTATAGTTATTTACTAGTCTCTGTCGATACTAATATTATTGTAGTCATGAGGACAAATAGATTTATTTACATAAAAAACTGATTCCACCTTACAGCCACTTTTTAACCCGCGCGTTATATAGAGGGTGTGTTAAGTTTGTCTGTGTGTCTGCCTGTGGATTTTGATGCGGTTTTGTTTTAATGCATCAAAAATGTTCCTAGCCGTGTTTGAAGAAAATTTGTTCAGTTCTGTAATGCCTCGACTTTCTTGTCAGTCAGGAGTAATTTTTTTATATTATTTATTATATTTTTTCTCATATTGTATATCAGTGTTGATAAATATTAAAATTTTGACAATATCGATGACGGCGCGCGGATTAGCCAATCAGAGCACCCCGCTTGAGTCCTACGTCATCATACTTACGTCATCGCCGACACTACCCGCTTACAGTGGAATCCGTTTATAATGACATCGCAGGGAACACGTCGATCAACGACGGCTAATTTGAATACAAATCTCCTTGGTAAAAATCATTGGCCATACTTGTGTAGTCACGTTCTATTTTCAAAAGATAATCGGAGAATAGTATGAAATAGTTTAAACAAACAAATATTATAAGTAGTCTAAACAGGTATTTTAATTTTAAGAAATCTAATTATATTGCAAATGATGACTCAATATAAAATCAATAAATCCACCTGATTGTAATATATCTGCCAGCGGACATAAAGTTGAGATTGTTCTGACGTAAGCAAACACGCGGGCGTTTATAACTTGTTTAGCTCGTGTTGTGATCATGTTATATACTCTTATCAATTCGTTGTGATTTCGGCTGACCTCAATGTTAAAAACTAATTAAATACAACATTTTTTTTAGCTCGACTTGAATCTGGAAATGTACACAAGCCTGACGCCAAGAAATATAAAATATTTGGTCTCATCGTAGGTTAAAAAAATGCTACACTTGGTGAATCTTCTTTGGATTCACCTTCATCGAGGTTGCGTTAATTCAACTCTTTACTTTTTCTTTAAAGAGGCCTCTCTCTCTCGGAGAGGGAAAGAGAAGGTTTAACCAACTCTAAATCGGAGAGATAACGCTAAGATATTAAAGATGGCGCTGCATGCCTCGGACCCAACGCAAAGAAATCTGTCACCTTCGAGTTAGTAAAACAATTAGATGATTATTGTGTGAATAATTTTAAAAAAGTGGTAAAAGTGTCAAAAATATGCATTTATAGAAATTATTCAGATTAAGGGCTGATAATTCCATTCACAGATAATGTTATCTTGAGGATAACTTTGACACTTGACATTGACAACACTTCTCATAGAAGTTGGGTTTAATTCTCGAAATTACTCTACTGACAAAAGTTATCTGAGCATTGAAACATTTGTGGATATGTAGATGCTTTCGATATTCAAATACAAAGCCCGAATGGAGTGCAGGATTGGCACGGCCGAATACAAAAAAGTACGCGAAATAATTACTTCGGGCCGTCCTTGTTCAACAAATATTGCCTAAGCCTGCCCGAATACGTGCGCTTTAAGTTGGTAGGTTTTTCCGCGCACATCGCCTAGCTTAAACCGTCTCTAAATAATAATAAAAAAAAATAGCGCGTAATATAGCTTTCTCGCTCAGTTCCGCGGATTATATTATTCTCTTCCATATTTAATGTAAATTGTTTACAGAGTGACTTAAAATTAAGCAGCTTTTTTATTAGCATCCGGTGACGGGTCTATTTTTCGTTATATTCAGTAGTTATAAATATTAAATTCAAACTTCAGTATAGTTTACTCAAAATAATATGTTTATTACTGTCACTGGTTGACGTCAATGGATCTTGATTATACTACAATAAAGATTCCTGTTTATTGGTTTATTATATAAATGTTATAATATAATATAATCGATAAGCGACTGGAGGTTCCAGTGGCGGCAGTCCGTGATAGTAATCCTGTCTCAAGGTCCCGCGTTCGAGACCTGGCCGGGGCATTCATGTGAACACAGATGTTTGTTCTCGGGTCATTGTTGTTGATATTTATATATGTATGTTTATTCTGGGTTCTCCCCTGTTCGCTGTATGGTCATCCATAACACAAGCCCTGCTTAGTTTTAGGTCATACAGTTGGTGTGTTTGTCTGGGGATTTATTATTTTTTTTCTATATTAATGGTCGGCAAACGAGCACGTGACCCAAGTGACAGTAATGGTAAGTGGCATCCGCGCCCATGGTCATCATTAGTCGTAGATGATTATTTATGATGCGTTGCTTCAGTCGTGCCGCCTTTACTGTGAGTGTAACCTCCAATCGCAGTGGCCGTGCCTTCCCCTTGCCTGGACCACAGCCTCGTGAACCGTATTGTTATAAATATTATCAATCTTTCCGAGGGACTACTGTACAAAACTTAGGTTCTATTTATTTACTATTCACATTTCTTTTATACGAGCTGCAGGTATGATAATTTCAAAAGTCCTTCGAAATTTGATTTACGGGTTGCGTTTTGACCCCAGATAAGGTATATTTTTATCGACAAAAAAGTGTATATTCATCTAACTGAAAATATAGACAGTTATAAAAAGGTTTAAAGAGGTTTTACCCACTTTTATCCAAATTGCCTTTGTTCCAGCGCCTGCACTGGTTGTTGCTTGCGTTTGACCGGTTATTGTGGCGGTCAAAAAGGTACTCCACTACCACTCATAGAAGGACTGTATTACTGTAACTACAGAAGCGTTCTTATCCGCAGTAACATAAGCTACATATTTATTCTGGAATTCCCGTGGAACCCTTTATAAACATAAGGAGTTACTGGAGTCAAATTGCCCCGAGACCTTTAGTCTCTTAAAAGAGGGAAAATGTGCAATGAAAGATATAAATTAATATATAATAATGAAAATAATAACAAAATTAAACCCAAAATGGAGAAGAAAAAAAGATGAAAGAACAATAATCAAGATAATAATACTGTTGATAATAATACTGTTGATAATAATACTGTTGATAATAATACTGTTGATAATAATACTGTTGATAATAATACTGTTGATAATAATACTGTTGATAATAATACTTTTGGTGTGTTTGCCCCCGGACAATCACACCAACTGTAAGGCCACAAAGTAAGCAGAGCTTGAGTTATTGATGACCACACAGCGACCTGGGGGGAAACCCAGCATTAACGAACATATATAAATACAAACAACCATGACCCGAAAACAAAGATCTGTGTTTATCACACAAATGAATGCCGCGACCAGGACTCGAACTGAGGCCTCCGCAGTATGAGGCATGGCTACTGTCACAGAAAATAAACATTGAAAAAAACTTACGTGATGGATCGTTATCACTCCACTTTGTTGGGCCATTTTGTAAAACTAATTTCACTATATATAACACTATTATCACAGATTATTTAAAAATAAAATAACTTTAAATTTTTTTAACTATACATCACTCATCGTGCTCTGTTTCCAGATCCCACAAACTATTCAATTTATTCAAAAGTATTTTTAAAATACCCTCTAAAATTTTGCTAATAAATAAATGATAACAAATAATTATGCACCAAAATTCAAATATAAAAACAAACAAAATGTTTATGTTCATGGATGCACGTCATACGTGCGCTCCTTACGGAGACTACCAACGTAATAATTTCAAACTTGAACTTCGGATGCGAAATTCAAAGATATTTTAATCAAGCTCTTACGCACGTTAACACATTAGGCTTCATTCAGACCAAGGCGGAATACGTGAAGTGTACGTAAGACGTAAAAAAAAAATTGGACCCTACACAGTAGATAACAAAACAATTGATAAAATTTGATATTATTTAATTTATTAAATACTCGTTTTTTAAGGTCATTTGTAATAATTAAAGTTAGACCTTCACTCCTTACTAACTGGTTAAACAAATATCATGAATATGCATAGAAACACTTAGACCTCGGCAATAAATATAAATATAAAATAAAGACGAAGAAATTGTTAGTTTGTTATATAAAGGCTGAAAATTCGAGACCTATTTAAAAAATATCCTCTACCTTAAGGTGACTTTCGCGGAGCTGAGTAAAACGTGTAAGCCTCTCGGGTTAAATTACTGCCTGTATGCCAAGTGAGATAGAAACTGAGTGTTAGGAAGGGACATTTTAACTAACTAACTGGTAAGCTTGTAACGTAAAATGCCATAGCTAAGCTACTGCAAAGATCGCACGCTATTCGCTCTTCAATGCTATCAAAAAGACCGTATTACGTACCAGCGACGGCAGTGCGATAGCAAACCAATTGTGTGTAATACTTCGAACTCAAATAAAACTAGACACACAGTTTCATACAAAAATTAAACTGTCTACAACGGTTTAGACTTTTGTCGAGAAACGACAATTTGAATCTGTCAAATTCAAATATTAATTTCTCAACATTGACAATTACTTGTTCTTATTGACGTCAAATAAAGCATGACTCTACCACCAGTTCGGAAAAACCTTCGTGAAGAAGAACTGGCAAGAAACTTCACGGGTAGTTATATGTTTTGCAAAATACATTTATTGCAATGTCTCTTTATACAAAATTATTCTTATCTGCATCTGTTAGCTCGGCAAGTCTCCCTCCCCCAAAGTATCCATACGACGATATAAAATAACAACCTGTGTTATTGCGAATACAACCCTTGTTGTATTCGCAAACCCAACTTGAATGATTTAAAATTGAATTAGGAAAGCCTATTACAATTAAAAGATTTCCCAAATACTCATTATTATACCCGCGACGGCTAATTCCAAGTTACATTGCTAACCCAGGTCTAATAAAGTCGGCCCAAATGAGCTCCAGAAGTAGCCTATATTTATCCAGAAATCTCCACCAGCTCGGGAGTTATGCCGGCAAAACCATAAATGAGTCATAAACAAATATGGCATCAAAATCAGCAAAACTTGTATTGTCCGTGACATTTTTCAGTAATTTGCGTATAAAACTGATTGGTTTCAAAATAAATTTACCTCCCTTTTTTGGCATTTCCCCTCACACACGGCAGCCTTAATAAGTCCACTACAAGGACATCAACCTCACCCGACCAAGGGGTGGTATTAGACAATTTTATCCCGTGTTAACTCGCGAACGGGTGCCGTTTGAGGGTGTTCGTCGTTTGGATACTTGGAGGGAGGGAGACTTGCCGAGCTAACAGATGGCGATAAGAATAACTTTGTATAGACATACAGACTCTGTAAATTTCTTTTGAAAAAAATAATAAATAATTATTATTTAATTATTTATTCGTGAAGTTTCTTGCCAGTTCTTCTTCAGGAAGGTTTTTTCGAACTGGTGGTAGTCATGTTTTATTTGACATCAATAAGAACAAGTAATTTGACAAATAAATATTTCATTTCAGTTTATAGTCCACCACGCTTGCCTACCGAAGGTTGGCAGACTTCACATGCCTTCGAAATCACTCACCACACACAATCACCGGACTTTGTAGCTTAGCGCTAAGGGCGCTTAGCCGGAACTTCACCTACTCCTACGTACGATACGCCTAAGGGCACCCGAGAGGGCACGGACCTCGGCTTAGGACGTCGTATATTGAAACTACCACTGGTTCAGAAGGGTCAACTACTGCCAAAGAACCAGCAAGAAACTCAGTAGGAATGTGTACGCCGCGTTAGCCTGGCCCACCGGTGGGTTAGGCGATTCGAATGCCGTGTTGCCCTATTTCTAACTGGAACGCCGGCGTTCCTTGTTGTAATAGCGTCGTCGGGATCTGTTAAGACATTACGCGGACGCCTATATCAAACCGCCGCGTCGAGGTTGGCTGTGTATTCAGCTGACTTATTGACTAGCGGGTTGGGATGGTGGGAAGCATTGTCGAAGTGGCGTCAACTTCATGAATCATGAATGCGGCAATGGTGGGCAGCTCAAGATCCTTGTGCAGATCTAAGTTGAGGACATAGGCAGGTTCGACTTGCTGGCGTGAGCGCAAGCCACAATGGCATATGTCATGATGAAAAAACTAAAATCATCCCACAATGGTTCTATGGGTTTCGTCACGATGTTTTCCTTCAGCGTTAAGGAGTAAAAACTTGGGTACATTTGGGTGTCACAGGGAATTGAACCCAGGCCCTTCGTATCGCGAAGTCCACGCCTAACCTCTGCCCCACCAACGTTCCCTGATCCATTTAAAAATACAGTTGGAAACACCAACCCAAATTTACAAACAATGAAAATTAGCAACTCAATTTTAAATTCACGACTACACATGTACTAAACTCGCATTTTCAACTAACTCATGTGTAAATTAGAACGGCTAAGGTCGTGCGAATGTTTGCACTCGAATAATAATTTTTCGTAGTAGTCTTAGGAGCTATCTGATCGAACGGGCTCATGCGGTCTCCGCGTTCATTACTTTCCAACTAATCAACAAAACAAGCGCTGTGAAATACGGAAACTAATAATGAAGCTGCAATCAGTACCCGAAATATATAACGTTACCTTTGACGTGAGTGAAATCCCGCCCCACTTTTTTTGGAAAATTGCTAACTACATTGAAGTAGGGAAGGCGCGTCTTCGTGTACGACACTCACTACAGTCGTCTAATTCGGTATGTCAAGAAAAAAATCTGATTCTAATTCAAAAAGCAATTCGAGATATCGCTTTTTTATAATATATTTTGTTAGTAAAAGCTCGCAGGTGAAAGCTATTAGGCTTATTTTAATGAAGACGTGTAAGATAATTTGACGAACAGTCAACCTCTACATGACGTCACCAATTAAAATAATTTTTGTTTTTTTTATAATTTACCAAAGCCAGTTTATCAATCAATGTTCACAATAAACGTCTGTCACGAGGGTCCATAGAAACTTGAAAAGTGGTTCATTCCAGGTTATATAACGCGTAATATTTCTTTTCATGCGTAAGTAATAAAATTTTTAACTATCTTATTTATTATTTTATTTTGCTATTTAAAATGACGTTTTAAAACTGACATGGCTATTCGTTTCAACAAGCTCGAAGAGCGAGATGTAATATGATTTTGTATGTGGGAGCAAAAGAGAAAACGCTATAGAGTTTCGACAATTTACGTACTACGTCACGTACGCTCGCGACCAATTAGTGCGCAGCAACGTCACGAAGTACATAGGTATCTCTTTCTTACAACAAGTGAACCGTATTATTCTTTCCTTCTCCCACAAATTATATTACTCTATACATCGGGTAGATATATACCGTTTTCTTGTGCGGCAATGTTTGGGTATGACTTTGTCTATGTGTAATATGTCATTGTTGTACAGTATTAAAAACACAGAATAGGGAATAAGTTTTGTTTCATGTTTAGCCGTGACACTGGGTTGCACAAGACCGAGTCAAACAGCCGGCAAATGCCTTGCATTTGCTTTGCCATTTTTGAGAGCGGATAACCTGTCTATATGTAATATGTCATTGTTCTTACGTGTGAAAATAAACTTTATTTACAAATATCTGTGGTGCTTGATTACATTTACGCCATAAAATTAATATATAAAACACCTCCGACTAATGATATCCATAGGATGCCCTTCATCATCAGCTAGGTTGCGTGCTCGATTGCCAGCTATGAAAACAGTAAAAGTTTAGCGACGCAATGTCAACCGTTACGTATCAATCAATCAATCAATCCCCAGACAAAGACACCAACTGTATGACCCCGAAGTAAGCAGAGCTTGTGTTACGGATGACCATACAGCGAACTGGGGGGGAACCCAGAATAAACATACATATAAAAATATAAACAACCATGACCCGACAGCAAACATCTGTGTTCATCGCACAAATGAATGCCCCGGCCAGTACTCGAACCTGGGACCTTCGGCGTATGAGGCAAAGCTAATTACCACTACACCACTCGATCGTCATGTAACGTATGGAACGCCTTTACCGAACAGTGGGATAGTTTAAAGTCTTCAAGTGTTCGCTATTGCTGCTACGACAAAAATAGTGAAAATAAATTAAATTAAAACAATCATAGGGGAACTACATCCAACCTGGGTAACTTTGGCCCGCTATAAGACAATTTTGCAAATATTGTTGATCTATTAACTAGGTGCTGTAATGTTGTGCAAGTCTTTGGTAGCTTTTACTTAAAATTTTGGCGTAATACTTCTAATTATAATGTTCTCTGCTTTGAAATGTGCCAAATCATGAAAAACATCATCTGAATCATCAATCAATGAATCATCACAAAAACACTCTTCTCATATTTTGCATTATTTTAATTTTTTAAAAGTATTTTTATTACTGTCTTCTTATTTGAGCTCCTCTCCGGCTAGCGAATATTTTTAATATCTTTTGCGAGGCGAAACAGTTTGAAAAATTACACCATAGACATATGAGATAATAATAATAACTTTATTGCATAAAACGATTTACAATACTATATGATTTCTGTCTTCCAAACTACGAAAAGCTGTTTTTTGTAAAATAGCTCCCTCCCACACTATTTATTATATATTCTATGTTACCATTTGAACAGTAAAGTTGATTTCAAAATAAAAACTCTAATTAAACTTCAATGATAAAATAACATTGGAAATTCACAATACAAGCAACAACAATTTTATAACAAATTGCCGCACAACATTAGAAATTTTCCGAATTTTCAGAATAAATTTAAAAAAGAATTATTTAAATGGTTACATGACAAGAACTTTTGCTCTATCTCCGATTTTTTTATTTTAAAACATGACATTTCTGTAATTTGATATTATTTATAATTCAATCTGTAATGTCGGACATTTTGTATTACCTATTGTGACACATACGTAGAAAACTAATTATGACTTCAGTTATTTAATTGACATGATTTTTTGTATTGTAAAATTTGAATTTTAATATCATAAATTGTTTCTCATATGTCCCGAAAATTTGCACACCCATTTCAAACGGGGTAGATACAATTGGAACTAAATGTACAACCACAAAAACTGTTAATTACATTGTATTTAGGCAAATAAATGATTTGATTGATTGATTAATTGATTGAACAAATCGAAACCATGACAAAATACATAATATGTATTTGCAAAACGTAGAATACTTATCGCGCATATAGATGGCACTAGTAACTCAAAAATGACATTTACGTATAGTGACGGTCTTCTCATCAATGTGCGATACTTATGTATATTCTATAAGAATAATATGATTTCAGAAGTACCCCCAAACGAGAGTCCAACAAAAATGTCATCAGACCGACGAACGCGATACCAAACTTCGACCAGGATAGCATAACTAGTCGGCAGGAACGTTTGGGTGGATTTGAAACTTCTATCATATCATTGTTACAAGGTTAACAGTTTTATTACAAATGGCGGTTTTTTACTCAAAATTCAGCCTCCTTAAATTCAAACTTATAACCCATTCTGTAATTAGACAAATAAATATTTAGAAACATAGTTTAAATAACAAAAACCATGAATGTTTTATTTAGTTGTATGCTAAAGTATAAAAACAACATCCGATAAATTTGGACCGGGGGTCAATGTTAGACGGAGAGACAAACTTACCCAGATGGGCTGAACTTGAGATGATACGTAAACATTGGAAAACCTTGACCTTTCCACCATTTGACCTTCTACCATAAAAGAATCTTTAAACGGCTTTCCTAAAAAAGACACTTATAAACACTAAAGGTACCTTTTCACATGATTTCCTGTTTATAAAAATATCTTTTGTTACATTCAAGAAGTCTTTCAATGCACACAATGCGATACGGACGTTCTACTTAAATATAATATATAAATAGATTTCGCCTATTATGTATATAACGCTAACATTATAATGATAATCGTATAACTTAAGTCGACACGAGCAATTTGATTTACGTATTTCATTGTTATTATTTAAACTATCTAAGATTTGTACAAAAACGATAACCGCATTTGTAATGTATATAATAGGCAATAATCTGTGAGATACGGAAATGGAATTTAAAAAAACGTATACAGGGTGTCCCACAACGTGACGACTAACCAGCGTACAGTGGGGCGAAACTAGCATTAAAATTCGTTTTTCTTTGCACCAATGAATCTATACAAAAGTTGTTCTTTGCAATTTCTTGTAAACCGCATAGTTTGTGTAAGAAATTTATATGAATATTTTTTTGTATGAAGAAAAAGAGGAATTCTTAAATTTTTGCTCCGTGTTTTTACTAAATTTAGGAATTCCTCTTTTTCTTCTTAAGTCCGACTAATCCTAGTTTCACCCCCCTGATTGCAAGTTTTAAGCTTACATTTGTTGATTTGTTTAAAATACATCAATGCGTAGACCCATAAAAATTGTCAGAACGTGACCCAGGCGCAAGCTAGCAGAAATTCAGGAAGTAAATCAAAAATCCAAAAATTGTATTTAATCTCAGGCCTACTGGTAGCAGTTGATGAACGGGTGGCGGGTCGCTCACTTCCCTCTAATATGGTTGAGGAGGGCGATAGCTGGATCCCGCGTTAACTCGTGAACGGGTGCCGTTTGAGGGTGTTCGTCGTTTTGATACTTGGGGGGCGGGATTCTTATTTACTCTTTAATATACACCTCAACAACAGGAAAACATGGTAGAAACAATTTCACTTACACTAAAAATAAGGCATAATTTGGCGGTCTTATCGCTACACAGCGATTTCTTCCAGACAACCATACTTGATGGAACATAACGATGAAGAATCAATTTAGTTAGGCATATAAAAATTAAAAAAAGTACATTTTTCATTAACACACATTTGAAATAAACTTACTTATTCCTAAAGAATACAATATAAAGTAAAAATATGTACTAACATAAATAAATACATATATATTTACTTCATTTAGTTATATACTTTCGCTAGAAGGTGTTTTTTCAATTTGATTTTAAATGAATTTATAGTTTGACAACGTTTGATTTCAAGTGGCAATTTATTCCATAGAGATACAGCGCGTACTGAGAAGGATTGGTTGAAACAGTGCGTGGTGTGATAGGGTGTACAAAGCATTAAGTTTTGGGAAGATCTAAGTTTCCTTTCATGGTCATCACATCTAAATCGAAATTTATCTCGCAAGTAGTTCGGTGTAGCAGAATCAAACAGCACACGGCACAGAAGAGAAAGAATGTGCGCATCCCTGCGAAAGCGGATAGGAAGCCACTTGAGCTTAGCGCAAAATTCTGATATATGGTCATATTTACGTAATCCAAAAAACCGTGGTAAGAATCCCGTAAATTCATTAAATTATAGTCAAAAAGACGAACACCCTCAAACGGCACCCGTTCACGAGTTAACGCGGGATCCAGCCATCGCCCTCCTCAACCATATTAGAGGGAAGTGAGGGACCCGTCACTCGTTCATCAACTGTTACCAGGTGTATATAATTCCAAAGTACAAAGTGATTTTATTTAAATACTAAACAATACAGTTATTACTTGAATTTGAATTTGAACGTGAAAACACAAAAAACGCAAAGGCGTTAAGAATTCGGCTTTTATAAGGTCTTACACGTTAACCGAAAGGAAAACTGTCGGCGGAAAGAACCTTTCCAAGCGCTTTCTTCAAAAATGTTCATAGCATGATGTAGGTTAGAGTAAGTATACAGTTTGTAACAAAAAAAAAACCATATCAAAATTGGGCCATTCGAATGTACATAAATAAACTTTTAACAGCCTTCTTTTTGCGTCGGAGTTAAAAATCGATAAAGTAGTTTGAACATCAAAAGCAAATATTTCCTCTTTATAATAAAGAAATCGCCCGGTTTTTCCAAAAAAAATTGAAAGCCAATAGAAACAGTACAAATTTTATTTAAAATATGAAGTTTCGTGATAGTTGAGCCTAAGGAGGTTACATATTTGAAAAAGTTTGTTAATCTTTTAAAAATAAACATTGCATTCGAGTTTTGTTTTATGCAATTCAAACAAATTAGAAATAATTTGGACACATTATGATTCGGCACGCCGCACGCCGTCGGGACCACGTAGTAAAGATTGAAAAAATTAAAAAAAGTATAATTTTTTATATCTTTGCTTATTTAAAGAGCTTCCTCATTAATATATTTATGTATATGTGTATGTATGTGCATATAATATTATACCTGTATCTATATTACTAAACATATTTATACAAAATGCACTGCCCTAGTGTAGTTCCGCGTCACTATTTTAAAATTATGAATTTCAAGGTTGCCCCGAAGAAAGATACTATTTCAGTGATAAGGCCGCTTATATTGTCACTCTCTTTTTGTAGCTAAATTTCAATTTTTTTTCGTATTTTACGTTTGTTACTGGCTTGGCAATAAAGTATATTTTCATTTCATTTTCATTTCCTCCCATCTATAAATCGCCAGGTACATTATCGGAACACCCTATTTAGACATACGACGATCAAGTGTCAAGGCCATCATAATTGTGAGAACTAGACTGTATTACGTAACAACAGGGCGCCACGCGGTTTTGGCACGTGGACGAGAGAAACGCTGTTATCTACTAGTGATTTAATAGACTTATCAACTTATAAAAAATATATTTTCTGTATGAGGGTGTTACCACATCAATCGATCGACCGTCGATCGATGACGTCATCGATGGTTGAATGGAATAGTCGACGTCGATCGACAGTTGCTACCACACCAATCGATCGATCGTCGATCGACGCCATCAATCGATGGTAGAATGGAATAGTCGACGTCGATCGACAGTTGCTAACAGACCAATCGATCGATCGTCGATCGACGCCATCAATCGATGGTAGAATGGTACAGTCGACGTCGATCGACAGTTTCTACCAGACCAATCGATCGATCGGCGATCGACCCCATCAATCGATGGTAAAATGGAACAGTCGACGTCGATCGACAGTTTCTACCACACGAGTATTGCAGAGATATACTTAAATGTTAAATGTTGTGAATGCCCGGGGTGCTACGCTAGTTTAGTGGTCACTGGAAATTATTTATAATAACTTAACAAAGAACAAAGTACGTGAACACAACATCACGCCATGAATACCTACTGCACATTAAGGAGTTCGGTTAATCACCGAACAGTGTTGATCCCATATTGGAAGAGTTTTCCAATTATTTTTTAAAGTAGTAAAATAATTGCAACATTATGGGGATCCCAGGTTCGAGGGCATTCATTTGTGTGAGTAACGTAGATGGTTGTTCTCGGGTCAAGGTTTATTTGTATTCATAAATGTATGTTTATTCTGGATTATCCCCAGTTCGCTGTATGGTCATCCATAACACATGTCTTGTTTGTCTGCGGATTTATAATTATTATATAATGATTTATTAAACCTCTATACACCGAAGCCACAGAAATAAGATTCAATTATTTTTGCGATGCATCTCACCTTAAGGTAAGCATTATTGCATTTTGGAATTAAAGTTAATGGATAGATAATTTAATTATAAACATTTACCGTAACTTTCTGTGTTTTTAGAAAGGATTTTCGAAAATCTGTGCTTGTTCACTAGTGCGATTCGTGCGTTTAGTACCGCTGTCTCATCAAGCGACTTTCGCTTTACTTGTTGTTGTCCGTGTCCAAACGCGCTAAGTATTGCTGCGTTCCGATTGCCGATTACATCGCTCGCAGCGCTCGTATACCCGTTCCGAACGCGCTCACAGTGGATCGATACGTCATCAATGACGTCAAATACGCCGCCTTCTTCCCGCTCACAGTGCCCAAATGGAGCATGGTGGCTCTGAACGGCCCGTCAAAACTGACACATGACGTTTCTTTGTTGATTAGTCGATTAAAGATTTTGGAAGCAAAGATCTTACTGAAATTATAACTCTAGAATTAAGCGAGGAACAATCAATTGAGTCAAGCAACAAACAATTGAGTCTCACTCGAGCCACCGTTGAGGAGTAACGCGTTCACTAGTCATCTAAATAGTAAAAAGTCGATTTTACACCTTATTAGTTCACTGTTAAGTCGTTTTTTGATAGTTGCAACATATTCTGTACGACGCTTTAATATTTTTGTGCAGAACAGTATATACAAAAGTTTCAGTTAAAATGCAGAGATCACCGAATTCCAGTCAGCAAGTTAAATACTCGTCATTTCCGGATCTTTCCATGGAATCACAAGAAATTGAGAATAATTTGATTCGAAACATTAATGTTAGAAAAAGGAAAAATCCAGAACATGAACAATTTTCGGATATCAAAGATTGTCTTTTACAATCATTACGGGAAATGATGAATACTGAGATGGCAGAGATAAAGGAGCAGAACAAAAAAATACTAGAATCCAATAACGAGATGTTAAAGTTATTACAAATAAATGCGGAAAATTACAAAGAAGTTTGCAACAGGATGGAAACGATCGAAGTAAAGAATGAAGAGGCGCTGCAGCGCATTGAAGAGTTGGAATTTCAGCTGAATGGAGTTTTGAAAAAAGACATGAAAAATATGGTCGAAATTAGAAATATTCCCAAAACTGAAAGTGAAAACCTTCAGTATATAGTGGAAAAATTACACACCACTTTACAAACTCCTCAGGTCAGTAAATTAAATTTATACAGAAAAGGAAAAATAATGGCCCTATAATGATAGAATATTTGGACAATGCTGAAAAGGAAATATTTCTAAAAGCCGTGAAAAGTTACAATACTAAAAATAAAGATCACCCATTAAACACAGAAACTATTGGAATATCCGGACCTAAAACTAAAGTGTATATATCTGAACCCCTTACACTTATGTCTAAGAGGATCCTTTCTGCGGCACGGGAACTCGTCAAGAATGGCAGCTTCAAGTTTTGTTGGACTTCGAGAGGTAACATTCTGATTCGCAAATCGGAAGGTGAACCAGCTATTTTAATTAAATCACTTAAGCAAATCTCAGCTCTTAAATCTGATTGACTATATTCCGTAAACAAAAAAAGTATACGCTACCTTACTGAGCACAGATTTTTTATACACTACTTTTACTTTATTGTTTTTTTAATTAGTAGCTTTAAGTCATCCTATTTTATTCTATTTTACACTTACTACCAGATATTAATTATTATGATATTATTTTTCTATATGTTGCATGTTTACTTATTTATTATTATGGTTTATACACTATATATTATCAGTACATATTTATTATTATCTTTTATTGATTTTCTCAGTTTTGTGGCTACAATTCCACAGCTTTTTAGCTCAGATTTTTTAAAGTCTCCGAGACTCGAGTTTGCGACCAATGCCGAATCAACCTTTATTATTTTTTTTTTTTATTACCTTTATTTATTATGGTTAATGACCTAGAGAAAGTATTCACCGAGTTTGATACAAACGTCAATCTCGGTGATTCGGTGTTGGTCGACAAGCCAGAAGTGTTTCTGCAATACAAGCTTAATTGTGAAAAGTCGCTTAATGTCATTGTACAAAACATACGAAGTATTAACCGAAATTTTGATGATTTTATGATATTTCTAGCCAGAAGTAGTATTGACTACGATCTTATTGTTTTGACTGAGTGCTGGTTGAAACAATCAAATTTGATACCTAATTTAGAAAATTACAGAGCCTTCAGCAGCCTCCAGCATATTAATCAGAATAGTGGTGTAGTCGTATATATTCGAAAAAATATACCTAAGGTTACAGTCTATGAACCTAATATAAGCGATGCTGACTGCCTTATAGTAAAAATAGGTGCAGAACATGCTTTTGTTTGTATTTACAGATCGCCAGAGTTTGCTTCTATCACAAATTTTATCAAATCTTTAGATAAACTTTTGCTTGAACTAAAAGACGTACCTTATATATACTTAACTGGGGATCTTAACATTGATATAAAAGAGAATAACACCAATCTGCAATCTGATGAGTACTCGGACCTTCTAGCTATGCATTGCATGTTACCAAGCCATGTGATACCTACCCGCCTCAATGCATGTTTAGACCATTGCTTTGTAAAATCAAGCAGCAAAATGTTAACTGTTGTCTGTGAATCATCTGTTACAGATCATAGGTGTTTGTATCTGTGCATACCAGTAATTAATCAATGTACAACCAAAACCATTAAAAAAAGTGTAAGTATACTCAATCATAACAGAGTTAGTGCATTGATTAAACAAATTGATTGGGATACTATATTAAGAATAAAGGATCCTAATCGTGCTACAGAGTATTTCATTGAGGTTTTATCTAATATAATAAAGAAATCAACATCCTACATACAGATACCCAATAGGCAACAGACTGTTCAGCCTTGGGTAACAGCTGGCTTATTGCGTTGCATGAGATTTAGAGATACTCTGCATAAAAGACATCGCAAATCACCTCACGACAAAGATCTTGAAGTCTTCTATAAACGTTATAGAAATCATTGCAATGCTATTCTTCATAAACTTAAAAATGAACATGATAAGCAGGAGTTGGGTAAATGCAAAAATGATATTAAGAGTACTTGGAAAGTTATAAAGCAGGTTTTGCGGTTTGGGTTGTTCAGTAAATTCTCAGGAGCTATTTGAATTATCTAAACTTAAACAAAATACAGCAGAATCTGTTGATTACATCAATGATTATTTTAATAACGTGGGCTCCATATTGTCAAAAAGTATTCTACAAAAGCATAATACTACAGAGGAGGCCCTACTTTTAAAGTACACAGATAATAATTCTCTTTTGAACTCGTTTGTGCTATTAGATACCGACGAATCAGAAGTATTAAAAATAGTCATGTCGCTGAAAAATAGTAATGCAGCAGGATGGGATGGAATATCCTCTATATTTGTGAAAAAGCATATACGACTCTTACTCTTTCCCTTAACATACATTTTGAATTTGTGTTTATCGTCTGGTACATTCCCTGATGTGCTGAAGGCTTCTATTGTTATACCAGTATTCAAATCGGGTGATAGAGGCAGTATAACTAACTATCGTCCAATATCTCTATTGCCCACGTTGGCTAAAATTCTGGAAAAAGCAATAAACATTCGTTTAGTTAATTACTTGGAAAAACACAATATAATTTCGAACAACCAGTACGGTTTTAGGGCGAGAAAATCTTCTATAGATGCAATTGAGACATTGGTTGCACATGTAGCGCACGGTCTCGATGGCAAGAAAAAATGTATCGGGGTTTTTTTGGACCTAGCCAAAGCCTTTGATACGGTCTCAATCCCCCTTCTTATACGTAAGTTGGAATCTATTGGAATAAGAGGAGTTCCACTAGATTTGTTTAAGGATTACTTAAATAACAGAACTCAGCGAGTAAAACTAGGAGAGGTTCTTAGTTCTCGACTTAACGTCAACTTCGGTGTTCCACAAGGATCAGTTCTGGGACCTACCCTCTTTTTAATTTACGTAAACCATCTTTGTAATACTCAACTCCCAAACTCAAAAATAGTAACATTTGCTGATGACACAGTTTTATTGTTTCAGGACGAAACTTGGGCTAAAGTAAAATCTACTGCTGAAGATGGAATGCGCACTATAATAAAATGGCTTGACAACAATTTACTTACTTTAAATCTTTTAAAAACTAAATACCTTACATTTAGTATAAAAAGTAATCAACAACCTGATAAGAGATTTGAATTAAAAGTGCATGACGAATACTGTTCTAATATAAAATCCAAAATAAATAAATGTAAATGTTTTGTATTATCTGCAACTACTAGTCTGAAATATCTTGGTGTTGTAATAGACAATAATTTGAATTGGAAACAACATATTAATAATCTTAAAAGTCGAATACGCAAACTAATACCAATTTTCAAAAGAATTAGAAACTTAAAAGACCACAGAACCAACAAAATCGTTTACTTAACTCTATGTCAATCAATAGCTACTTATGGCATCTCTGCCTGGGGCGGAGCTAAAAAAACTATTATTTTTATCTGCTGAAAAGGCACTGAGGTGTATTCTCAAAGTAATAAACTTTAAACACTTCAGGTATCCTACGTCTGAGATATACAAGGAGTTCGGAGTTCTAAATATTCGTCAACTTTTTATCCAAACTATTTTACTGAGACAACACAAAAACAAAGAAAGAAATAACGAGTCAGCCAGAAGACCATACAAGGTTTTTGATGTTCCCCTATGCAAAACCGTATTTGCACAGAGCTTCTCATTCTTTTTAGCACCGTTGGTGTACAACCGTATCAATAAAGATATAAAAATGTATTCTTTGACCAGTTTTAGTTGCAGAAGGCAGCTGGCTATGTTTCTGAGCAATCTGAGTTATGAGCAAACTGAGGACCTAATTAAGATTATATATTAAATATAAAGATTATATACCAAAAATATAGGGTACATTATTGTTATTATTATTATTTAATTTAAATACATAGTTACATAATATGTATATCTATTTTTATATTTTTATACACGCCTTTTAACTAATACTATCTATAACTACAACATAATTATGTACTTTGTAAAATTAACTATATTATAGTATACTTTATATAAGATAAAATATTTATAAATAATAAAATGAATGTTATTTATTCTAATGTCTGGCTAACTAATATAAGGCAAAGAAAAGAAAAAGAAAAATAAAAATAGAAATATATAGGTACCTTTAATACATAAAGCAACATTAAAAATTAGTGAGAAAAAATATAGTAATTCTGCATTTCAATACGATGTAACTATATTTAATTTTTTTTACAAATTAAATTATTTGAACGAATATCTATACGAATTGCATCTGAATAACTTGCATATACTACGCTGTCCGTATGTGACGCAGAACTCGTCATTCATCGTCGATTTTTTTTTTGCTAATGAGTAATACATTGCTTGTGGGAAGAGCATAAAGTTGATTTTGCATTGTGTGAGATTCTTACCTTGCCGTAACACAGTCTCGACTAGCACGGAAGGTAAAGAAATTCTTGTCAATAAGTATACCCGCATTGACAATTCATGCTATCATGTTGATTTGTTAACACTTTCTTTAATATTTATATGTAAAGCTTAAGTTTATGTTTGAAAAGAATATATTAATTTAGGATAAAAGTATTTTGGATATGTATTTTGTTTACATCATAGATAAGTATCTCAGATTATTATTAGGTTAAGTATACTTATTGTAAATTGAAAAGAGTAAATAAAGTTATTATTATTATATTATTATTATATTATAATCAGAATGTTAGCGCGATATTTGCGTATTTTTTTTTTTTTTTGTAGATTTGATCTAAATGTATTTTAATTTTATAACTGGTTTCGCAATAAAGTGTATTATTATAATTATCATGTCTACGTTAGGGAACAAAAGTTTTTTTGGTTTAGTTTAATTTATAATATAAAGGTTTTTTTTGTCGTAGTCTAAGCTGTTTGTATTAGTAACAAGTTTATAATCCCACGGATTCTTACGAAAAGGAAATGTTTTTATACAAATTGAAACTGCTCTTATAGAGATTAATTAAAAAGAAAATTACTTTAACAGGAAAACAAGGTTTCAGACCCAAAAAAAAATGAAAAGATTTATATACAGGGTGCACTTGCACTTTTGTGTATCCGAAAATACACCCCGTATGTTAAATGTCCGTATGTTAAATGTGGTCCGAAACCCGAAGGGCATTGCGGTACGGCGATCCCGCCCGTTCGTCTACAAATATTCGACTTTGCCCATTGGCAGTGCCGACTCCCTCTAATATGGTTGAGGTGCCGTTCCATCAACGGATGCCGTTTGGGGGTGTTCGTCATTTGGATACTTGGAGGAAGGGTGACCTGCCGAGCTAACAGATGCAGGTAAGAAAATTTTAAGTCTCGTGAAATTTCTTGTCAGTTCTTGTCTTCACGAAGGTTGTTTCATGAGTCATGTTTTATTTGACGTCAATAAGAACAAGTAATTGTCAATGTCGAGAAATAAATATTTGAATTTTACTGAAGCCGGCCTAATTATTTGGGTCCCGCGCCTCATGCGATATTTTGTAAAGATTATTCTGGGAAAAACCTGGCACTAGGTAACTACAAAAAATATATAAATGTCGTTATTTGGTCACCCTGGTATAATACTATCACTTTACAGCATTTGTGGTTTACTAGTAAAAATGTGAAAAAGTATATTATGGTCTTGCGATTTTTATAGTTGTAAACACGATATCTTATTTTTCATCATAGATTAAAGTCATAAAAGTAAATATAATTCTAACTTTAATTTATTTAATACTAGAAGTCCGCTGCAATAATACTACTCGCGTAGTGTTATTCTTACTTTCTATTTATAAATTACATAAAAAAATATATAAACTAAATGCTGAATTTGACAGAAAAAACCCGTCTTACACCGGAGGTACCACGTTCGAGTCCTAGTCGGGGCATGCCTCTATGTGATGGACGCAGATATTTGTTCTCGAGTCATGGAAAACGTTTATTTGCAACTAATTTTTGTAGGACCAATACCGACAGACGTTAACCAGTTTGTTCAAAAGATATAATGAGCTGTTTACAGATTTAGAAATTTTTTATAGTAACATAAATAAATACAAAAAATATTTTGTTACTACATTGAAAGAACGTGAATTTCATTAATATTGACGTTAAATATAATAAGTAATTATTGTTTAGTTTACAAATAGAAAAAAAACACACTTTGTACTGTATTTTTATTTTCGCTTTTTGTTTTTATATTATTTTCTTTTCGTGTGATTGTCGTGAAACAGTAATAATGTTCAATCATCTGTGGATCATGTCATTGGGATGTATGTAATCATATCTAATTTATACTGTTAAAAAAGTTATGTACGTTATAACATGGTTCATTTTAGAAAGGAATTGAAAATGGCGGTGCTTATCATGTTCTCTCGCTCGCACACTAGTGCCGTCTATATTCACTCTCGCGCGTACGGTAAGTAAAAAAAATATTAGTTTTGATTTAAATAATATTCGTGTTTTATTTTAAGCAACATCATAATATGGATTCTCCTGAAGTTTTGTTATTTACTTTTTCAGGTGTACAGAAACGGACATAGGGTCCTTTGATAACGTTAAAATGATAATGGTTGGCGCCACGTGTCTTTCAACTTTCACGCCGACGAAGCCGATGTCAGAAGCTAGTTTGAAAACCCAGTCTTGTTTTTATTATTTTTGAATAGAAAAATTTTTTTTTTTAAACTTTATATGCTAACTGTACTATCTGTCAATGCAAGTACAAGCCGCCATGTATGATTCCTTTCTTTACTGCATCGGCTTATACTGTTTGTGATCACCTTATGTTCAATAAAATGAAAATAAAAATATGGTTGTTTATATATGTATGTATATATGTTTACTCTTGGTTCCCTCCAGTTCGCTGTACGATCATCCATAACACGAGCTCTGCTCACTTTGGGACCATACAGTTGGTGTGTTTGTCTGGGGATTTATTATTATTAAATATTATAAAAAAACATCCAATACAATATTTAATTTAGTCGCAAGTCCCAAAGCAGCCTAGAACAATCATTTATATAGAGAATCAGATACTTTTCAACTTAAAACTTAATCAAAAGATCAACCCAGGTTAAGTACCGATCGTGTGCTAAGTAAAGATCACGTGGCCTTCGCTTATCACTTAGGTATGTCACAACATTAAGTGTTTACCTTTTAAATTGCAACGTGACATAAGCATGTGCTCCGGGCTAATGTCACAATCGTAAAACTTCAATGTTGACAATTTCTTGTAGGGCTACCACCGGAAACACTTCCCTCTAATATGGTTGAGGAGGGCGATGGCTGGATCCCACGTTAACTCGTGAACGGGTGCCGTTTGAGGGTGTTCGTCGTTTGGATACTTGGGGGGAGACTTGCCGAGCTTGACAGGTGCATATAAGAATAATTTTGTATAGACTTAAAGAGACTCTGTAAATTTATTTTGAAAAAAATACACCCGTGAAGTTTCTTGCCAGTTCTTCTTTACGAAGGTTTTTCCGAACTGGTGGTAGAGTCATGCTTTATTTGACGTCAATAAGAACAAGTAATTGTCTATGTTGAGAAATAAATATTTCATTTCATTTCATTTCAACACTTTCTTGGCCGCAACTGAGAATCGGCGCTTTGTAGCCTTAAGCTACACAGCCAAAGCCGAGGTTGTGTGGGCCTTGGCTTCGGCTGCACCGGCTTCCTAACTAGGTTTAGTTTTTGTTTTCTATGTTTATTTGTATTTCTGTGTGCTGCTGTGACAATAAATAGATTTTTTTTACGTTCGCAACTTCACGGCAGGCATGGAACTTCACGGAAGTATTTTTTTTACATCAATCTTATCTTCATTTGTTAGCTCGGCAAGACTGTGGGCCCAAAGACTATACAAATGACTCGTATTCTAGTCCTGGAACCTATACCAAAAGAGTCCTTTCATGCACATGTCATGGCCGATTAATACCGGCCGAATATGTGGATTGCGCCCGCAGCAGACAATTCATTTGCAGTATCATTGATAAGTAATTTTATTACGTCGTGTTGGTAGTAGGATTACTACGTACTTTGCTTTGAATGTCAAAGGAATTTTCAAAGATCAGTTTTATGACACAATACTCTACTGCAATGCTATTGAATTAAGAAACACTTTGGAGCGATATCTGATAGGCAGGTTTTTTTGAGGTATGAAAAGCTACAAATTCCTCAAGATTTACTAACTAACTACTGCTACAACATTTAACTAATACAAATATACTTTTCGTTTGATTGTCGTGAAACAATAATAATGTTCAATCATCTGTGGATCATGTCATTGGGATGTATGTAATCATATCTAATTTATACTGTTAAAAAAGTTATGTACGTTATAACATGGTTCATTTTAGAAAGGAATTGAAAATGGCGGTGCTTATCATGTTCTCTCGCTCGCACACTAGTGCCGTCTATATTCACTCTCGCGCGTACGGTAAGTAAAAAAAATATTAGTTTTGATTTAAATAATATTCGTGTTTTATTTTAAGCAACATCATAATATGGATTCTCCTGAAGTTTTGTTATTTACTTTTTCAGGTGTACAGAAACGGACATAGGGTCCTTTGATAACGTTAAAATGATAATGGTTGGCGCCACGTGTCTTTCAACTTTCACGCCGACGAAGCCGATGTCAGAAGCTAGTTTGAAAACCCAGTCTTGTTTTTATTATTTTTGAATAGAAAAATTTTTTTTTTTAAACTTTATATGCTAACTGTACTATCTGTCAATGCAAGTACAAGCCGCCATGTATGATTCCTTTCTTTACTGCATCGGCTTATACTGTTTGTGATCACCTTATGTTCAATAAAATGAAAATAAAAATATGGTTGTTTATATATGTATGTATATATGTTTACTCTTGGTTCCCTCCAGTTCGCTGTACGATCATCCATAACACGAGCTCTGCTCACTTTGGGACCATACAGTTGGTGTGTTTGTCTGGGGATTTATTATTATTAAATATTATAAAAAAACATCCAATACAATATTTAATTTAGTCGCAAGTCCCAAAGCAGCCTAGAACAATCATTTATATAGAGAATCAGATACTTTTCAACTTAAAACTTAATCAAAAGATCAACCCAGGTTAAGTACCGATCGTGTGCTAAGTAAAGATCACGTGGCCTTCGCTTATCACTTAGGTATGTCACAACATTAAGTGTTTACCTTTTAAATTGCAACGTGACATAAGCATGTGCTCCGGGCTAATGTCACAATCGTAAAACTTCAATGTTGACAATTTCTTGTAGGGCTACCACCGGAAACACTTCCCTCTAATATGGTTGAGGAGGGCGATGGCTGGATCCCACGTTAACTCGTGAACGGGTGCCGTTTGAGGGTGTTCGTCGTTTGGATACTTGGGGGGAGACTTGCCGAGCTTGACAGGTGCATATAAGAATAATTTTGTATAGACTTAAAGAGACTCTGTAAATTTATTTTGAAAAAAATACACCCGTGAAGTTTCTTGCCAGTTCTTCTTCACGAAGGTTTTTCCGAACTGGTGGTAGAGTCATGCTTTATTTGACGTCAATAAGAACAAGTAATTGTCTATGTTGAGAAATAAATATTTCATTTCATTTCATTTCAACACTTTCTTGGCCGCAACTGAGAATCGGCGCTTTGTAGCCTTAAGCTACACAGCCAAAGCCGAGGTTGTGTGGGCCTTGGCTTCGGCTGCACCGGCTTCCTAACTAGGTTCAGTTTTTGATTTCTATGTTCATTTGTATTTCTGTGTGCTGCTGTGACAATAAATAGATTTTTTTTACTTTCGCAACTTCACAGCCTGGCATGGAACTTCACGGAAGTATTTTTTTACATCAATCTTATCTTCATTTGTTAGCTCGGCAAGACTGTGGGCCCAAAGACTATACAAATGACTCGTATTCTAGTCCTGGAACCTATACCAAAAGAGTCCTTTCATGCACATGTCATGGCCGATTAATACCGGCCGAATATGTGGATTGCGCCCGCAGCAGACAATTCATTTGCAGTATCATTGATAAGTAATTTTATTACTTCGTGTTGGTAGCAGGATTACTACGTACTTTGCTTTGAATGTCAAAGGAATTTTCAAAGATCAGTTTTATGACACAATACTCTACTGCAATGCTATTGAATTATGAAACACTTTGGAGCGATATCTGATAGGCAGGCTTTTTTGAGGTATGAAAAACTACAAATTCCTCAAGATTTACTAACTAACTACTGCTACAACATTTAACTAATACAAATATACTATATATATATATATACAGGATATTTGGGCGACGACTGTGCATACTTTAAAAGCTAGTTATCCACGAATTTTTATCGATTAAAATATATGGCACATAAGCCAGAACCTAAACTGCTCCATATAAATAAATCCCCAGACGTGTACATGCAACGTATACCTATGTTGATTCTGGGCTCAACAGCCATGACCCGAGAACAAACATTTATGTTCTCATCACACAAATGAAAGCCCCGGCCAGGACTCGAACCTGGGACCTCCGGCGTATGAGACAGGGCTACTAACCACTAGGCTACTCGGTCGTCATATGGCAGCCATTTTATTAAGATTTAATTTAATTAAAGGAGATTTAATTTTTTTTAAACGAGGGGAAGTTACTTGAATTTCAATATTATTCAATAACATTATCTTTATGAAGAATTCGGTATGTAAAGTAATTCGACGTATCTCTCTTCATATTTTTTCCAAAAGAATGAGGCATTTTTAGAAAACGATTCGTATATTTCGGGTTTCTGCGAATTGCCGAATCGGGTGTGGCTTTATTAATTGCATGAGTTCTGTCAAAAAATTTAACTGCATTCTCGTTACAACTACAATGCATTATTGAGTCTACAAATGATTTAATGACGAACCAAGCAAAATTTTACATAATAATCTAGATATATGAATAATTAAAAAAAATATATATCGCTCACAAATTTTAAGACTGTGAACAAGGATGCGTTGAAGCTCTTCAATCTGTTCAGAAGGAGGGGAATGGGTACACCTGTAATGTATTTAACACTTTATTTAAGTAAAACATGACACCCAGAAGTAGACGTCAAGCCGGAATCGGGTCATAGGCCATATCTTTATGCTTAAAAAAGAAATCTAAGTTATACTTGACTTGACTACACGGTTTCAAATGCTAATCTAAACTTGCACCAACGCTCGGTTAAACGCGATCGAGTCAGGTTAAAAAGCTGTTTTATTCAATATAATAAATCGTGAATACTTAGGTCAACCCTAGGATTAGTTCAGTTCGATTTTATTTACTCATAATGGCACCCACCAGTGCTGGTTCTTTGGCAGTAGACGACCCTTCCGAACCCGTGGTAGTTTCAATATACGACGTCCTAAGCCGACCTCCGTGCCCTCTCGGGTGCTCTTAGGGTGTTACCACACCAGTCAATCGATCGTCGATCGACGTCATCGATCGATGGTAGATTGGAACAGTCGACTTCGATCGACAGTTTCTACCAGACCGATCGATCAATCGTCGATCGAAGGTAGAATGGAACAGTCGACGTCGATGGACAGTTTTAACCACAACGATCGATCGATCGATCGTCAGTCGAAGCCATCGATCGATTGTAGAATGGAACAGTCGACGTCGATCGACAGTTTCCACCAGACCCTTAGGCGTATCGTATGTAGGAGTAGTTTAAGTTCCGGCTAAGCGCCGTCAGCGCTAGGCCACAAAGTCCGGTGAAATTTAATAAGTCCAATAGGGTCATGAATAAACTGTCCATTTCGAAAAAAAGTACCATAATGGCATAGCAGACCCATTACGTTTAGTGCCTATAACTGATGTAACAGTTATTTGTAAACACAAACTAAAAACTCCTGCTGCAGGACTATAGAAAAACTTGTACGGAAGAGACGATGTCACAGAGTTTTTACAAATAAACTTGTGGTGGGGATGTGTTTTCTTTCTAATTTATTACATCTATTCTAAATTAACTTAAAAATGAATTCAGAACTTGATAAGAACAACCGCAGCAGAGGAAACACAGGCGACATAAGAGTCAAGTCACAATAGCGAGTGTCTTCTCTAAGTGATAGCATGAGTCGAGCATGCAACTCTATTTCTATGTATAAAAATGAACGAATGCATGCAATTGCATCGATTGTATCAGTTAAATAATAAATAAACATAATCCTGGGCACGCCAATCTACGGCTACAGGCATTTGTACTTTATTAAATAACACTTTACTTACCTAAAACCATGCTGGGTAAAATTTCAATTTCACAATATCTTCAAAATCAGTTTGTTTCAATACTAAATCCGCATCTTCAGTCAATTGCAAAATCACCAAGTTTTCACTGACATAACTGCACCTGTAATTGATAGTGTATAAATAGTATTTTTTTTATTGTATTATTTAAATGTTCATATTCCATCAGATTCATTGAACTTTGCAACCCTAACTAAAAAGGACTCAATCTAAAACAAATTATTAATTAAATTAAAACTCTGTTTATTTCAGTAATCTTGGTTGCAACAAATTTGTGAGACTTCTCAGTCACTAATCAAGGGATACTCATATTGGAAATTATCTGCTACTTCCCTTAAGGTTAACATTAAGAAAAGAAAAGAAAATTTACAAAACAAAAAAAATATATAAGACAGATACTTTAGGAGACTTCTAAAGAATTGCAAGAGAGAAGTTTACATCTAAAAATATATTCAATTTGATAATCACTGAATTTAATAAAATGATTTAAAATTATGGAATCAGGTCCCGAATTACGGTGAATTAAAGTGATGGAATCGGGCCCCGAATCACGCCGGATTCCTTCAAAGCGGTTAATTGAATAGTGGCGATCATTACGCGTAAATTGTAAAAACGAAAAGCACCTCAGGACTTTGGTAGTAAATGTAAAAACGGATTTGCCGAGGTTTATTTTTGAGTAAAGAAGAAGGGTGTCGCGTGACTTTTTGTAAGTCTCTGAATACAGCTGATAGGTAACTATACTTAAACAATTGACAAGACAATCCATTATATCAAGGCGTCAACCTTAGTCATGAATCGGTACATTTTTTTATTTTTCTTTTCGCAAGTATTATAAACAGTGCTAAACTACAACATTTATGTAGAAATCAACAACATATTTTATCATCAGCTCCTTGTAAGAAGCGGGATTTTTCAGATTTTAGTTTTATGCTTCTGAATCCTTAGCGTCGAGAGGGTCAATTGTTATAATACATTATTTTGTAATTAAAACTCCTAGCATAGGTCAAAAACAATTTAATATTAAGAAAATACATATAGGTATAACAATGAGTGTGTGAGGTCGAGTATGGGGATGTGCTGTTGTATATGTATGTGTGGGAGAGTGTATAGATGTGTAGGTGAATATATATAAATATTTTGTTAGGTATTTATTAGCACCTATGTACTTGTAAAATTCTAGTTCGGAGATTTGTTTCCTTCAAGATACTTTCTCAATTTTGTTGTATATTTTTCTAATATTTATTACTGAGTTCGCTATCAGTATTACACTGATATTTTTTTAATTACCAGGTACTCCAGACTTAATAAAAATTATAATTAGTCCTGTTAATTGATTTAGGATTTTTTAAAAATTAAAGTTGTACATTTTATAAGCAGGTATTTTTATATTTTAAACAACAAACTCTTGTGTACTTCACTCAGAAATAATAAGATTTAAATGTGAGTCTGGCATTAGGAAGTTACACTGAGCATTGTTGGCAGAAGCAGAATTTTTGTGCATTTGCATCAAATGCAAAAAGAAAAAGAAACACAACTACATATAACTTCATAACTTAGGAACATCACCCAAAACATCCTTTGTTTACATAATCTTATTTCAAATGCCTTAAAATGTAAAATTATAAAAATTCTTATTTGATTTTAGACAAAATCATGGACCTAACCTTATATGTATATCATAAGGTATATTACAAGTCATATGCCGTGGAATCCCGGTAAACCGTTAGAACACAGCCTAAGAACCCTACAGTTTGGAATTTTTTGAAGAAGAGTAGGTATTTTGTAATCTAAATAATTACAAAGAACAGATTCTGACTGAACTAAAAATGATACTACCTATGTATTATAATATGTATCTGGAATTTAGTAAAGTAAATTAAAATTTATAACATCATTAATGCTATAAAAATTACAAAAAAACTATAACTAAACTTATTTACATATAGAAATAATTATGTACTAACAAATATACATAGGCATGTGCTTAAAATGTAACTGTTTCAGAGGATACTATGAATAATCAAAAACTATTAATACAAACAAATCATATTAATTCACCACCGTATCATCAACTGTATAACAGCACCGGATTAGAAAGGGGCTGGATTACCGGGGGTCCGATGAATTAGTAATTCAGTAAATACTGGCTTTGGTCCACACCATCCTCTCACAAGTTTGCTGGTAGAAATTTCTATTAGAAATAAGCAGTGCCTTTGTAAATTTTTAGACAATACATAATGTAATTATGTCTTTATATCCAAGTGTATAAACAATGTTAAATGAAAATAGATGTGATTAGCACCTGTTAATTAAAAAAGAGAAAACTAATACAAATTATAAAGAACTAGAAATAATTGCTCAACTGCTATACATACATATAAATAAAAAAAACTTCAAGATAGTTTGGAGGAAATGGCAAGAAATTTTATGGTCATCAGTTTTTTATTCCTGAAATATATATACTTACATATATTTTACTTATTTTCCACCCACAGACTTCCCTAACCTTAAATGGTTTTAATGTTGAGTGTGATTATTAAATGGCCTAGTATTTGCCGTACTGTAGACTTCGGTTGTAATTGCCTTTGTTTCTGCAATTTCACTGGCTGTTCCAACCCTTTAAGTGAAACATAACCGTGTTAACTTGATTATTATAGTGGTCAAAATATGAAGGAATTTTTTTAAAACCTTTCATCTTTACTATAAAGTTAACCAATCTACCATTATGGAGTAAACAGAAAATTCAAATATTTATTTTACAATTGAATTAACATTGTTTAATTTAGAGGCTAATAAACAATAAGAATATTTCTGATTTCTTAGGCAGTATTTAATTTTAAATAGACTTTAATCGAAATTCACATGGTGACCTCACAAAGTGTTAACTTTTTAAAACTGCATTAATAAGTTTGTTATATTACCTGGAAGTAACAAATCTACAATTTTCTATGGATTCTTGATGACAGATATTTATTGAAAGCATTGATTAACCAAAAAAGAGCAAAAGTTATTTAGCAATTTCATTTAGATATGCTCAATCAATTTTACCTGCAAGTTTTTACTAACAAAATAAATTATAAAAAGAGATATCTCAAAATAGTTTTTGAATCAGAATCAGATTTATTTTCTAAAACTGATCTTGGTATCACTATTATTTAAACTTTAACAGATATTATAAATTTGAAAACAATACCAAATCAAACATATTCTATATAATATAATACCAACAAGAAGAAGTAATTGTCATGTATTAATTTTTTGTTTGAATTTGAATTCATTACTTTGAATTTCAATATAATATGACATGCTACAAGCATCAAATAGTTACATTCTTCAAACAATATATCAGAGTCTATTAAGATACTTCTTAACAGTACTAAAAACAAAGGTGGTATTCTTTTAAGACATTTTCAAAGAAATTTTAGTTAATCTAAATAATTAAATACCTAGCACAACATTAGAATTTCAGTATTCTGCTCACTATCAGTTAAAGCATTTAACATATTTGCATGCTCTATCGTAAAGCCTATATCTCATTCAAGGGTAAATTTTAGGTTAAGAACAGTTCTAATAAGTCAATAACTTAAATAGAAAGTGCTAATGGAGTGTTAGACCCCTCTATAACAAAATTATATATACTAGCTAAACCGATTTAACCAGAATTGGACTGTTAAGTGGGTTAAAGTGACTCATAATACAAATACACAGAAAGTACTTACTCAAGATAAAAAATAACTGTAATTATCAATAATAGTTAAAAGTAAGAGGAAAAACCAGTTGATAAATTGGGTATTACTTTGAAAGGCTGGTATATTCTGAGAAATTGTGTTAGTAGTAAAGCAGTAGTATTCATTTGGTTGATACTAAAATTATTTATTTGTTGAGTAACAAAGTTATCCAACTTAGATACCTACACAAAATGTTATCAACATTTCTGACTGTAATTTGATGAAAGAACAGAATTCTACTTACCAAACAATTTAACAAGGACACCTTTCCCTCAGCGTTTTTGGTAAATTAATAAATTTTGCAAACAATTTCAGGAATTTTACCTCAAATAATTTCTTTCTCATGTAATCATTTGCCCCAACACAAATCACATTCAATCATTCACGTGTTACCAACTTCTAAAAACATTAACCACTGAAACTTAAGTGAAAAATAATCCTGAAATTGCTTTGATACGGTCAAAAAAGTACTTAGTAAGAAAAGTAATATGATCAGTTACGATAACTTTTACTAAGCTATTGTTCAGTTCAGTATGTAGGTAAGTAGTTTAAGAAAATAAATTCAGATGACAAAAAGTTGTCGGCGTTCGCATGCGTTTTTTTGTTGGTAATAAGGTCGCCTAAATTTTAACTTCCAGTCCGCATTACCTTTATTTTTTTCTCACATTTGGAGATAGCTATAAAAATATTGGTTAAAACCGTGGAGGACCATATAATCTATTAAAAAATATATACGCGGTTAATTCTATACAGACAGAAATTTTTCAAAATCAAATAAATTTATTTATAATTTAAGTGCAATTAAAATAAGCAGTAAAAATATTACTATTATACTATTACAATATATTTTATATTGTAGGAAAGCCCTATATTCTAAATCCTTTATTTTATTATGGGTTGGGGATTAATAGCTCTATATTGGAAAGACCGTTTTATTTTCACTCAAACAAAAAATCATCAACTGATCAATCAGACAAGTGATATGATAACATATAACATGCTGTGTCCTGTCGTACATTTTACTAGGGTGTCTCCCACATAGCTTATCAATGGAAGCACTGGGAAGTATTATGCAGCAAACATAATATCAAACACACATATGCACGTGAAGAGCATTGTTCCTACCCTTGTTCCTCCTATTAGATGTAGTCCTTTCTTTCCTTGGTGTTGCTACAGTGACACACAACATGAAAATCCTGACCGTCCGTGGCAGCCACTAATCTGATAAGCTACCGGTGCCGCCAATTTCGGAGAAAATCTACTAAAATTATTTTAACTGTCCACTCCCTTCAATGAACAAGTTTGGATATTATTTAATTCCTTACATGTTGTTATTCGTTTTAATTATTGTAACTTCATCTTATGACGACCGAGTGGTGTAGTGGTAAGTAGCCTTGCCTCATATGCCGAAGGTCCCAGGTTCGAGCCCCTGGCCATGGCATTCATTTGTGTAATGAACACAGATGTTTGTTCTCGGGTCATGGTTGTATGTATTTATATATGTAGGTTTAATCTGGATTCCCCCCAGTTCGCTGTATGGTCATTCATAACACAAACTCTGCTTACTTTAGGGCTATACAGTTTGTGTATTTGGGGATTTATTATTATTATTATAAAATAAGGAGTAATTTGCCTACTAATCCATATTTTGTACTAGTACAATATCGATACTTAACAAACGATCCAGCGTTAACTTTCGAGACTGTACGCGGAGGCAAGAAGCATGCGAGCAGGACACAACTACTGCTTCCGTTGCTGTACACCGTGCCCCGCGCCTTGCACGCCCACACCGTGCTCCACTCATCTTTTGAATCTTTGTGGGACTGTAATTCTCAACTTATGATGGTATCAGAATATGAGTCTCCATGAGCTGTCTAAGAAAGAAAGAGGAAATCTACTTTTAAAGTTAACCCTGGAAAAATAGGCAATGTTGCAAAGAAAACTGGGTAAATGTTAAAAGAAAAGCTGCAGTTAACACAGGGCAACAATAAGTCAGCAGGAATGGTAAGGTACGCCATAAGAGAGTAATGGGACTGATTTGTACAGCTACTTTTAAATTAAAATGCTATGAGCTTCTCAATAAAACGACTCGTCAAAAAATTCATTCAAGCTTTTGGCAACTGGCTGACCATTCCAAACAATGGGAATTTATCAATAAATTTGCTAAAAACCTTAACAAGCGCCGTTTTACTACTGAAAATAAATCTAGAACGCAGTTTATCACTCAACATTTCTTACCAATTCCTACCGAAAATCAAATAACCTTGAGAGCATAGACGTGTTTGACTTAAAGCTTTTTTAAACTCTTTGTCTATTACAGATCAAGTTGTACGCACTGAAAAATTAAATCAAGAAGTTTTTACTTTGCCAGATAATAGAGGAAAAGATAGATTCCAACATGACAAAAAGTGTCTTTGACCATGTTGCATCGTTTCAACCAGTTAAATCCCATTGCACGCGGAAAAATACTGGCAAGCTTTATTTAGATAAAAATTTATCAATGAAAAAATGTTTTCCTTGTATAATGAGTGGGAAAACCTTTATCTTTATAATAATACACAAACTTCACGCCAGTATACCGATATTATTAATGAAAACATGAATATAGCATTCTTCGTACCAAAAAAGGATTTAAGTGACAAATGTCACAGTTTTCCCAATGAAAAATCTCCAACTTAAGAACAAATTAACGCTTATAACATACATATAGAGAGTAAGTCGATTGCTAGAGAGTTTAAAAATAGTGACAAAATTCTTTCACAAAATTCATCGGAAATAGTATGTGCTATATTTGACTTTCAGAAAATTTTGAATTGTCCTCATGGTGACGTGAGGTCACGACATTATTCTATTTTAAAAGGAAGCTGTCTTTGTACAATTTTACTCTGTTTGACATTGAAAAAAAATGTTATGTGTACGGGTGCAAGGTGAAGGAGCCATAGGTATCAATTACAGTAAACTTTACGTACAGAAAAAAAACGAATAAAATAAAATAACCTAATCTACCCCAAGGAACACTATATTATTAATCTTTTAAAACTGTGTGACTGAAAATAAATATATTGTAACGGACGTGACGTCAGCCCTGTTGCCAAGCCGCGAAGCCGCCATATTAACACGCCCCTTCCTGCCAACTCGATTAGCCAAGCCAGAGAAGTGGGGATAGTGTTAATATAAAGCCCTGCCAGCCATTTTTGTATCTCTCTGTTCGTAATAAACTTAATCATGGTTACTCTGCTAGTTTTTATTGTGCCCACCGTTTTAATATGTATAAATAATAATATATATATAAAAATATATATATATATATATATATATATATATATATATATATATATATATATATATAATATAAACATACGATCAGTCAACAAACAAACATTGACAGTGACATTGACTCTTGAGTTGTGTGCAACAAAGACCAAAGCATGTTAATTTTGAAAATGGCAATATACAACCGAGTTTCAAAAGACTGCCATTTCACAGAGAGCTTGGTTTGTCTATACTTAAAGTCACAAACTAACTTGTGATGCTTCGCGTAAAGTACCTACATTAATGCAATAACAAAATGGCGTGTTTGTGTTTACATTTTCACAACATATTGGTTTCCTGATTGTGACTGAACTTTTTGCGTAATTTTTTTCAAAATTATTTCTAAGGCTATTATTATACGATACAATCATGATGAAGTGCTGTGCTCCGAAATGTGATAATGCATCATACAGTGCAAACATTGACATTTCAATTACTTATAAGAACGGGGTGGACTTAGTATTCCAGTCGCAAAATGTAATTTTTTTTTGTGTTAAGTTTTCCATTTGACTGAATAGATGCGAGAAGTATATATTTCTCAGTTTTAACAATACCAAAGCTGTTTGCCTATTAACTTTCTTTTCAAACACAAATTACGTTCGTGAAATTATCCAGGTTCAAATTATATTTATATTAGACTACTTATGCCCTTATAAAAAACTTGGAAAATTAACTTATTTCGAGGTTCTTGGAAAAGTATTACTTCAAATTGAATATTTTGAAAGTTATCCAAAAATATACATATAGAAAGGCCTGCAGTAAAAACATAAATAAAAAAGATTTGCAGCCTATTTCAACGAGTGTGTTATGCTCCAAGCATTTGCTGTCCAATATATACAAAAATGTGCACAGAAGTAAGCGTCTTCGGAAGCAATTGTTATAATGCAATATCTAGCAGCAAGGTTAGTGATTGCATTAGGTCATTACATACGAAATTGGCGTTTTGTACGGGAGGAACATAAACTGAACTTTTTTATTAATATAATATATTTATTTAATCAAAGTATATAGGTACACTGATGGTCTATGCACTTTTGCCATCTCATAGGTAGTTCATTGATCCTTTTACTAAAAAAACCATTCGGACGGGAACCAATAAAATTTTTTGAAGGCGCTTTGGACTGCCCCATCGGAGTTGAATTTTTTCCCTTAGAAGAAGTTATCCAAATTTCGAAAAAATGGTAATCTGTTGAAGCAAGGTCCGGGAAGACCGGTGGATGTCTTAAGCATTCCAATTGAAGAATTCGGTAGCCGTCTGTTGTACAGTGTGTGGTCTCGCGTTGTCCTGAAGCAGCAGTGGCCTAGAGCGATTGACCAGCTTCGGTTGTTTAGCAGCTAGCTTTTCTATCGTGGCTTGCAGTTGCTGACAATAGACATCTGCCGTAATCGTCTGGCCAGGTTTAAGAAAACTGTAATGAACGACAACGGTACTAGTTCACCAAACGCTCACAAGTAACTTTTTTTAGTCAATTTTCGCTTGGGGCAGAATTTGGCTGGTTCGCCAGAGTTCAACCATTGCGATGAGCGTTTCCAATTGTCGTACAGCATCCAATTTTCTTAATAGGTAATGATTTGATTTAAATTTCTTTCGTAATTGTGCCGGTTGAGTAATGTAACGCAGCAGTCGACGCGCGTTTGTCGGTTTGCTGCACTCAATTCATGAGGTCACCTCTCAAGCTTTTTTACCTTCCCAATTTGCTTCAAGTGGATTAAAACAGTTTTGTCACTAACTCCGCAACCTACAGCTAACTCGGACGTGGTTTGCGATGGATCCGTTTCCACAATAGCCTTCAATTCTTCATTATCAACTTTGGCCTCCGGCCGTCCACGGGCTTGTTCTGCAGGTCGATATTTCGGTTTTTTCTTTAGCGACACGGCCGCCACACGCAGCGTTAATACTTGGATCCGTTTCTGCAGCACTGGTGCCACGGTGGAACTCGTACTCGTAAATAACGTAAATTTCAAGTTTTCCGTTTTGTAAACTAAGTGACGCAAAGAAAAAACCAAAACAGGAAAAAGAAAATGAATTACGGTTTTCGAAACACAAATGCGTGAGTAAATAGCTGTATACATTTGAATTTGGAATTCTTAACCAAAGAGGAGATAATACAGATCAAAGTGACCAGTATAAAAAAACACCAATTTCATATGTAAAGACCTAAAACAAAAATAGCTTGCTTTTATTTAACTATTGAATTAATTTATGTAATCAATCATACAATACAAGTAAGATTATGTTCAAGTAGATTAGAAAATGTGTATACTAATAAAGTCATTTTTGAATTTATTTACCTGACACCAATAAGAACTATCCAATTGTGACCTCACATTTCGCTTTGTTTCTTGGCTAATACATGAATTAAATTTTTTGGACCCACATTACAGTACCTGCTTCGTATTTATCCGCCATAATAATCATGTGTATTCTGGTCGAAAAAAGGAACAGCTAGTAAAATTACAAGAAAAACACTGTCTTCAAGTTATTGATTTCAGTAATAATACCTTGGATTAATGATTTCCATGGATACTGATGCCACATACCGTTAAGTAGAAAGCTTGCTTGTTTATCGAAAATAATAATTTACTAAATAATATTTTATCGTCTTAACTTGAACCTGGATTAAACTTGTTTTCCCCAGAGCAAATAGATTTTGTGGCCAGTTCAAAACATAGTATGCCTTAGAATTGTGTGATCAAAAATACAAGCCACTATATACAATACAATACCCACCCAGTTTATCGCTTTAACAATTAAGCATAACCAAAAAAATTTACTTGATCCGAATCAAATGCGACACTGTGTTTGTCAGTGTGAAAAAGAAAATTTGACATGTGTGCGTTGCAACTTTTGCCTCAATTTGCCAACAATTGCCTCGCAACATGATTGGTTACGTTAGATCTGCTTCCATTTATAAGTCTGTGGTCTCCCATAATTAGTCAAGCCGATATCAGATGAATGAAAGGGGACTACTATACATACCTATCTATTGAACCTCTATGTATGTTCAAGTTTTTTGAGAATTTCCGAGATACCTTTTATCTTTCGTACTTCGTACTTGTAAGCGTATTCACTTCTAGTTTCAACTTGGGAGAAATCACCACTCTGCCACTCTGGCTCGCAAACCACGAGCTGCAAAGGGTGACTTTCAGACGACGTGTTTCATTGCACCAGGCGCTTATCACCAACTTTAAAATACAAATATAAATACAAATACAAAATAATTTATTTCGGTAACTTAGCCTTATACAATAACAGGTGGTTGGTGCTCCCTTTTAAGCTAAATTGCTTGTGATAGGTAGCACCGCTCTTCTATAGTATGGTTACATAAGACCAATCCACCATAGATTGTAAGTACAAAGTTAATACAAATTACAATTATCTTCTTTGCTTTTTAATTATAAAAACATATATAAGTCATTATTTAGTGTTTTTCTTTATAAAAATATATAAAATTATACAAATGTGTGTGAATGTATGTGTGTATGTGTACATGAGTGAGTGAGTGTTGTGGTTTAAGTGTGTGAGAGAGAAAGTGAGTGTTTTTAAAGTTACAATCAAAATACTTATTTTAAATACAATTCAATTTCATCATTATTTTTTTGATGCCATGCAGTTACCAAAGATTTACATTTTGCATTATTCAAATTGTAAATATCAAGTTCCTTATTTACTTTATTATATTAGTTACTAGCTCTGGTGTTATATTGTCTTTCCGCGAGGACAGATTTCACACGTAGTTGTGGTACAACATTACGCCTAAAATTAAAATAATAATTAATAAATTAAACATTTAAGTGGCGTCTTGTAGATTAAAACTATCCCTCACTATTAATTACTTCAACGACGATGGTTTTAAACATTAGAGAAATGAAATACACGGATAAGAATTTCAATACGACATCGTACTTGTGCAGGAAACCTTTTTGAAACCTTGTCTGGCTTGGTTCCTCGGAACCTCAGGAATCCTTTTTGAAACCTTGTCTGGCTTAGTTTCGTGTAATCTCAGATAGTGGATGCGGGCATGAACTGCGGGGCCTACTTTTTAGGCGATTTGGACTCATCGCAAGATGAGTCCGAGGGCTTGGGCCTTTTTTCTGTAGCTCTCATTGGATTAGAGGGCTTGGACGGGAGCCAGGATATCACAATCCATCGACGATGTATTGCTTGTCGACGAAGCCACGGACGAGTGCTAGCTAGAGTGCTCTCGTGAGGGGTTGGTGGATGCGGGCTGGTGCACCCGTCTCTCCTTTTTAGAAGGAGGTTTGTTTGTGGGTTTGATCCTACTTTCGAACTGATGTCGGGACTCTGCGCACGAACGAAGGCTAAAAAGGCTAAAATATCTGCCTCCACGGTAACCATAACTACCGCGGCCTAGAAAAAAAATGAATAACCGAAGTTCGCCGAAGGCTGCTAGCTATAAGCTTAAAAAGGGTACGCAGGTAAAGAGTCGACTGCGTTAGGGTCGACCTTTACCGACAAAAGAGGTAAATGTACACGAAAAGGCACAAATATGAAATATGATTTATACATAAATATGAAATTGAAAACTAAATAATAAAATAGTAGAAATGAACAAAAAGATAAATAAAACGACTGGACCAGTACAAATTGGCTGTTACCGTTAGGTATCGTTTGTACAAAAACCAGAATAATAATAAAATAAAATTGTTGTATCTGAAGAACGATTGGAAACATATAACCAATTTTGAATGAGTTGACTTTAAGAGCAAATAAACAACTAAGGCCGGCCCTACAATAATAACTAACCTACAATAACTTTGCACAATATTTTTATGGCGCAATATACGAACTACCCCTTGAGATCAAATGGTCAATATTATCGAGCAATAAACCTGGGCAAGGCAAAAATATACACACATATAAAAATATAAAATAACATGGTGCAATAAAAATTAAACTTGCTCAAACTTTTGTTCAATCATTGCGCAATCTTCAATACTAACTCTAAACGGTCAAAAACATTGCACAATTCATTATTTTGTGCAATTTAACTGCTCATTAAGGGCCAGGCTGGCCCTAGACCTACAATAACTTTGCACAATATTTTTATGGCGCAAAATAATTGAATTACCCCTTGGGATCAAACGATCAATATTATCACGCAATAAACCTGGGCAATAACTTTGATGCGTCTGTGGCTGCCGTCCTTTGTGTAGTGATTTCTTGCGATAAAGACCAGCCAAAAGTTTAGTGTTTCCCTGTAGGTACTGAGTAAGATGTCGGACCAAGATTTGGTAGCAGCTGTCGTGTTGCTACTTCTAGCTAAACGTAAAAGAAGACGGACTGAATATTCCACAGAGTCGGGAAGTCTCTATATAACTGTATAAATTCGAGAACAAATTCCCGTTCTTACATTTTTACTTGTTGCGGTTAACCATAGATCAGAAAAATATTTTGCAATACTGGTCCTAGACGGTAAATAAAAAAAAATTGGTGCAACAAAAATTAAACTTGCTCAAACTTTTGTTCGATCACTGCGCAATCTTCAATACTAATCCTAAGCGTTCAAAAACATTGCACAATTTGTAATTTTGTGCAATTTAATTGATCGTTAAGGGCTAATGACTCACCAGTAAAGCTTGAGGATTGAGTGTCGGAAATGGGAAACTTTCAAAATTGCTCTTTGGGCTCTTTCAATGTTAAGGCGAAGAGTTTTAAATGCTCCGCCCCATGACGTAATACAGTAATTTAGTATCGACTGACACAATGCAAAGTATACCTGCCTCATAAGTTTAGAGTGTTCTATGCTGCGCAATATTTTAAAAGCAAATATTAACTTGCGTATTCTGTTTCTAACCGCATCTATATGTTGTCTAAAAGAGACAGTTTTGTCTGTAATAACACCTAGGTACTTTAAAAAAAAATAATAATAATAAAATTTATTTATTTCACACTCAGTAAAAACTTAACAAGTATGTAGTAAACATAAAGATATAAAAGGTCTTAAGTCTTAGTGCCACTTGTATCTAAACTAGGCTGAGCCTGTGTCTTAGATACAAGTCCCTACCCGTGGTTACCATTACATTTATTTTCATGTGTTTCTTACTACTTAAAGATAAGAATTACATTGATCTTATACAAGTTTTAAAGGTTACAGATTTTAATAATATTTGCCAAACTATCTTATTATGGTAAACAAATCCTCAGTTTGTACATAATCTAACGTTTTAAGCCAAGAACTTAATAGTTTTTTACATGCATTGGTATTTGAGCTGTACAAATTTAAAATCTTATTTAATTTATTATAAAAGAATGGGCCGAGAAACATTTGGAATCTATTAATAAAAGAGGTCTTAAAGTTAGTAGTTGGGCAAACTTTGTTCCTTCTTCGAAGTTCTAACAGTTTGGGATCAAAAGTAAGCTTTTTGTGCTGAAGCATGACAGTATCCCGGATGAATAGTTGTCTCACTGTCATAATGTCGCAATCAGAGTAAAGTTGTTTCGTTGGATACCTGAGGGGTTTAAATAGCATCACCTTAAGCAGAGCTCTCTGCGCCTTTTCTAATTTTAATAAATGTGTTTTATTCGTTCCACCCCAAGACGTGGTACAGTATGTTAATAAAGACCTAGCCATAGCATAATATAACGTAATTAATAGTTTGTGATCAGCAACATGACGAAGAGTTTTAAATACATATATAAGCTTTCTTATTCTTCCCGATAGCAAGTCAATGTGAGGTTTCCATGTAAAATTACTGTCTAACAGCACTCCTAAGTATTTAACAGTATTCGTTCTTTTTAAGAAATTGCAGCGACAAGACACATTGACGTTGGGCCCAACTGGACACGTGTGCACTTGTATTGTAAAGTTGTTATTAGGCAGATGTCTTTGTGTTATACCGTACTTTATTGTTTTAGTAACAGTAATGTGAGGACATGAACACCATTGATTGTTTTAATCAATACAATAGTGCGCGTATAGGGTAGGGTTTTCTGAAATTGATTTTCACATGGAAAAATAGAATGAAATAAGTTTTATCTGAATGTAGAGTGAGTAAGTGTTGCTGTAGCCACTTGTTTACTACATTGAAGCCTTGTTGTGCGAGCTCGTATAACTCTGTGTCTGAGTTTCCAGAGAACAAAAGAGCGGTGTCATCAGCAAAAAATATGATTTTACCATCGTTTATTTTCATGTTACAAAGTTCGTTAAATTAGAATAGCGTGGGACCCAAAACACTTAATTGAGGAATTCCATATTCAGTGTTAACTAGGTCAGAAATTAGAATATTTCCTATTTTTACATATTGCGAACGATCGTGTAGGTAATCTGCAAATAGTTTGTGTTGGGTTCCGTTGTTCAGGTTGGGAAATTATAACCTAGCTTTCAGATCTACGCTCATTAATTTTTGCCTCAAAATAGCTTAATAGTAGGCCTTTTGTATCATCTAAGCCTACTTTTGAGGTAAATTATCTTCAAAATGTATGATCGCGTTAACATAAAAAAAGCTTAAGGCCCAGCCGCTTAGCTAAATGTCTTGAAAGAGTAACAAACAAACACATTTTCGAATTTATAATATTACTATGGATTCTTTACAAGCCATACAATTTGATTCTTTATAAAACGTGATATTGAAATAATTCAAATCTATACAAAAAAAACCGAAGTTTACGAAAAAGGTTGGTGACCTCTGACTTTTGGAAAAGTAAGTAAGTAAGTACATGGGTCGTTCACTTTCACAAAAGATTTCTATTTCGGTTTTAACCATTTAAATTGTGTTTGCCACACCTTAGTGAACACAGATCAACTATTTAAAAAAATCTAAGCGCTTGTTTTCTGTATGAAAACAAACTTTTTTTACAAAATCTAGACGCTCACGCCGAGGACGCCCATGGGCAGCTAAGAAAACTATAACGAGAAGCCGGGGCAACCGATGGGCGTCCCGTTCTCGAATGTATGGCGGCGTGCGGGTAATTTCGCACTTTTCTGTGCTAGCAGTGAATGAGTTAATGAATTATTTTTAAGCTTTCCTCCAAATTCAGAATTTTGAAGTACACCGTCATCTGATACACGGCCATTAGTGCCAATATCAACCATAATAAATTCATATTGGCTCACAATTGGCGTTTATCACTGCCATCAACACAATGATGAATGTTTTTTGCAGTTAAAGTAATATGATCCTGATTCCGGTGGTTTCTTCATTTCCAAATGCTTGCCATCTAAACCACCGAGTACGTGAGGGGCATTCCATTGGTTTTCAAAATCCTCAGCTGTTTGCGGTAACTGAAAAAATATATTTATAGGACACCACAATGACTGATGACGACCAAGCATAATCGAACCACGTCAAGGTGCCGGGCCCTAAATCAAAGAAGAATAGGAAGAAAACTGAGGATGAGCTTCTACAATTGGCAGCTAAACGTCTTAAACATAAATCAGATGAATACAAAAACTGGGTGACGACGGGTTTACCTGCAGATTTAAAAAAAAAATTGAACCTATACAGCAAATTTTTGCTACAATAGCTATTGGTGACATTGTCATGGAAGGACAATTAGGGCTCTTACCTACATCGAATTTCAGTAAAAATAAATGGTCCAACAATTTCATCCAATATTACTCCAAAAACTTCCATGTCCACTTCAACATATTATAGCTCCACGCTAACCCCAACATATTACAGCTCCACGCCACCACCGCAGTACGTGACCGAACAACAACAACATAATCAAGAGACTATGGCCTCTTCCGTACAGCATGAGCAGGATGAATCACTGGTTCAGTATTTAAAATTCAACTAAAATCTGCGCCTGTTTGTATTTCCTTACTTTTCAATAATGTGGATATTGCTATATTTCTTTTCTTTATGTGATAATTAATGATTACTTAATGTAATATTTTATTTATTACCTTTATTAAATGCTTTACAACTTATATTATCCCGTCACAGGTCTCCATGAGTATTGTGGAGAAATTGCGCTATGAAAGATGAAAGACCATTCCTGACCTGCCAACATTTTGACAACTCTTATTATGTATAGATAAGTAATATAGTACGAAAAATTACTCATTTTTAGCTGAACCATAAAATCTATTTCATGTCAAAAGCTACAATCCACAAAAAATGTATTGGGTTTTCTTTTTATAGTTATTTATTGACATTTGGTTTGCCACGAACGCGCCCAGTAAATATATGGTCTATGACACGTTTCGTTACAAATAAAGCTCGAACTTTACAATATTTCGAATTTGCTTATAAATTAATAGAAATATATGACTTTTAAATTAAATCAATATTCTATTTGTTAATTTATTAAATGTGTGCATTACACATAAAAATGAAATAATCAATTATTTTTCTTAAATGTACAATACAGCTCAACTTAACTGTCATATTGACAATGTCAAAAATTACAACGTCAGTTTAGGTTTGAATTAAACGTTTGCATTCCTTCGTTTGCATTTGCGGCATTGTGTACTATGCGATACTACTCTGGATTTTTCTACTTTCGATCACCTTGGCATTCCTCCTGGTTAACGTTTCTGGCTTCTGCTTCAACGATTACTTGCGCTAGTTTTACACGGAGCTCGGATTTTGCTGAACTATTGGATTTATGTGGTGTGTTCCTGTTCGTCAAACTGTCGGCTACATCTACGAGACTAGGGATGGCACAACGTATGCTGTGAATTAACTGTAACATATGTGTTAGTACTTGTAACACAGTTCGTCATCACCTTGTTATCGGTTTTTTATGTATATTCTAGGATCCTCGTAGTTCGCTACATGGTAACCCGTAACACAAGTCTTTGCTTACTTTGGGCTCATGTTATCTGAGGACTTTTATTTTAAAATCCACACATACCTACTAATCTATGCAAAAATCTATAATCTAACTGGATAAAATGAACAGGTGTTTCCCTATCTAAATTACAATGCTGAGGCTTAATAAACATCAATGAACTCATTTGAAATTTACGTCTTTTAAGTCATTTCATTTCAGCGATAGAAGGTACGTCTACATTTTAACCAAATGAGAGTCTTCATACATGAATTTCAACATAATTATTGAGAATACTTAGTAGTTTGAGGTTTTGAAAGGCTTTTTACTTCTTTTGCTTAAAAAAAAACATATCCGTGAGAATCTGAAACCAAAATCCTGAAATGAGCTGCACTTTCGTTTTTCCAAGTTAAAAATTGCCAAGATGTACTATAAAAATTGATTGAATTTGACATATAACCTCGAAATATATTTTTCAATGTAACTTTTTTTCTGAATTGCTAAATTGCATTAAGTTGTTACCTTAAGTTTAGGAATATAACACTATTTATTCCGCATCGTTTTTATATTTATACATTAGATCAATAAAAAACAGGCTGACAGGTCATTGCATAAATGAAACATGGGCATTCTTCTTTCACATCTTCGAGATTATTTCCGGTCGCTAGACACCGTAATGTAATTGATAGCCGATGGAAAGGTGGTATTGCTTCTTATTTGTATTGCTTTTTCATAATTAGTGGTGTAACCAAGTCTCTGGGAATTTAAGCAAATTCAATCTAACGAAATTTTTTAAGTCATTTTTCTCAGTTAGTGCGTATCTTTTAAAAGATGTTCGTATGTACATTTCTTGCCTTTTTTGAACCACTCTTTCGCCCAACGACGTCTTATTTTTCGTTAAGCTAGAAGTATTAACACGACAGCTGCCGCCAAATCTTGATCTGACATCTTACTGCCGGGTAGCGTAGTGGTCAGCTCATTCGCCGGAGGTCCCAGGTTCGATTCCTGGCCGGGGCATTCATTTGTGTGATGAACACAGATGTTTGTTCTCGGGTCATGGTTGTTTCTATTAGAGATGGGTAGGTCCGGTTGGATGTAAATCCTCGGACACGCATCACACGCTTTAGAGATGGATGCGTGTCCAACGGCCAATTGGATACGGTTCCTCGGAGTGGTGACACGGCGCATTGGCGGACTGGACTGGTCCGCGCGATCCGAATCCGATTGACGGGCGGCGTATTGGTTTTTGTAATTATTTCATATCGTTCAAAGAAATGTTGTTTTAATAGTTTTGTTAATTTCATTTGATGATACAGTGTTACAATTTTTTCTCTCTATTTATACCAAAAGGGGTATTTTTGTTTATAACTGACAGTTAAGATTTTATTATATTTGTAATTGCTTATTTAAAACATGAGACTGATTGATTATAATTTTTCTTAGAATATTGTATTTAAGTAAAAGTTGTATAATTTTTCCATCCATACATTCAAGCAATCAAATCGCTCAAAACCTTTTTAAAAATTAACTGCTCGCACACCTACGTCTGCGTCCAGTACACCTTCCTACTGAATCATGTTTTGTGCCTCTCCGTCCTACAACCCGAGTTACGATGACCGCCAACCGGATCCATACGGGTCCGTCGGACACGGGATCTGTATCCCTACTGAATCATGTTCTGTGCCTTTCCGTCCTGCAACCCGAATTACAGTGACCGCCAACCGGATCCTTAGGGGTCCGTCGGACACGGGATCTGGATGTACATCACCTGAGCTGGATGCACATCCGGATTCCACTCCCAATTTACGGCGGACCTACCCATCTCTAGTTTCTATTTATAAATGTATGTGTATTCTGGGTTCCCCCCCAGTTCGCTGTATGGTCATCCATGACACAAGCTCTGCTTTCTTTGGGGCTATACAGTTGGTGTGTTTGTCTGGGAATTATTATTATTATTATTTTGCTCACTACAGGGAAACACTAATCTTTTGGTCTTTATCCCAAGAAATCACTACACAAAGGACGGCAGCCACAGACGCATCAAAGTTATTGCCCAGGTTTATTGCGTGATAATATTGATCGTGTGATTGCAAGGGGTTGATCAATTATATTGCACCATAAAAATATCGTGCAAAGTCATTGTAGGTCTAGCGCCGGCCTAATCTCAATGTAAACCTGCCTTAAATCTTGAAGTTATTGAAGGCACGTCAAAACTTCAATCAATTCAATCACGTTTCCATCTGTTTTGATTGTTCATCTGCTTGCATTTTGCGAATACTGCAAACCAAGTGCGAATTACGAGAGTTGGCCTTTTTTACATACATATTTGAAACTAATACATTGCATCTTATTGAAAAATAGTGCCGTAAATTACAAGTTCCTAAAAAGTATGTAAAGAAGGATAGAATATAGGACAAAAATGGATCAAAGGGATATTAGTTTCCCAGAGCACAAGCTGCCTCAATGCTGGTCCGACGATGTTCGTATGAATGCTCTTTTTGCGCCTTTTAGAATAAAATCCGCGAATCCGGAGTCATGGAATATGAAAATGAAGTTTTGGACTGATATGATAAAACAATGGTGTCACCATAAAAAGGACCCTATTGTGTCAGCAGCTGATGTGAAATTCGCTTTTCAGCGTAAAGGTCGAACTCCAGCATGCATCGATATTGTAGTTGAAGAACTGTATAGGTAAGGGGTAGTTATTTTTATTCCTGACCTTGAAATGAATAAATATATATATATAATTAACCTAAAAATTTTGAAACCTTAAATGTAAATTTAATTCATTGTTTTAGCATAAAACTTACTCGTTTTTGGACTGCTTCATAATAAAGAATCATTGTACTGAAGCATAATATTGTATTAAATGAAAGTGTTAATCATTCATCAAAGTCATTTTATACCAGACATTCAACAACATATTTTTTGTATCTGTATGGCTACAATATAATAATAAGTTATACATCTTTAAAATAAATAATGAGGCAGTTAACTCTGTCTATGATATCCAAGTTTCTTTCATGTTTATGCTATGAATTGATACTCAAGTTTTTAAATAGCCACTGGTGTAGAACACTTTACTAAATTAAAAAAAAAACAACATTTACAAATTTGTAGTTATAAAACATATACTGTAACATGGAAGTATAAGAAGTGCAAAGTAATTTGATACAATTACCAATTGCGGTAGAAAGCATTTAAAAAAATATTTGCTGTAAAGTTTCTACACCATAAAGTGTTCAGGTTATATAGATGGTTTACATAATGATTTGTGCTGAGGATGTTTGTGTTTTTGATGGTGGAAGAATCATAAATTTGGTTCAATATTTTCAAAGTTTATCAACCATAATTGGAAATGTAAAGTCATTTTGAGGTATTTCTATATTTTTTTCTGAAATTAGATATTTTGGGAAAACAATATTAATTTTCTCATTTATTTGCAGTATTTGATTTAAATCAATTTTTAATGAAATGCATACAGTGACATCATAGAGTAGATAACCTTTTAAAAATTACATTGCAAAGTTTAGTATATTACCTGCAATGAACAACTCTATGTTCTATGGAGTCTTGTGACAGATATTAATAGTAGTATTGACATTACAGCAAACCAGTTGTTTTGGTTCATCTGTAAATTTTTCAAGGAAAATGGGAAAAGGAAAATTATGCTAATTGATGGCATTATAGAGGTTGACTATTCCTCAAATTATCTTATGCATTTTCATTGAAATAAGCCTAATCGCTTTTACCTCCAAGCTTTTACTAACAAAATATATTATAAAAAAGTGATATCTCAAAATGCTTTTTCAATTAGATTTTTGATGACAGAAATTTATTGAAAACATTGACATGACAGTTAAACCAAAAACAAGTTAGAAAATGATTATATTTTCTGACTTCATATAGAGATTGACTGTGATGAAAATTATTTTACATGTTTTCAGTAAAATAAGCTTAATGGCTTTTATCTGCGAACTGTTACTAATAAAAAAACAAACAAAATTTTTTTATTAGAATCAGATTTCTTTTCTGTGCATACTGAATTTTTATATTTTTAAAATAATATTATTTTTGATAGATGAACACTTTGGGTGCTGCACATGCATCCATTTGCTGTGGTTTCACAAGCTATACTTTCTTTAGATAACAGTTGACATATTTGTTTGAATTTCAGATTAATCAGTATGACTCTCCTTTTCAGAAACAATGAATTAGCTCCAGTATCAAAGTATTTGCAAACACTTAACAATGGCCCCGAGGGCTGGTTACATTGGAGTGTCCGGCTTGCCTTCAATCCAGCTGTGTACGCAGCTACTGCATTCACATCATTTCTATCTAAGAAACAGCAGTTAGACAGTGATGGCTTACCAAAAGCTAGTATAGATGCTACCCACCGTTTTGTTGTGGAAAGTGTGGTTAAGGTTAGTAAAAATTTACTTGCTTTTACCAGTGACTTCATCTGGGTGGCATTAGCACTTCAAATAACTTATTTTTTTCTCATTCCTCTCCATATTATGTAATTAATTTTAAGATACTGAACTAAGTTTTGATTTATGTGACTGTAATAATTTATTTAATAATTTAATTCAACTCATTTTTGTAAACTGCGTTTTTGGTTTTTGCATTCTTTGCTAAACCAGGTTTTAAGAGCTCGGTACTCGTGAGCACGCCACACACAGTTGGGAAAAACTGTTGTTTTCTAAATGCACACCAGCTACTTTCAGAGTTTATCCTTGAGACTTGTTTATTGTCATGGTGAATGCTTTCAAGGTAAACTGCATCGCTTTGAAGAGAAATGGCAAATACATGTAAGTCCAGAATATAGGAATCTCCTCTAGTTGTTCCTGTTATAATTAATTTTTCTTACAATATTGCAACCCAGGTATGCAGTTTGTAGTTTTGGTGTTTCTACATTAAAGTACTGAATCACCAAATTTTAGCCTGACCTTCTGGGCCCCTGACATTTGGAATTCCACTTGCTCAGTTTCCATGACATTGTCTACATACAGGTTCAGACAGAAACACCTTCTATATATTGTTCATTGTTCTGCCTTGACCCCATTGAGCTGCCTCACAATTTCATACTACTACAAACTTAACAAAAAAACTTAAAAAAGGTACTTCGTGGTGATTTTATAATATAAACATATTGAAAAAAAGTAAACCATCAAAAAAACTTCTTTACTATGCCAGTACAATATAACAATACATATAAAGAGATAAATATGAGATTTAATAGCCAGTAATTTATATTGTTCCACAGGTGATATACTTGTATCATGTTTATCTGACTACGAGACTGCGCTAACTATGACATTCACAATAAAAGACACTAAACTACAATTATTTCATTACCAATATTATTATTTTGACATAAAAAGCGATTTAATCAAGAAAATATAATAAAATTTGTCAAATATCTTTCAAGCTTATCATGATGTTTATAGTGCGACTAATGTTGAAAATGTGTTTAATATGTTTCATGGCTACCTAATCTTCTTTTTTAATTTATGCTTTCCCATGATAAAAGTCAAAATGAATAATCAACCAATAAGAAAAGTTTTAATTTCTAAAGGGCTTAAAAAATCATGTATCACGAAACGAAGATTATATTTAAAATACTGTCTGTGTAGTACCAATAAGCTATTAAATAAGAACAAATACCCAACATACACCAAAATATTAAAAAAATGTTTTGAAAGTGCACAAAACTCAGAGAATGCTAAATATTTGAGTAATGCAAAAAATTCATGTAAAGCCTGTTGGACATTAATAAAAAATACTTTAGGAAATAATAGTCATGCAAAATCAATTGAAAAAATTACATATGACGGTAAAGTTTATACAGACCTTAAAGACATTTGTGTGAAATTTAATGAACATTTTATTAATTTCGATAAGATAAACTCTACAAAAAAGAAAAAAAATGACAATTTTGAGCCAAAAATTAAAAATAATTTAAATCAATAGTCTTGACACCTGTAACTGAAAAAAACATATTTAAAATAATTATGGATCTGAAAAACACTCGATCAGTAGGATATGATTCCATATCAACTCAAATATTAAAGGCTAGTGCGAAGTTTGTTGCAGGCCCCTTGACACAAATCATAAATTTATCACTGTCCGAAGGAGTCTATCCTAGTAGGTTGAAAAAAATCTATTGTCAAGCCACTCTTCAAAAGGGGAAATAGATGATATGAATAACTTCAGACCGGTAACATTAGTATCAGTTCTGTTGAAGACTTTTGAAACGGCAGTGTACGACAAATTGTATGGCTTCTTCACTCACCAAAATACGTTAACGGCGCAGCAATTTGGTTTTAGAAAAAACGGCTCTATAACGCTGGCTTGCTATAATTTAGTGGAAGAAGTTACTGAAGCTCTAAATCGTGGAATATACCCTGTTTCAATATTCCTCGATATTTCTAAGGCCTTTGATCGCGTTTCGCACGACATACTTAAGAAAAATGCAGTGTTACGGCGTAAGAGGGGTAGCATTAGAATGGCTGCGGAGCTATTTATATGATAGAACACAAAGCGTAGAAGTTAGCTGATTATATGGTAATAATTTAAAACATTATCAATTTAGTGATGTTATAAAATTCAAGGGCAGTTTAATACTGAATGTGCTGTTCGACCACCGTTGCTCAGCGTTGCAGCTTTTCCGGCGGCGGCTACGTTAACAGCAACTCCTTTGTCTTTCCGAAATTGGGCTAAAAGCAAATTGAAAAGACATCGGTATGTAAAGTAGACGTCATAAAGTTGCGTCATCTTCTAACTTGTTCTTGATTAAACTGTCACGTCATTGTTAGCATATATACAAGGTATAACATAAAGGAAGCATAATACTTAAGGGTCAGTAAATATACCATTGCTAAAATATACTGTAAATAACTGAATTGGAGTTATTGGGGCTGTTTAAAACTTTCACACATTTAAATTTTTTTACTTCAACATCTTTGACAGCCCTAAGTGGTTTTCATACCTACTTATGCATGGGGCGCTCGGCGCGGTGCTGAGCGTAGCCGTCGTCACTTACCTACCTACGATGTTAGTTACTTTAATTATTTAAAATAAAAATAAAAACACTTGATCATCGACAATTTTTTCAGGCAACACATGTCTTTCATACTAAGATGGGAAAAAACGATACAATAGGCCCATGGATGCCTTAAACTAACATTCAATGTATTTAAGTATTTAATACTTAAAAAGTAAAACACTTCCCAAATTCACACGCATAGGCTGCGACATGGGGTGGGTGGGACGCGTGCGACGACAGTGGTTTTCCTTCCATACTAGTGTATGCACACTCGGCCCGCATCACAAAAAAGGCTCAAAATATCCACCTTCTTTTTCAATGCACAAAGCTGTCCCACGAATCAAGGACGCTCTGGTGTTCTGCAACATCTGTGGGTTATGGATGTGAATGCCGCGTTTATTCTTTCTAGCATTTCTTTGCATATACGTAACTATTCACACGACATTTACGCTGGCGGTAAATTTCACGAGCTTCATTAATGCTGTGCTTACGAGCAGCACCAACACACAACACCATGTCATAGAACTCATTATTCGAATAAACATACCGTGCATTTTCTTCATTACTATCACGTCGAGACATTAACATTAACAACAAAAAAAAAAAAAATAGGGATAGAAACTAACGCTTACAAAGGATACGAAGAAACTAAAATTAAAAAATAAAATTAATACCTAATAAGTTAACGAAAGCATTAAGATTTTTCCTTAATAATTTTAAGGTTCAGCGTAGCGAAATAATAAAACCTTAATTTTGAGTAGGTACTATCGGAATCAGTTCCAGTCGACCACCCATAGGCGATAGTCAGCGAAGGCAGCGCAGTCTCACTATATTTTGTTATTTTTGTAAGGGTTCGTCAAGTAGTTTTAATCGTATAATACTAATACTTTTTTTGCTGAAATAATAATATCAAAAACCTATCTTAATATTAACTATTGGTAAACTTAAGTACTTAACTTACTTCAACTCAGTATAAATCTTATCTAAAGCAATTTAGTTGTTCCTCAATAAGTATCTACTTTGGAAAATAAAATTTCGAAAATAGTAGGTTATAAACAATAATGAGTACGGAACTCAGTCTATTTTCGAAATGAATAAAATTGTGGGTGGAGCTAGACTCAGATGCATCGCCGCCGCACGCGCCGCGGACAAGCAAAGGCCGAAAAGCGAGGGACAATTTATTTTGAGTCCTCGTGGACTTGCATAGAGCAGTGAATCAAGAGATTTTCACACAGCAAACTAAAAAGTAGGTACCTAGATAACAATTCGGAATTATTCAAATGATATTAAAGCTTTACTGTAGTTATTGAGAGGTAGTGTAGGCACATGATCTTACATAGGTAAACACTTATATTATTTTAGAAAATCACATTTTAACCAGTAAGTAAATAAATAAATAAATAAATGTCATGAATCAGTTTTATTTCGTTTTCTCTATTAACGACAATTTATGTATTCTCATTGATGTGACATAAGTATTTTAAAGTTATTTCAATATTTTTTTTTGTTGAAGAAAATAACTCACTTTACCATGACATACGTATGTACATACGTATAAGTACAGTTAAGCTATAATATCATTTAGATAATTTCGAAATTTTGTCTACCTACTTTTTAGTTTGCTATGTGCGAAACTTCAATTCACTGCCCTATGCATTTCTCTCGACTTTCGGCATTTGCGCGGGTTTTTTTTAAGATTTAATTATTTCACTTCACCGCTGATCTTAAAGACGTGCGGGCGTAGTGCGAGTGTTTTGTTGTACTTTATTGATTTTTTTGATTTAGGTGTTTTTGTGTGCAGTGCCTATGTTTTAGTTGTGTTAATAAATAATGTGGGTGCACGCATTTTACGAACTTCGAAAGAGAGGTAAGTAGGTACCAACGTACTTACTTAGTAGAAAATGTCATTTTACGGATCTAAACACAATAGGGACTAATATTATTTGTACTAATATTGTACCAACATATATACCTACGTGTGAAAGTTTGTGAGGTTGAGCGAATGTTTGTTAAGTGATCTTATCTCTTGCGCGCAATAACTTCTAAATGGGTTAGGAAGCAATATGGAATTTAGGTAAACCGTATGCTGAATGAACACGAATTTTAAAGAAAGGGGTTTGATTTCGTTCACGTAGTAATAATAATTGTTAAGTTGTTTATTATAGTTCCTTCGTATCTTCGGCGAACGTTAGTCGCTAAGATAGGTAGCTATTTTATTAAAGTGAAGTTAAAATGTCTTAAAGGAGGATATAAACGGCACGTGTATTAATGCAACGAGTCTTATGTAATGATACTTACTATGAGTGGAAGCCGCTCACGTCGTAGATAATCCAAGTACCAGCACACGACGAGCTGGCGCTCTTTTGGACGTCAAGCACATGGTGAAATGGCGCCTCAGATAGGGGGTTGTCTGTGTATGATTCACACTACGTTATGAAGGCCAACATAATAAAGTACCAATTCCTTTGGACCCCAGCTACCTAACATGGGAGCGAGCGCCGCGCCCCCTCGCGCGCCCCATGCATAAGTAGGTATGAAAACCACTTAGGGCTGTCAAAGATGTTGAAGTAAAAAATTGAAATAAAAAATTATGGAAGTCTTAACCAGCCCTAATAACTCCAATTCTTTTACAGCATATTCTAACAATGGTGTATTTACTGACCCTTAAGTATTATGCTTCCTTTATGTTATACCCTGTAATATAACAAACTTAACACTGCGATTTTTAAGAAATGTACCATGTGATTTTCTTTAAATATTTATTTAAATTAAATACTGATCAGAAATCAGAAATACTGAAATTGTTTGCCCAAATCACCGAATTCTTTCAAAATAAAGAAAAAAGATACACCTTAAAATTATTTTACATAACGTAATGTTTTGACTGTGCCTCCTGAAGCATCAAAAAAATAGAACAGCGACCAGGTTGAAATGTTGGCATCTACGTGATTTACAAACTCTGTATTTCTAAAAGTGATAATAGCTTGAGCACTATCTATATTAATATATTTGAAGATTTTAATAACACGCTATCTGCAAGCCTCAATATGTATATGTCCATAAAAATTTTTTTGATAAGATAGGGAAATAAGGAACCGTATGACCAGTAACTCCCATTTCAAAGTTTTACAGCGAGTATCCATTTTCATTATCTAGAGCAAAATAATGAGTAAAATAACTGCCAGTTTAGTCAATTTATTATTATATTATAATTAATATATTTTAAATACATTTATTGTATAATAATTCCTTAAAAGATAATATAGAAAGAACTGCTTGCATAACAATTTATTCTTTCTTACAGGACCAAGCGATGGAGCTCTTAGAGAGTTTCCCTGCCGGTGAAGAAAGAAAAGGCACCATAGATGATTTAATGAAAAGATGCGCCTGGCAACAATCCAGAGAGGTCTTCATGATATTACTCGGATTTCTAGTAATGGACGGTTCTGCTGTCAAGAAAGGAGATATTGTGAAATTAGGTTAGTATATACGTCCGTTAACTAACAGCCACACTCAGGCTCAAGCAGGTCGTAATTTCTGAAGGTCCCAGGTTCGAGTCCTGGTCGGGGCATTCCTGAAACAGGCAGAGCTCCCCCGCAGTTCGCTGTGTGGTTATCAGTTACACAAGCTCTGCTTAAAAATTGCGCTATACAGCTGGTGTCTTTGTCCGAGGATTTATTACAAGAAATATATTATTTATTTATTGAAAACTGATTCTATTTACAGCCCAGCCCTACAAGAAAGTGACGCCAATATCGGAAGCGGACGAAGCGTTTGTGAGACTACTAAGCGCAGAATCCAAATTCGAAATTGAATCCGTTCGATTGAGAAAAGAGGTCGGCGCCGCGGAGGCCGAAGCTAAAGCCGCGCTTAAACTTGGAAATAAAGTTGCTGTAAGTATTTTTTTACTCTTATTTGTTTATACAGGGTTTAAATAAATACTGTTAATGCTGAAACATGTCAAAGACTTTCATTAACTGAACTAGTTTTTCCAAGATGTATATCGCTATTTTTGATTTCATAACGTAACTATGATCGATAAATATTTTATTGCAAGGATTACTTTGTTCTTCATAATTCATTAATATTAATGAACAATGAACAAATTAAATAGACAATCTATTTGAAACTCTAATGTAATATTTAAATGTTTCCTTATGTAATAAGAAAAGCCCGTAAATCTCGACTGGAAAATGACATTTGTACTACTCAAGTATATAATGACATGTTACTTCAATACCTGTTTTGCATGCTGTTAAACAGTTGTGAATGTAAAACTAAATTATTACAAAACCTTATGTACCGTACTTCGCCGCATTAAAAGAATTTGAATTTGAGGGAGCATAGGTCGAATTCGTTATAAAGAATTTGTTTTAGCGTTTCGTAGCTTTGTATTTGTTGGGGGTTTTGCGCCGGCTGGGAAGATGTCGTAGTACCCTTCGAAGCCCCGAAGACACCACGACCTGACGAACCACGGAGTGACATCCGACTTGATCGAATGCAGGTTGGAGCGTAGTGAAAACAACACGCCTTCAAAGTAGAAACGTGAACCGCAATTGTTCCTGGAGTTCAGCTTCTTTCTTCAGACCTCTTCACTGGCCTCCGGATACACCGAACAGCGCTTACGTCTTCTTGGGTCTTCACTGGCCTCCGGATTCACCGAACAGCACTTTCTTTCTTCTAACTGGAATCTTCTGAACTTTTCTTCTTATTAGATGTTGTTTTCTTCGCTGCAGGCACCGAACTAACTTCCGTAGTTTTTTGTTCCCCGTTTGGGCAGGAGGCAAAAAATGCATTTCCGCATGCCTCTCGCGCGCGTTACAAGGCATCCGGGACTAGCTCTTAATGAGCACTACCCGCTAAAAAAACCCCTGTCGGCTCGTGCAATTTTTTGCCACTCAGCCTTCATCTGAGCGACGGCCAATTGGAGAAAGAGGCCGCGCTAGCGGGGCCCAGAAGGGGTCACCCGCTGGGATTACATAGCACTGAAGGTGCTCAAAATAAAAAGTAAATAATTAAAAAAAATTAAGAATTGCAAAATAAAATTGAATTAATTTGCATTTACGTTAGAATTAGGATTTACGTTAGAATTAGAATTTACGTTAGAATTAGAATTTGCGGCCAGAAGGGCTTCGAGATCCGCTGACAGTCTGGTAGAAGAGTACGCGGTGGTCAGAGCCTAGGTCATCGAGCGGTTCGATAGACCTGAGGTCGAGGTTGATTCGCTTGACGATTGCATAATCGAGGATGTCAGGAGAGTGGTTTGGGTTGTCGGGATAGTGAGTGGGAGTGATGGGAGAGATGATATCTAAGTCGAGTGAGTTTGTGATGTCGAGGAGAGCGATACCGCTGGTGTTGGTTGATAGGCACGTCCAGTCAGTGTGTTTGGAGTTACAGTCTCCGAACATAATGACTGAATGGCCGAGGGCGAGAATGGCCTCAAAGTCACTGCGAATTGGTCTGGTGCCACTAGGTATGTAGATTGAAGCTATGATGATGGTAGGATGACCAGTCATAGCCACTCTACACACAGTGGCTTCCATGTTGAGGAGAGGAGGGGCAGGGAGAGGACAGCAATGGAATCCTCTTTTGTAATAAATAGCAGTGCCGCCGAAACCGTCGGAGTTGGGCCTGTCGTTACGAATAAACGCGTACTTGGGAATAGCGAATCCCCTGGAGTGGTTTGGAGTTAGCCAGGTCTCTTGAAGAAGCAATAAGTCTGGCTCGTTGTTCTGAAGGAACAGTTTGAGCTCAGGAAGGTTAGTATTAAGGCTACGAACGTTAAAGGAAACTAGGGATAAGCCCTTGGGTTTGATACGACAGGACGCGGGATTTGCGGGTCTAGACATTATAATTATTTATTAAGTTTATACGAAAAATGGAATTTATGAAGAGCTTAGTAGCGAGTGATGCTCAGCTAACGCAAAAAGACGCTCTTGAGGAGAGCGGGCGGCTCGCAGTTTGCGTGCGAGTACGGAGATTTCCTTAATGTCGACGTTTTGAATGACGTCAAACACGGTCTCCATGTCCTCAGCCAACGATGACTGAGGTGGAAACGACGGAGCGGGACGCTGGCCTACGGGAGCTGGGATAGGACGGGAAGGTACAGATGGAGCGGCCGGACGCTGTCTCCAGGACAGAGCCTGAGTAGGCGTCAGCTGCACGGGCTTTGCTTCCGGGGGACCCCGGTTGCGCAGCGGCGGGAAGTTAGCGGGAGTGAGCGTTTGTGAGTTTAGGCGCAGCCGTCTTAGCTGAAGAGCGCGGAGCGCGCGGGCAACCCCTGTAGTTAGTGTAGCCAGTGGGTCTAGGCACTTAACGCACCTGGGGGGAGCTGAGCAGTTAGCCGCTGCGTGGCCATAGAGCTGGCAGCGGTGGCACTGCCCAGGGTGCCACGGGGGTTGGGACGCTCGACGGAGATATTCGAAAGTCCGCAGATTGTGCGAGCCTCTCTGAAGATCTCCCTCGAGTTGAGAGTGTTTGTGAGGATAACTAAAGCTAGTGGAACACGCCTACCGCGGTTAGAGTGCATCTTGTGCACTGCTTCAGCCGGGAAGCCCTGAGACTTAAGGTCCTCGAGAATGTCGTCATTGCTGAGTTCAAACGGGACGCCCCGTAGTACTGCGCGGATCTTACGCTCCTCCGGGAGGGCGTAGGTGTGATACGCGATTTGTTTGATCGATAGAAGCCTAGTAAAAGACCAGAAATCGTCGATGGTCGCGACCTGAATTTTAATTGATTCGCCAGCGTTGGCGGCTTTTAAGTAATTAATTTTGTGCTCTTTGCACAAGTTAGAAACCGCGGTCCAGCGCGCTTTTTCGCGGAGGAAGACGGGCGGAGGGAGCTGAGGCTTCGGTGGGACGGGAGCGCAGCGCGACGCTGGCTTCGACGGAGCCGACGTATTCGCGGTCACTTGTAGTGACATTAACGGCGCGGGGGCGGGTGTTGAAGACACCGGGGTGGGCTCGGGTGTTGAAGACACCGTTGCTTTCTTCGAACGCTTCTTAGAGCGTTTGGCGACTAATTGAAACACGGGCTCAGGAGAGCCGGATAAAGTAGCGGTGCCCGGCGACGGTTCGGACGCGGAGTCGCTCCCGGGAGCGGTACGCTTACGCCGCGACGCGCGAGATGAAGTTAATTAAGCTTTGCGAATCTATGGGAGGGGTTGGTATGAATACTAAGGAATGTACATTTATGTATATAAAAGATGCCTAGAGTTGTTCAAAATAAACCGAGCGGACCCTAGTGGCTAACCTCCCTATCTGCGGCTGGGGTAAATAACTTAAAACTAACCGTTGTTCGCCGAAGGCTGCTACCTAGAAACCTAAAAAAAAGGGTACGCAGGTAAAGAGTTGACCGCGTTAAGGTCAACCTTTACCGACAGAAAGGACAAATACACACGAAAATACACAGATATGATAAAAATAAATATGAAAATAGGAGAAAAATAAATTAAAATGGAGAAGAGAAATAAAATAAAAATAAAAGGACTGTTCCCCTCCGCGGGAAGGGCAGGAGGATAAAAATGCCCTGACGCATACTCTGGCGCGATTCCAAAGTTATGTGGGACTCGTCCCGACGCCTACTAGTACCATACCCACTAAAAACCCCCTGTCGGCTCGTGCATTTTTGCCACTCAGCCTTCATCTGAGCGACGGCCAATTGGAGAAAGAGGCCGCGCTAGCGGGGCCCAGAAGGGGTCACCCGCTGGGATTACATAGCACTGAAGGTGCTCAAAGCACTGAAGGTGAATACATAGCACTGAAGGTGCTCAAAATGAAAATCAATAATTAAAACAAAAATTAAAAATTTCAAAATAAAATTGAATTAATTCGCATTTACGTTAGAATTAGGATTTAAGTTAGAATTAGAATTTACGTTAGAATTAGAATTTGCGGCCAGAAGGGCTTCGAGATCGGCTGACAGTCTGGTGGATGAGTACGCTTGCGCATTCCTAGGCCTAGCGACTTTGAACTTCGAATCTAAGACAGGAGTAGTATATGAGACTGAATCACGAACTAGAGGATTGGGATGGGTTTCGGAGCGTTTGAAAAACGCTTCAGAGAGTGTTTTGAGGTGTTGTTGTACTGTAGGCAGTTCAAGATCTCTATGCAAGTCCGCGTTACGCACGTACCACGGTGCCTTTGTGGCCCTGCGGCAAAAGAGGTTTTGAACTACCTGCAGTTTGTGCAGGAGGGAGGGTTTGGCGTGGGCAAAGATTGGCGAGGCATACGTCATGACGGGTCTAACGCAGACCTTGTAAAGTGTACGTTTGTTTCTGAAAGACATTTTACTTTTTCTACCTAACATGCTATTTAGGCGGCCTAAGTAGTGGCGAGTGAGTTTCGAAACTCTTTTGACGTGTGGCTTGAAAGAAAGCGTCGGATTTAATGTGACGCCTAAGTATTTAGTACTGCGCTTCCAGGGGATGGGAATGCCTAACATTCGAACGTGGGGATCGCCAGCGGGACGACGGCGTTTGTGGTCGAAGCGCATCGCAGAATTCTTTTCAGGGTTCACATCGATGCGCCATTTTTGAAACCATACACCAAGGGCGTTTACGGCCTTTTGGAGTTTGGTTACAAGGTGCCGAACACTGTGGCCTTTGGTATAGAGTGCGGTGTCGTCGGCAAAGAGGGCGAGTTCGACGCCTTTCGGCGGGATGGGAATGTCGTTGGTGTACACGGTGTACAGCAGAGGGGCGAGGACTGAGCCTTGAGGGACTCCAGCCTATATGGGACGAGGCGCAGAAAGCGTGCCTTCGTGTTTAAATCGAAACGTACGGTCTTTGAGAAACGACGCTATTAACCTGACTAGTCGATCCGGTAAGCCTATCTTGTAGAGTTTAAAAACGAGACCGCTGTGCCAGACTTTATCGAAAGCCTTGGCTACGTCAAAGAAAACCGCGACTGTTTTATAACGGCGCGGATAGAAACCGTCAAGTATATACTCGACGATTCGATGGACTTGCTGAGGGCAGGAGTGTTTAGCGCGAAAGCCGAACTGATGGGGAATAATGAGAGGATCGCCATCCGTTGGAAACAGATGGTTCCGCATTCGAGAGAGTATGACTCTCTCGAGAAGTTTAGACATTGCCTTGAGGACGCTGATGGGTCTGTGATTAGCCGGGACGTTCAGAGGTTTGCCCGGCTTGGGAATACCTGTGACTGTCGCTTCTTTCCAAGCTTTTGGAAAGTAGCTATGGTCGAAGCAGGCATTGAAAATGATAGCTAACAAGGTAAGCATCTGTTGAGGTAGGTGCTTAAGTGCGTGGTTGGAAATTCCATCCGCACCCGGAGCCTTTTTGGACTTTTGATTTCTAATGAGAAGCAAGATTTCGTCATTAGAGACTGTGACAGGGTCGGCGGTGATGGGGAGAGAGTCTCTGCGAAGGACTTCGTCCTCCACCGCCTGGATGTGTGAGGGATCAGCAGGTTGCGTGCTGGGCGAGCATTGTGCGGCAATGCTGTCAGCGAAGCATTCGGCTTTCTCTTCGACTTCAAAGGCAGTAGTGCCATCGGGACGAGTGAGAGGAGGAACGTGAGAGGCGGTATCTACGCGTAAGGCTCGGGCCATGCTATTGTACGCTTGGTGGGACGTAGAGATATTCGCCATGAGATCGTTCATCTGAGCGTCTCGGAGTTCCGCGAGGCAAGACCTAACTTTACGTTGAAGCTGATTCGCAGCTGTTCTATAGGCGGGCGTGGGATATTTCTTGGCTCTCCGGGGAGCCGCGTTTTTAGCTTTAATAAGATTGCTAACGGCTAAGGGAAGCGTGGGTTTGCCGTGCTTAGCAACCTTTTCGTTGTCACTGATGTCTGAGTTGATAGCATCAGTGAGAGATTTACTAGTGAATCAATTTTATCCGGGCTATCTAATTGTTCGGGAGAGATCGCGAGTGGAGAGTTCGGGGCCTCTAAGGCTGAAACTAACGTATTTTTAAAGCCTTTCCACTTGGTAAAGGTCTTAGGAGAAGTAGCGTTATCGTTAGGCGGACCTAGCACGAGGGAGACGGGGCGGTGGTCAGCACCTAGGTCATCGAGAGGTTCGATAGACCTGAGGTCGAGGTTGATTCGCTTGACTATTGCAAAATCGAGGATATCAGGAGAGTGGTTCGGGTTGTCGGGATAGTGAGTGGGAGTGATGGGGGAGACGACATCTAAGTCAAGTGAATTAGTGATGTCGAGGAGAGCGATACCGCTGGTGTTAGTCAATAGGCACGTCCAGTCAGTATGTTTGGAGTTAAAGTCTCCGAACATAATGACTGAATGGCCGAGGGCGAGAATGGCCTCAAAGTCGCTGCGGATTGGTCTGGTACCACTAGGTATGTAGATTGAAGCTATGATGATGGTCGGATGACCAGTCATAGCCAATCTACACACAGTGGCTTCCATGTTGAGGAGAGGAGGGGTAGGGAGAGGACAGCAGTGGAAGCCTCTTTTGTAATATATAGCGGTGCCGCCGAAACCGTCGGAGTTGGGCCTATCGTTACGAATAAACGCGTACTTAGGTATAGCGAATCCCCTGGAGCGGTTTGGAGTAAGCCATGTCTCCTGGAGAAGGAATAAGCCAGGTTCTTTGTTCTGAAGGAACAGTTTAATCTCGGGAAGGTTGGTGTTAAGGCTACGAGCGTTAAAAGATACTAGGGATAAGCCCTTGGGTTTAATACGACTGGACGCGGGATTCGCGGGTCTAGACATTATAATTTACTTATTTACGAATTTATATAAAAATAAAAAAAAGAATAAATTTATAATGAACTTAGAAGCGAGTGATGCTCGGCTAAAGCAAATAAACGCTCTTGAGGAGAGCGGGCGGCTTGCAGTTTGCGTGCGAGCACGGAAATTTCGTTAATATCGACGTTTTGAATAACGTCGAACACGGTCTTCATGTCCTCAGCCAACGGCGACTGAGGTGCGGATGACGGAGAAGGACGCGGCCCTACGGAAGCTACGGGAGCTGGGATGGGTCGGGAAGGTGCAGGCGGAACGGCCGGACGCTGCCTCCAAGACAGAGCCTGAGTAGGACTTCCTTAGCTCGGCGTGCGCCTTTTATACAAATTTTGCCCTAAATAATTCCAGCGCTCTGATTGGCTGGCGCGTTTGTGCAATTTCCACCTAATTACACTTAAGTTATACTTGGATTCTAACTTTACATCGAATTATCTTTCAAACTATTAATCAAAACTATTACAATATTAAATTCGAATAATAGAGCGAAACGATTCCTATATGTTTACATAAATATCAATTTGATAAAATTAAATACAAAAAACTTTCTAGAACAAAGACTACCTCAAAACACCGTTTGCGCCGGCAGACTACTTACTTAGCCTAACATTGTACCTAAGGCGAAACGGTAACAAACATAATTTTATCATTTTACATTATTAAAATATGCAAACATTCTAATTACAATGAGATTTTAACATAATCAAACAAGATATAACTACCAATTAGGAACATATACAACAACATATTCAAATACGTAAAACACCATGAAAATAACTATTACATTTCAATAAAAGAAAGCTATTATAATCAATAAACCATAACAATAAACTCTATAATTACGTAGTTATTGAACGAGAAAATCTCTAACCATTACGTCATTTATTACTTCAAATAAGTACTTTATTATATGAACCTATATACAATAACGTTATATCTACCAATGAAATCTCTAAGAACTTTGTTAAACACAAATATCATCAATTCAACCATAAATCAATGTTATCAAAATAGCATTCAAAATATACCTATACCTAGATTCCTATAACATCCTAATTTCCTATAAGAATCTTATTAGATCTTGCTTACGTCACACTCGAAAATGACCATCCATCCGAGGACGGGCACAAGTAGCGATAGCGCTGACAAGCAATTATTACCATTGAATCATATGACTTACTAACAATTTGAACGACCCCCCGGTGTTCGAGTGGGGGCGCAAGTAGTGAGGGCGTGGACTAGCGTTATTTACAAAACTATTATATGACTATGTCCCTATTATGCCGAATCCGTTTCATGTTGCGTCGCTAACAGTATTATTTAGTGTTAAAAACTGGATAACTCTTGTAAAGTTGACATAGCGTTTGTATGAAATGCAAAGGTTAAATTCCGCTAACGGAAACGCTAATCCATGTCTAACTGATAAGCGCCAGTGGCGGACCGCGGGTGATCTCGCTGCACGAAATCGTATTGGAATACATTATTAGCGTTGCACTTCTTTATTGTCATAATTATTTTTATGTATTTCGTTTGCTATTTTTCCTTCAGGAAAATTGTTCATTTGAAGCAACACTTTTATTTGTTTCACGATTTACAGTAGCTCTTTTTTTTTACACCCTGTATAACCTGACCAGTAAAATGAAAAACCTCATCGTTTCGTTCAAAACGTATGAACTAAACACGGATCCTGAGTTCGTGTACACCGCAGCAACAATAATTAAGAAACAAAACACTTTATTGATCTGTCATTATTAATTTCTGTCAAAATGTTTGGTAGTTTTATGCGTTATCGCCGAACTATCTACATTTATCAGCGTCCGTGATCACGTGCTTGCAAAGCTGCCGAAATATCTAAAACTAGGGGGGGAACCTAGAATAAACATACATATATGTGTTCATCAAACAAATGAATGTCCCGGCCACGACTTGAACTTACATTACACCTTTCGGTCGTCATATATAACATAAATATTGTTTGTCCATCATTGGCTGTCAGAGCAAAATAAAATATTGTTAACTGTTTATCTAAGAGCTGTGGCCTGTGTAATAACGAAATAAATAAATAAAATTCATTCAGTGTTAACGATAAAACCTTGTTTTCTAACATATTATTATATTTGTATTTACAGGCCAAAGGTCACCTTCGTAGGAAGCACCGCATCCAGCAGAACTTGAACAGATGTGAAGCGGCGCTGGAGAACGTCCGGCAGCTGCTGCACCAAGCGGAAGAAGTGAATGTTAACGCTGACATCTTGGACACGTACAAGACTAGCTCAAAAGCCATGAAAACTACAATGAGTAACGCCGGCCTGTCGGAGGACAATGTTCTTGATACTATGGATGAATTGAAAGAGGTAGAGTATCTTTGTGAGTAAACTGTGCCAACTTGCCAAAAACTCTCCTTAGTTTGATGAGGATGATAATATTATTAAGGATATTAAATAACAATCGCAATCTTCCTTCGCAGTGCCCAAGCTACGCAGGATGGTCGCTCTGAGTAATCTGTCAAAACTGAGTTATGACGTTTCTTTATGAATGTTTTTATTTAGGCAATTAAAGATTTTAGAAGCTTATTGATTTTCTTTCATAATCATATTAAAAAATGGCTCCTAATCCAACGGGGTTGAAAATCTTAATGAAGATATAAGTTTAGATTCAAGGAAGAGGAACAATTTAGAATTTTAGCGCGTTAAAAGGTATCGGAACGGTTGGTGTGTCTACCCGACAGATAGTGCGCGTGTCTACCCGACAGCTAGTGCGCGTGTCTAACCGACAGACAGTTCGCGTGTCTACCCGACAGATACTGCGCGTGTCTACCCGACAGATAGTGCGCGTGTCTACCCGACAGATAGTGCGCGTGTCTAACCGACAGACAGTTCGCGTGTCTACCCGACAGATACTGCGCGTGTCTACCCGACAGATAGTGCGCGTGTCTAACCGACAGACAGTTCGCGTGTCTACCCGACAGATACTGCGCGTGTCTACCCGACAGATAGTGCGCGTGTCTACCCGATAGATAGTGCGCGTGTCGTCCGAGTGGCGTATGGTGGCTGAGTGGTTTCGCCAAAGGATTTATCATTTTTATTATTATGCTTCAGGTTATGGACTCGTACAATGAAGTAGAAAAAGCGTTGTCAACCACAGTGATTGATGACGTAGATCAAAGTGAACTCGAAGAAGAACTGAGAGAGTTGCTGTCGGGGCCCGGGGGACCCAACGGTGGAACTCCGCAGAAGATTGACAAGAGAGAAGATGGCGATAAGAGGAGGAGTGATGGTGAGTTTTATGTTTGTTTACTGAGTTATTTTAAAATGAAATATAAAAGAAATGGTATAACCAACATGAATCACATCATTTTGGTTTAAAACTTGGAAAAGGAGCAGTCTAGCGCCGTAGCTTTTTTAACTAGTCTTGAGACAGGTTCGTAAAATTATGTAAAGCCTATAAAATTATTTTCCGGAGTCCGCAATCACAATATTTCTTAAATGTAAAAACGTATATATTTTTGGAATTTTCACCACATAAGGGTGTTATCATGGCAATCTATCCGATGGTAGAGTGTAATAGTCGACGTCGATTGATAGTTTCTCCTAAAACAATCCCAATCGATGGTATCGATCGATGTCGGTCGATGGTATCGATTTATTAGTGTACCCGTCGACCAAAGCTACCACACCAATAGATCGATGACATCGATCGATGACATTGATCGATGGTAGAGTGGAATAGTCGATGTCCATCGATAGTTTGTACTAGAGCAATTGATCGATCATCGATCAATGCCATAGATCGATAGTAGAGTGGAATAGTCGACGTCAATCAGCCAAAGCTACCACAACAACCGATCGATCATCGATCGATGTCGATCGGTTGTACCAAGCATAATTCGAAAGTAATTATAGTTTATGTATTATCAAAAATATATAGTAACTACCATAATATACGAAACAGACAATTTAACTTTATATGCTAGCGCCTATTTTTGTATCCTTAAACTTCCTCCCAAATCGGTTTTCTATTTAATATATGAAAATCTATCGGCCTTAACACAAACACTGTCCGAATTTATAACCCAGCTAAATTTAAAACTACTCTGGTGACTGTTCTACGGTGACAATTAAGTTTATGTAATCTACCTGTGTTATAGGCGTATATTTTTGTGGTACTTCTTGATTCCAATTAATGAAACATAAAAAAAAAACACAAATAATTGACGCGATGGAAAATTCTATTTGCATGGATTTAAAGTTTATTAATTAATCGTCTTTTAAGCTATGTACTCAATATTCCAGTAACAATTTCAGTAGTATTTTTGTCGAAAAAAAATTAATTGCAAAATTCCTTCGTTTCCTACAGATGACGGAAATTCAAACGTCAAAGTTTTAACGTGTTTTAATGACAGTGACAGTTAAGGGCGATCAGATTCGATCTTCACTTGACTGAAGTTTTGGAAAGTGAGATTGCCTATATCCATTATCGTTGGATCGGTTTATTCATGAATTCGTTCGGCACTCTCATTTCGTGTTCATATCGAGTGAGAGATGCCTGCTAGGATTGTTATACTATTTCCATTTCTTTATTTTCTCGATGACAGTTCTATCTATCTCGTTTATCGATATAGCTCCATCCCTATCAGTTTCTCCGACTCCGGTATTATGTAACCTTGTACGTGTGTAAATGTCATATTTTTATAAAATAATGCATACTTATTGTAAAAAAACGCTCGCACAAGTTTTCACAGGAGCTGTCATCCAGAGAAAAGAGAAATGGAGAGAAAAAAGAATGGTTCACATTTATTTTAATTTAAATCGTAATCGTAGTAAAGTGTATAATTCCCAAGTGTAGTCTCATAAGATGTGAAACGGCGTTTTCTCTGTACAAAAGTGTTGTGCAGTAAATAGATTGTGTCTCAACATGCCTAATTAAAGAAAAAAATGAACGAAAAGTGAATCGTCTCCTTGTATGTTAAAAAAATATATGACCGATTATAATTTACGATAACTAATCTAATACCGGAAAAAGTATATCTAGTGTAATCTCGAGTGAAAGGTGCTGAACTAAAGACAAAAATTAATGAAAAGTGAATCGTGTCAATAGCCTCTTTATATAATTTTTAGTACCATATTCAATAAAAAATTTCAGTAAAAAAATTTCTCAAATAAAAAATGAAATAAGTGGTCTAAAAATATATCATAATATTTTTTTTTATTACAATCTGACAGATCACCTGTATTCGGGCCTTAAACTTGATCCTATTTTGTTTAATTTTCAATAAATATCTAATAACACGGATTTAATTGGAATGTTCCAGTGCCGAGCTTGCCGAGCCCGCCCGCCTCTCTTCCTAAACCTCGAAAGGCAGATAGAGAATACGTCTTCGACGGCGAGGCGCGGATGTTGGCTGAATTGAATGACTTGAGCGATAAGGATATATCCATGCGAGGTGAGTTTAAAAATATTAAAGGTTTATTTACACGCAACTTTTGGATATTTTCTCAGTTAGGGGCGGTAGTCCTATGTTCGGGTTCCAATATACATATTCGGAAAGCGCCGGTTGGGTATTCCCTTCAGACTTTTAACAATTCGGCTCGTTCGGCTCGTCTGGCCAAAACCCGAACGACAATTGCCAAGCAATTATTTTTTAGAACAATTATCTACGCATATTCCTTCCGGCATAATTTTTTTTTATTTGCGTGATGCAATTTATCTTATTTCTTTGGCGGTTTCGACTATTTTTAACCTCTGACCCAAAGAGAGGGGTGTTATAACTAATACGTTTGTGTCTAATATAGACTCTGTATCTACCACATAAATGGACCGATTTTAACGCGTTTTTTGACGTTTGATTGTTGAGAGTGTTTTTATCAATATGGCTTCGATCACAGTTAAAAACAAGATGCACAATTTCATACAAAATGTGACACTTTGAACTGTCAAGGAATGTTAGTCAAGAAATGACAATCAGTACATAACGACCTGTGGTATTGCAAATGCAACCCTACGAGCATGCACTAAAATTGAATTTAGAAAGCCGATGTCGAAAATTTAAACTTTTTATGAAAGAAACTCGCGTGTTCATGTTTATCTGTAATTAAACATGTTTTGATACTGATTTCTTGACCAAATTCTTAGGTATTTTATTTTCATTGATTATTTTGTTTATTTATTTTATTTTATTTTATCAGAAAATCAACAGCGTACATAAAATAGCACTAAAACAACATTTTAACGTTACGTAAGACCAATTACAGATTTTCCTTGCAAATTATTTATTGCCATCGAAAGACAAAAGTAAATCCAGATTATATAAATAGTGGGCTATAAGAATGCGCAGTGATTCAGTTATTCACGACTGCATATTATTGCTCGGAATATTCTATCTTTTGTTTGTTCATAAAACAAATGTAATACTTACATATAAACACAACTATAACAACCTAGGTCATAGTTCTGTCTAGTTATAAGCTGCTTGAACCGCGGCTTAGTGTTGGCGAAGAGGTCAAGTTATAGTTACTTATAAACTTGTCGAGTATTTTTGTATTGTTGAGATTGTATAGATAGATATTTAATTTGAAGAGCTCGAAAAATTATTAACATAGCCTCGACCATCGTCGGAAAGTTGCCAGTTTAGCAGTCTTCTACAGATTACATTTTGGAGAGTGCGCGAATGCTCTTTTCGATCAAGTTGAACCCACACCCTTCTTGCATCGGACTACTAGACGCAGACTTTCCATCCCTTTAGTAGATATCCCAAGAAGTCGAACCAAACGCTTCGATAGTTCCTTTTTGGTGCGGGTCGCCAAGTTGTGGAATGAACTGCCTGCGTCTGTTTTTCCAGAAAATATAGTCCCAGTTATTTCAAGCGTCGGGTGAATATGTAGCTCGTGGATAGACGTGTAACACCTTCGTCTTCATCGTCACTTTCCATCAGGTGAGATAGAAGACAAACGTCTAATCCTTTTTCAATAAAAATTTTTTTATATGATTATATAGATAGGTATGGAGGTAAGGTACCTTGCCGTTCATGCAAGAGGTCCCGGGTTCGAATCCTGGTAGGGGCAGATATTATATTATATTTGCTTTCTAGTCATGGATGTGTATGTATGTTTATTTAAGTTTATTTCTAATATTTATATATTTAAAAAAATATATCTATGTGTTTATATATTTCTTAAGTTTATTTATCCGTTATCTAGTATCCATAACACAAGTTCTTAATGGTACTTAATTTGGGCTAGATAATGTGGTGTGTTAGAGCGGAAAAAAAAAATTTTACACATTTTTTCTACTAAATTCAATGAAAACCCAAATACTCAATTGGGCACTCTTTTTGTAATGACGTTTATCTGACAATGGTTGTGGATCTGGTTTTTACATCAAAGGTTATAATGTCATAAGATTCCTTTCAGCCGCTCAACCGATATTCATGGATTTTTATTATATCTTTCAAGGAGCTGGCTCCTCGAAAAACGAAAAACCAAAGGAGCAAACGGGCCGGCCGTGGTATGGAAGTGATAAATCTGCCGAAAATGTTTGGTGCAATTCCGAATTGAACTCTAGTGTCGATAAAATAGCAGATGGGTATGCCGAAGTGATTCAAGATGAGAGACTGCATCCGGGTGAGTTTTTATCTTCGAAAAAGGAAGATATTGTTGATAATAATAATGAATTATAAATCCCCAGACAAACACACCAACTGTATGGCTCCAAAGTAAGCAGAGCTTGTGTTTTGGATGACCATACAGCGAACTGGCGGGAACACAGAATAAACATACATATATAAATATAAACAACCATGAGTCGAGAACAAACATCTGGGTTCATCACACAAATGAATGCCCCGACTAGGACTCGAACCTGGTACTTTCGGCGTATGGGTCTGGGCTACTTACCACTACACTACTCGGTCGTCAAATGATAGGAAGTATGATATGTAATTTGTAAACTGATAGCATTTGCAGTTAAAATTTCGGGATTGATAAATGCATTGCATTTTTAATGAAAAAATTGATTCCCCCAACTGCGGCAAATGCGGGTTACAAGACGACGTACAGCACAGCATCATGGAGTGTGTTAAATATAAAACGGGAAGAGAATCATTGATGAATCAATATAACATAGACATAACTTAGCGAATCCTTTGTCAGATGCAGCAAAATCACTCACTCACTTGGTAATACTGGGTAACACTAGTCAATGATTATCTTTTCGTTTTTTAGATAATATTAAGAATTAGGGTACGATGGGGCTGATAAATCCACAAGGATAAAAGCCTCTACAAAAATTTAAAAAAAATCTAATAAATGATAAGCGATAACGGACCTTACGGACATCGTTCGTTTGAAATTAGACTAGTTTTTCGTTATAGTAAAGTTTCAAATCTTGTTTGATTAAAAAAAAACATTTTATTTAGCTATCAAGAGATTTGATGTGTGTGGAAAGAAGAAAGCAAGAATGTCATTTAGAAACCGACCATTTTACTTAGAACTTGACGGCCTAGTAGCGCGAGTGGTAGTAGCCCTGGCTTATTCGCCGGAGCTCCCGGGCTCGAGTCCTGAAGGCCTACCATCAACTTTTAGTTTGCCATTCAATTCCGAAGCAATTCAATTTAGGTACCTAAACTGAATCGCTAAGATTCGTACCATGAAGTGCCTTTAGCTAACTGGCGTTTGAATCGCTCACGGAGGAATGAAAGACCGAAATCTGTCTGTGGTCCGCGTGTGAGAAAGAGATGACGCTGTACACTCGTTGCATAAGTCTGTCTCTTTTACTCAAACCATATGCGTTGCGTTTCGAAATCTAATTGACATGATTTTATTGGTATTTTTTGTGTAAAAATAACAACAAATATATTTTGAAATTGCGCTTTTTAGTGTCAAATTATATACCATAAGCCCGTTTTAGTACTCATTAAATAATAGAAATTTATATAATTCTTTAAATTACAAATTATTAAAGGTTTCCTTAGTGTTGTCGTAAAAATAAATTGACTATGACGAGTTTAGAACGCACCCAATTTGACTTCTACCTTTGTCTCTACTGATAAATCAGTTGATTTTGTTGGATTTTTCAACAATGGGCTCGCTCATCACACAGTTCTAATACCAATCGTTTAGACAACCGATATGCTTTTATATATTCTTCATCTTCCAAATAAAAAGGGGTCCGATTGTTTCCGTGTTTTGTTTATTTCGTTATCATTTTCCAAGAAAATAAAAAGGACTAATTCGTCAGACATCTACAATAAAAAATAGCTCTAGAACTCACTTTTTCACATTAACACATAAGAAACACTAAATACCTTAAATTACCTATATTTTCAACCATTTTTTTTTATGATAAACCGAAACGATTCACTTTACGCCAAGAAAGTAGCAACTTTTTTTGAATCGCTTACTTTGACATTTAAGTCATCCAATATAGGTTGAAATATCACCTCATGGTACGAAAAATGAACGAACTAAAACAGTTTGCGATCCAATTGCCGACTTGATTTGGCGTCAACCTAAACTGGATCGCTTTAATGACGTCGTGGTATGAAATAGCAAAGCAGTTTATTTTAGGTCGTCAATTGAATCGCAATAATAGTTCATAGTAGGCCTTCTGGCCGGGGCATTCATTTATGCGATGAACACAGATGCTTGATCTCGAGTCATGGTCTTATTGAAGAAAGTTTTTTATTTTTCAAAAGACATACGCCACTATTACAGAATAATTTTCTAATGCAGCAGTGTGGTGAAACAAAACCAATAATTTGACTTCTTTATTATTTTATTTATTAATAATTTAAAAAAAAATAATCTTATGCCTAAATTAAAGTCCCCCAAAACTGTTTAACTTATTCAGGGAAACAGTGAATATTTATGTATGTATGTTTATTGTGAGTTACCAATAACACAAGTTCTGCTTACTCTCCATACTTGTGTTTGTCTGGGGACTTACAATTTTTTTTAAATGTAATAATTCTGTAGACAACTAAACGCACTCGTCTTTGCAGGGCAACCTCTTAACTTGGACTACTCGACGCCGCCGCGCCTCTACAACAAGGAGTTCCAGGTGCAAGACCACAAGCCCTCCTCGGGGGCTGAAATATATAACAGTGGGGATAATACGGGACTGTCGCATAATACTGAATACACGAGGTGAATATTATATAAAGACTGAACATTCCGAAGGCATATGTCTATTACGTGCATTGACAGAACTTCTAACTATGAAATATTATGACAAGAGAGAATCAATCTTGTTGTTTTTGACGTGCAAACGAAGGGATGATACCACATGAGTAGATAAACGGAACAGAGACAAAGCTTCATAAGAATTATATATATAATACAATAGGTTAAGACAAATTAAACAAAACATTTGTTAAATACTTACAATATACAGTATGATAGAATACTTCACAAATTACTTACTCTAATAATTTTCTTTTTATAATTTTTGTTTTTTTAATAATTTATTGTTTCTTTTGATGGTGTGGTAAATTCTGAATCTAACATATAGTTTTTTCAAGTAACCTAAAGGGAAACACTCATATGGCATATCAAATTTACAATCTTTAATACGTTTAAATATTTCATTGCAAATACTGAAATATTTATTTCAAGATCGAAAAATTCGCTAAACAATTGTTCGAGCAATTCAGTTTCATTTTTTCTAGAATTATTCATACTTATTAATAAAAAATACAACGTTTTTACATTAAAATAATCAAACTTGCAACTAACAAAACAAACAACGTGCGTCGCAATGACCCTGAGATTGTCAACTGGCTGTGCCTTTTGACAAGTCTCGCCGCGTACGTGACAAGCGGCCAGTGGTCACGCACACATGCCCCGCGTGCTTGTAGTAGTGCAACCGATTCGTGCGGTTGTATGGAGCTTTGTCTCTGTTCTGTTTATCTACTCATGTGATGATACCCCGTGTGTCACTGTCGTGCGGCGTCTGTCTTATTTATACCTTCTAAAGTATATTTTGGCTGTGCACACATTTGCATCTGATAAAAATAAATTGTTTCTTTTTCATTTAAAAATGTTAAGCGCGTCATTTTCATGACGTGAATTTATACAATAAAAAGTAAATTTATGCACCTAGTTTAGGTATTGCAATGCAGGAGTGGACGTTTTGTGGTCATTTTAAATTAAATAAATAATTTGGATATATATACGTTATAACTATTTATGTCTAATTCATTTAAAATTTATCAATTAAGTACATTACATATTGTATTCGTAACTCGTGTAATAACATTATTTTAATAAGAGTTGTTTTAGCAAGGGCGTGAATCTTTTGTAATTTTTTTCTTTTTTGATATATTCCGGTAAATGATTATATAATTTGATTGTCATAGACAGAGGACCAGATGAGTGAATCTTTAGGCGGGTCGTAGGTTGTATTAATATATTTTTCCAGGAGGGTCTAAGTACGTATTTACCAGCTACTTTTTCGCGTTTTGTATAAAACTCGGGATGTTTTCGCACGAATTTACATGCTTCGAGTATGTGAATGCAAGTTAGGCTGAGAATTTTTGTAATTTTAAAAATATGGTTTACAGCTGTCGTCGTTTTGGATGTTTGCCTTATAATGAATTCTTATAAGTATTTTTTGGGTAGTGAAAACGCTAGAGACTTCTGCACAGTTTCCCCACAAGACAATGCCGTAGATTAGCCAGGAGTGTGCATAGGCGGAGTTGGTGGTAATAGCCGTTTTTAGGTCTGTGGTTTTTTTAATCTCTCGGAGTTTCTTTTTTAATTAAAGCATATATTTCTTATTTCTAGTATATTCAAATCCGGAAAACTCGGCGATCCCTTCCAAATGACACCGGGAGGTGAAAGAAAGAGATCTACTCAGGTTGAACAAGATTCCGTGGAAGATCTGGAGAGGAGACTCAAGGATCTTAGAGGTTTGACGTCGTAGCAAATAAGTAGGACTGGTTGACTAGGTAAAAGGTAGTTTTTAGGTTATGTATTGAATTATTTAGGATTTGTAAAGATAAAAATGAACAAAAAAAGGTGTGTGTAAATCGTTATTTTAATGTATTTATAATTATTAAAATGCGAAGATTTTGTCAAAGAATATTTTTCTTCGATAGTTAATTTTAAATAGTTGTGAATATTATTGATTATGCAGAGTAATTGCAATCATCGAAAAATCCAAAAAAAAAAAATGTACGTATGAATTGTTTTGTAACTAACAAATTTTTGTGTATTATTATTTTGCTTCGTTTTAGAAGCTGGCCACGACGCAATTTCAGATTTTCAAAAAAAAATTTATATCCTTGATCAAAAAAATAAAAAAAATGTAGGTAGTTGAATTCAACTACTAATCGTGAAAAAAAATATTTAAAAAAGTTTAGAGCTAAGATTGTTTCGTTATTTTGTTGAAAAAAATTTGCTCTTGTCATGAACGAAGATGATCCAATACCCTTATTAATACTCTTATTAAAACTATGCTTTATCTCAAGAAGTGACGAGACAGAGATATTTATTGTCTATACCGAAATGGTATAACTCTTCTCTGTGTCTCTTTCGCATACACAAAACTCCGTACAAGAAATGTCGTTCCCGCCTTTTATGTAACCCCACTCTCTCCGCGCGCTGGCGACTGCGTGTCAACCATCTGCTTTTCTGAGGTCGCCGGTAGTTCAACATTTGTTTATCTTTAAACGCTGTCTTAATGTTTAACACGAGGATTCTTCGCTGTGTCTTCAAGAGATAAACCTGCTACGCTAGCAAGCGATCTAGATTAACTTGAATGTGGCTTCCTTTTCGATCCATTACTACTAATAAACAAAACAGTAGACGACCGAGCAGCGTAGTAGTCAGTAGCCCTGTCTCATACGCCGGAGGTCCCAGGTTCGAGTCCTGGCCGGGGCATTCATTTGTGTGATGAGAACATAAGTGTTTGTTCTCCGGTCATGGTTGTTGATATTTATTTATATGTATGTTTATTCTGGGTTCCCTCCCCCCCAGTTTGCTGTACGGTCATCCATAACATAAGATCTGCTTACTTCGGGGCTGTACGGTTGTTTGGCTGGGGGTTTATTATTATTTTTATCATAAACAAGTCAAATAGCATATTGAAAATGTTGTTGATTTTGGATAGACACTAAAAAAACATACTGTATATAAAATTGTATAAAATTATAAAAATCTCAAACATAAGACCATTGGTTTTGATAAAATCTTAGAAGATAGTTAAAAATAACACTGCCTTTATCATTAATAAATCACATTTCTTTAAACATTTCCCATTGATAAATAAAGCAATACTTTAAAATAAATGTGTAACTCCAATGTTTATTTAGTAAACAGGTTGACTATTTTTACCGCTCGGAAAAATTGCACATGGGCTCTAAATAAATGCAATTTGAAAAAAAATTGAAAAAATAAATTCGACTGTTTATACGAAATTGACAGCTGACATTTTTATGAATCGTTTTTTCGGAACGGAAAATATTTCACCCTGTATACTGGGTGTACAGTACCCTGTATATACTGGTGCCTTTTATTAAATTAGAATATGGTGCTTATATTTAAACATAAATAAGTACTCAATAGTTTGATACATTTTTAATTTTAGAAATTTGTATTATAATAGTTTTAATACAACTGTCAAATGAGTTCATCACATTCAATTCTCATCCTATAAGATTTGTCTTGAATTGGCAAAACTAGTCACGAAACGGTTATGGTTTCTAACAATTAGCCCATTTTGTAAATTGATTGTGTTTAATTAATCGACTATTTAGTAGCTCATGTAATAATAATTGGCTTAAATGTGATTCAGCAGCAATAAATAGATTTTTATTGTTGTGTATTTAGCGTTTTATAAACAGTAGCGGCGATCTTACAGTTCGTGCAATTTCGCATAACTCACCCAACTTGGCGTAAGAAAATAATTGTAAATATTAAATAATAAAATAATAAAAATGTGCTTATACTGAGCGGTTTCTTAAAAAATGTGTTAGGTCCGTATTAATAAATGTCACTCGATTCATTTGTCATCTCAAGAAGCAAAACGGGTACTATCGCCCTCGGGGCTAGGCCACAAAATCCGGTGAAATTTAAAATACCAATAGGGAAGTAAATAAGATAACAATATCGAAAAAAAATTCAATTCTCAGATTCTGATGTCAAATGCACATTGACACGGGCCTACCCAGGTGATATAGACGGAAAGCGAAGTATGGGCATACCAAAAATATGACGCGAACACGAATAGAAAATATATAGTTTATTTCGGCTGTAATTATTATTATCTTTTTGGAGTTTAATTGCCAAAAATGTATATAATTTTTGTACTTTACTATACTTAATTAGTATTACTATAGGGATTACATTGTAATATTTGGTTCGCTAGAACAACATAGTTTTTCATTATAAGGCGTATCCATCAAAGCTGAGCGTGGAAGTTAATTAGCCAGGAAAACAACGAATGATGTATGTATTTTTGTGTTTTTATATTAGACAAATGCACTATATGGGTTGGTGGGTTTTCACTGAGCAAACAACCGCGCCTTTGCGCACAGTTGCAATAGGCTAAATTTTGTACTGTTTGTAGTGTAATTTTGTAATATATGTAAAGGAATAATACGGCTGGTAAAGGCTAGTCTCCTATAAAAATAATTGTACCTATTTTATATTTTTTATTAACAGGAGATTTACCAACCATGCTAACCAACTCTTAACCACCTAAGGGTGTTATCACACCAATCGATGACATTGATCGGTGTGGTAACACCCTTAAATATCCTTATTTATCTGTGCTACTAAATGTTAAACATTCGGACCAGCCTTTCTCGGCGTCTCTATGGACGATTTTTTTCTTTAATTGAGGCAAAGCCCCCATAGTATTTGTCGCTCGACGCAAAAGCTTGCAGCGCAAAAAACTCCCTCGGAGACTTGTGGCTCATAACCAACAATATTAGAGTGTAATAAGGGTTTAGAAGGTAATATTTATAAAAGTCTTCTCACTAAAGTCATAGATAAGTAAAGTTACTATGTACAGATAAAACACTCCGTGGAAAAAATGTCGTTCCCGCCTTTTTAAGTAACCCCACTCTCCGCGCGCTGACGACTGCGTGCAGACACGAACTAAACGCGAAGGCGATGCAGCAACCCGCTTTGCCAAGGGCCGCCAGCGACCCAGCGGCCGCGAGGTGTTTAGCGCGTGCAAGTATTATTGTCAATCAATAATATTTTGTAATAGTATTATACAAAATGCTAGATTTTGTAAAATCTCGCTCACTATTTAGGTACTAACGTGTATAAGGCAGCACGAAAGCTTGAGCCTGAACTTCCACGCTCAGTTTTGGTGAATACAAGCATTAAAATGTAAATCAAATGTATTTTTTTATTTCTTTTCTTTTTTTTTCTTTTGTAAGTTTTTATTTTATAAGAAAGGCAAGAGAACTGCGCCGTACAGCCAGGTCCGTGGTGAATATTTCTTTTCTTTTATTATGATATGAATGATAATGAAGAATGACATATACCCTGTAGGTCGTACTGTACGCGTGACTTTGTTATCAACAAATATGTTTTATTTCATTTCAATTGACAATAATTGTTTGTATATTTTTTTATGAAGTGCCATAGTTACATTTTTAATTACGTTTTTCATAAGACAGTTTCTTCTTCTTTTTGTGATAATCTTTTGTTTGTATTAAGATGTATGCTTTGTATTGTTATAAATAAATGATATACAGTAGATCCATTCGAAGACGAGGCGATTTCACCAAATCAAAATAACACGAGAGTAGCAGCAATCTCCCCACCATGATTTGAAGTATCGCAAAATGGTTTAACATCTTTGATTAAACTTAAACAGCGGATTATAAATTACAAGCTCATGACGAACGGATCTCATAAATATTGTCCCGTCATCTGATTTAAATTTGTTGCAATCCGACTGTCACTACGCGAAAAGAACCCAGGCAATGCCATCCGTCCTGCTCGCCCGCCACGTCATTGCATCATGCTGTCTCTTTCTCAGTTCCATTAATGTAAAGTTGCAACAATGTAACATATGCAGTCTGTGTAAGCAACAGAGCCATTGCTGAAGCACGTTGGTAAGGCGGTCACATATCTTCCGCCATTTTACTTTAATCAAAGGTTTAAACTTGTGAAACTAGGTGAAAGGAGTGAGTTTGGATCTACTGTATTGCGTTGGATTTATTGTTTTATTTCTTATTCCCGTTGGATCTTGACAATGTTTTTGGAACTAGCCAGGTAGCGCCAATGTTTTCGTAATTGTAGAGATTGAAGTTGGCATTGACTTATGAGGAGTAAAATTAAAATTTTTGCTATATTAGTAGTTTATTAATTAGTCTTGGAAGTATGTAGGTAGGTATGTATTTTAATAATACGACGTAAGTATAATACGAGCCAGCGAAAGTAGTGTTGCAAAATAATCGGCTGTCGATTAATCGATTGTGTTCACCCAGAATTACTCGTATTATCGATTAGACTATCGATACAATCGTTACTATCGATTATGATTATCCAAATGTTAAATACAATTATATCGATAGTATTGATAAAAATTATTACAGCAATATAATCGACTCAATCGATGGTATCGATTTAATTTAATATTGGTTAAGATTATATTGCTCATGTTACTGATCTGTATGTTAGTGATGACTGATGTGATAAGATAGCACAAACAATATCATATAGCCATTACAATAAAATACCCTCAAAGAACTTTATTATGTTTGCTGATACTTTCTCATATAATTAAAAGTTGCAAAGACCTGCGATACTATCTAAACCAATATTTAATTAAATCGATACCATCGATTAAGTCGGTTTTATTGCTGTAATATTTTTTATCGTTAGTGTTGCTGTATAATTGACATCGAGTATATCGATACTATCGATAGTACGAGTGATTTTGGGTCTAATAATCGATACTCGACCGATTATGCGGCAACACTAAGCGAAAGAAATATACAGTCTTCCTTCAATTGTTTGAGTAAACAAAGAGTTGCTCTTCAACATTGCTCGACTTTTTTTTCTATAGTCATAACCGGCCAACAAACATGCGACTGTACGGTAAGTGGTATCCGCACCCTTACACATAAATTAATAGTGATTTTGATTACTATACCGACCAACGATGCGTTCCAGAATGCAGGCTTCAGCTGGAATTACCTTTGTTTTAATAATAAACCTGGCTTCCTTCCCTTTGTCCGGAACGCAACCACGTGGACGGACTGTAGCACCGCTCCAGGCGAGATCTTAACAAAGAACTACTACCATATTGAGGGAGTAGGTCACACTCACAGAGTAAGAACTCGAGCAGGGAAATCGTTAAGGTCGATTATGGGTGGGTTGTAGTATAAATAAAATGTTGAATCCCTACCTGGAGGAGAATTTGCTGCTATAATATTGCTTAATGTATGGGCGTCTACCGCCTTACAGTATCAATCAGTGACAAACAATGGTTGCGCTCCTCAGTGCACATTTCTTAACACATTGGTATCCTTTACAAATGACGAAATCTTGCTTGACTTGCCCTCTTTTTAATAACACGCTGTGTGCCCGAACACATGATGGTTGGTCAAATTACAATTTCAGTGCCTTTGACACGTACGCTGGTTCGCATTGACCGTCGCAAGGTGCCGTGGACACAGTATTCAATGCGTTTACCTACGTTCGTTGTCGGGTTATTCCTTTTTTCACCGACTCCGTTCAGTAATCCTGTCTCATACGCCGGAGGTCCCACGAACCTGGCTAGGGCATTTGTGTAATGAAGATTGTTGATATTTATATATGTATGTTTGTTTTGGGTTCACCCCCAGGTCGCTGTCATCCATAACACAAGCTCTGCTTACTTTGGGGCCATGCAGTTGGTGTGTTTGTCTGGGGATTTATTATTATCACTGAATTTACCAACCTTTTTATTTTTTGGCGGTTGATTTCAGCCCTGCCGTAACGAGCGTAGTGTATCTGTTTAACTTTTAAAATAAAAATATGGAATAAAAATAATGTAGGTTTGGAGTGCTGATCCGTTAAGCTAATTTTTCATTTCATTTTTAATTTCAAATACGAACAATTCCCATGCATTTATTATGTTTCTGACAAGGAGATGAGCGCCCGAACGCTGCGGGCAAGCGGTCGGTAGGTGCTATAAGGAACTGTGGAATTTAGATTTTCAATTTGAAATACGAACAATTCCCATGCATTTATTATGTTTTCGACAAGGAGATGAGCGCCCGAACGCTGCGGGCAAGCGGTCGGTAGGTACTATAAGGGACTGTGGAATTTAGATTTTTAATTTGAAATACGAACAATTCCCATGCATTTATTATGTTTTCGACAAGGAGATGAGCGCCCGAACGCTGCGGGCAAGCGGTCGGTAGGTGCTATAAGGGACTGTGGAATTTAGATTTTTAATTTGAAATACGAACAATTCCCATGCATTTATTATGTTTCTGACAAGGAGATGAGCGCCCGAACGCTGCGGGCAAGCGGTCGGTAGGTGCTATAAGGAACTGTGGAATTTAGATTTTCAATTTGAAATACGAACAATTCCCATGCATTTATTATGTTTTCGACAAGGAGATGAGCGCCCGAACGCTGCGGGCAAGCGGTCGGTAGGTACTATAAGGGACTGTGGAATTTAGATTTTTAATTTGAAATACGAACAATTTCCATGCATTTATTATGTTTTTGACAAGGAGATGAGCGCCCGAACGCTGCGGGCAAGCGGTCGGTAGGTACTATAAGGGACTGTGGAATTTAGATTTTTAATTTGAAATACGAACAATTCCCATGCATTTATTATGTTTTTGACAAGGAGATGAGCGCCCGAACGCTGCGGGCAAGCGGTCGGTAGGTGCTATAAGGGACTGTGGAATTTAGATTTTTAATATGAAATACGAACAATTCCCATGCATTTATTATGTTTTTGACAAGGAGATGAGCGCCCGAACGCTGCGGGCAAGCGGTCGGTAGGTGCTATAAGGGACTGTGGAATTTAGATTTTTACTTTCAAATACGAACAATTCCCATGCATTTATTATGTTTCTGACAAGGAGATGAGCGCCCGAACGCTGCGGGCAAGCGGTCGGTAGGTGCTATAAGGGACTGTGGAATTTAGATTTTTAATTTGAAATACGAACAATTCCCATGCATTTATTATGTTTTTGACAAGGAGATGAGCGCCCGAACGCTGCGGGCAAGCGGTCGGTAGGTGCTATAAGGGACTGTGGAATTTAGATTTTTAATATGAAATACGAACAATTCCCATGCATTTATTATGTTTCTGACAAGGAGATGAGCGCCCGAACGCTGCGGGCAAGCGGTCGGTAGGTGCTATAAGGGACTGTGGAATTTAGATTTTTAATATGAAATACGAACAATTCCCATGCATTTATTATGTTTTTGACAAGGAGATGAGCGCCCGAACGCTGCGGGCAAGCGGTCGGTAGGTGCTATAAGGGACTGTGGAATTTAGATTTTTAATATGAAATACGAACAATTCCCATGCATTTATTATGTTTCTGACAAGGAGATGAGCGCCCGAACGCTGCGGGCAAGCGGTCGGTAGGTGCTATAAGGGACTGTGGAATTTAGATTTTTAATATGAAATACGAACAATTCCCATGCATTTATTTTGTTTTCGACAAGGAGATGAGCGCCCGAACGCTGCGGGCAAGCGGTCGGTAGGTGCTATAAGGGACTGTGGAATTTAGATTTTTACTTTCAAATACGAACAATTCCCATGCATTTATTATGTTTCTGACAAGGAGATGAGCGCCCGAACGCTGCGGGCAAGCGGTCGGTAGGTGCTATAAGGGACTGTGGAATTTAGATTTTAATTTCAAATACGAACAATTCCCATGCATTTATTATGTTTCTGACAAGGAGATGAGCGCCCGAACGCTGCGGGCAAGCGGTCGGTAGGTGCTATAAGGGACTGTGGAATTTAGATTTTAATTTCAAATACGAACAATTCCCATGCATTTATTATGTTTTTGACAAGGAGATGAGCGCCCGAACGCTGCGGGCAAGCGGTCGGTAGGTGCTATAAGGGACTGTGGAATTTAGATTTTAATTTCAAATACGAACAATTCCCATGCATTTATTATGTTTCTGACAAGGAGATGAGCGCCCGAACGCTGCGGGCAAGCGGTCGGTAGGTGCTATAAGGGACTGTGGAATTTAGATTTTAATTTCAAATACGAACAATTCCCATGCATTTATTATGTTTCTGACAAGGAGATGAGCGCCCGAACGCTGCGGGCAAGCGGTCGGTAGGTGCTATAAGGGACTGTGGAATTTAGATTTTCAATTTGAAATACGAACAATTCCCATGCATTTATTATGTTTTCGACAAGGAGATGAGCGCCCGAACGCTGCGGGCAAGCGGTCGGTAGGTGCTATAAGGGACTGTGGAATTTAGATTTTCAATTTGAAATACGAACAATTCCCATGCATTTATTATGTTTTTGACAAGGAGATGAGCGCCCGAACGCTGCGGGCAAGCGGTCGGTAGGTGCTATAAGGGACTGTGGAATTTAGATTTTCAATTTGAAATACGAACAATTCCCATGCATTTATTATGTTTTCGACAAGGAGATGAGCGCCCGAACGCTGCGGGCAAGCGGTCGGTAGGTGCTATAAGGGACTGTGGAATTTAGATTTTAATTTCAAATACGAACAATTCCCATGCATTTATTATGTTTTTGACAAGGAGATGAGCGCCCGAACGCTGCGGGCAAGCGGTCGGTAGGTGCTATAAGGGACTGTGGAATTTAGATTTTAATTTCAAATACGAACAATTCCCATGCATTTATTATGTTTTTGACAAGGAGATGAGCGCCCGAACGCTGCGGGCAAGCGGTCGGTAGCTGCTATAAGGGACTGTGGAATTTAGATTTTTAATATGAAATACGAACAATTCCCATGCATTTATTATGTTTTTGACAAGGAGATGAGCGCCCGAACGCTGCGGGCAAGCGGTCGGTAGGTGCTATAAGGGACTGTGGAATTTAGATTTTAATTTCAAATACGAACAATTCCCATGCATTTATTATGTTTTCGACAAGGAGATGAGCGCCCGAACGCTGCGGGCAAGCGGTCGGTAGGTGCTATAAGGGACTGTGGAATTTAGATTTTTAATATGAAATACGAACAATTCCCATGCATTTATTATGTTTTTGACAAGGAGATGAGCGCCCGAACGCTGCGGGCAAGCGGTCGGTAGGTGCTATAAGGGACTGTGGAATTTAGATTTTTAATATGAAATACGAACAATTCCCATGCATTTATTATGTTTTTGACAAGGAGATGAGCGCCCGAACGCTGCGGGCAAGCGGTCGGTAGGTGCTATAAGGGACTGTGGAATTTAGATTTTTAATATGAAATACGAACAATTCCCATGCATTTATTATGTTTCTGACAAGGAGATGAGCGCCCGAACGCTGCGGGCAAGCGGTCGGCAGGTACTATAAGGGACTGTGGAATTTAGATTTTTAATATGAAATACGAACAATTCCCATGCATTTATTATGTTTTTGACAAGGAGATGAGCGCCCGAACGCTGCAGGCAAGCGGTCGGTGGGTGCTATAAGGGACTGTGGAATTTAGATTTTTAATATGAAATACGAACAATTCCCATGCATTTATTTTGTTTTTGACAAGGAGATGAGCGCCCGAACGCTGCGGGCAAGCGGTCGGTAGGTGCTATAAGGGACTGTGGAATTTAGATTTTTAATATGAAATACGAACAATTCCCATGCATTTATTATGTTTTTGACAAGGAGATGAGCGCCCGAACGCTGCGGGCAAGCGGTCGGTAGGTGCTATAAGGGACTGTGGAATTTAGATTTTTAATATGAAATACGAACAATTCCCATGCATTTATTATGTTTCTGACAAGGAGATGAGCGCCCGAACGCTGCGGGCAAGCGGTCGGTAGGTGCTATAAGGGACTGTGGAATTTAGATTTTTAATATGAAATACGAACAATTCCCATGCATTTATTATGTTTCTGACAAGGAGATGAGCGCCCGAACGCTGCGGGCAAGCGGTCGGTAGTACTATAAGGGACTGTGGAATTTAGATTTTTAATTTCAAATACGAACAATTCGCATGCATTTATTATGTTTTCGACAAGGAGATGAGCGCCCGAACGCTGCGGGCAAGCGGTCGGTAGGTGCTATAAGGGACTGTGGAATTTAGATTTTCAATTTGAAATACGAACAATTCGCATGCATTTATTATGTTTTTGACAAGGAGATGAGCGCCCGAACGCTGCGGGCAAGCGGTCGGTAGTACTATAAGGGACTGTGGAATTTAGATTTTTAATATGAAATACGAACAATTCCCATGCATTTATTATGTTTCTGACAAGGAGATGAGCGCCCGAACGCTGCGGGCAAGCGGTCGGTAGTACTATAAGGGACTGTGGAATTTAGATTTTTAATTTCAAATACGAACAATTCGCATGCATTTATTATGTTTTCGACAAGGAGATGAGCGCCCGAACGCTGCGGGCAAGCGGTCGGTAGGTGCTATAAGGGACTGTGGAATTTAGATTTTTAATATGAAATACGAACAATTCCCATGCATTTATTATGTTTTTGACAAGGAGATGAGCGCCCGAACGCTGCGGGCAAGCGGTCGGTAGGTGCTATAAGGGACTGTGGAATTTAGATTTTTAATATGAAATACGAACAATTCCCATGCATTTATTATGTTTCTGACAAGGAGATGAGCGCCCGAACGCTGCGGGCAAGCGGTCGGTAGGTGCTATAAGGGACTGTGGAATTTAGATTTTCAATTTGAAATACAAACAATTCGCATGCATTTATTATGTTTTCGACAAGGAGATGAGCGCCCGAACGCTGCGGGCAAGCGGTCGGTAGGTGCTATAAGGGACTGTGGAATTTAGATTTTCAATTTGAAATACGAACAATTCGCATGCATTTATTATGTTTTCGACAAGGAGATGAGCGCCCGAACGCTGCGGGCAAGCGGTCGGTAGGTGCTATAAGGGACTGTGGAATTTAGATTTTCAATTTGAAATACGAACAATTCGCATGCATTTATTATGTTTTTGACAAGGAGATGAGCGCCCGAACGCTGCGGGCAAGCGGTCGGTAGGTGCTATAAGGGACTGTGGAATTTAGATTTTCAATTTGAAATACGAACAATTCGCATGCATTTATTATGTTTTTGACAAGGAGATGAGCGCCCGAACGCTGCGGGCAAGCGGTCGGTAGGTGCTATAAGGGACTGTGGAATTTAGATTTTCAATTTGAAATACGAACAATTCGCATGCATTTATTATGTTTTCGACAAGGAGATGAGCGCCCGAACGCTGCGGGCAAGCGGTCGGTAGGTACTATAAGGGACTGTGGAATTTAGATTTTTAATTTCAAATACGAACAATTCGCATGCATTTATTATGTTTTTGACAAGGAGATGAGCGCCCGAACGCTGCGGGCAAGCGGTCGGTAGCTGCTATAAGGGACTGTGGAGTTTAGATTTTTAATATGAAATACGAACAATTCCCATGCATTTATTATGTTTTTGACAAGGAGATGAGCGCCCGAACGCTGCGGGCAAGCGGTCGGTAGGTACTATAAGGGACTGTGGAATTTAGATTTTAATTTCAAATACGAACAATTCCCATGCATTTATTATGTTTTTGACAAGGAGATGAGCGCCCGAACGCTGCGGGCAAGCGGTCGGTAGGTGCTATAAGGGACTGTGGAATTTAGATTTTAATTTCAAATACGAACAATTCCCATGCATTTATTTTGTTTTCGACAAGGAGATGAGCGCCCGAACGCTGCGGGCAAGCGGTCGGTAGGTGCTATAAGGGACTGTGGAATTTAGATTTTCAATTTGAAATACGAACAATTCCCATGCATTTATTATGTTTTTGACAAGGAGATGAGCGCCCGAACGCTGCGGGCAAGCGGTCGGTAGGTGCTATAAGGGACTGTGGAATTTAGATTTTAATTTGAAATACGAACAATTCCCATGCATTTATTATGTTTTTGACAAGGAGATGAGCGCCCGAACGCTGCGGGCAAGCGGTCGGTAGGTGCTATAAGGGACTGTGGAATTTAGATTTTAATTTCAAATACGAACAATTCCCATGCATTTATTATGTTTTTGACAAGGAGATGAGTGCCCGAACGCTGCGGGCAAGCGGTCGGTAGGTGCTATAAGGGACTGTGGAATTTAGATTTTAATTTCAAATACGAACAATTCCCATGCATTTATTTTGTTTTCGACAAGGAGATGAGCGCCCGAACGCTGCGGGCAAGCGGTCGGTAGGTGCTATAAGGGACTGTGGAATTTAGATTTTAATTTCAAATACGAACAATTCCCATGCATTTATTTTGTTTTCGACAAGGAGATGAGCGCCCGAACGCTGCGGGCAAGCGGTCGGTAGGTGCTATAAGGGACTGTGGAATTTAGATTTTAATTTCAAATACGAACAATTCCCATGCATTTATTATGTTTTTGACAAGGAGATGAGCGCCCGAACGCTGCGGGCAAGCGGTCGGTAGCTGCTATAAGGGACTGTGGAGTTTAGATTTTTAATATGAAATACGAACAATTCCCATGCATTTATTATGTTTTTGACAAGGAGATGAGCGCCCGAACGCTGCGGGCAAGCGGTCGGTAGGTGCTATAAGGGACTGTGGAATTTAGATTTTTAATTTCAAATACGAACAATTCCCATGCATTTATTATGTTTTTGACAAGGAGATGAGCGCCCGAACGCTGCGGGCAAGCGGTCGGCAGGTACTATAAGGGACTGTGGAATTTAGATTTTAATTTCAAATACGAACAATTCCCATGCATTTATTATGTTTTTGACAAGGAGATGAGCGCCCGAACGCTGCGGGCAAGCGGTCGGTAGGTGCTATAAGGGACTGTGGAATTTAGATTTTAATTTCAAATACGAACAATTCCCATGCATTTATTTTGTTTTCGACAAGGAGATGAGCGCCCGAACGCTGCGGGCAAGCGGTCGGTAGGTGCTATAAGGGACTGTGGAATTTAGATTTTCAATTTGAAATACGAACAATTCCCATGCATTTATTATGTTTTTGACAAGGAGATGAGCGCCCGAACGCTGCGGGCAAGCGGTCGGTAGGTGCTATAAGGGACTGTGGAATTTAGATTTTAATTTCAAATACGAACAATTCCCATGCATTTATTTTGTTTTCGACAAGGAGATGAGCGCCCGAACGCTGCGGGCAAGCGGTCGGTAGGTGCTATAAGGGACTGTGGAATTTAGATTTTTAATTTGAAATACGAACAATTCCCATGCATTTATTATGTTTTTGACAAGGAGATGAGCGCCCGAACGCTGCGGGCAAGCGGTCGGTAGGTGCTATAAGGGACTGTGGAATTTAGATTTTTAATTTGAAATACGAACAATTCCCATGCATTTATTATGTTTTTGACAAGGAGATGAGCGCCCGAACGCTGCGGGCAAGCGGTCGGTAGGTGCTATAAGGGACTGTGGAATTTAGATTTTCAATTTGAAATACGAACAATTCCCATGCATTTATTTTGTTTTCGACAAGGAGATGAGCGCCCGAACGCTGTGGGCAAGCGGTCGGTAGGTGCTATAAGGGACTGTGGAATTTAGATTTTAATTTCAAATACGAACAATTCCCATGCATTTATTATGTTTTTGACAAGGAGATGAGCGCCCGAACGCTGCGGGCCAGCGGTCGGTAGGTACTATAGGGGTCTGTGGAATTTGTATTTTTAATTTCAAATACGAACAATTCCCATGCATTTATTATGTTTTCGACAAGGAGATGAGCGCCCGAACGCTGCGGGCAAGCGGTCGGTAGGTGCTATAAGGGACTGTGGAATTTAGATTTTTAATTTCAAATACGAACAATTCCCATGCATTTATTATGTTTTCGACAAGGAGATGAGCGCCCGAACGCTGCGGGCAAGCGGTCGGTAGGTGCTATAAGGGACTGTGGAATTTAGATTTTTAATTTAAAATACGAACAATTCCCATGCCTTTATTATGTTTTCGACAAGGAGATGAGCGCCCGAACGCTGCGGGCAAGCGCTCGGCAGGTACTATGAGGGACTGTGGTATTTAGATTTTTAATTTCAAATACGAACAATTCCCATGCATTTATTATGTTTTCGACAAGGAGATGAGCGCCCGAACGCTGCGGGCAAGCGGTCGGTAGGTGCTATAAGGGACTGTGGAATTTAGATTTTTAATTTAAAATACGGACAATTCCCATGCATTTATTATGTTTTCGACAAGTAGATGAGCGCCCGAACGCTGCGGGCAAGCGCTCGGCAGGTACTATAAGGGACTGTGGAATTCAGATTTTTAATTTCAAATACGAACAATTCCCATGCATTTATTATGTTTTCGACAAGGAGATGAGCGCCCGAACGCTGCGGGCAAGCGGTCGGTAGGTGCTATAAGGGACTGTGGAATTCAGATTTTTAATTTCAAATACGAACAATTCCCATGCATTTATTATGTTTTCGACAAGGAGATGAGCGCCCGAACGCTGCGGGCAAGCGCTCGGCAGGTACTATAAGGGACTGTGGAATTTAGATTTTTAATTTCAAATACGAACAATTCCGATGCATTTATTATGTTTTCAACAAGGAGATGAGCGCTCGAACGCTGCGGGCAAGCGGTCGGTAGGTGCTATAAGGGACTGTGGAATTTAGATTTTTAATTTCAAATACGAACATTTCCCATGCATTTATTATGTTTTCGACAAGGAGATGAGCGCCCGAACGCTGCGGGCCAGCGGTCGGTAGGTACTATAGGGGTCTGTGGAATTTGTATTTTTAATTTCAAATACGAACAATTCCCATGCATTTATTATGTTTTCGACAAGGAGATGAGCGCCCGAACGCTGCGGGCCAGCGGTCGGTAGGTACTATAGGGGTCTGTGGAATTTGTATTTTTAATTTCAAATACGAACAATTCCCATGCATTTATTATGTTTTCGACAAGGAGATGAGCGCCCGAACGCTGCGGGCAAGCGCTCGGCAGGTACTATGAGGGACTGTGGTATTTAGATTTTTAATTTCAAATACGAACAATTCCCATGCATTTATTATGTTTTCGACAAGGAGATGAGCGCCCGAACGCTGCGGGCAAGCGGTCGGTAGGTGCTATAAGGGACTGTGGAATTTAGATTTTTAATTTAAAATACGGACAATTCCCATGCATTTATTATGTTTTCGACAAGGAGATGAGCGCCCGAACGCTGCAGGCAAGCGCTCGGTAGGTACTATAAGGGACTGTGGAATTTAGATTTTTAATTTCAAATACGAACAATTCCCATGCATTTATTATGTTTTCGACAAGGAGATGAGCGCCCGAACGCTGCGGGCAAGCGCTCGGCAGGTACTATAAGGGACTGTGGAATTTAGATTTTTAATTTCAAATACGAACAATTCCCATGCATTTGTTTATGTTTTCGACAAGGAGATGAGCGCCCGAACGCTGCGGGCCAGCGGTCGGTAGAAACTATAAGGGACTGTGGAATTTAGATTTTTAATTTCAAATACGAACAATTCCCATGCATTTAATATGTTTTTGACAAGGAGATGAGCGCCCGAACGCTGCGGGCCAGTGGTCGGTAGGTACTATAGGGGACTGTGGAATTTAGATTTTTAATTTTAAATACGAACAATTCCCATGCATTTATTATGTTTTCGACAAGGAGATGAGCGCCCGAACGCTGCGGGCAAGCGGTCGGTAGGTACTATAGGGGACTGTGGAATTTAGATTTTTAATTTCAAATACGAACAATTCCCATGCATTTATTATGTTTTCGACAAGGAGATGAGCGCCCGAACGCTGCGGGCCAGCGGTCGGTAGGTACTCTCGGGGTTCGGTACCCGGGATGGACCTAATCTAACCTAGGGAGGTCTTCCTAACTAATAGGAAAGAAACACAAATAATCACTTAATCCACTTTTATTTAAAATGAATCTATTTATAAGGTGATGTATAAGATTAGACAATTAGAGATTAGATAATTATTAGACTATTTTTTGGGGACGAAGCCCGCAATAGAATTCCCTAAGGAATCCTGTCAAGGAATCGCATCCAGGGATACCATGTTGAACGCTGCGGGCAAGCGGTCGGTAGGTGCTATAAGGGACTGTGGAATTTAGATTTTTAATTTAAAATACGGACAATTCCCATGCATTTATTATGTTTTCGACAAGGAGATGAGCGCCCGAACGCTGCAGGCAAGCGCTCGGTAGGTACTATAAGGGACTGTGGAATTTAGATTTTTAATTTCAAATACGAACAATTCCCATGCATTTGTTTATGTTTTCGACAAGGAGATGAGCGCCCGAACGCTGCGGGCCAGCGGTCGGTAGAAACTATAAGGGACTGTGGAATTTAGATTTTTAATTTCAAATACGAACAATTCCCATGCATTTAATATGTTTTTGACAAGGAGATGAGCGCCCGAACGCTGCGGGCCAGTGGTCGGTAGGTACTATAAGGGACTGTGGAATTTAGATTTTTAATTTCAAATACGAACAATTCCCATGCATTTGTTTATGTTTTCGACAAGGAGATGAGCGCCCGAACGCTGCGGGCCAGCGGTCGGTAGAAACTATAAGGGACTGTGGAATTTAGATTTTTAATTTCAAATACGAACAATTCCCATGCATTTGTTTATGTTTTCGACAAGGAGATGAGCGCCCGAACGCTGCGGGCCAGCGGTCGGTAGAAACTATAAGGGACTGTGGAATTTAGATTTTTAATTTCAAATACGAACAATTCCCATGCATTTATTATGTTTTCGACAAGGAGATGAGCGCCCGAACGCTGCGGGCCAGCGGTCGGTAGAAACTATAAGGGACTGTGGAATTTAGATTTTTAATTTCAAATACGAACAATTCCCATGCATTTATTATGTTTTTGACAAGGAGATGAGCGCCCGAACGCTGCGGGCAAGCGGTCGGTAGCTGCTATAAGGGACTGTGGAATTTAGATTTTTAATTTCAAATACGAACAATTCCCATGCATTTATTATGTTTTTGACAAGGAGATGAGCGCCCGAACGCTGCGGGCAAGCGGTCGGTAGCTGCTATAAGGGACTGTGGAATTTAGATTTTTAATTTCAAATACGAACAATTTCCATGCATTTATTATGTTTTTGACAAGGAGATGAGCGCCCGAACGCTGCGGGCAAGCGGTCGGTAGGTGCTATAAGGGACTGTGGAATTTAGATTTTTAATTTCAAATACGAACAATTCCCATGCATTTATTATGTTTTTGACAAGGAGATGAGCGCCCGAACGCTGCGGGCCAGTGGTCGGTAGGTACTATAGGGGACTGTGGAATTTAGATTTTTAATTTTAAATACGAACAATTCCCATGCATTTATTATGTTTTCGACAAGGAGATGAGCGCCCGAACGCTGCGGGCAAGCGCTCGGCAGGTACTATAAGGGACTGTGGAATTTAGATTTTTAATTTCAAATACGAACAATTCCCATGCATTTAATATGTTTTTGACAAGGAGATGAGCGCCCGAACGCTGCGGGCCAGTGGTCGGTAGGTACTATAGGGGACTGTGGAATTTAGATTTTTAATTTCAAATACGAACAATTCCCATGCATTTAATATGTTTTTGACAAGGAGATGAGCGCCCGAACGCTGCGGGCCAGCGGTCGGTAGGTACTCTCGGGGTTCGGTACCCGGGATGGACCTAATCTAACCTAGGGAGGTCTTCCTAACTAATAGGAAAGAAACACAAATAATCACTTAATCCACTTTTATTTAAAATGAATCTATTTATAAGGTGATGTATAAGATTAGACAATTAGAGATTAGATAATTATTAGACTATTTTTTGGGGACGAAGCCCGCAATAGAATTCCCTAAGGAATCCTGTCAAGGAATCGCATCCAGGGATACCATGTTGAACGCTGCGGGCAAGCGGTCGGTAGGTGCTATAAGGGACTGTGGAATTTAGATTTTTAATTTCAAATACGAACAATTCCCATGCATTTATTATGTTTTCGACAAGGAGATGAGCGCCCGAACGCTGCGGGCAAGCGGTCGGTAGCTGCTATAAGGGACTGTGGAATTTAGATTTTTAATTTCAAATACGAACAATTCCCATGCATTTATTATGTTTTCGACAAGGAGATGAGCGCCCGAACGCTGCAGGCAAGCGCTCGGTAGGTGCTATAAGGGACTGTGGAATTTAGATTTTTAATTTCAAATACGAACAATTCCCATGCATTTATTATGTTTTCGACAAGGAGATGAGCGCCCGAACGCTGCAGGCAAGCGCTCGGTAGGTACTATAAGGGACTGTGGAATTTAGATTTTTAATTTCAAATACGAACAATTCCCATGCATTTATTATGTTTTCGACAAGGAGATGAGCGCCCGAACGCTGCAGGCAAGCGCTCGGTAGGTGCTATAAGGGACTGTGGAATTTAGATTTTTAATTTCAAATACGAACAATTCCCATGCATTTATTATGTTTTCGACAAGGAGATGAGCGCCCGAACGCTGCAGGCAAGCGCTCGGTAGGTACTATAAGGGACTGTGGAATTTAGATTTTTAATTTCAAATACGAACAATTCCCATGCATTTATTATGTTTTCGACAAGGACATGAGCGCCCGAACGCTGCGGGCAAGCGCTCGGCAGGTACTATAAGGGACTGTGGAATTTAGATTTTTAATTTCAAATACGAACAATTCCCATGCATTTGTTTATGTTTTCGACAAGGAGATGAGCGCCCGAACGCTGCGGGCCAGCGGTCGGTAGAAACTATAAGGGACTGTGGAATTTAGATTTTTAATTTCAAATACGAACAATTCCCATGCATTTAATATGTTTTTGACAAGGAGATGAGCGCCCGAACGCTGCGGGCAAGCGGTCGGTAGCTGCTATAAGGGACTGTGGAATTTAGATTTTTAATTTCAAATACGAACAATTCCCATGCATTTATTATGTTTTCGACAAGGAGATGAGCGCCCGAAGGCTGCGGGCCAGCGGTCGGTAGGTACTATAGGGGACTGTGGAATTTAGATTTTTAATTTCAAATACGAACAATTCCCATGCATTTATTATGTTTTCGACAAGGAGATGAGCGCCCGAACGCTGCGGGCCAGCGGTCGGTAGAAACTATAAAGGACTGTGGAATTTAGATTTTTAATTTCAAATACGAACAATTCCCTTGCATTTATTATGTTTTCGACAAGGAGATGAGCGCCCGAACGCTGCGGGCAAGCGGTCGGCAGGTACTATAAGGAACTGCGGAATTTAGCTTGCACTAGTATATCGAGTGAAAGAGGCCTAGAAAAAGCCATATCTGTCTTAGGTAGTAGGTATTTTAATAATAAAAAAGAAACAACTTTAATAATAAACAAACACGGTGTAATTGTTCAACAAACATATGGTTTAGGTATTTGGTCACTTACAGTGTAGGTAACTATTAGGCAATTTAAATTTAATAGTGCTTTCCTATTATATTATATGATTAACATCGAACCACATGCTTTCTTACGAATCCAGTTCCGTATGTGAAGAAAATTTTAGGTAAATAGGTATGCTTTTATTTTTTTTTCTGACAGGTTTCGGTATTTTGGGAAAACAATTCGAATATTTGTAAGGTCTTTAATTGAAAATACCTTTTAAAGGAATTCGTATAATGACGTCATGGATTTTTAAAAATGCATTGCTAAGTTTGTTGTAGAACTCTTACAATTCTGTATGGATTCTTGATGACAGATATTTATTGACAAGTTTGACGTGAAAGTGTAAAGAAAGAGCGCTTTTACCAGCGAGCTTTTACTAACAAAATATACAATTGCGAGCTTTAAATTGGAATCAGTTCACCGCGGGTTGCTCAAGACAAAGTTTAACCATTTTAATTCAATAAACTACAGCTTGTGTTACATCATTTGAAAGGTAATTTTGTTAGCTTTCCAATGATATTTAATAATTTAAAATTGATGTCACTTTCCTATCAAATATAAAATCAAGAATTAACTGCAGTAAGTAGGTCGAATTAATGACGTCTCAATAAAACGTAAACCAAAGAAATAAAAAAATATATTTACAACATTCCCTTCAGTATTTTGTGTTACCCCCTGGGGCCCTAATTACTGCTTGTAAACGGTTTTTCATCGACCCAATGTGTTTCCTGAGGGAATCATGTGGGATTCCTTGCCACTCTTTGATTAAAGCTCTTTTGAGTTTTCCTATCGATGCCAGACCTGGACTTCTTCCACGTACCCGCCTTTTCAGCTCGTCCTTCAAATGTTCTATAGGATTCGAGTAGAGACTGCGGGCTGGCCAGTCTATTGTGGCAACCCAACTTATTCCATGTACTGTTTAGTGTCGGCAGCGGTGTGGCAGCGAGCATTATCATGCATTAACTTGAAATTTTCGCCAATAAATCCGGCGTAGCGGATCACATGTGCTAGCAGAATTTCGTTGATGAATCTTTCTACGGTTAGCCCCCTCTGCAACCTCTATCGGGTATGAATACCAGCTCCATTTTACCTGCAATAGAAATGCCCGCCCACATCATACAGGATCCACCCCCGTATGCCACTGTTTCTGTATTACAACATTGTGCAAATCGCTCCCCCGGTCTTCTGTAGACTCTTCGTCGACGATCGCTACCATGCTGGCATATTCTGGTTCACAAGTCCCAGAACAATATTTGGCTCCATTGCTTCATCCTCCTATTCTCCTATTCTCCTATCCTAATTTAAGTGGTCGCTAGCCAACTGTAACCGGGCTTGTCGGTGAGCTGGGCACAATTTGGGTCCAGTGGCTGGCTTATTTGAAGTCAAGTTTGCTTCTTTAAGTCTTCGTCTCACTGTCCACTCGCTGACAGCCCTCCCTCGAACTTCTCTGAGCTGTTTCTGGACGTCCACGACGGTCAGGGTCGATTGCGCAGAGAAGTGGTGAGAAGTGCATCGTTGTCGTCCTGATCCTGGTCTTCGGACTAAGTAACCAGTCTCTCTGAACCTCTTGTACACCTTGGGGACACAAGACTAGCTTAAATAAAGTTGTCGAGCCAGTCGAGTAGCCGTGCCAGATAAGCACAACAATTTGAGCGGCTTCTGCAGGTGTGGTTTCCATTTTCTTAGAGCTTCAGTATTTCCAGTGACGTAAAATTTAGGACTGAATTTCATAATTTCGGTAAAGTTCGCTTTTTATACGGTTTTAGGACTCTTGAACGATATGGTTTTTTGTCCATGTCTTTTGTTTTTACTTTTTATGACATAGAATGAATTTCTTTTTCTTAATTATATTCAAAGAGGTTGAAAGCTATCAAAATTCTCTTTCAAATTTAACACAAGATATATTAGGTCTTTACCTATGAAATTGCCGTTTTTCATGAAATAAATGAAGCGTAATTTATTTATATATTTTTTAACTTCTATTAATCAAAATAATTACCCATGCAATCAATGTATCTTTGCCAACGCATTGGTAGCTTGTTGATGCCTTTCTTGAAGAAATCAGCTAGACGGGAGGCAACAAATTCTTCAAAGGCATTTTGTACTGGCCTCGGGTATTGAATTTTTTTCCCGCCAAGAAGTTATCCAAATTCTGGAAAAAGTAGAAGTCTGTAGGCGCAAGGTCTGGTGAGTACGGCGGATGACGGAGAAATTCCAACCCCAACTCTTGTAGCTTGGAGACCGTCTGCTGTGCAGTATGAGGTCGCGCGTTGTCGTGCAGGAGCAGTGGAGCCGAACGATTGACCAAAGCTGGTTGGAGACGTGCGAGCTTCTCCATCATTGTGTTCAGTTCTTCACAGTACACATCTGCAGTAATGCTTGTCCCGTTTGGCAAGAAGCTGTGATGAATTACACCCGCGTTAGACCACCAAACAGTGACCATCACTTTTCTAGGGGTAAGTTTTCGTTTAGGGCATTGTTTGGGTGCTGAACCAGGGTCCAACCAACTTTCTGAGCGCTTACGATTGTCAAACAGGATCCATTTCTCGTCACAAGTAACAATGCGGTTCAGAATTCCTTCATTTGTATGCCTGCTGAGCAGTGCAAGGCACGTCTCCACGCGTACTTCGCGCTGGCGGTCATTGAGTTCGTGGGGTACCCATTTGTCAAGCTTTTTTACCTTGCCAATTTGACGAAAATGGACCAATATTGTTTTGATGCTAACGTCGAAAGCTGCTGCTAATTCAGCCGTGGATTGAGTTTCATCAGCTTCCACAATTGCCTCTAATTTGTCATTGTCGACCAAAGTTTTTGGACGACCACGGGGTTCATTTTTCAGGTCAAAATTTCCAGAACGGAAGCGGGCAAACCAATAACGGGTGGTGCGTTCGTTTGTAGTGTTCGCTCCGTAAACGTCGTTGATGTTGCGTGCCGCTTGTGCCGCTTTGCTGCCACGACGGTACTCATACTCCATAATTACTCGAATTTTTAACTTATCCATGATGACGAAAAATGTTCGAATGCGTTGAAAATAAAACACTAACTATTAAACAAATGACGATTTTAGAAAAAGAATTCCATGTTTGTCAAATAAAATTAATTTGAAATTAGAATTATCAGTCAAAAAAAAAATATTTTCATTTGAAATGGCCAGTACGGCAAAACGGCAGTTTCATAGGTAAAGACCTATTAGTTTATTTATTGCATTTAAATGGTAAAACTTTGTCTTGAGCAACCCGCGATGAAGTGATTCCAATGTAAAGCTCGCAAGTGTATTATAAAAGTGATTTCTTGAAATGGTTTTTGAATTAGAATCAGATCTTTTTCTTTACATACCGAATTTTACACAAAAATTATTTATTTGTCCATTTGAAAATACAGGTGCATACCCTTAAAGTATTGAGACAATTGGAAAACGACCCGAGCTAAAGGCACTTATGTTCCGCCGCCTGCAGCTGACGAAGTTTGACGTTAGCTTGCTACGGTTAATTTGAAAACTTACATTACTCATTATGACTGTTCTTCAAAAGAATAAATTGTAGCTACCATAGCGTCTCTTAATAATAATAATACATTAATTTTTCCTTACAACATGATTTTGCACGCTTATATTACAATGGTTATGTTTAAATATATGTTACAGAAAAACAAAGTGTTTATAAATTAGCATCTGCTGCTCAACTAAACTTGTGACCTGTATTTCAACAGACAGCGGCTCCAACCACCGGAAATTAACCGATTTACATTTATACCATTTATTAATAAAACTATATTTAAAATGTTAACATTATTAATGAAATAGGAAAAAAACTACAACCATAATACAATACATGTTTTGTGTGTTGTGTGTCCTGTCTGTGTGTAAAATGAAACTGTGAGTGTGTGTGTGGGAAGTTACTGAATGTCCGTGAAGTGAAGTTAGTATATTTTTGTAGGACTTTTAAACATAATAATAATAATAATAATAAACACTTTATTGCCTATAAAAAGAAAAACAACAAAAATAAAATATACAAAATGTAAGAAAACATTCAGAAATGCAATTTAGGTGGTCTTATCACTACAAAGCGATCTCTTCCAGGCAACCCTGCTTAAATGAAGAGAAATATCTTAAAGAATTACAGACTGATGGGCAGTGCAATTTTATAATAAACCAAAAAAACACATCATAAATAATAAAATTATGTATACATAAATTTATATCATATACTTACATACAAATACAATACTTACATAGATATACATACATATGCATACATTTTGAGGAAAATCATGAAAGATTGTACGAATCATTGTGAAAGATTTAGCTGATTTTTAAAAGAATCTATTCTTTTAACACGGTGAAGAGGAGAGGGTAGTGAGTTCCAGAGGGAAATTGATTTCACCGTGAACGACTGCTGATATAAATGGGTACCGTGACGAGGAGTTGCTAGCAAGAAGTTGCTGGCTGACCGCAAGTTACGTTCATGGTGTTGGTGGCGAAAAGTAAACCGGTCTTTGAGATAAGTTGGCAGGCAGGGGTTGAACAATATACCGTATAAAAGATGAAGTGCATGAGTATTCCTTCGGAGACGAATCAGGGGCCACTTGAGCTTAGCGCGGAATTCAGATACGTGGTCATATTTGCGTAAGCTAAATACGAATCTCACACAAAGATTTTGAAGACGCTCAAGCTTGTTTAGTTGCTCCTCGTTCAAATCGAGATAGCTGATATCGCCGTAATCCAGTATTGGAAGTATAAATGATTGTGCGAGGACAATTCTGGTAGGTATTTGCAGAAAATTTCGAAGCCTGCGGAGAGAACGTGCAGCGGTAAATACCTTTCTACTGACAGACTGCAATAGCGGTTTCCATGATAGAGTAGAGTCCATGAGAACTCCCAATGTTTAAACCATGATACTATATGGTATAATACAATTATCAAAAACTGTTGGGGTAAGTTGGTTGTAATCGATTTTATTTATAATTTTTGAACTGCCAATAAAGATAACTTGCGTTTTTGAAGGATTTATATTTAAACCATGATCTTTGCTCAATTTAAGCAGTAACTCAAGGTCCGTATTGATTGTGTTAATTGGCACACCGATGTTATCAATACTGACTTGGGTATAAATTAGAAGATCATCTGCATACACTGATCTGCAATAAAACTGAAAACAATAAAGGAGAAAGCACACGCCTTGGGGTACACCAGCAGTAGTATTGCACCATGAAGACACGTTTATATCCACTGAAATACGCTCCCGGCGGCCCTACAGATAAATTCGAAACCACTCAATAATTTCTGGAGATATGTTAAGAGAGCATAGAATACCAAGTAAAACATCAAAATCAACTGTATTGAAGGCATTGCTAAAGTCCAACAAAGTGAGCAAGGTCAATTTTTGATGTTCCATGCCATACCTGATGTCATCGGTTATTTTCACCAAGGCTGTAACCGCGCTATAATCTATCTATCTATATACAATTTAGAAAATTTTATACTTAACTGTTATGTATGTTGGTAAGTAGCCTTGCCTTCCATGCCAGAGGTCCCGGGTTCGAATCCTGGTAGGGGCAGATATATTTGCTTTCTAGTCATGGATGTGTATTTACGTTTATTTAAGTTTATTTCTAATATTTATATATAAAAAAAAATATTCACGTGTGTTTATATATTTCTTAAGTTTATTTATCCGTTATCTAGTATCCATAACACAAGTTCTTGAATGATACTTAATTTGGGCTAGATAATGTGGTGTGATTGTTAGAAATATTTATTTATTTATTTATGTAAGTATCCATTAAGTAATAGATGTTCCGTTTCATCCTATGACAGGGAGTTTAGCCAGTGAGTTGAGCATTTCTTTGCCTCGTAATGATTATATGCGTAAATTCAAATAATTTTATTAATTCTATTATAAAGGTAGACGCCAAGGAATGGAATAAATCTGTACATTAACGATCCTAAAAGGATTAATTTTGTTTTTACACTCAGGGTAATACTTACAAAGAATTTGAATACACATAAAGTAAACAATTACCAACAACCATTTATTTTAAAATTACAGTAACCTAAATTATAATAGAAAGCATAAACTTCTATAAATACCTAAAATAAATTTCTTGAACTTCAAAAGTACCTACTGAATCTCAAATTTTGCGACATAGAACATGACACACACCTAAGCATGGATGTAGGGTTCCATAACTTATCTTAAGTTGAATTAGCCATTTAACTAAACAGCTACATAGCCGTTTAGATCAACGATGCTATTCCAATGCCTTCAATTTTCATAATGGCGCTTCGCCGGGTGCTTCTGCACCATGCTCACTTCGCTCGCTCGGCTCGCGCAAATCGCAATATATACCCGTATTAACAAGTTTGTAAGAAAATAATTAACAAGTCGCATATTCCTTGCTTTGTAATTAACTATTTTAACAATAGCTTATCGGCTGGGCATTATGACTAACAATGCACACAACAAAATTACTCCCTGTTTAGTTTAATGGCTAATTCAACCATGCACCTGCGATATGTTAAACCTGAGTAATTTAGTATAGATGTTTCATTTTAAAAGTGCACGCCCCTCTACAAGTTGTGATCATTAAGATGTGTGAAAAAAATAATAAAATTATTGCAATGTTTCAGTAGTGTGCGTGTAGCGACTTTTGTAAACTTGGACTCGTCGGCCAACTAGTCGCGAGATCGATCTAGGCACGGGCATTGTGTAGCGCGCGCTTTGTATAAAACGATACGTCCGCTCTGCGCGAGCCCGCGCCATTTATGCATTAGTTGATTGGTTGACCGACGAATCCAGTTATCCAAGTATTATTTGCATAACCTATGATATTGACGTGTCCTCGTGTATGCATCTATAAATAAACTATTTTACGTGTAGGAGTAAAAGGTACAGGTGTGGGCGTGTACTTTAAGAGTGAAATATCTATAGACAACATTTTGAAAAATTTAATACCTAAGAGTGCCACATCTACAAGTGAAAGTTTCTTAAAAACAAGCTTTGTTTTTGTACATCTTTTGTAAGTTTACTACTTATAAGTGTATTTACATAAATTCTTTAAAATGAAATACGTAACTTTATTTCTGGTATTTCATCACCAACCAAAATGGTCAATGCTTTATGGGCATAACTTTAATAAAATACAGATCTCCTGCTTAAACCTATATTCTTCAATCCGGAGTTGTGATGGGAGGATTTTGGGAAGATGCTTCATCTCTGGAGGCTAGCAGAGATCTTAGAGTCATGGTTTCTCGTCGGAGAGTTGCGACGTGCGCACGGAGAGAAGCGTTTTCTTGCTCGAGCAGACAGGCACGCCAGGCTATCTGAAATAGTGAAACGGGTTTTTTATGGTTTGGTTGGTACTCCTGCTATTTACTCCAAAGACGCTTCGAATACTGGCAGTCTGCGACTAATACTAGTTATTAAAGTTTTCTATTTGAACTTGTCTGTGTGCTTGGTATTTCACTTGATTATTTATTTGTTTACAAAAACAAGATAGATAAAGCTAACATGAACGCGCATGTTCAGTCAGGCCAATGCTTATGACAACAAGGCCGTCAATGCGGCCTTTATACCAGTTGGCACGTTCGGGTCGTCATTAAGCGGCATTTTTTCCGTTGTACATCTACGCCGGCTCCAACCAAAATAATTAAATTTGTTGAGGTTTTGTGCAAAGCGTAACTCTCTATACATATATACACGCTATGAATTCATAGTTTCCCGTACTACGCTAAGTACAGTTGGGAGATTATCTCCTGCAGTGTGGTCGCCCCCCCTCCCCTTGTAGTATGCGGGACGCTTACAGAAGACCGAACTTGGCCTGGGCGAGTGTACATTACTAATAATTACCACTTTTTTCAAGATAGCAATAAGTTCCTAGTGTTGGTATTGAAAGATTTTATGAAATAGTTTATTTATTTATTTTTAACCCATGCTCAAACTATTGAAAAAATACAGTCGTGATTTCTGAGAGCTCTTAGTTATCGTACCAACTTTAAAAACTCCAGCTATACAGACCTATGCAGTAGTCACAAACTCTGGCAACTGACAGAAAGACGCACTTTGCTGCAGATGCTGTTCCTACATGACACATGTCATAATACAATCGACAACCCTGAGCTCACCTCGTACGTCTTACAACTCAGAACACCAACTTAGCGAACTTTGGGCGAACTAGACATTGTACTCTCTTCTATATTCCTACTCATCACTGCAATTATGCCAAAAGCTCGGTAATTTGCCAAATACTTAGCTGTTTTATAGCTTTTATTCCATCTCACAAAACAAGCATTTAAAAATTATGTTATTGCCGAACTCTGCAGAACAAAAGTGACATTTGAAACTACTATCGGTGTAATGCTTGAACGTAAACTTAATGTACATAGATACATATAATAGTTTCATACACACACAAACACACACACACACATATTCGCGTACTGTTACTGTTATTATTTGTAAACGATTTGTCTCAACTTTTTTTTATTAAAATAGGATTAGACGTTTGTCTTCTATCTCACCTGATGGAAAGTGACGATGAACACGAAGGTGTTACCCGTCTATCCACGAGCTACATATTCACCCGACGCTTGAAAGAACTGGGACTATAGTTTTCGGGAAAAACAGACGCAGGCAGTTCATTCCACGCCACGACGCGCACCAACAAGGAACTATCGAAGCGTTTGGTTCGACTTTTTGGAATATCTACTATAAAAGGATGGAAGGCCAAACTTCCTTTTTTGTGTTTCCCTCTGCCCATAGAGGTTTACAAATATACACACACACGTAAATGTTGAAACATACACATTACTGCAGATAACACCACTTAGAGAGCACTATTATCTTTCCCATAACACCATTTAAAAGCAGAAGTTAGTTGTATTGACGCAATCTCGATAAAGCTGATGAAGAAGAGTAAAATTACCGCAACTAATAATTAATTAAAAGATGAAACTTTGAATGTGAATTGTAATGCTTTAAAAGTACCTGAATATAAGTCGCGGTAACAGTAGATTTCTGTAACTTTTTTTAATTTTTTTAAATTATGCATTACATTTAAGATGAGCTATAATTATGCTTGGCTGTATGTTCATCCGTAACACAAGCTCTGTTTACTTTGGGCTCATGGTAGGACCGTGTCCCGGAAACATGGGATTGAGGTTAATACCCGTGCGCCATTCTACCTAAACCCCGCGAAAACCTGCACGCAAAGCTTTTTGCCGGGTTTACGTATTTTTGTAATAAAAGTGCATAGGTATCACATATATTTTCAGAATACTAACTAAAGAACCTATTTATTTAATGTAAACTTACATATTTCTTTACTGAACACTAAACTGTAAGCTTATCAATATGTGGAATGGTTTTATGACATGCCATGTATACAATAAACAAGTTCTAGTTATAATTTATTGACGTATTTAATTAAATACTACCACTACACCACTATACCGTTACACACTCGTGCCGGGTGAAGTGAGTGCATTCTCTATTAATGAATTTTTTTTATGCCATGGCCGCAATGCCGTGACATTTAGATGACAGCTGGTACAATAGGGTGCCAAGAGGTGCCGAGATATGAAACTAAGAGGAGGAAACAGCATAAATATACGCAATGCTGAGAAAATAGCTTCGAGTCAACAAGGTGTCACTCGTAATAAAAACCGTGGCGATATTGCAGTGATTCAGCCACTGAAGTCATTTTTGGTATTCACAACCGCCGACAGGACTTGAACGGCACCAATTCTAAAGTCCTTCTATCGGAATGTCGTCTCACCGCATTCACATACCTGAATCGACTTTCAATCGTTGCAAAACAATTTCACGATAGTATTCTACTCTACAAATGCCAGTTACTTCGATCGGATGTCAATGACTTAAAAAAAAAACGACGCGGGGGGCTGCATGAATTCCGTGCGTCTGAGATGCAATCGACACTTAAATATTAATATTATAAGTCAGTACTGTTCTATAACGCAACTGAAGCCGGGAACTGATTACGTGAAGTCACCTGATCTTCTCTGATCCGCCGGGCATCTCTGGACTTCTTCGCAGCCTGGTTGTTGCGTCTTCTTCTTTCGTAGTACTTTTCATCCTTCAGCTCTTGCGGTATCGGCCGCTTCTCGCCTCTTCTCCGGATCTCTCCATCGCACGGTGGTGGAGTCAGTACTGCTAGATAGACATATAAGCTGTACTACGTATTATAATTTAGCGAAAGTTATAAACTCAGTTGAAAGGTTGATAAATAATTATTTTATGTTTATAAAGTGTGAGATTAACCAATCTCTAAGTGCACGTAAAAACAATTGTGACCAGTTTCTTCCACTTGGCAAAAGTGTTCAGTCCATTCACTGGGGACTAAATACCCCCATTATAACGACGTTTATGTAAATGTGTCCCGGGGTAAGGGAGGGAGCAACCCGTGCAATTCCGGGATCAAAGGCAATCCCAACTTAAGCCTACGGTTGGTAACGCATCATTAATCTATAAGCAATAAATAACAATAAAATGCATCAATAGATAACATCTACTATAAACGACACTATTGGGGACTGGAACTGCTCGCGTCCGCAAGGTTTAGCCCTCGATGCCTTGTACGTGGTCCCTGGGTGGTGCTAAACGAGCAGTATCTTCTGGTGGTAGGCTCCGGCCGTGGCTTGTCACCACCCACTAAACAAAGCCATGCCGCCAAGTGACATGGTCGCGTTCCGGCATGATGTTTAGCGTAGACATCGAGGAGGGTAGGTCTGAGTAATCGTGCTGCATCAGAGAACTGTCTTCAGCTCGTAATTTATTGACTCGCCGGGTAACTGGTTTTGGAGGGTAGCGGGGTCCGAAGAAACGGTGCACCGCTGGCCGACCGCAGGTAGTAGGGGGCCCAAGTGCTAGCCACATGCGAAAGGCTGCCCCGCCACCTTGCGAAGAATCCCGGGAGGCTTCATCGTGCCAGCTGGCGACTGGTTAGAGAGGACCCGATGACAATCCCCAGGGGGGTTCGGGCGTCCCCGCAGTCTCCAAGCCAGTTCCCCATCGGTGCGTTGTTTATTGCGAGCTGCTTGGTTCCATTTGCAGCGCTTCACTCAACTTCTGTCCTCCTCCCTATTCACTCACACAACAAATATGAAAAGTCACAAGAAGAGTAAGGTTCTACAGCGGTTGCACTTCCTCTCTCAAAGTGCACTTCTGCAACATCAGAGGAATGCACTCAAATATCAACGATGTCCACCACCATCTTGAGACAGAGAGGCCTCACCTACTCTTCTTAACGGAGACGCAGATCTGTAATCCGTCAGACTCGGCATACCTTTGTTACCCAGGGTACATCCTGGAGTCCAATTTCCGCCCGAACGCCGGGGTAATAATAATAATAATAATAATCATTTTATTCATAACCCACACAAATAATTTAGTCAGTCATACAGAGTAGGCTTAACGCTATACAATTAGCAATTTTTGGGCTGTATAATAAGTTAGGAGCACATGACAAGTAGACCCCTGACTCCGAAACTATTTGCGTAACTATGTATTATCAGAGCCAGTGATTCCTCCGGTATGATTGCATTGTTTTCTTTAGAGGGAAGTAGCTTATATAAGGAGTTATTTACAGTAAGACAGACAAAACTGAATGTGGCTACAAATAAAATAAAAAATCTCAGAAAGATGAATGCCGGTGGGTGTATAGTGTGTAATAGTGTATTTTGATGAAGTGTATATATGATTAGTGTGTGTATGGTGATGTATGTGTGGTGTAAAGGATGATGTTATTTTATAAATTATAATATATTGCAAATTGTATGATAAATTAAGGGATCATAAAATTAATAATGATTAAAATAATGTGTTTGTGACCAGACATGCTATATAAATAGATTTTCAGTTTCTGTGTAAGATAGCTTTAGGAGATATATGGTGGTATCTTTCTTAACTTCAAATATGCATAGAGGATAAATGCAAATGGCTTTGTGGATTATATTATATAGCCTTGAGGAAAGAAGGGGTGTGCATGTATGCCAGTGATGAGATCTGTCGTCAGCGTCTCCGTTACTTGGAAGATCTGGACTTTTCCGTTATGTGGGTTCACATTGACACCGGCCTTGGCCAATTGGTCTACGCCAATATATACCAGTCACATAGCGGAGATCGGGAGATAACGAGGCTCATGGAGTATCTCAGCGATGCAGCAGATAAGGTTCGGCAACGTTTTCCCTCAGCGCAGTTGGTGTTCCTGGGGGATTTTAATGCTCATCACGGGCAATGGCTATACCCGTATACAGGATACTGACCACGCTGGACGAGAGGCTCTTAAGTTTTCCGTGACTCAAGGCCTCTCACAGCTTGTGCACGAGCCCACGCGTATCCCCGACGTTGCCGGCCACACTGCATATTGCTTAGACCTACTGCTGACAACTGATCCTGACAGGTGCTCGGTGTCCATAACTGTACCTTTAGGGACATCTAACCACTGCGTGGTGAAATCTGTGTCGCAGTACTCGCCGCCTGACACCAGCCCAAAAGGCGCTAGGCGAGTATGGCGCTACGAGTCAGCAGATTGGGATGATATGCGGCACTTTTTCGCGTCTTATCCTTGGCGGCAGACTTGTTTTACATCAACCGATCCATCGTGCTGCGCTGATGCTGTATCAAGTGTGATAGGCCAAGCAATGGAGTATTTCATCCCTTACGCTGACCTATCCCTTGAAACCTAAGGTCGCCCATGGTTTAATGCTGCTTGCCTCACAGCTGAAAAGCTTAAGCAAGAAGCGTACAAAGCCTGGGCTGACGCTCGCAGAAGCAAAGCCGTGGATTCGCATGAACTGAAGAAAAAATACAAAGCTGCCGCCAAGTCTTGCAAAAAGGTGATCAGAAAAGCTCACTTTGACCACATTGGCCACATCGGAGACAAGATAGCGTCATATCCTTCAGGAAGCAAAACTTTCTGGTCTTTGGCCAAGTCGGTTGAGTCGAACTTCTGTCGCCCATCGCTACCACCTCTGAGGAAGCCTGACGGTTTACTGACCCACACTGCAAAAGAGAAAACAGACCTCTTTGCTAATCTTTTTGCAGACTATTCACGTCTAAATAGTCCAGGTAAAGTCCCAGCATAGTTGTCTCCCGTACTAACGCGCCTGTATCGACTCTCTTTAGAATCTGGAAAGGTCCCTAAATCCTGGAAGCTGGCTAACGTGCAACCAGTACCAAAGAAGGGAAGCCGTGCAGATCCCATCAACTATCGACCTATTACAATCACCTCCATACTTTGCAAAGTCATAGAGCGTGTATTGAACAATCGTCTCCTGGCATACCTTGAGTCCAACGAGCTTCTTAGTGATAATCAATATGGTTTTCGCAGTGGACGCTCGACTGGAGATCTTCTTGTGTATGCCACTCACTTATGGAGCGAAGCCTTGGAAGGTCACGGTGAAGCTATAGCTGTAGCCTTAGACATTTCCAAGGCTTTTGATAGGGTCTGGCATGATGGTCTCTTGAGTAAGCTTCCAGCATACGGAATACCTGAAGGGCTCTGCGACTGAATATCTGATTTTCTGAGGGAACGGTCAATTCGAGTAGTCTTAGACGGCTGCTCTTCTGGCCTAAGGGCAATTAATGCCGGGGTACCTCAGGGATCTGTTCTCTCTGCAACGTTATTCTTGCTGCACATTAACGACCTGCTAACCCCAGGCATTATTGGTTACGCTGATGACAGCACCGTTGTAGAGAGATACATATCCAATGCGCGAGCGAGTCCTCAAGAAATCCGGGCTTTGAGACAGTCCATGATTAAGTGGGTGGATTTGGCCTTAAAGAAAGTGTCCGATTGGGGCGAGTCCAACTTGGTCAAATTTAACCCGTCGAAAACACAGGCGTGTTTATTCTCCGCGAAAAGGAGCAATTTCGACCTAACGCCGACTTTTCAAAATGTTTCTGTACCCTTAACCGACAACCTAGGGCTTCTGTGCGTAACTATATCGTCCCAACTAAACTTCGGGCAACAAATTGTGTCCATGGCTCAATCAGCTTCAAAGAAGTTGGGAATCATCTCTGAGATCCGACGTTACTTTAGCCCTGAACAGCTGCTTAATTTATATACAGCTCAAGTTCGATCTTGTATGGAGTACTGTAGCCACCTTTGGGATGGTTCTGCAAAGTACCATCTAGAAGCGATGGACGCAGTTGACCGAAGAGCCCGAAAAATTATTAACAATTTTGACCTCACCACCAAAAAACTGCAAAGCCTCGACCATCGTCGGAAAGTTGCCAGTTTAGCAGTCTTCTACAGATTTCATTTTGGAGAGTGCGCGAATGCTCTTTTTGATCAGATTGAACCCACGCCCTTCTTGCATCGGACTACTAGACGCAGACAGACCTTCCATCCCTTCATGGTAGATATCCCAAGAAGTCAAACCAAACGCTTTGATAGTTCCTTTTTGGTGCGGGTCGCCAAGGTGTGGAATGAACTACCTGCGTCTGTTTTTCCAGAAAACTATAGAATACTATACTAACTAGTTCTTTCAAGCGTCGAGTGAATTGGTATCTCGTGGATAGACGTGTAACACCTTCGTCTTCATCGTCACTTTCCATCAGGTGAGATAGAATACAAACGTCTAATATTTTTTCAATAAAAAAAACATAGCCATGTGCTCTACAGGCAACCAAGCCGTCTGCTAAAAGATAACCACGTGCTCTACAGGCAACCAAGCCGTCTGCTAAAAGATAGCCATGTGCTCTACAGGCAACCAAGCCGTCTGCTAAAAGATAGCCATGTGCTCTACAGGCAACCAAGCCGTCTGCTAAAAGATAGCCGCGTGCTCTACAGGCAACCGAGCCGTCTGTTAAAAGATCGCCACGTGCTCTACAGGCAACCGAGCCGTCTGCTAAAAGATAGCCGCGTGCTCTACAGGCAACCAAGCCGTCTGCTAAAAGATAGCCACGTGCTCTACAGGCAACCAAGCCGTCTGCTAAAAGATAGCCACGTGCTCTACAGGCAACCGAGCCGTCTGTTAAAAGATAGCCACGTGCTCTACAGGCAACCGAGCCGTCTGCTAAAAGATAGCCGCGTGCTCTACAGGCAACCGAGCCGTCTGCTAAAAGATAACCGCGTGCTTGTTTAAGACAAAGTTAAAATAAATAAATAAATATATAATTCTAACCATCACACCACATTATCTAAGCCCAAATTAAGTATCATTAAGAACTTGTGTTATGGATACTAGATAACGGATAAATATACTTAATAAATATATAAACACACATACTTAGATATATTTTTTAGTATATGATTATTAGAAATAAACTTAAATAAACGTACATCCATGAAAACAAATATTTATGAAAAATATTTATCTGCCCCTAACTAGGATTCGAACCCGGGACATCTGGCGTGGAAGGCAAAGCTACTTACCTCCACACCAAACAGGCCCTCTAAAATACCGTAAAAATACCTGTAGTGAATGTAATGATTGTTTGATGCACATATAAATACATCAAAAGGTAAACAGTTAAAAGATTTGTCGCTTTCAAAGTTCAATATCATGAATAGAAAAGCCATGTCTCAAACATTAGAAAATAATCCAAGCCAAACTTCTTAATTCCATAACTAAATTTCATAGTTTTTGTAACAAATGAAAATTTATTTGCACTAGTTCATGACGCATGCACATTTAAAACGGTTCTTGTCAACCAGTTCTTGCAATTAGTTTATGGAAATTTAAGTCTTTACTAAATAAGATAAGTTTAAACGTTCGTATTGTGACCGTTTGTTTCCTAAATAAATGAAATAAAAAATAAAGAGGTATTTATGTGAAACTTACGAGGTCCACTTGTGACGGGTAGGTGTTGGCAGTAGGGTGGTAAGCACGGCGGGGGCGGTGGAGGAAGCGTCGCCAACAGTGGCGCCACGATGTTGTGCATGTCTGGAGTTCAAATATAATTCAAATCAACATATTTGATTTCATTAAGTAGCGTAAAGTGTAGTAGCCCTGCCTCTTACGCGTTTGAGACCTGGTCTAGGCATTCATTTGTGTTATGAACACAAATGTATACAATTCTTGGGTCATGGTTTGTTCTTTTTTGGTTTGGTGTGTTTGTCTGGGGATTTATTTATATAAGACTTAGCTTGAGCGTGGAAAAGAAAGTACGCAATTTGATTAAGACTTATTAACTAGAGACAGCCGCTTGGTTACTGATCCCGTCGGAATGTTGTGATAAGATGAAGCTCATAGTTCTCCTTAAAATCTCAAAACGACATATTGCTCGGTGACAGCTGTCAAAATTGCAACGGTCGAAGTAGTCGAAGCTGCATAAGGTGATATTATATTACCTAAGGTTTGTATATTTTAGGATACTATTAAGTTGGTTGTTTCTTTTTTTTTGTATTTTTTAAAGTCATACTCGAATGATTAATTTATTTTGCAAAATCTAACTTAGATAGATAGATAAAATCTTTATAGGTACTACAAACTCACATACATATTAAATTACATTATTATTTAAACACCTCATTATTATTAAAAACAAACAAACGTCAACAACGGCATATTACACGATGGGTGTTAAGTACGTGAGCTGTAGCATCGCACAAGGAGTCAGCTCAGCGTTCACATTTGCTCGGAAGAGCAAGACGCTGATTTTCAGCCGCATCTTGAAGGGAGCATATGAGATATTTAATTATGTTAACCTGAACGTTTATAATAACAGTAATTATGTAAAGATGTTAAAAATTTTATTGGAAAATTTATTAATTTCAGATACATAGTAATAATAATCAATCTTGGTCATAAAATTAGAAAAATAAAATATGCGTAACTTAAAATAAAAAAAATGGTATCATGTCAACATTATATATTTAATACGCATTCATGAAAAATTTATCATAATCATATAAAAAGAAAAATAAATTATATTATAAAGCATCAAATAAATAAGTGAAATATCACATGTAATATCAACATTATATATCAAATATGACTTTAATTCCTTCTAGATATCCGCTATCTTACATATTAATGAGTTTCTGTTTATCCAAGTAATGAAAAACTTTTTTTTTAATATATCATATTAGAGGAATATCATTCCAACACTTTGTCGCGTTAAGGGATTGCAATCCGGAAAACCGGATCCGGTAATCCGGCGGATCCGGCATCAATATACGTCCTACGGATCCGGTACCAGTACACCGTATCCGGTTTTTTATATTTCGGCAAAATAACATATTTTTTAAATAAATTTTATTTATTCTTTGATCTCAGTTAAGATTTATATTTATGTTATGTTTAGTTTAATGATGTTGATTATTAATATTGATTTTTGATTAATCTTTAAAACTTAATTAAGGAGACAGGACTACCCCCTACGTTACGTAGGTAATTAAGATAATTAAATTTTTATTTTTTTGCGATTTTATTTAGTTTTAGTTTCTAGTTTTTATTTTCACGATGAGAATTTAACAGATTATTAGGTCATTACATATGAAATTGGCGTATTGTAAGGGAACAAAACATAAAGACAATTATAAAAAATATATAATACATTGATTTCATCAAAGTATGTACCATTGCTATCTATGAAGTTTTGCCATTTCATAGGTAGATCATTGATCCCTTTACTAAAAAAACCATTCAGACAGGAACCAATAAAATCTTTGAATTCGCTTTGGACTGCCCCATCGGAGTTGAATTTTTTCCTTGCAAGAAGTTATCTCAATTTCGAAAAACATGGTAACCTGTCGGAGTAAGGTCCAGGGAGTACGGTGGGTGTCTTAGACATTCCAATTGAAGCTCCTCTAATTTGGTAGCCGTGTGTTGTGCAGTGTGTGGTCTAGCAATGTTCTGAAGCAGCAGTGGCCTAGAGCGATTGACCAGCCTCGGTTGTTTTGCAGCTAGCTTTTCCATCACGGTTTGCAGTTGCTGACAATAGAAATCTGCCGTAATTGGCCAGATTTAAGAAAGCTGTAGTGAACGACACCGGCACTGGTCCACCAAACGCTCCCAAGTTACCTTTTTTTGAGTCATTTTTTGCTGGCCTTTGCCTTTGGCTGGTTTGCCAGGGTTCAACGTTACCGATTGCCGTACAGGATCCACTTTTCATCACCGGTAATGATTCGATTTAAAATCCTTGCATTATTGTGCCGGTTGAGTAATGTAATGTAACGCAGCAGTCGACGTGCGTTTGTCGGTTTGCTACACTCAATTCAAGAGGTACTCACCTCTCAAGCTTTTTCACCTTCCCATTTTGCCTACAGCTAATTCCGACGTGAATTGCGATGGATCCGCTTCCACAATAGCCTTCAATTCTTCATTATCAACTTTGAATGCGGTTTGTTCTGCAGGTCTAGTCGCGTTGTAGCGAAAACTACCAGTGAAAACCGCAATCCGATAGCGCTGCGTGCTCAGCGGCGGTCTCACTGATCTAGGCTCACGCTTGTATACACTATGACATCGAGGAAACTTAAGTTTAGAATATAAATAATTAGGATTTTTAAAATTAATTAAGTCAAACATCAAAGATGATACATGTAATTCTCTGCGAAATGTCATATTAAGAATCATAGCTCTATTTAAAAAGGTGTGATATGGCTTCTTGGAGGAACATTAAAGATAAATCTTCACACTGCACACGTTCTGCACACGTTATATCACGTTCTAGTTCTGTCCAATAGTCTGGGTCCGTATACAAGGTCCGCGTAGTTGAGGCGGGACAGTACTAAAGCTTTGCAGACAGTGATTCTTGCCTTTTTTGGGAGCAGATTACGGATCCGACACAACACTTTTTATCTATAGAAACAGTTTCTTACAAGGTCATCCACATGTGCTTCAAACCTTAATTGGTTGTCCATCAAAATGCCTAAATTTTTGGCCACACCGTCTTCAGTGATACTCTGGTTACGGAGCATTACATTAGGACGCTTATTTTTGGTTTTTGTTGTATGTGACTTAGAGCCTAATATCATAAACTTCGATTTATTAGGATTTAGTACAAGAGCATTTCCAGCAGACCATTCTGATATCCGATTCAGCAGTTGGACCGATTCTAATATTTTGTCAGGAGCTTCAGAAATATACAGCTGTACATCATCTGCGTATATATGAAAATTGCAGTTTTTAATTTCTTCAGCTAAGTCAGCAGTATAAATAATAAATAAAAGCGGTCCTAGTATTGAACCCTGAGGAACTCCGCGTTTTACTGATTTAGGATCAGAAAAAGCATAGGAACCATCCGGTTTTTTAAGCTTGACACACTGAATGCGAATACCAAGATAGCTCCTAAACCATTGAAGTTCACTGCCATCGACACCATAGTGTTTTACGTTAGATAGAAAATAGAGGATAGTTCCGTGTCCAATGTCCTAGTCAGGTAGTACCGTGTCCACAACATCCAGTAGAGCAGTAACTGTACCACGTCCTTTTCTGAATCCCGACTGGAGTGGTGGAAGTATGCTATTCCTTTCAACGTAACTGAAGTTGATGGTAGACTGATTTTTCCAGAACCTTTGACATGAAAGGAAGTATACTTAAGGGGCTCACGTCTTTTAATCCACTTGGGCTATCCAATTTGGGCAACGTTGTAATCAGTGCTTCCTTCCGTTGAGTAGGTACGACGGCAGTACAAATGGACTCATTAATAATGAGAGTGATTATTGGCTACGTCCTAGGAATCGTAAGAGCTATCATATCTTTGCTAATTTTGTCACAGCCAACAGCATTTTTCTTTCTGATATACTTGGATACATTTTCCTCAGATATTGTACTATTTTGTATCTGAAAAATAAGACGATGCAAACTTTATCCCTACTAACACTGATTTTCGCTTGTCACTGTCAGGAAATTCTAAGAAAGGCTCGTTGATTGTATTCGGATCACTGAAGCAGCTCGGAAGACAATCATTTTTAGCAGCATCTATCAACACTTTTTCTTTCAGTGTTTTCCATAACTTTGAACCGATTTTCAGGTTCAAGTTTATGTAGTGATTAAAATAGGCGCGTTTTTCAAACAGAATACTTTTTTTCCACCATGTTTTTTAAGTCTTTGTAGATTTGATTTGTTGTATTTTTCTTTTGTCGAGCTTCTCCAAGGCAAGGAACCATGACTCTTAATCCGTATGGTTTTAAGTGGAGCGTGTTTGTCAAAGAGGTTAGGAGCAAAAAATTAAACCTCGAAACTATTGCGTCGACAGACGGTTCCTCAGCTATCGCCTCCCAATCCACAGAATGTAAGTCCTGATTAAACGCCTGCACGTTAATATCCTGAAAAGCCCTATAAATGGAATATAATATATAATCATGGAATGGCCATACGCTCCCGTTTTGTTACATACTGACACTTCACGAACCAGACACTTAGTGCATACCAGGCCAATTAAAGATTCAGGGGTGAAATGAGTGGGTTCGGTCACAACTCACAAGCTGTGGCAAATCAACACAATGCAAAAACTTTGTGAATTTTACTGTCTTATTGTCATCTTTTTTTTCATATTTACATTAAAGTCCCCCATCAGGACAAGGTGATCATAACGGGACAATTTTGATACCAAGTCGGTCAATGCGTCAATAAAAATGTCAATATTCATTCATTGATGTCTGTATGCCGTACCGATTGCTATTGTGTACCCGTTTGCTTTCGTAGTAAGCCACATTTGCTCTATGGAGTCGTTAGGGTTGCTTACACACTAAAGTCTAAGATCTGTGTAACATTGGCTATAATATTAGTTAGTGAGAAGTAGGTAGTGCTTTAGTTATATGTATATTGTTCTAGATAACTCAACTTGCTGGAAAACCAAAATTCTGCTTTGCCGCATTTACAAAGTCGTGTCAGAAATAGTTCGCCGCAAAGTAACGGCGGCTAAATGACATTACTTTCAAGATTGATTGATTCATTGAAGGTGATTTTATTGTCAACATCCTACCTGCAAGTAAAGGTGTGACCAAACAGAGCGCGGCAAGAGTGCGCGGCTGCTGCGATCTATTAGCCGCGTGCGAACCCTGTTATTGTTCGTTCGTCGGTGTTTGTATGTGGACCTACTTCAGAAAATAAAATGGACAACGAGACATCTATTCACCCCTTTGAAATATTATTATTATCTGTTAACTCTCTGTTCATTAGGGCGCGCTTGTACCAACGCGTATGGTAATGAGAGCTTGGTATGGCAAAAAAGCAATGGAAGCAGAATTAATGCAGTTGAGATGCGATCTTTGAGAAGTATACTGACTGATAGAATATGAATTAGTATTCTATCAGTCAGTAATGACAGATAGAATAAGAGGATATAGTGACAAAGATGATAAAAAAGGCATGCTTCGATGGTTTGGACCATTAAGAGGAAGGATGACATACTGCTGACTTAAGGTTTATACAATATACAAGTAGAGGCTGTCCCAGGAATACCTACATCGATCAGATTGGGTCTTTGTTGAAAAAAGCTCCTCAATGAGACAGGTGTATGATTATAAATAAATATACATATGCATACATAATCCCATGTCCCTGATCCCCAATGGCTGTAATAGAACATTTACAACCTTTCAGTTACAACAGTCACATCTAGCATATTACTCGGGAAAAAGAGGGCCCTACAATAAATATTTAAAATGACATATAATAATATTACCTGTACCATGTCCTTAAGAGCTCACACTACGGCATTGCACACCTCTGGTATTATTGTAGATATTGTTTGTTTTGATGCGTGCAATGTGTTCTGTAGGCTAGAATAGGAGTCACCGGTAGCTAAATATCGTAAAGTTATCGCAAGTCTCTCTTTCGTCGTTATTACCGTGCGCCAGTGAGTATCCATTTTTTTTATAAGCGGTTCTACCAACGTTGTATATGTTCAAATTCTTCCAAAGTTAATCTCAAAAATTATGGCGTTCGGAAGTTGATTTCGTAATTGATCACTTCTAGATTTCGTATCCTTTGTTGATAGAGTGGTCGCATCCAACAGTGCTTTTTTAAATTTTTTTTTTTCTATTCCTTCTTCTACGTAATTTACGAATAAGAAGAAGGGCTACAACACACACGGCCGCCTTCATTGTAGCTTAAATACTAATTAAAGTGCGCGGCGTGTCCGAGACATGCCGCGCAGTACTGCCGCGCAGACTGTCTAAACTAGTCACGCGACAAATTCGCATGCCACGAACGCCGCCCGCGGCTACTGCGCACAAGTAACGCAAATGTAACTTGCGCGCTGTGTTTGGACACACCTTTAGGATAATCAGCTGTCATGCAACAATACACGATTGAAATTCAAAATGATTTTATTTTTTTTTTTTTTAACCTTTAACGTCAATTTATTTTTGTCCTACCGATCTGGTGCTCACACAAACTCACATTATTGAAACAAAGCCCGAATGATGCAACGGCGAATACATCGGCTATTCTTTCTGCGTAGTGACTGTCGGATTGTAACAAAATTAACCCTCAACCAGAGAACGTCGTCACTGAGACGACATCAAAAAAAGAAATCTAAAAATTATTAAATCTATTAAAATTCATTTCTACCAGTAGCTTCTCTTCTCTTCTCTTCAGTAGCTTCGTGATATTACGCGTTTAGCCACCGGACAGAACGAAAGGTTTGTAAAGTAAGTACTTTTTGAGATATCAATCAAAATTCCTTGTGTAATCGTCGCCGAGTAAGAGACCAGATCTTTTTGTACAAAATTATTCACAACATCATAGATTCCCCGTTTCTTATGAGTAACATTTTCTTTAGGTGTCCCCGGATAAGTTCTAGATGTCAGAATTTGTTCTCTGTTCCTCCTGCTAAAACCAACTATACTGCGAATATGTTTTTAAACAGAGCTTGTGTGACGGTTGTCTATTTCGACCTCTTTTTGTCAGTAAATTTTATTTTTTTTGTCGTTCCCGACGTAATTTTAAACTAGGAATTACGTAGTGTCGGAGAACGGCAATGTTTTGATTTGACAAGTCAGTCACGAAATATTATCCATCAAAGCAACTTGAATCTATTTATTTATTATTGTTTCCGAGTTTATTATTCAAAATTACATAGTTAAGATATTTTATTATCTACAATCAAAGTTTTTTTTAAGAAACCTATAATTTATTTTTACGTTCACGAGTGTGCGTAGCCAAAATTTTTGGTAAGGATTCTCATTCATTAAAATTTTATTTTATTGTTATTTTTTCTTTTCAGATCAAATTTAATTGTATTAATATTTCTGTTCTATTTTGTGTGACTATTTTTTTATTTCAATTTTGTTTATATTTTTCTGTTTGTATTTACAGGCATTTTTGTATATTTTAAATTTTACCGAAAAAATAAACATAGAAGAGAGTTTTGGTGTTTTACTGGTACTACGTTACATACTGGCGCCCGAATATTCAAACGTAGTTTATGGAGAAGAGAGGAGGAACTATATCAACAGAAGAATTGCAACATTAAAAATAATTTTTTTATAATTATTATTGAGGTCAGGCATAAAACTTTATTTGTTACCATTTTCAATCATTAACATTCACTATAATATATTTATATATATATCTACTATAATATATCTACTATAATATATCTACTATAATATATCTACTATAATATATCAAAATACTGCTAAATTATTCAGACATTTAAGTTTCTTTAGTTTCTTTCGTTATAATATCCTTGAAGAAATTTTCTGAAGACACAACATTCTATAACCCAGTAATTTCACTATTTAAATAACATTTTCTATTCATTTTCATCACTCGAAAATACGTATATTTTTAAGGCTCTATTCTGCATAACGACTATTAACAAATTTGTTTCACTTTAACATTTTTTTTTGATTTTGCAATGAATTTTTCACAATTAAATAAACCTGAAATAATTTATGAATTAAAAATCAGAAATATAAATTTTTCTTCGACGCAATCTGTAGACGAACTACGATCATTATTATTAAATATTAATGTAGATTCTGAAACAGAAATTTTACAAAATAGCCCTGAAGAATTTTCAGAAGATATTAATACCATTAAAAAAAATTTAAAACTTGTTGAAGCTTGTATAAACTCTTATCCTATTAGGAAACAAAAAATTTCACCTTATTTAACTCATATAAGAACAAGATTAGGCCTCATTGACATTACATCAGATTTATCTTCAGAGCAGTTAGATTTAATAAATTCATGTTGGAATGATTTAACTCAATTAGACTCACGTTTTAAAAATTTGGAAAAATCACCAACACATTCCACATATCATTCCGCAGAATCTATACAAAATATTAATCTACAACCCCTTTCTTTTTTCGAAGCATTAACTGATAAGGTCAGTAAAATTACAGAAAATCGAACTAACAATGATTTAAAAAGATTTATTTATAAAGGTGAAGGTTGTCCAAAGGATTTTATTCAAAAACTTGAAGAATTTTCACAAATAAAAAATATTTCTGAAAAATCTTTATTCTCACATATTTATGATATTTTATCTGGATCTGCTCTTGATTGGTTTAGAGCTAGAAAGTCGACTATTAATGACTGGTCATCTTTCCGATCGGCATTGTTGAATGATTTTGCAATTACCGATTACAATTATAAACTAAAAAAAGTAATCGATGCTCGTAAACAAAAACATAATGAGAGAATTATCATCTACTTTGCTACAATGGAATCTCTTTTTTCAAAGCTCTTGGAACCAATGTCCGAAAAAGAAAAAATTAATACTCTTGTTAGAAATCTTAAACCTGAATTCACATTACGTCTTTCACCTACTGATTTACATACTGTAAATTCCCTCTTGGAATCATGCAAATTTACAGAAAGCATTCTCCAAGTTTCTAATAATACATCTTACTACTCTTCATCATCACCACCAGATCATTATCATTCTTTTTCTATTCCTTCTACATCAAATTCTAATAACAAATCGTATAATAATTCTCTACTTTCACATAATCAACCATATATTCCTGAATTTCCTTTTAAAGCTTGTACATATAATTCCATAGCAGCTGTAGCTAATCCATTACCTAATACTGTAGCTGCAATTAATAAAAATCAGAATTTTTATAAATTCACTTGCCCACGTTGTAGATCTAATACACATTTATTAAAAGACTGTACTAACACTAATATAGTGTGTTTTCGTTGTGGAAAAAAAGACTTTATTACTAGTAAATGTCCTAATTGTAATAAGTCGATTTCAAAAAACTAAATTACGAGGAGTGCATAAACAAAAATAATGGTATTAAATCATCAAATTTTGACAAAAAAGATTGGGATACATGGTTAAAAACTTTAACAATTTTTTTTAAATCTTATAACACTTGTGCTCTCCTCTTTAATAAAACATCAGATTTTGAACGTCCTTATTTACATATAAAAGTAAACGATTTAATTTTAAATGGTCTTTTAGATAGTGGTAGTGCTATCACTATATTGGGTAATAATTCTCATAAAATTTTATCACAACATGGTCTTTTTATGCAAAAAAACTGTTTAATAAAAGGTAATGTTGCAAACGGACAAACTATTTCTTCTATCGGCATTATTACTCTTCCTACTTTTTATAACAATAAATTTGCGTTAATTACAGCTCATGTGATCCCAGAAATCACTGAATCACTCATTTTGGGTATTGATTTTTGGAAAACTTTTAATCTTGCTCCGGATATTCTTAGTAATATCACATTACAACCTTCAAATTTAAACTCATCTTTTCTCATTAATACAGATTCTAACTTTCATTTACATGAATACCATTCTTTAACAGACACACAGAAAATTATTGCAGATGCAATTATGGAAAAGTTTAGGTTGATTTCAACTGAATGTAAACCTTTAGGTCGTACTCATTTAGTCGAACATTTCATCGACACTGGAGACCATCCACCTATTCGTCAACGCTGTTACAGACTTTCTCCTGAGAAACAAAAAGCTCTTTGTAAAGAAGTTGATGATATGTTACAATTAGATGTCATTGAACCCAGTGACAGCCCATGGCTGAACCCAATTATTATTACACCTAAAAAAGATGGTACTTGGCGATTTTGTATTGATAGTCGTAAATTAAACGATATCACAAAAAAAGATGCTTACAAACTTCCTTTCATTTCTGATATATTAGATAACCTTAAAGATGCTAAATTTATATCATCTATTGACATTGCTAAAGCGTTTTGGAATATTCCCTTAAAAAAAGAGGATAAACTCAAAACTGCATTCCATGTTCCAGGCAGAGGAATGTTTCAATTTAAAGTTATGCCATTTGGTTTAACTAATGCACCTGCTACCCAACAAAGATTCATTGAAAATCTACTAAATGACCTTACAAATGATAATAATGTTTTCTATTTTATCGACGATATAGTCTGTATCTCTCAAACCTTTGAACAACATGTCGATATACTTACTAAAATTCTTAAAAAACTTTCAGATGCCAATCTCACAGTCAATTTTCCAAAATGTTCATTTTTCCGGAAAGAATTAAAGTACTTAGGCTATGTAGTTAATGAAAATGGTTTAAAAACGGATCCTAAAAAAGTTCAAGCTATTCTTGATATACAAACTCCAAAATCTGCTAAGGAGGTCAAACGTTTTTTGGGTACTGCCAGCTGGTACAGACGTTTTGTACCTAATTTAAGCACCCTTGCAGCACCGTTAACTAAATTAACTTCTACAAGCAAAAAATCACCTCCATTTAAGTGGTCTGTTGAAGCTGAAATTGCTTTCAAGGCTATTAAACAAGCTTTAATTAGTACACCAGTTCTGGCATGCCCAGATTTCTCTAAACCATTTGCTGTTCATTGTGATGCCTCTTCCTATGGCATTGGCGCAATGTTAACTCAGGAAGTCGATAATATTGATAAACCTATTGCTTATATGAGTAAATCACTTACAGGCGCTCAAAAGAATTATTCAGTCACTGAACGTGAACTTTTAAGTGTTATTACGGCACTAGAGCATTGGCGTTGTTATTTAGATAATGGATTACAATTTACAATTTATACTGATCACGCAGCCCTTCAGTGGTTTATGCATTTAAATAATCCTACTGGCAGATTAGCTCGGTGGAGTATTCGTTTATCTATGTTTAATTTCGTAATTAAACACAAAAAAGGCTCAGATCATGTCGTACCAGATACTTTATCACGGATAAAACCAATTGATTTAATTAATTTTTCTACTTCTCAAACTAAAGACACTTGGTATTTAGCAATTTATAATAAATGTTTATCATTTCCTTCTAGTACTCCGGTTTACATGATTCATAATAATAAATTGTTTAGATTTTGTAGATCTAACACATTATTTAACTCTGAATTTAATTGGAAACAAGTAATACCATTAGAATTTAGGGAATCTGTGATTACACAAAATCATTCTACTCCCCAAACGGCACATTTTGGTACTTTTAAAACATACCATAGAATTAAAAATCTCTATTTTTGGCCTGGCATGTATAAAGACGTAGCCATGTTTATTGCTAAGTGCGAGACTTGTTTAGCTACCAAGCACCAAAATCAAAACTTAATTGGTTTAATGGGCAAACCCAAACATTGTTCACGCCCTTTCCAATGTTTATCCATAGATTTGATAGGTCCACTTCCTACTTCACGTAAGCAGAATAGATTTCTATTTGTAGTTACTTGTTGTTTTTCCAAATATTGTTTGTTATTTCCAATAAAACATGCAACCGCTTCTATTATTCGCCATATATTGGACAATTTAGTTTTTATGGTTTATGGAGTTCCAGAAACTATTATATTAGATAATGGTCCTCAAATGATAAGTACAGAATTATCTGAATTATTTAAATTTTACAACATACCAAAAATACATTACACCCCACGTTACTGTCCACAGGTTAACACCGTTGAGCGTTACAATAAAACTATTGTAACGGCGATTGCAGCTTTTATAGATAAAGATCACAGAACTTGGGATACCTATATAAACAAAATACAGTTTGCTATTAATACTGCGGTTAATGAAACCACAAAATTCACTCCATCATTTTTAGTATTTGGTAGAGAAGCTGTTACATGTGGATCTATCTACAAAAATAAAGATTCCAGAGATGAACTAATTTTCAGTCCTAGGGATGTATATGCTGAAAACATAGGACAATTAATACCTATCTTTTCCGAAGTACAGAAGCGGTTATTTAATGCACATCAATATAATGCAACTTATTATAACAAACATCATCAGAATTTAGAATTTAATAACGGTGATATTGTTTGGAGGCGAAACCATGTAATAAGTTCCTCTAAAAAACATTTTTGTGCTAAGTTTGCACCCAAATTTATTAAATGTAAAGTTTCAAATAAAGTTTCACCATTAATTTACGATTTAGTGGATATGAATAATAACCCATTAGGTCGTTGGCATATCAGAGACATTAAACCTCTACCGCGTTTAACTTCTTCTTTGAGTGACTAGATTGGTTGTTACCAATTACTTTATATGAATTCATATATAATTATTGCTAATTATCTCACGGCGAGCATAAGCCGATTCTTTTTGTCTTATTTTTTTTTTTTTCTCTATGCACCTCATTATCGTTTGGCTATACCATTAACATTGACGTTGGTCAAAACTTATAATTAATTATCATCATCGTAGTATTAGGTTAACTTTTTGTGTAATTTATTTAATATTTGCAATTCTAATTTTTTCTTCTCAATTTTTTTTTTTTTTTCAAGCGGTTTGCAACTTGTAAAATTAAGCCTTCTGCACGAGTGTTTATTAAGGTAACTCGTTAAACTAAACCATACCTATGTGTATTATTTATACTCTTGAATCACTTTCCTGTGAGAATTATTTTCATATGTTTATTACATAAATATTTTAATTACTTCACAAAAGACCCTTGGATTTTATTTAAAAGTCAATATTTCACGACTGGCTATGATTTTCTTTTCTTTCCGGCATATTTATTTCAGTCTTTAACTGAAACTTGTTTATAGTAATCACCGTACGGGAGTTAGCGACACGTTAAAGAAGCCATAAGCTATTAATATTTTCAGCGGATGGCAACTATTAAAGCCTTTTGCCGTTGCGTTCAACTCTGTTGAGTTGACTTATTTAGGATACGATTCCTCATAAACAACTCTAACTGCCTGATGTTTTATTTCCAGTAGTTGGAATAAGACTAGTATGAAAGAGAATGTATGTTGTAATTATAATGTACGTTGATGGAGTTGAACGATGTATATTAACATTGTATATTCCAGGAACATGTTTAAAATTTTATCATTCATGAACCATGTAATTTAAGATAATTATTTAGGATTTTTTTTTTCTCTCTCTCGTCTGTTTTGTTTTCTTTTTCTATTAAATAACTTGTTGATATGCAATATATCAGTATTATTTTTTTTTTTTCATATATACAGGATGTTTTTTTCAGAAAAATTCTTCTATAGGATGTTAATATTAATTTTCATTTTGCTTTTAATTATTATTTTTTTTTGATCGTTCTTTCATTTGGCAGATTAAATATTAAAATTCGATATGTATATGCGGTTTATTTTGATTTGGTTTGAATTTGAAATTTTACTAAAAAAAATCTTTCAGATTTTTTTTTTCCCGGCCCCCGGGGTATTGTGACGGTTGTCTATTTCGACCTCTTTTTGTCAGTAAATTTTATTTTTTTTGTCGTTCCCGACGTAATTTTAAACTAGGAATTACGTAGTGTCGGAGAACGGCAATGTTTTGATTTGACAAGTCAGTCACGAAATATTATCCATCAAAGCAACTTGAATCTATTTATTTATTATTGTTTCCGAGTTTATTATTCAAAATTACATAGTTAAGATATTTTATTATCTACAATCAAAGTTTTTTTTAAGAAACCTATAATTTATTTTTACGTTCACGAGTGTGCGTAGCCAAAATTTTTGGTAAGGATTCTCATTCATTAAAATTTTATTTTATTGTTATTTTTTCTTTTCAGATCAAATTTAATTGTATTAATATTTCTGTTCTATTTTGTGTGACTATTTTTTTATTTCAATTTTGTTTATATTTTTCTGTTTGTATTTACAGGCATTTTTGTATATTTTAAATTTTACCGAAAAAATAAACATAGAAGAGAGTTTTGGTGTTTTACTGGTACTACGTTACACTTGTAATGATTATAACAAGAAATTTAATTCTGTAGATATGTTTCAGTCCAGTGTGATTGTTTATAAAAGGAAAATTAGGGAGGAGCTTATTATCCATTAATCTCTATACTTATATTTTTGTTTATTTTGATTAAATTGTAATAATGTAATGTTTATTTTTATGTATTAATAATGATTTAACTTTGTATTGCTGTAACTACCTTAATTGAGTTAGTTATTGGTGGAAACTTTATTGATTTGTTATATTATTTATATTAATTTATATAACTGTATTAAAATATTGTATGTTTCCCAAATAAATAAATAAATAAATAAATAAATATCATTAATTTCTCGTCTCGGTGACGACGTGCTCTTGTAACGTATATATATTTTTTATAGACTTAGAATTATGGATTCAGCTCCAGGTCCCTCTTCCCGGAATTCCACCGAAAATTAAGATACTACTTCGAAAGTGACTTCAATAGTGACAGTGAAAATGGTGATTATACAGAAGAAATTTATGAAGAGAGTAATTAAATTGATGAGAAAATTATCTTCGTAACTGCCAACTTCAAAAGCCTTCAGGTGGAGGAGCTAGTAATAGAGGAAGGCAAAAGATATGAAGAATCGTCAGACGAAGATTCATTTTTCGAAAAATGTCTCGAGAGGCTTAGTTGTACCAGACGTTTTGTAAATACTTCTAATAAAAAATTGCCTAGGGAACATAGAATGATGATGAGTAGGGTTCTTGGGGTGCCTATGCCCGAAGAAATATATGAGGAAGAACATCTATTTGGAAGAAATTTATGTGCTCGTAGCAAACGAAGACGTACTGTCTGTCTGTGTCTGTGGTGTATGTAAAAGACCTGTATGCCTTCCGTGTACTACAAAAGTTTGTACAAGATGTCACAAAAGTCAGGAAAATTATCTGATGTAAAAATTTTTATTTGGATTGTAAATTTTTTTTATGGATTATTTTGTTAAATTGATCTTTCAAAATTGTTAATAAGTATTTTCGTTTTTATAATGAAGTGTTTTATTTTTTTATAATTTTTTTTTTAGAGGTGGTATAATTTTCTATTGTTTTTGTTAGTTGCTAGACAGAATGTCAGTTTTTCGTAAATTTTTTTTTTAAAGATAATGCCACTTAAATCACAAGCTCGAGGTTTAATTATACGTTTGTGTTGCAAAAAAGTGCGTTTTATTTGTTATCACCCATAAAAGAGCCAATTTTTAAATGTCGTCTCTGTGACGACGCCTCTCTGACTATGTTATTAGAATTGTACCTCTCCAGCTGAGGGTTAAAATCAGGTGACGCAGCCAAGATTTATGAGTTCCATGCGTCAGGAACTCCCCGCCTATTTACCGCTGTTTTACTGTAACCAAAGCTATTAACAATTGTTAGGTCTTTACCTATGAAATTGCCGTTTTTCACGAAATAAATGAAACGTAATTTTTTTATAAATATTTTATTTCTATTAATCAAAATAATCACCCATGCAATCAATGCATCTTTGCCAACGCATTGGTAGCTTATTGATGCCTTTCTTGAAGAAATCAGCTGGACGGGAGGCGACAAATTCTTCAAAGGCATTTTGTACTGCCTCTCGGGTATTGAATTTTTTTCCCGCCAAGAAGTTATCCAAATTCTGGAAAAAGTAGAAGTCTGTAGGCGTAAGGTCTGGTGAGTACGGCGGATGACGGAGAACTTCCAACCCCAACTCTTGTAGCTTGGAGACCGTCTGCTGTGCAGTATGAGGTCGCGCGTTGTCGTGCAGGAGCAGTGGAGCCGAACGATTGATCAAAGCTCAAATTCAAATTCAAATTCAAATATTTATTTCTCAACATTGACAATTACTTGTTCTTATTGACGTCAAATAAAACATGATTCTACCACCAGTTCGAAAAAAAACCTTCGTGAAGAAGAACTGGCAAGAAACTTCACGGGTATATTTTTTTTCAAAATAAATTTACAGAGTCTCTTTATGTCTATACAAAATTATTCTTTTCTGCATCTGTTAGCTCGGCAAGTCTCCCTCCCCCCAAGTATCCAAACGACGAACACCCTCAAACGGCACCCGTGTCCAACCAGCTGGTTGGAGACGTGCGAGCTTCTCCATCATTGTGTTCAGTTCTTCACAGTACACATCTGCAGTAATGCTTGTCCCGTTTGGCAAGAAGCTGTGATGAATTACACCCGCGTTAGACCACCAAACAGTGACCATCACTTTTCTAGGGGTAAGTTTTCGTTTAGGGCATTGTTTGGGTGCTGAACCAGGGTCCAACCAACTTGCTGAGCACTTACGATTGTCAAACAGGATCCATTTCTCGTCACAAGTAACAATGCGGTTCAGAATTCCTTCATTTGTATGCCTGCTGAGCAGTGCAAGGCACGTCTCCACGCGTACTTCGCGCTGGCGGTCCTTGAGTTCGTGGGGTACCCATTTGTCAAGCTTTTTTACCTTGCCAATTTGAAGCAAATGGACCAATATTGTTTTGATGCTAACGTCGAAAGCTGCTGCTAATTCAGCCGTGGATTGAGTTTCATCAGCTTCCACAATTGCCTTTAATTCGTCATTGTCGACCAAAGTTTTCGGACGACCACGGAGTTCATTTTTCAGGTCAAAATTTCCAGAACGGAAGCGGGTAAACCAATAACGGGTGGTGCGTTCGTTTGAAGTGTTCGCTCCGTAAACGTCGTTGATGTTGCGTGCCGCTTGTGCCGCTTTGCTGCCACGACGGTACTCATACTCCATAATTACTCGAATTTTTAACTTATCCATGATGACGAAAAATGTTCGAATGCGTTGAAAACAAAACACTAACTATTAAACAAATGACGATTTTAGAAAAAGAATTCCATGTTTGTCACATAAAATTAATTTGAAATTAGAATTATCAGTCAAAAAAAAAAATATTTTCATTTGAAATGGCCAGTACGGCAAAACGGCAGTTTCATAGGTAAAGACCTATTATACACGTTATCAAAAATAACGTAACCTAACCCTTCTAATAATTACCGACGATTATTCGAAAAGTTTCGAAAACGCGAAATTACATCAAAGCTGTTTTTAATTGAGGGTTACAGGGGGTGATCAAAGGGTGAAGCGCAGGTGGCGACTCTCACGGTCGGTGGCATCTTGATGCGTTTTACACGTTACTCCTGGCTTCCGATTAAATGATCAGCGTCATTATTGAAATTACAATCATAGTTTTAAAAGCATCGAGAAGCGGTTAGGAACTCGTCTGGGGCGATACAACTGTCCTTTATATTTGCACTGGATATGGCGTGTATATCATAAATATTAGAATGAAGGCAATCGAAGCGTTAACATCGATTTTTTGTTAATGATATGTCAACTTATTAATAATATGGCAACAATGACGACCGAGTGGTGTAGTGGTAAGTAGCCTCGCCTCATACGCCGAAGGTCCCAGGTTCGAGTCCTGGCCGGGTTATTCATTTGTGTGATGAACACACATGTTTGTTCTCGGGTCATTGTTGTTTATATTTATATATGTATGTTCATCCTGGGTTCCCCCCAGTTCGCTGTATGGTCATCTATAACACAAGCTCTGCTTACTTTGGAGGCCATACAGACTGTGTGTTTGTCTGGGGATTAAAAAAAAATAAAATAAAATCAGTCAAAAAATGTCCGGCCTTAATAAATCACATCTACTGCTTCAGAACCAGTGGTAGTTTCAATATACGACGTCCTATAGCCGTCCGACGAGCCGAGGTCCGTGCCGTCTCGGGTGCCCTTAGGCGTATCCTATGTAGGAGGTTATGTAGTTTAAGTTCCAGCTAAGCGCCAGCCTTTAGCGCTTAGCTACAAAGTCCGGTGAAATTTAAATGGCCCAAAAATAAACTCTCCATTTCGAAAAAAACATACTTCATCCCCTACATACTTCAATCGTAAACTGTTACTTAAAAAGCCTTTTTTCTTATTTTCTTATTAATTCATAAAATTTTGTAAATCATCATTCATCGCTTAACTTATTTATCATGTACACTAATATCATATATGGCTAAAAACACTTCAACAAACTTACTCAGCAAAGGATTATTGCGCCGAAGTTCTTCGAAGTCAGCCGCCCGAAGTTCCGTGGTTCACGAAATTTAAAAAGGTCTCGCAATATTTTTCGGTTTTAGACCAAGTTCTGGACACTTAACATCGGCAAAGTTTGGGTATTATAGCCTTCTTACATCCGACTACTAGACACAGACAAGCCTTCATCTTCCATCCCTTTATAGTAGATATCCCAAGAAGACGAATCTATCGCTTCGATAGTTCCTTTTTGGTGCGGGTCGCCAAGGTGTGGAATGAACAGCTTGCGTCTATTTTTCCAGAAAACTATAGTCCTAGTTCTTTCAAGCGTCGGGTGAATAAGAACCTCGTGGACAGACGTGTAACACCTTCGTCTTCATCTTCACTTTCCATCAGGTGACATAGAAGACAAACGTCTCATCCTTATTCGAAAAAAAAAATTTCAACTTAATCCTGCTGTCGCCGACGCATTTTTATATATATTAATCACATTCAATATTATTAAATAAAATACCTACGACTAATGATCTCCAAGGGTGGGGATGCCACTTACCAATAAAATTTCTGATGAAAAAGAGGAACTCGTGAAATCTCGAGCAGTGCAACTAGATAGAGCACATAGAAGATGTGTAACCTTTAGTGAAGAATCAACATCTCCAACTGCCCACATGGCACAACATGGTCGCCAGTGTTGAAGCGCAATGCAATGCTCAAATTTAGTAAGTAATTAGTAAGAGTAATTACAATCGGTTCTGCTGCCAACAATGCTGAAAGCCCTAAGAGTAGAAAACCTGTTAAAACCATTGGGTCCTGGGGACAAGGGGCTCATCGCCCCGCATTTATTCGGACTTAGCGAGGCTATTGGTGACACAACGAATTTCTACTGAGATCCAGCCTGGTAATTCGGCCAGTTCTTTGGCTACGTTGTCTTCAAGATGTGTTTTTTTTTTGTGTAGCATATTTTTATTTTATAATTATTAATTTAATACACTTATATGTACATTCTAGAATTATAAATATTTGTACACTCATTTACATTGACCAACGTTATACAATAGGGCTGACATTTCAATGTATCAATAGCCCTGACAAAAATAAAGACACAAAAAGAATTGTTAAAGCAGGGGTTGGTAAACTTACGCAAATCCATTGTAAGTAAGTGATAAATCATTTAGTGCCCGGGTTTTTTTTGCTAAGTTGGCAAACGAGCACCAACTTAGCAAAAAGCCCACTTGATGATAAAAGGCATCTGCAATCTGCACCCAAAGAAATAATTAATGGTAGTTGTGTTTTATTTTTTTTGTGTTGTGTAGTAAATTAAGGAAGTTTTATATTGATTGATTATCGAACAAGTAGGTTTGAGTTGAAATAGCCTGTATTCGTATAGTTGCACCGCCTGTGCCTCCCGGTTAAGATGGCGGTCGAAATAGGGACTGTAATAGCACCCAGATAAGATCTTAAGCATAAGAAAGATAAGGTCTGTTGCAGCAATATGGCGTCGAGACTTGCCTGTGACGTCACGCCATGGCGTCAAGACACGGCATGCTACAACAGAAATAAGTTTTTTACTTGCCTTTGATGTCATTTAATACAGCTAATCAAAACCGTTTTATGTCTAGGTGCTCCACTTCAATATAAATAAGTTTATTTCGGTTTTTTTTTGGACGAAATATTAATTATAGTTTATATCTAGAAATGCGAATTGGTTTTAAAATTCATGATCTATGCGGATGGCAAGAAATAATTAATTATTTTGTTTTTACTGACAAATAGCCTAAAGAATTTAGGCGAATCACGTATCGGAGGTGATATTTTTCAGTCGTGGAGTTCAGCAACAAAGTTATGTAATGTAATTATTAATTCATATTGCCGATTCGCTGACTTATTTCGGCACATTTGTATTTACAAATTACGTAAATTTTACTCCTTCAGTACGTACCAACTTACTCCATCAGTACGGCCCCACTTCATTGAAATAATAAAAGTAAATTTTACAAATACCTACATAAATCAAACAAATCATCCCTATTTGATCGATAGTCTCCATAACCAGGCATTAAGTGAGCAAATATTTTTTGAATCAATTAGTTAGTTTGCCCAACCGTTTAAAGGGTCGAGGAGGGCGATTGTTCAATACTCGCCGAGGGTGGCTCCCGTTTCACCCCATAAAATAAATTTTATTAGTAAGTGTGAAATGGTAAAGAGTAGGATTTTTAGAAGTCTTAATCATATTGAAAATAAATGACTAACATAAGATTTTGCTATAATTATACACCGTTAAATCTATTTTTTTCCACAATTTTTAACATACCTAATCAATCTTTCGTGATGTAAGAAAAAAGTCTAGAAACGAAATAAATTTACAAAGTGCAAAATATTTTTTATAAGTAAGGGCAAGTGCTGTAGGTACCTGTGGACGGGTTTACCTATGGACGCCATTAATCCTAACAAAACTGGGAACTCTTCAATTATAATTGAACCGCAGCCGCAAGATTTTGTGTATGGTTGACTAATTTGACGTATCGCCATCTTCGCTTCTAGTGTTGTTTTGGTAGTCAGGCACTACAGGGAAAGATATTCGGTCCATAAAGTAAGTTTTTCTACTTTATTTAATTTAGTTTCACTGTGAAATTATAATATATAAACAATAAGTTGCACTTATATTATAGTATTTGTTGTTAATAGCTTATTTTCTTATTTATTTATTTATTTAACAATTTATGCACGCATATAAGTAACAATAAAAGAAAGAAGAAAAAAAGTAGAATTATATGTACAAAGGTACTGCTTATTTCCTAGGAAATTTCTTCCAGCAGACCTGTGACTGGAGAGTTTCGTATAAAGCAAATAAGTGTGCCATTATGTATTATAAATACAAAACATTACATAAGTACAATTTATACATATTTACTTACATAAAATACATATATACATACATATACATAAAACAATTCATACGTATAGTATTACATACATAGATTACAACGATGAACTCTTTAGCAAAGTGATAAATAGTGCTCTCTTACTCTTCTCTTAAAAATAGACAGCGTTTTAGCGTCGCGTATCTGGTGAGGCAGCTTGTTCCACAGCCTGGCCGCATGGACGGTGAACGAAAAAGAAAAGAAGTCAGTTTTGTGGCGAGGAGTCACTAGTAAGTTTCTTTTAAGTGGTCTGCAGATCTCATCACCTGTGTGGGTGTAGGTAAAACGGTTACGTAAATATGGTGGAGAGAGAGGGTTGCTAAGCACATTAAACAAAAGATACAAGATACGAGTATTCCTACGGAAACGTATGGGCAGCCACATGAGTTTCTTGCGGAAGTGGGAAACATGATCATACTTTCTCAGTCCGAAAATAAAGCGAATGGATAAGTTTTGTAGGCGCTCAAGTTTGTTCAAAAGCTCTTCGGTGGCATCCAAACAGCAGGAATCAGCATAATCGATTATAGGTTGAATTAATGTTTGAGCGAGAGATATTTTTGTAGGTAATGGCAAAAAATTTTTAAGAGTTTTAATGGAGTGAAATGTGAAATTTACTTTGCGGCTAATTTCATTGACATAGTCATTCCAGTTTAGGTTACAATCTTACATTGAATTCACTCCCAAATCAACTTACCGGCCAAATCGGATCAGTTTATTTTTTTTGTTGCTAATTTGTACCTGTGGACAAACAAATGTGAGTACCTATGGACTGTCCACAGGTACAAAAGGGTATTTGTACTTAAGGACAGTTCAGATATTTGTTTGTATGCAAAGTAAATCATTTTTTTAAATTCCATTTTCCAGTGCCTCGAAGTATAACAGGTATAAAAAGAAAGGGCTTGTATGTAGACACCCTCAAAGAAGCCTTTCAAGAAGCAAAACAAGGTACTTCTGTAAGAAAAGTTGCCGCCAAATACAAACTACCAAAATCAACCATTTTTAAATATTTAAAACTCTATGAAACCAAAGACTTGATAAAAAACTTTTGAATTATTAAAAAATGACGTAAGAAAAGTATTTTCTCCAGAAGAAGAAACATTGCTTTGTCATGTCTCCTACCGAAAAGATTGAGACATTGAAACGGGTAAAGTTGTCTTTTATTAGGTGCTTAAAATGTAAAATGTGTGCCAAAGATAGCAAAAGAATGCTCAAATGTAGCCTATGTCACCACAGTTATCACATTAAATGTGTTCCACAGCCGCGTGAGCTAAATTATGAATCTGACGACGAGGATGAAAGTTTTGTGTGTATGACATGCTACGTATTAGAAGATGATAGCTGTAGCGATGATTTTACTAACAATTTGTTCGAAGAATGTCGTAAAAGTTACAAGTAATTACGAAAAGAGTTAACGTTTCATTGTTTATGTTACTTTTAGAGGTCTATTGTTTTGTTTTCTCGTAATATTTAAGAATATAAGTGTTTCGTCCCAAGGTACAACACCGTCCATAGGTACAATTTTATTGTACACAGGTACAATTGACTGATGAACCTGTGGACAATACTGTAGTTTTTAAGAAAAGTTGATTATTTTCATAAATATTATTCTTATAGAGAATTAAATGGTAGTTTAAGAAAGGCTAATTATTCGGTAAGATGTGCGATTTATAAAAAAACAATAAAAGTTATTCAGTTTAGGTTTATAAAATGTTTTATTCCAAATTCTGGAAAATGTCCACATGTTCCGCACTTGCCCCTATTACGTAAATTCCCTAGTCAATATTGTGAAAAAAAAATGTTTCGTATATAAAACGGTAATATTTCATATTATGTTAAAACTAGTCTAGCTAGACTCGATCCTTACGGGTTGCTTGAATGCACCCTTTTTATTAAGTAATTGTCACGGACGCTTAGGGGTGAGTAGTGATTTTCACTCATTCGGGCCGCCACATTCGCTTCGGCAGTGTTTGTAGAACGACAAGACTGGCCCGAAGCTACTACTTTACTTCAACTTTACTTATTCGGCTCTCGCCTTCATGGCCGGTTTACACGCGTTCAGTGGTTAAGTTGGTAACTAAATTTTGAGTTAAAAATTACGTGTAATCAGACAGTTAAGTGACAAGTGGTAACTAAAATTTAGTACGCAAGTGTTAAGTAGATTAGGATATCCTTCTATTTTTCGTATAAGTAGGCGGGCGGGGCTTCTCACTTAACACGTTTGGACGTGATTTTTTAGTTAAGTGCATAAGTTGACAAAGCGGGTGGCGGCAAGAGCTCGTATTTATTTCGCATTTACTCTTTTTTTCATTAATGTCGGAGTGGAGTTTGGTTTCAATTTTAAAATTTGTTGAAGAATAGGTACTTAATATGAGAATGTTTGTGGATTAAATGACATAAAAAATTTAGAAAGAAAGATATTCTTATAGAGATTTCAATATCCGAAACAAATTCTTATCTGAATTTGTCAAAAATCTCGTTTACCACATATCTAGGTACAGAATTAACGAATTCCTTGACATTCATCACTGCTCATCTTCATTGAACTTATGAGCTTAACTACTTAATCCGTTTGGACACACAAGTGACATGTAGTAACTTAAAATTTAGTTACCAACTTAAAAACTTAACGCGTGTAAACCGCGCATTAGTCATGTCATATACAGCCCGCGTGGACTACTCGATCGTCGTATTCTATTCGTATCGCCAAAACCCGAGCGGCATAAGCCGGGAGGCATTTTTCACGGACGCTCATCCACTGATATCACGATTAATGCCGACCGGAATATGTGGATGACACCCTTGAGACTACTCGAATGTTAACCAAAACTCTTATGCCGTAGGGATTATTCATAATATTGAATGGAAAAAAAAATAATTCCCAACTGATAACACCCTGACTGTAACGCGTGTCATACTAATTATCGACAAAAAGTACATTATTAATTGTGCGCCCCCAAACCACCCCTAGCCTAAGGGAGGAATACACCTGTTAGTGGAACACACCGCAGGATGGCGCCATAATCGTTGTCAATATTTGAATGATGGCCCCATAATGATAGGTGTAACTAGTAGTTAAAAAAACAGGTTTTTTTAAATATTAGTAGGTCTTATTTAAATAGTATACATGCGCAAATACTTGTAGGAGGATCCCTGACGTTCGATCAATAAAAGAAGTAGATTGTTTATTGTAATTAAAGTTTAAGGGCCGATTGTTTAATGCTCAGATAACTTTTATCTGTAGAATAGTTTTGAGAATTTGGCATAATTTCTATGGTAAGTATTGTCATTTATCTAAGTTAATCACAATGTGTTATTTGTTATATATAATTAAAGAAAAGTGTTACTTACCGTTTGACATTCTATTTACATAAAAAAAGATTATTGAATATGAAAATGGATGAATATGAAAATAATTTAACAATTTACCGAATAATCGGCAACTTTTTTTCATACCTATCTAATTAGGTTTCTTTCACATCAAAAAATTCCAAATTCCACATGAATTTATTTGCGAGAAAAATGTTAATATTTTATGAAAGTCAAAACAGTGATAATAATAAACGGAAAGCACAGGGATTTGAAAAATAACCGTCGTTTTAAAAGTAGTCAGAAATTGAAAGGATGAGGATTTGAGAAGAGAAAGGTTTTAAGCTGACAAACAAAAAAAAGGCCGACGTACGACCTTACATACTTACATGGACTTGTGTATTTGTTAGAGTTTGTTTTCTTAAGAGTTCTTCTACGGCTCAAGTATATTTTTTTACTTATTCATGTTTTATTAGACTTATTTAAAATAATACTTATCTATTGAGTATTTCATCACCTTAAATGTTAATGAAATCAAACGATAGATAATCAACGATTTGCTCAAATGGGCAAATGATAACCGTTGAGCCCTTTTGGACATGTACCATGTCTGTATTTAAGTAAAACTAAGTCAAATTTTGCTTAGTTTTCTTCGTTATTTTAGGTTTCTGTAATAAATACTTGTATTCTTTATTTTTTTTGTGTATGATTTGTATATATTTGTTTTATTGTAAATATATTTATGTGCAAATAAACGTAAATTCATTCATTCATTCATGCATAAATTTTTTTATATTTTACGTGCCATAGTAAAAACGTTTACGTGATAAGTTCTCTTCACACACAAACACACATGGTTGTAATTTAATGAATTTACGGGATTCTTACTACGATTCTCAATTTTCATGATTCACAATCTATCGATTCTCAAACGGACGCGCGAAATAAGAATCGAAAATCGTGGTAAGAATCCAGTAAATTCATTAAATTACAGTGAAAACACACGGTTATTCCTGTTTGTCCATTGTTTTATACAAATATATTTAAATAAATTATAATTGACTAAATTGTGCGCAGGGCTGGTGTCCGTGGCAGGTTAAACGCCCGCCACAAACGGCTCGTTGTACAATGTTCCGCGAATTTTCATTTTACTATGAGCACGTGACCCGCGTGATGGTAAGTAACATCCACTGGACCTCCATAGTGGGAAGTGTTTTATTAATAACTGTACCGTTTATACAGTTACAAGGAATGTTAGGATTATAGTTAAACTACAATGTTAAGAGTAAAATAACTAAACCCGACGAGTGCAGTTTTGACACTTAAATTTATTTGCATTAAAAGTAAAATGATGAGTCACACGTTAACCTAGATAAATCCTTTGTACTTTGTACATCCTGCGACTCCAAAAGGAATATAATCAGAGAGGTAAAACATAATATTACTAAACCAACGCAATACAAGTTGAAATTAAATATAAAACAAATAAGTAAAAATTATATTTTAACAAAAAAAAATTGAAATAAATCCTTTGTACTTTGTACAATATGGGTAATATACAGGGTGGCCAGAAAAGTGACGTTCAAAAATTTTTTTTAGTGCCTCGTGTTGAGGGGTATCTGAATCATCCCTATGTATGTTATACGATTTTTCACAGTTTTCGAGTTACGATTTTTTTATGAATATTTTCAAAATTGCGACCGAATCAGTTCTAAAAATTAAAAAAGAAAAAGTAGAAATTTTCTTGGGATTTCTATTTTGGCTACTAAATCTCTATGAACTGTGTGTTTATACATAAAACAAACTTTAATGAAAGTTACTAAAAAATACCTTAAGTTGAGAATTTATGTTATGTGAGTTATCATTTAAATTATAATTGGCTTAATTAGAAATCCGCCATCAAAGACAAGCGAGGTGAAAATTTTTGAAAATTATTCGTGAGGGCAAAAATTATCTATATATTTAATTCAAATTCAAAATTCAAAATTTCTTTATTAGGTAAAAGCATTTAACATTGTTGCAGAACGCCCCTGTTAAGTACACTGACCTGTATTAGGGGCGAACTCTCTTCCTTTTGGTTAATTGTTACAATTTACCTTAAATAAAGTACATTACATAAACACACGTAAGATCTTAAAACTAAAGAGATACATTTTTATAAGTTTTCCGAAATGTACGGTAGTTCACAATTCATTAAAAACAAAAAAAAAACGGCAAGAATAGCCAAAAATAGCAAACTATAGAACTACTTTATTTTTTTCGCACAATGTAGGTAGTTGACAATCTGTAGCATAACTGGCCAAAGAATGATTAATTATACAAAGTTTATATGGAAGTCATGAGCTGATAGCGAGTTTCTGTTTATTACTATTTCTACTTTATTATTATTAATATTTTTCTTCTTTCTTCTTCAATAAACTATTACATTATATTGATAAATATTTTGGTACCATAATATATAAGTTACGATCAATCTAAAAGACTTAGTTTTTTATTTGACAATCTTTAACAAGTTTTCTGTTTGTTGGTAGTTTAACGTTTTCAACCATTGAGTTACAGTAATTTTACAGTTTTTTATGTTCGTTGTATAAATTTTAAGCTTTCTATTAACGCAATTGTATAGTCTAGCCGATTGTGAATAGAATTGTTTCGCTGCAAATTCCGTATTTACTCTTTTAATTGCGATAACAGAAAATGGATTACGCTTTTTCAACATTTTTATATCAATGTGTTTTTGTTTATGTATTTTTAATATACACTGGAGGATGTAAAGCTGTCTTACAGTCAAAAGATCTGTGTCTTTGTATATTTGAGTTGTACTGAACAATGCATTTTTAAATAGTATTATTTTTAGTAATTTTCTTTGTGCACGTTCGATGCTTATAAATTTAGATTTGGAAGTTCCACCCCAGATGCTAATACAATAAAGTAAGATAGACTGAACTAAGGCTATATAGATATTTCTTATAAGATATTTGTCACAGACATGACGTAATTGTTGGAATATCCAAATCATTTTTCTAGCTCTCGTTGCAACTAACTCTAACTGTGGATACCATGAAAGTTTGTTATCAATAATGACGCCAAGATATTTTATTTGATTTACTTTTTCAAGTTTTGTGCAAGTGCAATCTGTAGACTGAGATATGTCACAGGAATGGGCTTTTATTGAAATATTTGGAGGTGGTTGTGTTGAATTGCGAATTGAAAATGTCATAAATTTGGTTTTTGTTAGGTTAAGGGACAGAGAGTTAATTTTTAACCATTTCAATACAGTATTGAAGCCGACTTCCGCATCTTTGAGAACAGCCCTCCAGCTGTAGCCATGGAATAATAGTGCAGTGTCGTCTGCATAAGAAAATACTTGGCCCTTTGCTAATTTCAAGTTTGTCAGATCATTTATATAAATCAGAAAGAGCGTGGGGCCAAGTACACTTCCTTGCGGGAGGCCGTAACTTGACGAAGAAACGTCGGAACTGTACACATCACAAAGTTTTACACGTTGATTTCGATTTAAGAGGTAATCAGTAATTAGTTTTAAAAACATACCACGTATTCCTATTTTTTGAAGCTTGTGTATGAGTATGGGAACAGAGACAGTGTCAAATGCTTTTTTTAGGTCCAAAAATATGCATAAAGGTTTTTCCTACTGTCGATAAGCTGAGTGATGTTGTAAGTTAAATCCTGGACAGCATCTTCTGTACTAATTCCTTCTCGAAAGCCGTACTGGGATTTTGAAAGTAAGCTATATGCATTTAGGTATTTTATAAGGCGACGGTTTATAGTTTTCTCTAATATCTTTGAAATTACTGTTAACACAGAAATCGGTCGATAGTTATTGATGTCGTCTCTGTTCCCACCCTTATGCACAGGATGTATGATTGAAAGTTTTAGATCTTGGGGAAAAATTCCTTGTTGAAATGATAGGATACATATTCTTGTGATTATTGGTGAGATAGATGATTGAGCCATTTTTATAAACTTTGTTGTTATATTATCGTAACCGGGGGCTGATTCTAATTTTAGGCTATTAATAGTGTTTTTTATTTCTGAAGCATCAGGTTCTATGATTCCTATGGAGTTTTGCTGAGAGGGAAGTTCTTTGAAATATTCTTTTACCGATTGATTATCGATATGTATATTATTTGCTAAGGACAAACCAACGTTTTTAAAATAATTATTTATGTAATCTGCTGACTGAGTGGGAGTTGGTTTTATGTGTAAGAGATCCATGTTAGATTGTTTCTGGTTTTTCGTATTAGTAATGGTTTTTATAGAATCCCAAAGTGACTTGTTATTGGATTTAGAGTTATCTAGCAACTGCCTTTCATATTGGCGTTTTAAGTTTTTTGATTACAATAATTGCGGTACCGCCGATAAGTAATTTTTAAAATAACATTGTCCTCATCAAATCGCAATTTTTTTTGGAGGTTATTTCTATTCTTTATGCATTTTAAAACACCTGTTGTGATCCATGGTTTAATAGTTCTTTTGCTACATGGAATAATGAGCTTTTTTGTGTTTTCATTTACTGAATTTGTTATTAGATTAATAAGCTGACTAGTCAACCTATTGGGGTCTTCAATTGATAGCAAAAGAGGATCTAATCTGTTATTTAGTGTTTCTAACGCTTTGTCGTAGTTTGTGGTTGTTTTATACTTATGTGCTGAATATTTTATTTTCTCCGCGTTAAACAAATTGATCAAAGTCATTTTATGATCAGTGATTGTAGTGTCGAGAACAAATATCGATGCAGAATAGGAAGAGTTTTTCTCTAAGTTTGTTAAAATGTGGTCTAAACAACTTTTTATCCTTGTATCAAATCTATGGCCCGGCAGGAATCTACTTGATGCTAACATATCCAGGTACAAGTCAGAGTATTTATCTTGACTTCCTTCGAGTATATTAATATTAATGTCACCAGTTATAATAACGTTTCTGTTTAAATAAGGTGCTTTAAGATATTTTTCTAGTGATATTATGAAACTTTCACAAGCACTTCGTGATGGAGGACGATAGATACATATTAAAGTATATACATCAGAGTTCTTTGAAAAACGAATTTCAAGACATGAAGCGCCTTCTAGGGATATTTCTTTAGTAGTGTGTACAACCGAATCCCTCACAAAAACTACGACACCGTCATTTTGGTTAACTTTTCTACTAGAGCTGTAAGTTTGGTAATTCTTTTTCTGTGGGAGAGGTTTATTAGAGTTAATTCTACATTCAGTTAATACTATTACGTCTAAATCAGTGTTAAGGGCTGAAAGATTGATATCCAAGTCGTCAAGATTTGACTGTTTATGGACGCTTCTAATATTTTGTGTCACTATGTTAGATACTGGACTTTCAAGGTTTACAATTTTAGTGAATGAATCTATATCGCATTTTCGGGCTGTTACATTAGTTATTTTGTCTAAATCGTTTATAACAGTTATATTGTTATTAATATCCATTATGTATTTGGATGAAGAAGTCAAAAATTTCAAGTCGTTTAAGTTTTATATTATTAATTTTGTTGATTGAAATATGGGATCGTGTTGTAATAAAAGTAAAAATAGTATAGTTATGCACTAAATAATGAAAATTAGGTCTTATAAAAATTATGCTACTTTTAGGGTGCGAAATATTATGAATAATACTATAAAGATATAATTTTAGAATATTAGGTTTAGTTAGGTTCGATGGAACAGTTATTAAATTATGGAAATCTAGTCAATCATTTTTTAGTTTTACAATCTGGCTTTCATTATTTACCATTATAATAGGGGAGTCGTCTTGTTTCCTCACGTATACACGACCGAATGAAGTCCAGCAGTATTTGTAGTCCTTTACACGTTTTAAATCTCGGGCCAGGAAATATAATCTTGAGTTTTTTTGCGTTAAATGTTCCGATATAAAAATTGGTTCATCTGGATTTGTGTTTATCCCAAGATTTTTTGCACTTAGCTTATTTTGTTTATTTATACGATTGAATGTCTTTGCGCCCTTTAAGAAGGATTCTTTGGTTATGTTTGAGATAAACTTAACTATTAGTGTTTTCTTGTCACTGTTTGATCTCGTCTTGTATATGTCATTTATGTGGGTGCTGTTTATATCTACCTTTAGATCTTTTGCTAATTTTTCTACTCTTTGTATTAAACCATCTTTGGTCTCATTTGATTCCAGTTTCACGTTTTTTATTTCGATACAACTGTTCCGATTTTCTCTGTTAATATCATCCAATTTGTTTTCGAGCAAGGCAATATGTTCATCCTTCTTTTTCAGTTGCTGATCTAACATTTCCACTTTTTTCTTTAGTTCATCGTTTTGTTGCGCTAGAAAAGCTAAAGAATTCTTGATGTCATCGTTGCTGGTTTGAATCCCTTGTAAGATTTGGCAGAGTTTTTTCATCTGATTATCATATTTAGATGTCCAATCGTTGAATAATTCTTTCATTTCACATTTAAAATCGGTAAAATCTTCACTTGCAGTGTTGACTAGACGTTTCCTCTTACATCTAAGAGATACACGATTCGGTGATAATTCTTCATTAGTGATGGAAGTCAAATCAGGAGAAGAGTTTGCTTTATCTGATGTTATTGAGTGATCCATGATAAAATAAGATTTTTTTTTTTCAAAGTTTTAAGAAACTATATGTATTTGTTCTTAAATCGCTGTCGCCTATAAATTGCAGCTTATAAGGGTCTAGTAAACTGGTTGGTTCGCGCCAGTTTGGTACAAAACCTGTTGCCGTCCAATATAACAGGAGCTTCGCGATTGTTCTCTTCACTAAATCTTTGTTTGGTCGACTATTGGAAATAAATGCTTATTGACTTGAATACTGAGTTCACTTTTCACTGTGGTTATTTTAGTAAATATTTGAAAAATATTACTAGTTTGTTAAAACACGTCTGAATATCTCAGAGTCCGCAAGGAGAGAGGATTTAATGGTACCTAATTGTGAATATTATCTGCACTAATGATGCGGTGCCGCCCGCAGGCTTCAGCTGGAATTGGCTTGTTCCAGCACTTGCCCTGGCTGTGTGGGGGGGGCTGTAACTGGACACCACAGCGTACACGTGGTTATTACGACGCTTACAATAGGTAGGACCGCGGTACCGCCCCGGACGAGCCCTTAACGAAGAATCTCTCCTGCCGCTGAAGAGGATACAGAGCACTATACAGAAGCACACGGGACTGCAACAGAAGAGTATTTTCTAAATAGTTGAGATACCAAATGTTTTCCAAAGAAACATTCCTTTATTTTTGAAAAGAAATAAAACCACATTCAAAGATTTTCGAAAATTCGTTTGCTTCACCCGGAAATCGAACCGACTAAAATCTGTAAAAATTACACCCAATAATTTTATTGCATCGATCGTTAGGGTCAATCACAAGGATTAAATCTCTCTAACATACTTGGTCAATATAAAACTTACTGAAAATATAAACACTTTTAGAAATAAACTTAAACTACACATTTTGCTACGCAACTACACAACAGTTAAATTGACAATGTAATACTTTAATTCTTTTCATATCTCATTATAAGTGAATTTGTATATTTCTTATGAGAATAAAGTCTTGGTAGATGGCATTCAGTATAATCACTAAGTGTTTTGTACCTTAAAAATTCCTTTGCTATGTGTGGGGATATATCAAAAATTGGACAATTTAATAGATTACATACCGTATAGCAAAAAAGATCGAACATTTTAGTATAAAGCCTGGCATGCTAAATTCGACTTTTTTACAATTACTAATTTGGCAATTACTATATCACAAAATGTCGTAATTCAATACATTTCAGATATATAAATATCCAAATCAACATACATATGGAGTCACCTAAAGTTAAATTGGGCACAAATCAATTCAAAGGGAAAAAAGTACTTTTCATCTCCAATTATTTTAAATCAAAATTTTCTTAAAAGGTTATACTTACGACATTTTGTTTTGTTCTTTGTCTTTTTTTTTCTCTTTTGATTGATGTATGTTTCATAAATGCACGTCAAAAAGTAATATTTTTGACACTTGCCAGTTTAGGTTTGCCAAAGAGGTTCGAAGCCTTTTGTAAACCGTGTTCTAGATAATTAACTTTCTTAATGAAAACCTTTAAAGTACGTGTTTAGACGGTTTAGACTTTATGTTGTTTAGTTTAAATTCTTTACTTTAAGGTTGTATTCAGAATGGACCTAGTAAGTGGAATTGATGAGCGGTTATCCCGTGTTCATTTTAGCAATCTTTATCAGTCGCTTTACCTACCGATTTCGTAATTTTGTATTTCTATAATTTTTTATTACGATTTATGTTATCGTTTATTCTTAAACTTGATTGCAGTTTGCCATGATTATGATTTAGTTTTATTTTGAATAGCAATTATTGATTATGATTTTTATGAAACTAAATACGTTTTAATTTGTTTAGAGATAATATTCGAGCAATGACTACGGTCTCCGCAGATACTATACCGCCCTTAGACGCAGACTGAACTCAATGTAACAGATATATTATATATATAGGTCGACTGGAAATTAGTGAACACTTCTGTAAGGGAGTAAGGTACAAGTCATTTGCAACAAATTAAGTTATGTTTATGATTGTGCCAAAGCCAATCATTAATGAGATATTTCAATTTTGATGATTTTTTTGAAAATGCATTATGAGTCCTCTTTAGGCTTAAATAAAAATAAAACTTTCGGTTTTTTCCCAAGTTTTTAATGAATTTTCATTTGCTACATTCCAGTAGCTAAATCGACACTAAATAAGGTACATTTATTTGCCTTATTTAAATGACAATAAAAATAGCACAAAATGCAAGTCTTGCTCATAAACACTTAATTTTAACACTAAAAAACTCAGTAACTTTATTTGGCATGTTATTTGAAAAACATTTAAATTTAATTAGCTTTAAAATGAGGTATTCAATATTAAGGCTGACACACCATAGCATACGCACCAACTAATTAAGGAAACGACAATTGGAGGATTAAAAAAACGAAATTAATTAAAAGAAATTTATTTAAAATATGTTATTACTATTTTAAAATTTAGAGGTCTATCACTAATCGATCTAGGAATAGAAGTAAAATAGAAATAAAATTAATAAATTACGATCACGTAGGTAGTTGCTGAACAAGCCTTACGTGCACCTAAAGGTGCTCTTGTCCTATCCCTTGTCTGGAAAAAGGGAGTCGCTCCGACGTCGGCGATATTGCCATAGGAAGGTAAGCAGAGCTTGCGTTATGGATGACCATACAGCGAACGGGGGGGACCCAGAATAAACATACATATATAAATATCAACCATGACCCAAGAACAAACATTTATGTTCATCACACAAATGAATGCCGCGACCGGTACTCGAATCGACCTCCGGCGTATGAGGCAGGGCTGCTTACTACTACGCTGCTTGGCCGTCAAACGAATTATAACAGAATCTCTTTAATTACGTAAACTCTATTCAATATGTGAGTTTATTTCTCAAAAGCTTAGCGTATAACCTATAGTTATTGATATCCCAACAAAAGCAAGTAAAACAACGGGCAAACAACTCAAAAAAAGAATGTTTTGGTATATTGTAAACTGCCCAATCACGGCGCAGCACGCTCCGACATCATTAACCTCTGTGTCGTCGGTAACGTGACCCATCATTATTGTTACTTTAAACCTACACGATCACGAAACACCTGTACCTTCTCACACCCACACAGGCGGACATATAATCACACACGCACACACGCTGACAGACATGTGATCAAACTCACACTAACGTAACTGTTCGAATTACTTTGAATTATATATGAAGATTAAACGAGCAAGTTTCGAGGTTAGGTTTTGGCTAATGATTGAATGTCTGGTGTATTAAGCCACAAAAACGGATATAATTTTTGAGTTGTCATAGCCGGCTAACGAGCACGCGATCCATGTGATGGTAAGTTGCATCCGCGCCCATGGACATCATTTATCGTAGATGTTATTCATTAAAGATTATTGATTAAAGATGCAACGATTAATTGTAGACTAAAGTTGGAATTGCCTTGGTTATTTATTTATTTATTTAAGGCTTTGCCAACAGGATGTTTAAATAACAAAAAAAAGAAATTAATAAGTAAGTAAAAAAAAATGGAGAAAGAAAATAAAATTCAAATTCAAGAAAATAAAAAGTTACATGTTTCACTGCAAGAAAAATAGTTATAAAAAAGCAATTAAAATTGTTATATAATGCTTAAATTTTAAATCTTTGCTAAAGGGACCATAAGATTGAGAAGCCGCAGTGCCTTAACCACCGAGGCACCCATCCTTTTTATGTTGTGGAGAGCTTGTGTTATGGATGACCATTCAACGAGCTAGGAGGAACTCAGAATAAACACACATATTGGAATATGTACAATCATGACCCGAGAACAAACATCCATGAAATGAATGCCCCGACCAGGACTCGAACCTGGCACCTCCGGCGTATCAGACAGGTCTATTAACCTCTACGCTACTCGGCCGTGTGTCAACAAAAGTAGCGATTACCTATTTATTTATTTAACAATTTATGTACACACAGGTTAACAGATAATTTATAGAAATAATACAAAATATGTAAGTACAAAGGTACAGCTTATTTTTAAAGAAATTTCTTCAAGCAGACCCAAGGCCAGAGGGACCAAAAACAGTTACTGTGACTCATTTATAATAGACATGTCACCTGATGGATATTTTTGTTGATTTAATGGTGAGTCCTGTACACATGTTACGATCGCTACCTATACGTATATAGCTGACGCAGGATCGACCCGACTGCAACATTATGAACTTTACCAAGTGAATTAGCAATTAAGCATATTTTAGTTTTCCTTATTTGTAATAATTTTAAATGTATTCTGTATTCTTTATCGCAAAGTAATAGACATCTCAATTATAATTGTAATTTTAATTTAATATTAAACTTATTTTAAAGTAATTTGGTTTTTTTGAGACCTCCAGCGGTGAATTCCGTAATTCACATGTAGTCGTTTGTGCAGCGCACGCCAAATATTATTTGTGTAGGCAAGCTTTGATACCTTGTGTTACATTATTGTGATTTTCGCAGGGATCTCTAATTTTATTGAAAATAAAAAACAGCCCAGGTGACTCGCTGATATTCCTATATGTAAAGGAATTTTTTAAATCACTTCGGTTCCAATTCGAGAAATTTTCTTCTTTTTAATTTCTGTATAGACTCGATTGCCCAATCAAAACTACCTCGCATAGCGGACAAACACGTGTGAACAAAACCTAAATCAAGATGTATAAATAAACAACCACTCTCCTTATGAAGTGTAGTACAAAATACATACAGGTTCCGTACAGGATTAATTCGTACCTTCTTTGTTTTTTTTTACTGATAATGTACATTAAAGGTATTTAGGTAACAGTTTTATCTATTGAGAGTATTTCTCAACGTAACGGAACCCAAAAATATAATTTTGACGCTAATTATTTAGTCAGCATATTAACTAATCGTAACAGCAGATAACTAATGTAAAATGTAATGGTTACTAATTCCACGACGCCGCGCCCCACTACTTTTTTTTTCTGCAGAATGTGTAGGCTAAATTTGCAAAGGAGAGAGAGACCGACCAACATACCATTACCATGTTATTAAAATGGACTATCTAGTAAATTTTACAAAAATGCCAAGTAAAAGAGACATTTCAATATTTAAGGGGCACTTGCATAGCTTTGGTACGGGTGTTTATAGGATTGCATTAAATAAATAGAACGAGTATTTTATGCCAATATTGAATAATTTCATTTAGTTTTGTCCTAGGAAATCATTTTCAAATTAGTAAATCAGCCACACTACATAATGAAAACATGGCACATCTGTCATGTTGATGTGTTATTAATTCTGTTGTTACTTCCCAATTTACACCATATAAATAATTAATCATTCTTATTAGTTTAAGTTATTGTAAGTGTGTTTTATTTTATTTTAGCTTATAATATATCCCAATGCAAAACGGAATTTATTTTTTGGCAATTTTTATTTTATTTTTTGTACTTTGTCCCACCAATACGCGACACTGCCAGACACAGCCCGACACACCAATCGCGGCTGATTGCCATTTTTCAATTAACTTACTAACTTCCCGATTTACCGTTTATCCAATTTACGAGCTCCTTTGGCAAACATCTTGATTTATAATCGAGTAATTGGTAGTGAGCAAAGGGATATTTCGATTTTTTAAGGTTGCCAAAACAATTATGATTATTGTAATCGAACAATAAACACCTACAAAGTCATTCAAATGTTACAGTTATACCTTAGTTTTTAATATTTTTGTGAGTCATAACTCGCAGTCTTTATCAATTATTGAAACCATACAGTCAGTTCTATTTCGTCAAAAGGACCTGGACAAACCACAGACTAGAAAGACAACAAGTTGTCACAGACTCAGTGGTACAAGCATGCTGTTTCATATTTTCGTTCCACAATGCGGAGTATGGATACGTTACCTCGGTGTGGCCATATGATGATTCGTTTTTTGTTTCAAAGTAGAACATAATGCAGGGTATAATTTTTTAAATATTTTTAGTATGTCTACCACATCTTTTCATACATCCCGAACTGATGTACATCGCGCTAGCCGAAAATAAAACGTCTCCTTTCAAGACGATAGCCGATTTTCAAAAATATGCCGTTTCACAGGTAGCTAAGGAGGTAAGGTTAATAATAATAATAAATCCCCAGACTAACACACCAACTGCATGCCCCTACAGTAAGCAGAGCTTGTGTTATGGGTGACCATAGCGTGGCAGCGTCGGGTGACGGGTCGCTCACTTCCCTCTAATATGGTTGAGGAGGTCGATGGCTGGATCCCGCGTTAACTCGTGAACGGGTGCCGTTTGAGGGCGTTTGTCGTTTGGATACTTGGGGGAGGGAGACTTGCCGAGCTGACAGATGCAAATAAGAATAATTTTGTACAGACATAAAGTTTATCCGTACTGGCTTATTGACTTATTCTTACAAGTAATTGTCAAAGTTGAGAATTGGTGGGGGAGGGAGGGCAGACTAAACATACATATAAATATCTGTGTTCAGCACACAAATGGTCATTTCTCGCTCCGATCGCCACCCGGTACGGACGTGCAAGACCCCGTTCTCCGTTGATCGGTCCCTTCCCGATATTCCGTGGTGCTCAGTCTACTGACGTCACAGTTTAGCGTGTTGGTTCCGTGCTACGGTTTTCAAGGTTTTTCTACTCCCTCTGAGTGCTATCGAAGTGCGATTTTTCTTTGCAACTAAGCCCCTTAGTCTTCAAAGTGCTGTGCTAAGTTGTGTTGTGCTTGTGGTGAGTGCAGTGTTGTGCCCAGCATAAGTAGTCTGGTCTCAGTACAAAGGCTACTTAAAGGTGACAACGAATTTGTACTGAACCAGTCCTTTTGTATTTGTCCTTTCTGTCGGTAAAGGTTGACCCTAACGCGACCAACTCTTTACCTGCGTACCCTTTTTTAGGTTTCTAGGTAGCAGCCTTCGGCGTACTACGGTTAGTTTTAAGTTATTCTCCCCAACCCCCTAACGCTGGTAGGGAGGTTAGCCGCTAGGGTTCGCTAGGTTTTTATTTAGGAACTCTTGGCATTTGTTATATAATTATATATACATATCATAGTCGCAACCCCTTCCCAAATGGATAAGCAAAGCATTGCGAAGGCGTTCGCCCAAGCACTCGCCGCGTCGGGTGTTTCAATTTCTGACGACATATTTACGCAGGCCGTACTAGCGCTAAACACGTCCCCGGCCCCTCAGGCCCCAACCCCAGCCCCTCAGGCCTCCAACGTCCAGACCCCTCCGGTCTATAGCTCTCCCGCGTCTCCCGTCCCGTCCGATATGGAATGTGCGTCGGTCTCATCCTCACGCTCATCTCGTAGGAAGCGTACCGCTCCCGGGAGCGATTCAGACTCCACCGCGTCCGAAGCTTCGTCGGTCGCCGCCACCTTAACCGGCTCTCCTGAGCCCGCGTTCGAGTTAGTTGCCAAACGCTCTAAGAAGGACATGAAAATAATTATAATCGCAATAGAATATTTTGCAAACAATACTAAGAATAAGAACAAACTCTTAATATACAGTATTATTCTAAAGTACAAAAATACATCACACAGTCTGAGCATGCAAACATATTTTATAATAAAATTCAATAATTATTATTTAATTTTATTAAATTAACAGTACCTATTTCATTTAAAAAAAATTTCATTTCAATTAAAAATGTATAATTTATATACAATTTTATGTTCTAAGAATATAGTATGCAAATGAAAATGTCTTTAATTAATTGCTTAAATATTCAACACCGCTATAAAAACAATTTTGTTCTAACCAAGCTTTTAATTTACGTTTTAATTTTACTCAATGGAAGGTTTTACTATATCAGTGAGAAGTTTGTTAAAAATTCGTATTGCCATTAAACGACAATTTTTGTCTCGCATAGCTGTGCGAATTTTGGCATTACTAGACGGTTTGGGCGCCTACAACTACGAATTTTCGGAGTGTCATATAAATGGGCAAACAGTTCTGGATGACATTTAACAAAAACACATATTTCATATATGTATTAAGAAGGGACTGTTAAAATTGTAAGTTGTTTAAATAATGGTCGACACGAGACAGTATTCTCAACATCATACATTGCACGTATGCATGCTTTTTGAGCAATAAAAACTACACTCATGTAGCTACAATTACCCCATAATATTATACCATATCTAAGAATGGAACAGATATTTCCATGATAGGCTTGTAGTGCAGTTTCGTTGCCAGCAGTTTTACTCAGCTTCCATAAAACGTAAGCGGACGAATTCATTTTATTACACACCTTAGACGTGTGCTGTTCCGAAGTGCACCTCGTCCAGGATTCATCCTAAGAAGGAGATGCTATTTGTTTCGTTTATTTGCTCACCTTTATGGCTTATTACGAGGTTCTTTTTATTTCCATTTTTGTTTAAAAACTGTATATATTTCGTTTTGTTAATATTTACTTTAAGATTATTTCGTTCTAACCACCAAATAACAGATTGTAATGTCTCATCAAGTTCTCTATTATAGTTATTTATATTGGCACAAGGTATTATAACCGATATATCGTCTACGAATAGGATACAGGGGTACTTAATATTGTCAGGGAGGTCATTTATGTACATCAAAAATAGAAGTAGACCAAGGATACTGCCCTGTGGCACACCATAGTTGTTTATTTTTATTTTTGATGGAAAAGTTACAGCCGTTTGATGTTCGTCTAAGTTTGAGACTTCAACATATTGTTTTCGGTTGAACAAATAAGATTTTATCCATTCATGTGCTAGACCTCTAATCCCGTATCGTTGACATTTGAGAACAAGCAAGTTATGCGAAACATGGTCGAAAGCTTTACTCATGTCAAAAAACATTGTAGTTACCGGCACACGATCATCCATGCATTCAATAATTTGGTCTATCAGTAAAAATGAAGCTAGTGCCCTTTTGAAAACCATTTTGTTCTTTTTTTATGATATTATTTTTGTTAATAAAATTAAATAACCTGTATTGCATTGCCTTTTCGAATATTTTTGACATATCATAGATGCTTCGTTTTTATCACCTTTTTTTAAAAATGGTGTAACTACAGATATTTTTAAAGTTCCGGAAATGTACCTGAACTAAAAGAAAGATTGATTAAGTAATATAATACTTCTGCTATTTCCTCTAAAACGTATTTAATAACTTTTGTACATACGTTATCGTAACCGGTGGATTTTGTCGAGTTTAAAGAGTTAATAATTTTTTTTGTTTCATAAATGTCAATAGGGTACAAAAACATTGTAGAATTATTTAAGGGGGTATTATTTAGCAATGAAATGTCAATATTAATATTGTTATTACATGTCAAGTTTATGAAATAGTCATTAAAATAATTTGCAATGTCCGACGGGTTATCTAAAGTTTTATTGTTCATGTCCTTAATAGTATTTATCAAGTCTGTGTTAGTTGTTTATCCAATTTTATCGCGTATTTTATTTTTATTTTTAACGGTCGAACTCACAGACCCTCCTAATTATAGACCTTTCTTAGTAAATGTCGACTTTGATGGAGTACAGACAGATATAGTCTCTTTAACAAATTATGAATTTAGGAGCGCCAAGTACCTAACTATTTAATTTGTCTGAGTTCAGGTGTAAAAGAATATTCAATATATTTTATTTCGTTACAGGTGAAAACTATTTATATTCATCGCGAGTGCTTAAAAACGTCTTAACTTTGGTTTTTAAAAGGTTTAACAGACGAAAACCCCCTGTGCACTGCAACGTTTGCTGGGCCGTATCTAATAAAAGAGGTTATCGCACAAACAAACTTGCCGACAATTACGACTGGCAACTTACAAGCCTGTCATTATTTGTAATTTGATTAACAGATAGAACATGTAAGATTGTTCTCTGGCATTTCTATCGCGGGCAGCGGCCCCAATAATACCAACATAACAATTGATTGTATTACTTTAAGTCTATCCATCTTTAATAAAGAAAGTGAATTGAGTGAAATAGTTGTTCTCTTTGATAGTTAGACAGCCCTCCTGGTAGTAGGTATAGACCATCAAGAGTCCCGGTACGTTTGAGTACCTACACTTTTGTCAGAATTCGGTACGAAAAGAAAAAAATCTGATTCGAATACAAAAACCATTTCGAGATATTGTTTTTTTATAATATATTTTGTTAGTGAGACCTAGAAAATATAAGTAATTAAGCTTATTCTAACTAAAATGCGTAAAATTATGTGACTCATATTTAACCTCTATGTGACGTCATGGAGTAGGAACATTCTCACTTCTTTTTGGTTTAACTGTCATCTCCATTGTAGTTACAAAATCTGTCAACAAGAATCCATAGAAAACGATTTTTATTGAAAAGGTATGTAAAATAATAATAATAATAAGTAATAAATCTTTATTGAGCGGAGATTTTCTTTTAGGCTTTTTTGAGGCTTGTTAAAATAATATACTACACCATAATCAGATATATTCAAATGGTTTTCTCTAAATGCCCCATTCTTTCAGAAGAACACGAAGACCTTTTACCTATATTCGTGCAATAAATGATTTGAATTTGAATTTGAAGAAATATTTATATCAAAAGTACTTTACATACCGAATCGTTAAATACATGAAGTAGTCATCTTTAATCAATTTATTAGAACAACAAATACTTATTAATTTGCTTAAAACAATGTAACATAACCTAAGTAGGTATGCAGTTTGAATAGGACACGAAGGAAACAAACACAATACAGCTAATAGGGTGTGCTAATTTTGTCAGGTCATGTTGCAGCCAAGCTGTTTACACAGTATTTATATCTTTTTCAGATACAAAAACAGCCTATGGAGACTGAGCCTAATCCCGCGCCATTTTGTCTTCCAAATAATCTTTGATTTTATAATAAGCTTACCTACATTAAGTTTTGATAGTTTTCTTGAATTTACTGACGGGCAGGGATTGAACTGATTTCAGAATCTTATTGTATTGACATTCCGATAAATGATTAGTTTGTATAATAAGGTATGAATATATAGAGTAATTAATCATTATAATGTTCAGTTTAGTACACTTTGTAAAGTGTACACTTAGTACACTTTGTAAAACTTGTGTGTTTTGCCATATTCTTATTGTCTAGGTATTTTTAAAATCAAATAGTTACATTTCTAATGTCATTTTCTTTTTTTATTGATGTGTGACAGATCTGTTTTTATATTATGTAGGTACCTATGTTAAATTGTTCCATTTTAATTTTCATTGTATATATATAGTTACGAATATTTGAACTTCCGTATTGAAAGCGAATGAAAGCATACAAGATGGATTTATTTACATTTTGATACCTAGCTAGTTGATGGAGATAGTATTATTATCAACGGATAGTAATGATTCTCACGGCCCAATATAAAACCTCATATCTTAGGTTGTTACCACACCGATCGATCGTCCGTCGATCGACGTCGACTGTTCTATTCTGCCATCGATCGACGTTGACCGTTCGACGTCGACTGTTCTGTTCTACCATCGATCGACGGACGATTGGTGTGGTAACACCCTTACGAAGTGTTGACGTGATGGCGCCGCGCCTAATGCTGTGAATGAGGTGCGTTCGAAGCAGACACTTTACAGCCTTCCTGGGAGAACCCCTACAACTTTATACTGTTTGGCTTTACAACGATAATTGCAGCATTTTTTTCGAAATGGGCATTTATTTTTGGCTCTATGGGTCTTTTAAAATTTTCCGGACTTTGTGGCCTAGCGGTGACGGCGCTTAGCCGGAACTTAAACTACTCCTGCACACGATACGCCGCAGTACATGCGATACAATGTGATGTTAAACATATGAAAAATACCGTTCACGTAGGTACTGCTGCTAAAACAGAGTGCAAATACATATCAATTATAAATATCCAAATTGCAGAGTTGAAAAACTTTTTAAAATTTATTATTTTTAGATATTTATTATATTGTCAAGATTATAAGTCTGGTTATTTGACATTTTTAATTTTTATGTTAATTTTTACAAACTTTTATGTGCAAAATAAGGTCTGTAATTCATTCTGTATAAATGCGTAATTCTGTGATTGTCAATTGTAGTCACTCAGTCGCCACCGACGGTTTTCTTTTACCATATTATATAGAATAGTAAATATAAATCCCTAGACAAACACACCAACTGTATGGCCCCAAAGTAAGCAGAGCTTGTGTTATGGATGACCATACAGCGAACTGGAGGGCTGCAGGGAAACCCAGAATACCTAAACATACTTCTATAAATGTAAACAACGAAGACCTGAGAACAAACATCCGTGGCCATCATACAAATGAATGCCCTGGCCAGGATCCGAACCTTTGGCGTATGAGGCAGGGATAATACCATGGACTCTACTCGACCGACATATCTAAATATTGTGGGTATTTCGCAATTCATACTTAACTGTAGGTAGGCGAGTGAAGTTACCGGCAAAAGCTAGTTTTAAAATAGATATTTGACTTACCTGGTGGCACCAAGAAGTGGTTGTAACCTGTAAGCAGTCGTAAAGCCGTAAGTGTGCTGCTGTGTGCGCAAGATGGATCCATCTCGTATAGAGGCGCATTTTGTTCCATTTTTAAAACTTTCACATTTAATAAACTATAGTTATTTTAGATTATTACTATCATATATGTTCTGATTTTATTTTTAAGAATAGCTTGAGTTACATTCTATTGCTCTAGCAAGATAAACGCACCTTTGTTCTGCCTATTGTAGCTATTCGTTACACAACACTTGCACATGTCCAAAAAAAATTTGTTTTTCAAAGTTGTTAATTTTCTTTATGTCTCAATGTAAGAAGAAGTAAGAATGGTCAAAAGTTATGAAACGTAAAAGGACTTTTAAAATACGAACGAACTAAACGCACAATCAGATTCGAAGTTTAAAAAGTCAACTTCACACATGAAAAAGCGCCGCTGTAATAATTACGGAGCGTTGGAAAATTCCCATTAGTTTATGTAATTTTCACGGCTTCCCTGATTGGTTAGAACGTAATTATTGAATAATTGGAACGCTTCGTGATTGGTGAACGGCGGAGACCACGCCCTAAGCGTTGGTGTGTTATATTGTACTTATGCCACAGAATGTAACTTGGATTTTAAATAGTTAATAGGCAGTCATTACGGGTAGAATGATTTGTGGTTCTAGGTGTTAATTTAAAAAAAGAACGGTGTTTGAGTGTATGAGTATATGTGAATGTTTAATAGTACGTTTTGTCTTTGTTTTTACTATATTTGCGTTTGTCCTACATCTGACCTGATGGAAAGAGATTATGAAGACCGGGATGTTACACGCCTGTTTAAGAGGGGCTTATTCAATCTTCTTTTAAAGCTTCCAGAACTACATGGTATTTTTTAACTACGTCATACAGAGCCGGCAAACCAGCTACCACCTGTGATGGTAAGTGGCACCCGCCTGGACGTCATTTATCGTAAGAGTTTTGTTGTATATCTTGTTGTTTATTGATTTATCGACTAACTACCTACGCGTCGCCGACCGTAGACTTAAGTTGGATTAGCCTTTGTCAAAGTAATTACACGAGTTGTAATGGCGGTCAAACTACCTGGAAGAGTGTAGTACCGCCCCAAATAAGATCTCAACAAAATACACTTGTCTACCGCTGAGAATGTTTTTTTCTCCCTCTTTTGTTTAGTTGGTTTTCTTGCTTTATATGATTTTGGATGGACACTTGTCAGTGGCGTGCTGGTCCTAAACCCTTGGCGGTGTGAACCAAGTAGGAGCTGTCAAATCGTGGGGTACCACTTTGACATGTATTTACTATGAATGGGGTTTGATTTGACTTTTAGTAAACTTTGTGTTTAAGCACAGTGATAAAAGCGCTTGCATTTGAACGCGGCGTATTGGGTTCGAGACAGTGCTAGAAGTTTCACGCAGACCTATTTTATGTTTTGTACGTCGATTTTAGTAGTTTTTCTACGAACGGATTTAAAAAAAAATTGTTCTCTGTTTAAAATGCCGTCTTGTAGCTCTAAGCAGTGTTAAGGAAAAATATGCTGTAACATGTGTCTGTTCTGGCCATAGAATTGCTCATTTCATGCAATGCTCGACGATGATTGGCCAAATATATTTGTCCACATCGTTGACGTTTCATTATTTGATCAACAACGATTGGCCGTATCGTGTTCATATCCTGCTGCACGAATTAACTCGCTATTATCTACTAATGTAGAATTAAGTTCCAGTAATTGCAAAGGCTGTTACTTCTTTTTAACCGGGACACATCCACGTAAATGTGATTGTGGCGGTCAAAATAGGAAGTACCTATATCAAAAAAGGGGGGTAGTACTGCAACGTTTGCTTGTGCCGTATCTAATAAAAGAGGTTATCGCACAAACAAACTTGCCGACAATTACGACTGGCAACTTACAAGCCTGTCATTATTAAATTTATTTGTAAATTGTTTAAAAGATAGAATATGTAACATTGTTCCATGGCATTCCATCGCGCCAAAAATAGTCTAATAATTATCGATTGTGTTATTATAAAATAGATTCATCTTTAATAAAAGTGGATTAAGTGATATATGTGTTTTTCCTTGTTAGTTAGGAAGACCTCCCTAGAGTAGACCTATTCCATCAAGGGTCCCGGACCGCTTGATGGTGGAGGCGCCGGGTACGTTACACATAGTATACACAAAGTATTGTTTTCGACCTTACTATCTATCTTACACTATTTGATCAGACCAGCTTTTCGTGGCGCCATCTGTCGAGGTCAATGGTAGTTTTTTTTTTAAACTTTCTGACAGCACAATTTACATGATAGCCAGTAAAAGATACTCTTATTTTTTTTTTAAGAAAACGCATTTCGCGTATTAAAGGCAAAAATCTACGCGATACATACGTCTGGTCTGTCGTAAATATTTTATTTCTAAGTATTATTTTTACATTTATTTAATTACTAAAAATAAAATTGTGCTAATGAATTAAACGTTTCTTCTATTCAGTGTTTGTATATTATACTATAAAATCGGATCAGCTTTTCGTAGCGCCATCTATCGAGGTAATTGATATAAAAAAAAATTTAAATTTGCTTGAGGAAAATAGTGGTAAAAGTGTATGGAACCAAACTAAAATACTCGAAATAAGCAAATAAAGTTAAGCCTATGTCAATGTCATTGAATGGTGGGACTCGTGTAGGGTATGTATATGAAGCTTGGCTCAAAATATTTGAAATAATCAAACGATGATTAATGGTGCGTTCCGTTTGCCGCTCACAGCGCTATCAGCGCTAAAAGTGCTAAAAACTGATTAACGCGCTAACATTCTGATTGTTCGTCGATTAAGTCTAAAGTTATAATTTCATTAAGATCTTTGACCCTGTATGAAGCATGAGCCATTTTTTAACATTATTACAAAAGAAAATTAATAAGCAAGCTCTTAAAATCTATAATCGACTAATAAAAACATCAACAAAGTAACGTCGTGTGTCAGTTTTGCCGGCCACTCACAGCGACCATGCTCCGTAGCTTTGCCACTGTGAGCGGAAAGATGGCGGCGTTTATGACGTCATTGATGAGGTATCGATATCGCTGTGAGTGCGCTCATGGGCAATCGTCACGGGTATATGAGCGCTGTGAGCGCTATAATCGGCAAACGGAACGCAGCAAGAGTCAACAATAATATTAGGTCTTTACCTATGAAATTGCCGTTTTTCACGAAATAAATGAAGCGTAATTTTTTTATATATTTTTTTATTTCTATTAATCAAAATAATCACCCATGCAATCAATGCATCTTTGCCAACGCATTGGTAGCTTATTGATGCCTTTCTTGAAGAAATCAGCTGGACGGGAGGCAACAAATTCTTCAAAGGCATTTTGTACTGCCTCTCGGGTATTGAATTTTTTTCCCGCCAAGAAGTTATCCAAATTCTGGAAAAAGTAGAAGTCTGTAGGCGCAAGGTCTGGTGAGTACAGCGGATGACGGAGAACTTCCAACCCCAACTCTTGTAGCTTGGAGACCGTCTGCTGTGCAGTATGAGGTCGCGCGTTGTCGTACAGGAGCAGTGGAGCCGAACGATTGACCAAAGCTGGTTGGAGACGTGCGAGCTTCTCCATCATTGTGTTCAGTTCTTCACAGTACACATCTGCAGTAATGCTTGTCCCGTTTGGCAAGAAGCTGTGATGAATTACACCCGCGTTAGACCACCAAACAGTGACCATCACTTTTCTAGGGGTAAGTTTTCGTTTAGGGCATTGTTTGGGTGCTGAACCAGGGCCCAACCAACTTGCTGAGCGCTTACGATTGTCAAACAGGATCCATTTCTCGTCACAAGTAACAATGCGGTTCAGAATTCCTTCATTTGTATGCCTGCTGAGCAGTGCAAGGCACGTCTCCACGCGTACTTCGCGCTGGCAGTCATTGAGTTCGTGGGGTACCCATTTGTCAAGCTTTTTTACCTTGCCAATTTGACGCAAATGGACCAATATTGTTTTGATGCTAACGTCGAAAGCTGCTGCTAATTCAGCCGTGGATTGAGTTTCATCAGCTTCCACAATTGCCTTTAATTCGTGATTGTCGACCAAAGTTTTCGGACGACCACGGGGTTCATTTTTCAGGTCAAAATTTTCAGAACTGAAGCGGGTAAACCAATAACGGGTGGTGCGTTCGTTTGTAGTGTTCGCTCCGTAAACGTCGTTGATGTTGCGTGCCGCTTGTGCCGCTTTGCTGCCACGACGGTACTCATACTCCATAATTACTCGAATTTTTAACTTATCCATGATGACGAAAAATGTTCGAATGCGTTGAAAACAAAACACTAACTATTAAAGAAATGACGATTTTAGAAAAAGAATTCCATGTTTGTCAAATAAAATTAATTTGAAATTAGAATTATCAGTCAAAAAAAAAAATATTTTCATTTGAAATGGGCAGTACGGCAAAACGGCAGTTTCATAGGCAAAGACCTATTATAAAATTTTAAAACTCGTTGTTGTTGTTTCTTTGCACACGTAAAAGCAGGCAAGTGACTTAGCCATGCAGCCATGTCATAGATAAATATAAATGTATGTATGTAATTATTAGGTTTATTTAAAGGCCGAAACCATTTCTGATATAAAATAATGTTCAAATTTAAATAAGTAATAACTATCTTTAAATCATAGCGATTTTCTTCAATATCCGATGTAAATTGTTCCATTAGGCCAAAGCCATGTCTGATGTCTTCTTTTCTTAGCATGCTCAAAACTTTTACTTTTGATTAACAGAACGAAGGTGACAGGTGTCATTCACAGGACATTGACATATTAGTTTACTACTGGCTTAGAAGAGCGCCCACTGTTGAAATTAATTGGCAACTGTTATCTTTTTACTGAAAACCGCTCAATTTAGAAAAATTGTAAAGACAAAAGATATAAAGTTATTGTTAAAATGGCAAGCGATTCTCAAGAGGACGGCAAGTTTAAAAAAATTCAAATTTCACAGACAAGACAAGACATGGTCAAGCTGATGAAGCTAATATGTACTGCCCACAACCGGAGTGATCACTCAAATTATTAGGTATGTCAAACCAAATATTTTTTTTAAATAATTTATTCATGACCAACAAACCAAATAAACTCAAATTAAATGTTTTAAATTATTTGTAGACTTAAAATATTTTTCTATTTAGGGATTTTTTTGGCAATGCAAACTATAACGACTGAAGAAGTTCCTGGAACTTCTTGTTAGGGAGTCGATCTCTCGCTTCGGCATACCGTCCATCATTACTCCCGATTAGGTTACTCAATTTCAGTCCCACCTGTTCCGACGGTTGATGCACATACGGTTCGTTACGAAGCGCCCCAGAACAACTTCTTACCACCCTCAAGCAAATGGTATGATTGAGCGCGTTTATCGCCAGCATTCCTAATATGCTATGGTGGTGCTTCGCTTAATGCTCTGTCTCTTGTGCCTTCGGGCATGCGTTCCTCATATAAGTATTATCTTAAATCATCGGTTGCTGAGATGCTTTATGCTAAAACTTTGCGTCTCCCTGCTGAAATTTTGGTTGCTCGTTTACATATCGCTGATTAAATTCAAAAGTACCACAAATGAAAAAAACTCTAAAACGTTTTTATAGCAAAAACATGTTTGGAATCTATCTTTTTTTTATAAAAGCAAAGACACCCATTGATTTTGCATTTATTGGTGCAAAAATAACGGAAACGTTACTTTTGAATTATCGTTTTGAACGCACAAATTATGATCTAAACCGCCATATTGTCAGTTGCGTGACGACAACCAAACCGAGAGCACGTCTTTTTTGAGCAAAAGTACCACATCACGAAAATTATCTGTGTTCCTTAATAAAAGTATAAAGAAAACCACCATATTTTGCATTAATTTAGTTTTCAATAGAGGATTCACGTAAGTATGACACTATTTTTAAATCAAAAGAACCATATTTCAAAAGTGGTTGTTTTGCACATAAAATGTACCTAAATTAACCATAGTTTTTTATTCGAAGTAAACTTATGTGATGATGTGTTGGTTTTGCATTTAAGTAATTTAATATAAAGTATGGTATTTCAAAACTATTAATTTTTAAAATAAAAAAATCCTTTTTACTGTTAGGATTTCAAATCGAAAAGGCCTTAGTGAGGAATACACTCGTTTAGATTTTATTTTTTGACAAAGTTGTACAACTAGGTTACTCCATAAAAATCTATTTTTCGAGGTAAATTACTATAGCATTTTTTGTGCAAAGCACAATAGGCAGTGTAATTATTGAATTGTAGATGTGGTTTTAAGTTTATAATTGTTACTTTTTATTACTATGTAGGTATGAACGTTAAAAATAGTACATTTACGTTTATAATAAAGGTAACTCGTCTTCTGTTGGAAAAAAAGGAAGCAGAATAGTAGGTAGTATTCATAAACGTTTATATCAAAAACGAAACTTGCTACAAAGTTAAGTGCAGTGCAGTGCACCAAGCAGAAGCTTATTCGAGGTTTTCGTACAGTTAAATGGAAATGGATATAAATATAATATATTTTTTGTTTAAAAGGTATAAAAAAGGGGTCAAAGGTGGTTTATTTTTATTTTATAGCAGGTTTTCAAAAAACTGAGGTCGTCAAGTGGATGGCTTTGGTATGTTTTGGTTATTTTTTGTATTTTTTTTTACAGAATGAGTAGAAGAGTACACAGAATTCTAAACATGGTAAAAGATAACAGTCAAAGCAATGACAATAATGAAGACTTTGTAAATTATCGAAAAACTGACAATGCAAATTTGGAAGACGTAGATGTGCCTCTGGATGAATCTTTTGGAAGCAATTCTATTCCTGACAGTCAGTGCAGTCTCAGTTTGCTGTCTCTACTTGATGATGATGTTTTAAAAAGCAAACCAAACATAGTTGTTCCAGAAAGTGATCATGATAGTGACACTTCTGAAACTACAAGTTCGTCGTCCTCTAGTTCAGATTACACTTCAGACGACAGTGTCCGAGATGCAGATTTTCAAATTTACAACGATCTAGATTTAAGTGTTTCAGATTCGGATAAAGAACGTTCTAATAATATAAACTTATTATCTAATAGCAGACTACAACAGTTACCGTCTGAACCTGGACCCTCTAGCTTACATAAAGATATGGACGAATTTGGCCAAAATAATCCAGTTACTGGCAATTTTCTCAACAACTTCCCAGTGATACAGGAATCTGAAACTATTGATGCTCAACCAAGTTGCTCACAATCAGACAACGACTACGTGCAGATACCTAGCATTGGTATATCAAGTGTTGAAACAACCTCTCCTTATGTAGAAAACGAAAACACTTCAAGAAGAGGTCGCAAAAGGAAAGCTAATCCAGAATCATGGAAGAAAAATATATCTAAACATTTAAGAAACTGTGGCAAACCATATATTTCGATGGCAAAAACTAAAAGGAATATAAATGAGAAGAAAATGGGGTCGGTTTGTTCAGAATGCAGGTTTCAGTGTTCAAGAATTACTAATGAGGAGAGATTAAATGTTTTTAACGAGTATTGGAATACTGGTGATTTGGAAGCACAAAGACAATTTATTTTTAATAACATGACTGAAATAGAACCTAAGTATCGATACACTCGCGTTGGTAGTTCACGTAAAAATCATAATAATGCTTACTATTTACCTATAGACCATAAACGTACGAGAGTATGTAAGGTGTTTTTCATGAATACCCTTTCAATTTCTGATACAGTAATTAGAACTGTTGTTAAAACCATAACCAAACATTACCAAAATTAAGAAGTGTGACCCATAAGTTTGTAATTAAAGGACACACACAAAATGAAGGAGATGCCGTACATTCCAATATTCAAAAAAATATTACTCGAGCTTTAAAATCCTCGCCCATTTATGTACCGGATCAATATATCACACTTATCAAAACTGCAAAAATGAAAGGCTCGCCATACATAGTTAAAGAACTTGCCCATGATAGTTTTGTGGATTTAAAACCCTTGGCTTCCGGTAACTATTCTACTAATGAAGAAAGAGAGAAAGTGAAGTGGTCGGACATAAAGGTAATAAAAATAGACAAATACGTAAAAAACAAGTTTCTATATAAAACTTCATACCAAGACAGTGAATTTAAATCAGTATCCACATTAAATAAAGGAAGGCAACAAAAATCTAATCAATCTGCAAATATTATTAGTACACCAAAGAAACTTTATAACCAAAAATTAAATGTTACACAAGCAAAAAAACAGGGTATTATTAATCTTATTAATAGAAATATTATTCCAAAATATTATGAATCTTTCTTTGTGAATCTTTAAGGCTGATATTTAATTAAAATTGTAACGTAGTACCAGTAAAACACCAAAACTCTCGTCTATGTTTATTTTTTTCGGTAAAATTAAAAATATACAAAAATGCCTGTAAATACAAACAGAAAAATATAAACAAAATTGAAATAAAAAAATGGTCACACAAAATAGAACAGAAATATTAATACAATTAAATTTGATCTGAAAAGAAAAAATAACAATAAAATAAAATTTTAATGAATGAGAATCCTTACCAAAAATTTTGGCTACGCACACTCGTGAACGTAAAAATAAATTATAGGTTTCTTAAAAAAAACTTTGATTGTAGATAATAAAATATCTTAACTATGTAATTTTGAATAATAAACTCGGAAACAATAATAAATAAATAGATTCAAGTTGCTTTCATGGATAATATTTCGTGACTGACTTGTCAAATCAAAACATTGCCGTTCTCCGACACTACGTAATTCCTAGTTTAAAATTACGTCGGGAACGACAAAAAAAATAAAATTTACTGACAAAAAGAGGTCGAAATAGACAACCGTCACAATACCCCGGGGGCCGGGAAAAAAAAAAAATCTGAAAGATTTTTTTTAGTAAAATTTCAAATTCAAACCAAATCAAAATAAACCGCATATACATATCGAATTTTAATATTTAATCTGCTAAATGAAAGAACAATCAAAAAAAAAAAAAATAATAATTAAAAGCAAAATGAAAATTAATATTAACATCCTATAGAAGAATTTTTCTGAAAAAACATCCTGTATATATGAAAAAAAAAAATAATACTGATATATTGCATATCAACAAGTTATTTAATAGAAAAAGAAAACAAAACAGACGAGAGAGAGAAAAAAAAAATCCTAAATAATTATCTTAAATTACATGGTTCATGAATGATAAAATTTTAAACATGTTCCTGGAATATACAATGTTAATATACATCGTTCAACTCCATCAACGTACATTATAATTACAACATACATTCTCTTTCATACTAGTCTTATTCCAACTACTGGAAATAAAACATCATGCAGTTAGAGTTGCTTATGAGGAATCGTATCCTAAATAAGTCAACTCAACAGAGTTGAACGCAACGGCAAAAGGCTTTAATAGTTGCCATCCGCTGAAAATATTAATAGCTTATGGCTTCTTTAACGTGTCGCTAACTCCCGCACGGTGATTACTATAAACAAGTTTCAGTTAAAGACTGAAATAAATATGCCGGAAAGAAAAGAAAATAATAGCCAGTCGTGAAACATTGACTTTTAAATAAAATCCAAGGGTCTTTTGTGAAGTAATTAAAATACTTATGTAATAAACATATGAAAATAATTCTCACAGGAAAGTGATTCAAGCGTATAAATAATACACATAGGTATGGTTTAGTTTAACGAGTTACCTTAATAAACGCTCGTGCAGAAGGCTTAATTTTACAAGTTGCAAACCGCTTGAAAAAAAATTGAAAGAAAAAAAAATGATAACATTTAACAAATTATACTATAAAGTATAATACAGATATTGAAAATAAGAGTTTACACTCCTAGAATTGCAAATATTAAATAAATTACACAATAAGTTAACCTAATACTACGATGATGATAATTAATTATAAGTTTTGACCAACGTCAATGTTAATGGTATAGCCAAACAATAATGAGGTGCATAGAAAAAAAAATAAGACAAAAAGAATCGGCTTATGCTCGCCGTGAGATAATTAGCAATAATTATATATGAATTCATATAAAGTAATTGGTAACAACCAATCTAGTCACTCAAAGAAGAAGTTAAACGCGGTAGATATATTATAGTAGATATATATATAAATATATTATAGTGAATGTTAATGATTGAAAATGGTAACAAATAAAGTTTTATGCCTGACCTCAATAATAATTATAAAAAAATTATTTTTAATATTGCAATTCTTCTGTTGATATAGTTCCTCCTCTCTTCTCCATAAACTACGTTTGAATATTCGGGCGCCAGTATGTAACGTAGTACCAGTAAAACACCAAAACTCTCGTCTATGTTTATTTTTTTCGGTAAAATTAAAAATATACAAAAATGCCTGTAAATACAAACAGAAAAATATAAACAAAATTGAAATAAAAAAATAGTCACACAAAATAGAACAGAAATATTAATACAATTAAATTTGATCTGAAAAGAAAAAATAACAATAAAATAAAATTTTAATGAATGAGAATCCTTACCAAAAATTTTGGCTACGCACACTCGTGAACGTAAAAATAAATTATAGGTTTCTTAAAAAAAACTTTGATTGTAGATAATAAAATATCTTAACTATGTAATTTTGAATAATAAACTCGGAAACAATAATAAATAAATAGATTCAAGTTGCTTTGATGGATAATATTTCGTGACTGACTTGTCAAATCAAAACATTGCCGTTCTCCGACACTACGTAATTCCTAGTTTAAAATTACGTCGGGAACGACAAAAAAATAAAATTTACTGACAAAAAGAGGTCGAAATAGACAACCGTCAAGGTAATAACCGTAAGGTATACACATAGGTTAAGTGAACTTTAAGCACTTATTTAAAAAAAAGTTAATATTTACAAAGGGTTGTGATTTTGTGATCTCAAAAGTGTTCCTTATTGCATTTAATACTTATGTTATAGTTATAAGTTATCATCTTTTTTCTAATTGTTGATTTATAAGTTTGATATTCTTTGTCATGTTTTTAAATTCTTGGTTTTATTTCGTTTTTATTTCTTAAACTTTTTTAAAACATGTTACAACAACTAAAGTTTTGAAACATGTTAATTTGCTTATTAGCTTGCTCAATTTTAGAATTTCGTTTTCGCTTTCATTGTTTTAATAAAACAAACAATTTATTTGATGGTTATGGTGCGATAGTCCATGGACTTAATTTTTTTTTATAATTTTAGAAGAGTTTGGAAGATTTTTATTTGTTATTTGAAAGAAAAATTTCATTTATTTTATAGTTTTTAGACAGCATTTTAATTGTATCATTAAATTGCAAGGCAATTTTTATTTTTTCCCTAAAAATTTCAAAGTAAAACGTAATAAATGTAATATTTTTTTTGATTTGTGGTTGTTTTACTCCATATTAAATACATTCCAAACATATTTTTTATATTCAAAAGTAACTTATATGCGTTTATCTGTTCTAGCATTCAGCCAATTATAAAACGACTTAACACATTTAACGCAGCTTAAAAATACGCTTCTAACTATGTATAATATGTATACTATATTTAATTTAATGAGAAAACAAATCACAAAAAATAGATGTTTGTTTTTTAAATAGCTCTCCTGAAAAAAAGTGTAATTATGATTTATGGTAGTTTTGAATTGAAGCAGCGATATGGGCCAAATAGTTGCCCTGCTGAGTTAGTCGTTTTGCTAAAGCGACATCTCCATTTTTAAAGATCTCGCGACCTGATCGTATTTTATTTCGCACCCAACACTCGCAATCCAACAAAACACACTTGCAGGCTCGATGTTCTCCACTCTCTTCATTATTTTCTTGAATTTATTGAGGGGCCTGCCAGCCGAAACTAATTCAATCCCTGGATTTTAACAACGAATTGACATTCCAATAAATGACTTGCCACCTTTAGCCAGTCTACATTTTGGAAACGCTAGCTTACAAAGTAATCATCGTCATGGTTCTCTTCGTTAGTCATAAATTAATTAATATTCTTGTGAATATTTTCATTAATATTTGTGATGCAAGGGTTAATATTAAATATTTTTAAACTTTTCGAGTAAACGTTTCTCTATTTCCTCATTTATATATTCCACGAATAGTTCCTGCAAAGTGAGGGTACCATAAGACTCAAAACTATGAAAATAGTTAAAATATACCATCCTGGCTGTATGCACATCAATCAGTTAGCAAATTTTTTTAACCACGAACGCTGCAGAATAAAATTTACTCGGCAGTTGTGAAATTTGGAGCCATTGAAGTTTTGAATCCATGGTTATTTTAAGAAAAACGGAATTAATATTGGTTCAACCTGTTACAATTAAGATGCAAGTTTGATTCGACTTGTTTGACATTTTTTTTTGTCATTAAATACTAGATTATTTACATTAAACCACTGGACAACATTGGAGCATTGTTTGCATCATCAACATTGGTTTTTTGTCGATTAATTTTCTAAATCAATGATGTATCATCAGCAAACAACACAATACATCGTGATTCTTGCCTAATATATAGGGTATATTATCTATATAGGCTAGGAAAATGAAATGGCCCCGAATTGAACCTTGGGGTAGTCCCATCCTCACAACCGGCCCAGACTACTTGTTATGGTTAACCTTTACCTTTTGAGTTCTAATACTTAGTTTTGGAATCAAAAGCTTGAAATCAGTGCCCCAGTTCAACGCCTGGATCTGTGGTTGAACGGCTCCTTGTGAAATGACCCTAAAATTTTTAAAATAAATTTTTCAAAAAGTTATCTACACGCAGTTTATATTGAAATCGGTCTAAAATTAGAAGGGTCGTTCTATCACAAAACTTCCCACTAGCAATACAGATGTTAGGAGTTATTACATGTATAATAGAAAATAACATTTTTACAGATATACCCCACAGATCGGTTGTGTTTTTAATGTCAATTGCTGTGTATGAAATGTTAAATAAATAATATCCAAGGTCCTCTATGGGAAGGAATTTCAAGTCCACCTTGTACTCACTTTCACAGCTTTTTAGCGATGATTCGGCTGTCACGGGCTATGCATTTATAGTCGAAACTGGAATATTAGCGAATTTCTTCTCAAACGAACTCATAATATTTTCATCTGTATTTATTATTATCAATTATAAGCTTAAACTAATTATCTTTTTATTATTTCCAGTTTCCATTAATTATGTTCCAAAACGTTTTCGTCTGATGAGTAGGTACTATTGTTTACCTTGTTATTGAAATAAAAAAAGAAGTAGCCGCTGCGCAAACATTTTTATGGTGTAATTTTTAACTTTACTGCAAAACCCGACGTTTTTACTGTATGATTTCTCATGATAAATCAATGAATATCTACTGATATGTATACCTATGTAGCCTAATCATTGCATGATGTACAAGGGGATATAGACTTTTTTGAAGCGAATACCTTTTTAAGTTGTTTGTTTATTAATATCAAGTACGTTTTAGAGAATTTCCGCAAATGAGGTTTGATCACTGCGAATTTCACTATCGAAATAAATATTTGATTAAATTTCGATTATAAAGAGAAAATCAAATGTCAATTTGCATTTCTATAAAACTGTGTAATGTAAAATCATTACAATTTCTACATCGGAGCTGTACAAAATTACACTGGTATGGAGCATTGACGTCATTTAACCCGAAAAGAGATGATAAGGCCCATCAGTTTCAGCGATCGGTACATCCGAAATACTGCTCGACGGAACCGCACCGTGACCGCCATGATCTTGGTTTGATAATAATATCAGGATTGATAATAAGCGTCAAACCATCCAAGATAATTTATGTACAGTGGGTTAGTCTGAGCGACCTGCGTTCCCGTTTACAATGGGCTTGTTTACACATAGATTAGGAGGAAGAAGACTGGCGTTGTTTATGCTTTCCTGATGAATCACATTTTGGATCGAGGCTGGGTACAAGACGCAATCGAGTTTGGAAAACCTCTGGAAGTCATGAATATTTAAGATACTTAGATATTTTAGATGAAGAGTTCGTGGCCTAAATAAGAAAACACAGGAATAATGCAATTTTTTGTATTAATTTTTCTACATACTCTCCTCCTAGGTCACAGCACTTAGTCCAGCGGTCCTCCAAAGCCTTGATCCCATTTATATAGAAGGTCTCGTCAAGGTCTTCAAAAAAGGCATTTACGGCCACTTGACCTCCTCATTGGTAGAAAATTTCATTCCACCTAAGTGTTATTTTAGTTTTGGATATAGGCGGAAGTCAGAAGTAGCCAAATCAGGTGCATAAGGGATGAGGAAGCAATTCGAAACCACAATTCACAATTTGAGCCATCGATTCTGCATATGTGTGAACACGAGCGTTGTCCTGATGAAACAAAACTTTCTTGGTCAACAATCCTGGTCTTTTACACTTTATTTCCTCGCCTAAACGACGTAATAGTGTGCAGTAGTATGCAGAATTTATAGTTTGACCTCTTTCTAAGTAATCAACCAAGGTGACACCCTTAAAACCCCAGAAAACTTGGCTTTCTTGGGGGTCGGAGATCCGGGTCTCTTCCATTGTTTAGATTGTTGTTGGATTCAGGAGTATAGTGATGAACCCATGTTTCGTCCATAGTAACAAACCTTGCCAAAAATTCGTTTGGATCAGATTGAAAAAGCTCTTAACATACTCTAGAAATCGTGAGCCGAGTTCGTTTCTGTTCAACTGAAAGGAGCCGCGAAACCCATCTTGCAGACACCTTTTGGAACCCAAATGCGTTGACGATCATGTTTTGTGTACGTTGTATATGAAATCCCTATAGCTTCAGCTATCTCAGATATCTTCAATCTTCTGTCTTCATACCTTTCCTTCATACCATCTGATCACATATCTTTTCGATGTTTTCCTAAGGCCATCCAGAGCGGGGGTCATCTTTGATGCTCTCTCGTCCACGTTTAAATTCAGCTGTCCACTTTTTTTTCATTGTATACGACGGAGCAGATGTTCCTAAAGTAGCCACCATATCTTTATAAATCTGCTTTGGAGTTAAGTGTTTCTTGTGGAGGTATTTGATCACGGCACGGTGCTCTAAACTATCAATTTTCAAAATTAATGAAACTTACTCTCACATAATGTTCAATAAAATAAATAATTACGCATGTATCTCAGAGAAAAATTGCACAGTGACTGAAAATTTTGAGGGTAATTAAAAAACTGAGAGAGTAGTTTTATAATAATATGACAACGCTATCTATGTTAGGCCGCGAACTTTTCAATCCGCCTAGTATTGTCAGGGAGTTCATCCGTATGGTGGGGGAACATAATGATATGGGCTGGTATGTCGATCCCTTTGCGAGGCCGGTTGGGTAGTTCGTTCAACTAACGCGCGATAATGCACATTCACTCACGGCAGTCACGGCTAGAGTCGTAACAGGCACTCTTGCCGAAGCTGGTAATAACGTTCAGCCGCGGCCTGCTCAATCGCCAGACCTCGACCCAGTTAAGAAAACCAGGATCACTTTTTACTTACATTCCTATGTTTAAATTAAAAACATACCCTTGTATTTTGTAAAAATTAAGAAAATTGCTGTTTTGAAAATTGTGGTAAATTAATTTGTGCATAGGAATTGATTCTTATGAAACAATCTCAGACCTATCAAAAGGAGATTTTGGTGGTCTGTAAACTCAAACCACATGCGTAGATAAACGGAACAGAGACAAAGCTTTATACAACCGCACGAATCGGTTGCACTACTACAAGCACGCGGGGCATGTGTGCGTGACCACTGGCCGCTTGTCACGTACGCGGCGAGATAGGTCAAAAGACATTGTCAAAAGGCACAGCCAGTTGACAATCTCAGGGTCATTGCGACGCAAGTTGTTTGTTTTGTTAGTTGCAAGTTTGATTATGTTAATGTAAAAACGTTGTATTTTTTTATTAATAAAGGTTGTTTATTGTACTGTGTGTATGAATAATTCTAAAAAAACATAAAATTGAATTGCTCGAGCCAGTTTCGCGAATATTTCGATCTTGAAATAAATATTGTCAATATTTGCAATGAAATACTTAAACGTATTAAAGATTGTAAATTTGACATGCCATGTGAGTGTTTCCCTTTAGATTACTTGAAAAAACTATATGTTAGGCTATAGCTATAATTATAGTTAATTAAAATTTACCACACCATCAAAAGAACCAATAAATTTTTAAAAAACAAAAATTATAAAAAGAAAATTATTAGAGTTAGTAATTTGTGAAGTATTCTATTATACTGAATAATAAAACTATTTAACAAATGTTTTGTTTAATTTGTCTTAACCTATTGTGACAACCCTACTAAAATAGGTAACAATTTTTCACGTTCTTAAGAAGCTTTGTCTCTGTTCCGTTTATCTACTCATGTGCTCAAATTATAATACTGCCAAAGCAAATAAACGGCAAAAACACTCAATCTGTCATTCAATTAAAATCAAATACCTATGATTGAATTAAATGAAAAATGACGGCCAAGCAACATAATAAATAGTAGCCCTGTCTCATACGCCGGAGGTCCCAGGTTCGAGTCCTGGTTCGGGAATTCATTTGTGTGATGAACACAGATGTTTGTTCTCTGGTCATGATTGTTGATATTTATGTATGTAAGTATCATGTACGTATGTTTTATGTATGTTTATTCTGGGTTCATTTTTAATTCCATAACGCCTCTACGAAACAGAGATGGCTACAGCATAATATGGAAATTTAAAATGCGTATGTACTTGTTACATGAAGACCTACAGCAGGCGATCGTTGGGTACCCGCTCCAAAACGACACAAGCGCTGCAGTCAAAGCTATTATCCAAAGGCGTTATCCAAGATCTGTCTGGACGGAAGTGCCATCACCCATGTGAGACATGCAGAAACTGCAAAACAAACGTGGGAAGCGCTCGCCGCCGTTTTTGAAGTCAAAGGTATGGGACGACGATTAGCTCTAGAAAAGAGATTGTATCGATAGAATTTAATAATGATATCGAAAAATACAAAAATAATATCATGTGCACTGCGCAAGACCTGGTAGACTTAGGAAAGTTTATTGAAGTTACCAGTATAGCTGCCGTAATCAAAATCAGACACAATTTAATTTAAAAAATGTTCCCATATTACAAATTTGGTTATTTAGTCAAAGCAGATAGTACAACAGATGACCTACTAATAGTCAGTATATCAAATTAAAGGGCAATAAATATAGATTATCATACATTCATTAGTTTGAATATATAGTCCTTCCTACCATTGTAAGATATTTTTTTAAATATATCTTTTCCCCGATTTTTTTAGGATTCACTCTAGGTAATGACAGTCAATCAACAAACTGACAGATTGTTGATTGACTGTCAAAACTAATCCGCCAATAAGGTTCATTACTTGTGAGTTCATTCGACATCGTTTTGTTACTTTTTTTGACATTGACATTGATACATTCAAAAGAAAACAAAATGGTAGCTTATGATTGATTTTTCGCAAATTACTTATTATTTTTTTACAAGATTTTTAAATTTAAAATTAGAGAAGTTTAAGGGGGAAAAGGTCACTCCTGAGTTAATCTTTCATTTGTACTTCTGACCATTAGCTGGTCAAAATCCCATATTGGCTATGACCATCATCTTTATCTTTTTCTACATTAATGGCAATAAGTCACTATTGATGAAAGATAAATTTATCAATTGTACCGTTATAAAATCTACTTAAACCAGATTTTTTTTTAATGACTGGCCACCCATGTATTTATAAATTTTTTCATACCCAAGAGGTTAGGACTTTGCTTGAAAAATCCGATAGCATTCATTTATTTCGGGTTATAGTTTTTATGACAGTAAATTAATATTTAAAAAAATTAACTTTTCTTTAAAAAAAATATCAAAGGTGATACTTGTGATAAATTATGTTTCGTATTTAATTCAGAACGGCCACACGTTGTACTTTTAGACATTTCAAGGTTATCCATTAATTACCGGATACCCTGTATAATGTAATTTGGATGGGTACTATAATAAGTCTTTTGTGTTCTTTAGTCTGTTGTATTATTTATATTTTGATGCTTTTATGGCAACCGAAGGCATCACGGGGGGACTGTGATGGTCCCCCATCCGCGGAAGAGACTTCACCGGCTGGAGACTTCATGTGAGTGTGGGTGCCCAGGGGTGAAATTTGCCCATCGCCAACCTGTACTCCTCCATAGCAACTCCTCCCCTGCCGATCGCTGCCTTTAGTTGCCGCCACAGTGCAATCACATTTTCCTCCTTTACCCGCCGCCGCCTATAATTGGTGTACTGGCGTTGTGCTACCACACAAGCTGCTCGCAGTTGCGTGAGGTCGGTGGTCCCCCAGTACACCTGGAGCTTCGGGGGACGATGCCTAGTACGGGGCATTGATGCATTGCAGACCTGAGACAACGCGCCCCGTAACCATTCCGCTTCGTCCTCCACCATCACGGGGCCCACAGGCGCGGACACCCACGATTGCACAATTGCAGCTTCCTTCACGAGGTCCCTGTCGAGGTGCCTCAACTGCCACCTCGGGCCGTCGTCACGCACGTGCTCACTGATCCCCGGTTGAGAAGGGGCAACCCTTGTCCCTTCTCAACAAACTTCTCCAGTGCCTCGCCAAATACAGTCGTCCTGACAAATCTTCAATCAACCACATAGCGACGTATCCCGGACCCTTCGCTACCTTTTTGAAGGGTGGGGAGTTCGTCGTGCCCCATCGCATGATCCCAACGGAGCCGTTATTGTCCCGGACCCAGTTCTCACAGGGAGGGACGCAGTACGGCTCGCAGATCACTGCCACGTTTATCCACCACTCCACCAAGCTCTGGAACAGGAGGTCCTGAGCTCTGGCGCAGTGCTCGATATTTGCCTGGAGGAATCGGAGTTTGTAGCCCATAACTAGGATTCCATGGCCACAAGTCCGTCCCTGGACACACCAGTTGAGCCAACTGCGTTGAGGATACAGTCGGTGGTGGTGGCTACCAAGCCACCTTTTAGGCCCGGGGGCATGGCACGATTTGCACCCCAGCCTATGATCGGCCGGCTTCTTGGCATCCACGCACATAGTGCAGTGTGCAGTGGCGGCGTTGCTGTCGCGGGGTACGTCGCCCGATTTTCCAAAGCACGACTGTCATCCCATTTGGGACAGACAAATCGCACCCCAACCACCAAAGGATACCCTGCCGCCCACTATGGGTCAGACACAGGGCATCGACGAAGCAGACTGCCGCCCGATATGGGACAGACGCAACCCAACCACAGGAATGTTTTCGCTTCGCCCGTTGCTGGATTGCAATGGGGTACTGAGCCCCCCGGCCACGACAAGGCACATTGTAATTGGGGGGGGGGGGTTATATTGACGCTAGGATTATTGTGTTAAGTGTTAAGTTATTGTTTTCCAATTTATGTACAATTTTTTATTATCTTAAAATTTAAATAAAACACTTTTTACCGGATATTATCGCGTATATTTTAGATAATTTTAAAATTATTTCGACGTTTCGGCATCTTTGCAGTTGCCGTGGTCACGATAGACTATGGTGTTGTTCATCTATTGCCAGTAATAAAAACTACATGATTGTCAATACATATTAACGCCATCTGTTTCTCAGTCTTCTCGCATAACGTCCCGGATTGACACAAAAGGCACTGACTGTGTCCTGAGTTTTGTTTGCAGTCTAACAGTTTGCTGGTTTTTCATTTTGATGTTAACATCAAAATGAAAAACCAGTATGTATGTAGTATGTATCGTATGTAACAACAAGTATGTATCGTGAAAATTTAAGAAAATATATTTTTATTATCTTTTTATAATAATTTTATAATTTAATAAATTATATCCAAATTAATAGTTTTAAAATATTTTATTACTTAATAAACATATTACATTATACATGTTTTTAATTTCTATCAGTCACCTATAAAAACACACTATTGAAATTACTCATCGACAGCAATAATACACAGCACTACGCAGCGTCTACGTCATCCCGTATGGCCCATGAGTGGAGAAAAGAGAGATACACTCACGGCCCGCTCCCACTTTTTATGACCGAGTCTAGAGCGAGAAAACAACGATACTATGCGTTTCAAATAACAATAGGACCGACTTAGCTTCATATTGTGACGCCATAGCTGTCAATTCGAACCGGTTAGGTAGCGTGAGCAAAACATGAATTTTTTAAATAGAATTTACTCAAACAAGCAATTGCTTCTAGCGTCGAACTCTCAATTTGGCTTCGTGACTTTTGACGTTTTTGTCATGCCATTGGATTTAAATTAGAATTGAAAGGTGGCAGTCTCAAATTTTCAGAACCGTGAGAGTTGAAAATGTTATTTTTGACATAGTTTTTTGGTGGTTTGTGCCTTTTTATTAACTCATAACAGTTCTTTTTTTAATACAGTTTTATTTTGAAAATTTTCTTTTCGATATAATACTTTAATAAATAAAGAAAACTAAATCATTATGTTTATGCAAAAACATTTTCTTTGCAGACCATAATTTTCAAGTGAAAAGAAATGTCACAACCTTGGCTAGGTCTTTGTACGCCATCTAAAAAAATTTACAAATAAATGGTAATTATAGGAAAAATACAAATAATTTGATTTAATTAGTAATTAGATGATAACAAATTAAAAAAGTTGACATTATTTGTGTTCGTTTTAGCGGGCAACAGCGCCAATGAGTCTTTTCTATGGCGGAAGTTGTCAAGTGAAGTTAGTTCACTCACTAAGTAAAGGGGACAGCCACCTCACTCACAGCACACTTCACTCACATCACGTTGATAGTTCTGCCCTTCTTATTGCAAAAGCAGTACTTGCAAAATGGCGGTTTCGAGATAAACGCGGTAAACATATTTTTTGATATCTAAGCAGGAAGTCGTTGTTATATAACTTTTGAAATATGCCTCAAAATTAAGAAATAAAATAAGCTTTCCATTACAATATTTTTAGGTCTATTCAACTGTCTCATTTCGATAAAATGCGCAGTACTGCATTTTCATTTACCATCTGGATTCAGTATCACTAAGGCATAATGCAGTATTTGTGTTTATTACTGCAAAATCGGCTAGCACGTGTTCAATACTGCGTTCGTAGTAAGCAATTATGTCCTATTTTTAGGCCTACCTAGTTAAATGTCGGTAAGTTTTACTTTACAAAATAAAACACTAAAGTACTTAAAAAAGTTATTTTATATTTCTTTGATTATCACAATTAATATGGCATTATTATAATCAATCAGTCTTCATAAATCTCCTTCAGGAACATTGTTTAAAACATTAATCTAAATACTTTTATTCATCACTCTTTTCAATTGTAAAAACATTAAAAAATATAGACGGAATTCATCGTCAAAATTTAACAATATGTTCCAAAATATTAAATGAAAAATGCGAAGAAAAGCTTACAGTCTTATTTCAAATGTATGTATTGTAAAAAATTCAGTGAAGATGGTGAGCAAAGGTGTTGTTTTTTAAAATTTTTAATTTATGACAAATAGATATAATAAAGATAATAATAAATCTCAAACCAGGGTCAAAATTTTTATAATTGCTGACAGTTTTCACTATCAAGTCGAGAATCAGCTTCAAAAAGCTTTAAAACTAAAAAGCACTCAAAACATTCTCATCCAAAATAGCTTCACTCAAATGTAGCGAACTCCAAAACACGGTCAGTCCATAATAACTCTTAATTAATAACATTGACACAAAAACTAAAAGTCCTTTTCAAACCAAATAAAATTGTCTTAAACAAAATAACAATTCTTTTTAAGTAAAATAATTCTTCTTAAACAAAATAAAAATCCTACGAAAACAAAATAACAATTCTTCCAACAAATAAAATAAAATAACACTAATATATTCTTCAATATAACTATGCTCTACAAGATCCACCGACTCTTCATTTACGGGAAGATTTTCCCAAAATAACTGCTTCAACAGGTGCTTTCCTTGTTAGCTATCATGTTCAATGCCTGCTTCGACCTTAGCTACTTTCCAAAAACTTGGTAAGAAGTGACAGTCGTAGGCATTCCCAAGCCGGGTAAACCTCTGAATATCCCGGGTAAACACAGACCCATCAGCCTCCTCAAGGCTATGGCTAAACTTCTTGAAAGAGTCGTACTCTCTCGAATGTGGAACCATCTGTCTCCAACAGATGGCGATCCCCTCATCATTCCCATCAGTCCGGCTTTCGCGCTAAGCACTCTTGCCCTCAGCAAGTACATCGTATCCACGGCTTCTATCCGCGGCGTAATAAAACGGTTGCGGTTTTCTTTGACGTAGCCAAAGCTTTCGATAAAGTCTGGCACAGCGGCCTCGTTTATAAACTCTATAAGATAGGCTTACCGGATCGCCTAGTCAGGATAATGGCGTCGTTTCTCAAAGATCGTACGTTTAGTTTTAGACACGGAGGCACGCTTTTCGCGCCTCATCCCATAAAAACTGGAGTCCCTGAGGGCTCAGTCCTCGCCCCTCTGTTATACACCGTGTACACAAACGACATTCCCACCCCGCCGAAAGGCGTCGAACTCGCCCTCTTTGCCGACGACACCGCCCTTTACACCAAAGGCAAATGTGTCCCGCACCTCGCCCTCGATGTATGGTTTCAAAAACGGCGTATCGATGTGAACCCAGACAAGACTTCTGCGGTTTACTTCTACTTCAAACACCGTCGCATCGCCGACAATCTCCACGTTCGAATGTTAGGTATTCCCATCCCCTGGAAGCACAATGGTAAAAACTTAGGCGTCACCCTAGACCAGACGCTTTCTTTCAAGCCACACGTCGATAGAGTAATGAAACTCGCCCGTCTTTACTTCGACCGCCTATATAGTATGTTTCGTAGACAAAGTAAAATGTCATTTAGAAATAAACGTACTTAATAAGACCTGCGTTAGACCCGTCATGACTTATGCGTCGCCAATCTTTGCCCACGCCCGACCCTCCCTCCTGCACAAACTGCAGGTGGTCCAAAATCTCTTCTGCCGCAGGGCCACAAACGCACCTTGGTACGTGCGTAACGCGGACTTGAACAAAGATCTTGAACTACCTAAAGTGCAACAGCACCTCAAAACACTCTCGGAAGCGTTCTTCAAACGCTCCGAATCCCACCCTAATCCTTTAGTTCGAGAGTCCGTGTCGTATACTACTCCTGTCATAGATTCGAAGTTCAAAGTCGCTAGACTGAGAAACGCGTACAAGAACGTAGCCACGCAACTGTCACTAGATCTCGAAGCCCTTCACCGCAAATTCTAATTCTAATTTTTATTTGAATAAATTTAATTTCTCTTTGCAATTTTGAGCACCTTCAGTGCTATGAATTCACCTTCACAAAAAAACCACGCAGCACTGTGGTATACTGCGTTTGGCTTTAGTTAGTATTCGTAAATAAAAGAATATGCTAGATGAAGTTGCAGTAATTGTATCAAGTACTGCACAATCTTTTAGCATGTGCTAAATACTGCAGATCCTACTAGTAACAGTAATATTTTTGTGCAAGTGCTGCGCATTTCGTTAAATAAAAAACATGCTTATAGTAAAAAAAAACAATCGAAATAATTTTTATATGTATATATTGGAACCTTGAGATATCATTTTTGTAAAAAAGTGAAAATCGCAAAATTGTCGATTACTGCAAGTACAATTAGCAGGGCAGAGTTGTCTGTCTGTGAGTTTGATTGTTCGTTGCGCTTCAGTTCTTTCTTTCGGTTTCTTTTTAACTATACAACTGTTAAATAAGCTAAAAATATTCAATTCAATTCAATTATTTGGACTTAATGGCAACCAGCCATCGATACTACTCGATACACAAAACTAAAAGATGTATGTAAACCTTAGCTGTCAAAATGACATATTTTTCCGCCATGTTATTTGTTGTTTGTTTTGCACACTAATAATGCACAATTTAATTTCCCACCAATAAACAAAGTGTTTTAATAACAATTTAACAATCAAAAAGTTTTCTAAGCATCTCAAACAATTTTTTGATAAAGTGTACATAGACCTGGCCCAGACTCCTTGCATTTTGGGACATTTCTTAGACAGATAGAGGTCATTGACGTTCCTATTCTCATTTGAATCGCATAGTACTATAGTACAGACAGTGCTCACTGAGCACTGCTCAATAGAAGCAGTTTAGCAGTAGTATCACCAGCTAAATAATTAGCTGACTTATAATATAAACAATGTAACAGATTCGAAGAACAATGAATTTCATAACAGAGGAAATCAAGTTTCTTAAGTAATATAATATAATAAAGTAACAAAAAACACGGGTATGCTTTTTATTTTTGTTTTATGAAATAGTAACTATAGATTGTTTGTTGCCACCAGCAAGAAATATTGAAGTTACACGTTTTTTTTAAGCATTTGCGAGAAAATTCTACGGGCATTTTTTTTATATGGCAATGATTAAGTGATGGCAGCGGGAGGCCGATTATCTGAAAAATAAAAAAGTCATTCTTTCCTGAAGTTGCGTCATCCACATGTTCTGTTTCCAGTGAAATATTTAAGAATAAAATAAATTATTGAGTTGAAGACACAAGAATAAAATGTTGTGCGCTACGAGGGTGATCGGCCGAAAGGCTTTGGATTGCTCAGGCATTGGATCCGACTTCTACAATACACACCGGAACTTCTCTACAATTCTAAAACATGTAAGAATTTACTTTCAGAAACGAAAGAAAATCACCTGTCACATATGAAATTGAAATTTTTTTGTTATTTCAAATTTTAAGTCTGCTTTATTCAAATCATAATTTCATATCAAATTTAACCCGGTGATATGTTCTTTCGGTGCACGTGAATCAATTTACTCGACATAATTTTACTGACTTATTTAAAATATTACTTCGTTCCAGACCACAGGAACCACAGTACCAATTTATCAAAGACATGGAGTGCAATACAGGAACAAGTAAGTACAGTTTTCCTTGATTGTCTAGATGATAGTTCCTAACCTAACCTAACTTTTTATTATTAACTCTATCTAGGTATTACCTTTGATAGATCAATAAATTAGAAAATTTACTCTATTTTTCGAGCAATGTTGTAGCTAAGTGTCTACACTGTAAAATGTAATAATACACAGTAAAATTATGAAAATATTGTGCAATATTGAATAATAATTATTATCTAATAAGTACTTGCATTAAAATGTAATATGGTACTAGCCCACACTTTTTTATAAATTGGTTTTAATAAACTAGTCAAATAAGCTAGCACAGCATCACCTTCAATATCATCGCATTTTGAAAATTAAAAGGCACATAACAGTTTATGATAGTTCTACTTTGTCTATGTAAAGAATAAAAGAGAAAAATTTTCACAACAACAAGCACAAAAAATTTTGCATCTAGAATGTTTCTACAAATGAACATAGAATTTATTGAATGTTCTGCAAACTACACTGTATTTAATTGTTACAACAGTTGGTGATGCTGTCTCAACCTCAATCTAACCAAGTGGTTTTTTTTCTGTCACATGCTACCTAAATAGAATGATAAAAAACTGATGAATATAAATGCTAGTTCAATAGATACTCAGCTTCTGCCTTTTTATTACAAATGATTTAAGTTTGATTCAATTACACAATTATTTATAGGGATATTTTATATCATCTTTTTCTAATATACACATGAAAACCACCAAATTTTAAAAACTACAAGATTTTTTACACTATGTAACTTTTCCTTGAAAGTAATATTGAAATGGACTCGAGTCTGTTTTAGCTAAATTAAATCCTTCTGCAACTATCTGCATAACCTGCAACAATGTTGAGTACATCGAAGAAAAAGACTGTAGTTTAAAAATTACTAATGAGTTTTAATTCAAATTAATTAGTTGTGACAACTAAGTAGGTACTCATAGTACGATTTCAGGTAAGGAAGGGAATGATTGAAAAATTTTCTCCAATCTTTCAATTTTAAAAATAATACACACGGGGCAATAAGTACATACTAACTACTTTGATAATTTACCAAGATAAATAATGGAGCTCCTGTCCTTATCCTAAAATATAGTAATCTAGTGGCTTGGTCCAGTACATGTCATGTGACATTTGTTTGTAGAAAGATGTCTTCATATGGCTTTTAACTTGAAGTTTTCTAAAGTTTTCTTCAGATACCAAGTTTTAATCAAAGGACATATCTTTTTTTTTTTTATAAAATTTCCTTTTCTAAAAAGAAACATCACTGCAATTATATCAAAATGAATTATTTAAATAAATTTGAAAGAAAGTAGAAAATTTATTTTTCACTAGCTTTTTCTGTCAATTCAAGTAAAGCTACTTCTAGATTTCATGGTTTTTCCGTTTATCAAGTTTATAATCAAAATTTGCTACTTATAATTAATCCTATCGATTGGTGCCATAAAACACAGGGTACACATATAACTCTTGGGTTTTCAATTCTTTGACTCTAGTTTTGCTGCTTCTCTTTCAATAATTTCCTTTTCATATACAAAACTAACTGCAAAAGAAGTACATAACCAGTACTTTGGTAATTGAGTCAAGTAAATAAATGGTGGCATAAAATAACTTAAATATATGTATGCAATATATGTTACATGGGTGTAGCAAGACATCTTCCTTTGGCAGTCAAATGAACTATGTCTAGGAGTCCATGTTAGAACTGCCACCTCTGTTATAAAATTCTTGTAAATCAAAATGTTAACAAAAAGTTTATTCAAAGTGATGTACCATTAGACTATAATAACATTCTCATATTATCTCTCAGAGGACACTGTATTTCTGGGTTTTTTACAATAGATTTTTGTTAGGTTTATTTGAGGCAATATAAAAAGGTTCCCTTTATTTTGGTTTAACATATTACAAATCTAAAGAACAGCATAGCCGATCAGTACCCATGTCTATATTTGGGTAACTTTTGCAGCTATGCGAGAGTAACGCATGTCACCAGCTAGTCATTCAGCTATTATGCTATTGGCTTTCCTAGAAGACGTGCTACATTGTAATGTTCATTTTAATTCTGCCAAAAAATGTAATATCTTTAATATGCCAAATAATGTTACCTGAATTAGTTACTTCTTTGAGTTATTTGAACATTCAAAACTTTGGACAGTGAAAAAGATTAGTCTGTTAGATAACAAACAAGGTTTGATGCATGTTATTTTTTTTTTAGGCTTCTGTAATTTTTTTGGACTAGGTATGCCAGTTCATAGTTTTTTTCAAATATAAACAATTGTTCAATATTTAAAATTATGTTCTATTGCCCAATGATACAATGTAAAACTTGTACAATATTGAAGCATATTTATACTTTTTACAGATCGGAGGGAGTCCGAGGAGCAGTTATCGGTATTGATCTTGGTACTACCAACTCATGTGTGGCCGTTATGGAAGGAAAGACACCAAAGGTAATGTATTAAAAATATGATTGACCCTGACACAAAAAAGGGGTGTTATATGTTTAACATGTGTAGTGAGTGCCAGACGAAGATGCACCCCACTATTTTAACCTGTTTTGTAGGTAGCACTCACTCCTCTCATATAAGAGACAGACTGGATCAATTTTTTACTTTTTTGAATGGTGAGTTGCTATGTTTGTTGAAAATCAGTTTAGCCATTTAAAAGTTATGCATGAATTTGACTGTCAGTCGGATGGCTTTTCAATTTGTGCTACTAATAACTTGTTTTCAAGTATCTTATATCTAATATACAACATGTAGTTTTTAATTGCCCATAACTTTAGGCAATTAATGAGATCACTTATTCCAATTGAATGACACTACTACTTTTTTATTTTGTAATATGTCTTACAGAAGAAATCTTATTTAATGGTACTGTTTAATGCACCTTTAGGTAAACTTATCATTATCAACTGTAAAGTGTGTCAGTTGTTGAATAATAAATGTTATTGCCAAGCCATATTAGTTGAAAATTTTTTACTGACCGCACTTGCAATCTAGCAAGTGGCCGGCAGTGTGCATTTATTAACTAAGGCATTGTAATTGCAATTCAATTCTATTTCGTAGGTTATGGCAACCAGCCGTAACTAATACGCGACAGGCTATTTTATGTATGGTTGATTGTAGAACATGTTCCTAAGTTTTTAAGTGTTTAACTTGAGTTTAACTTAGAAATCTATGCCTCAAGTTCTGGGAAATCAAAAAATACATGTTGATACTACAGACATTTAACACTGGACCTGTTTTATGTAGAGACAAAGAAACTTTTTTTGTATTATTACTCTAGAGTATAATTCTTGTTTTATAATATTATTAAGTTTTTGTTTCTACCATGATTGTTGAACCAAAGGCCTTGAAATAAGAAAACTGATTATATCTATAATAAAATAATAAACAGCATAGCCGATCAGTACCTAAGTCCATATTTGGGTAACTTTTGCAGCTATGCGAGAGTGACGCGCATCACCAGCTAGACATTCAGCTACCATGCTATTGGCTTTCCTAGAAGATGCGCTACATTACATTTTATAAATTTTTAAATTTATTTTATGACTTATATGAATTACATTATAAATTTTAGAGGTATTCCGGCGGTATTTTAATGCACAAAAAGGCCGACCCGAATCAATTTCTATGTATATTGGCTTGTGCCGTTCGGGTGGCTCATTCAGACTGGGCGTCGTTTTCGCTAAACACGCTACGTAAATTTGGCTGTGCCTCGTGGCTATGCCACTATGTTCGAATATATGGGTAGCCCCTAACTCTTTTTAAATTATCTCTGCACTTAGACGAGTTTGTTAATTTTTCAATAGTTTATTTATGTAAGTAACAAACAGTCTTAAACAAATAGACCTAAAGTATGATAATGTAAAACATAATAAAAACTTGTTAAACCACATGCAAATTATTAAACTATAACACATAAGGTTAAATTCCTTTGCTGAATACCTATATATTCTGCACAAAAAGAAAGTCACTATCTGTTTTTGAACCAAATATAAACAGTGTTAAGATAAACATTATAATATGAACAGGAGCGTCTGTAGAAGGTAGTTTCACATAGTTTGTATTTAAAACATATATTTCAGAAACCAGTGTATAAGCACAATATTATAAAACATATATTTCAGAAACCAGTGTATAAGCACAATATTAACTCGTCTATCCGTCCCTTAACAGGTAGTGGAAAATAGCGAAGGTTCCAGAACAACTCCATCGCATGTCGCCTTCTCCAAGGAAGGTGAACGCTTAGTGGGCATGCCGGCTAAACGCCAGGCTGTCACCAACAGTGGAAACACATTCTACGCGACTAAGAGACTGATTGGACGCAGGTAGGCTTATTACTATGATAATTTTTTATCCCCAATGAAAAAAAGGGGGTGTTATATGTTTCACATGTATATCTGTAGGTCAGTCTGTGCCATCATAACTTGCAAACGAACAGACTGATTTTGATGAAGTTTTTTTTTTGTTTGAAAGCTGAATTGATTGTACTCAGCCATGTTTGAAGAAAAATGGTTATGCCATTCAAAATTTATACAAGCTTTTTACCGTCAGTCTGGGGTTTTTAATATGGGCTAACAAAGAAATGGTTGTATTTTTTTTATAGTCCATTAAGATCACTTTATGGTAAGTAAGATCCTAGTTAGTTAGAAAGGAAAGCCATTGACACAAACAAGAGAATATTATTCTTGTAATACGTATATATATATGTACTTAATATAATAAAAATATATATATAAAGAGTCTTATTAAAGCCTAAATCCAAACAATAAACCTCATACTATATCGCTATTTCATTTCACGAGTGTGTTTCTGATGTTGGCTGCAATGATAATGTGTCTTGTATAACATTTGCTGTACAAATTGTCAACTTTAAAATTTTTCATAGAATCCACTCACAACTCCCTTTAAAGGGGCACTTGTAAAATAAAAAGGCAAAAGAGGGGGTACCCTTAGAACAGATTATGAAATAATCTAGTTAGGGAATCAGCTATGCCTCATATTGCTTTTATCATTGATGAAAGTTTGTTAGTTTTGTATTTTTTATGAATTAAGAAATTTTTATTTTATTTTTGAAGTATTTATTTAGATTTGTAATTTGAGTCTGTTATCTCTAGGTTTGAGGACCCTGAAGTCCAGAAGGACATGAAAAATCTGTCTTACAAGGTTGTGAAGGCCTCCAATGGAGATGCTTGGGTTCAAGGTATGTGATTCCATTAATATTAAAAAAGAATAATTTTTATTTATGATGGAGATCTAAAACCATTTTGTATATACTGACTACCTTTAAATTTAAGCGACTTACTTATCAAAGTAAAGCTGACTTGCATGTTAAAAATGTAAGCTAACTCTGGTTAACACATTGCTGTATGTCTTTGCCAGTCCAATAGAAATTGTCAGTGATGGAGGAACATTTTAACGGACTAACCGGTTAACTTCAAACTACAGAAATTGTTTACTCAGGTCTGCGCAAGTCAGCCTAACTTACTTGATTTGTCACACATCACTCTGAATCTAGTGACCCACAACCCACGGTATCATAGTGTGGGGACTTGTGACTGTAAATAATCATAAAAAAAAAGAAAAATTTAGACTTAAGTTACATGCTCCATATTGGTTTGATTTAAGAAATAAAAAAATATTTTGTTAGTTACTGCAATAACTCACTTTTGCAATACTTTTTATTAAAGCAGCATTACTTATTATTTATTTAATTTTTTATACTGTACATATTATGTACATTATATTTATATCTAAAATGAATGTCCAACCAACAGGTACAGATGGCAAGCTGTATTCTCCCAGTCAGATTGGAGCCTTTGTGCTCATCAAAATGAAGGAAACAGCCGAGGCGTACCTGAACACTTCTGTAAAGAATGCAGTCGTCACAGTACCAGCTTACTTCAATGATTCACAACGACAAGCCACTAAAGATGCTGGTAAGTTGAGAATTGTACTGGTTGAGTTGGTGGTAGTTTGACTATAGTTCTTATTTTAACATTACATAGCAACTATCTTTATGTGCCGGTTTTTCAGCTAAATGGAAGGAAGGGTTAGCAGGGGCACTATGGAAAAAAGTCTTCTGTATTAACTTTAAGTTAATTATAAATTACATGAGAATAATATGCACAAAAAAAATAAACCAAAATTTTTTTTTTATTAAATAACTTTTCACTCCAATAGCTCTGTGGTGGTCGATTTAAAGTTTATTTGACGTTTTACGTTTCTTGTAGTCTTAAAGAAATAACAAAATAATTGAGGGTCACCATGTCATTTTTGATTTCTCATAATTATAGGTGTAGATTCCTTGACTAAAAACCGAAAAGAAAATTCTAAGAAACATATTTTTTTAAATTAACATTACTGAAATAATGTATCATATAAAAATTTTAATTATTAGCACTAATTAAAACAATGCTTTAGTCCACTAATGACGACAACTATCTGTCGGGCGGGGGGGGGGGGGCTATGATAGAACTTCCATTCAAAACTCCTTCAATTTGTTCGTTTTACAAGCTCACAATTTTATTATAAGACATAAATATGTATTGCACTGGATATGTTTTTTTTATGACATATTACAAATTTAAAAAAAAATTATCCACCTTCCTATTGTGAGCGCTGTGATAACCACGTCTACGCAATGAGAAGAAGTGCTGGTACTGGAACAAAGGCAACGCTAACTGAAGCCTACGGATGATAATGTCACATAAAAGACCTACGGTTAATGATGTTTGCCTATGAAGTTAGTAAACAATTGTTAGAAATTATAGAAACAAAGGCAATACCTATTTGGAAGGCTGCTAGTAATGGACAATATCTTTCCAAATTTCTTCAAGTAATGTTTATGTGTCCCATTGATTGATGAATTCCCATGATGTGTCCATGGGTGGGGTTGTCAGTGCACGCAAAACATTTTGATAATTACTTATTTAACTTTGTTGGACAGGTCAAATTGCTGGACTAAATGTGCTGAGAGTGATCAACGAGCCCACCGCCGCGGCTTTGGCCTATGGCATGGACAAAACTGATGACAAAATGTGAGTATTTCACTTCTTACTCTATGACTCATTTGGCCAATACCTGGCAACTCGTAAGAGCACTGTCGGAGCCTAAAGCCCCGCAGCCACTCACCTTTTTTTACTAAAATTATACGTAAACATAATTTGCAAAAACAATTTACTGTTGTTTTTTACTTAATTCATTTAGCTCGCTATAATACAAATTTTACAATGAGGGAAATTTGCTTATTAGTATTATTTAATTATTTTATTTTATTATACAACAATTTTACAATATTATACAACATTTTGTGTCAACTATGTATCACTAAACCTTACTAGGTTTGTCTTAATACCACATCATACAGTTTAAACAATGTTACATACAACCGTTCGTAGTGCATACTTAAAACTTGTCAGTGTATGTGCAATAGATACAGATTTTTGTAATTTGTTTGTAGGAATACTACTTGGCCAAACATAATGTAACCTAAATTGATCAAGAGATTGGGTGAAGTTGTGCCTTGTATAGTGTGTGCTATCCACGAAGATGCGTCCTGCTACGGCTTTTCTCAGGGTCGTCGCCCACTACCATAAATAGAATATGAAGTACCTCACCGTGGATGGCACAGACTTAAAGTATGTGAATTGTATATTAGGCCTGCTCTACACCAGAAATTCAGAGATGATTTCATAAATTGTTGTTTGAATTTATTTATTCATTCATTTTAAGAAAATTTACGGACACATAGTAAGTTATACATGAATTGACAGATGGTTAGTGCTATGCTTATTAACAAGTCTCCGCTTTTGGTTATTAAAAACTCAGATCTATTCTTAACTTTCATTATCTCATAAGCCATTTGGTAAAAATTTCACAGAAGTATCTTGTAATTGATTTTAATATAGATCTTCAAGCTTATTATTAGAATTATTGAACATTATTTTAATTAAACAGTTTTAAGGATCATACGAAAATATGAGCAGGCCCTTTAAATTAGATTTAAAGGTGGCTAGCCAGTTTCTGTGGTTATTATAATATTTAAAAAATTGCCTAGTAATACTTTGATTCAAGTTAACTGGTGACAAGACATGGAGCTCAAAAATATTGCTCAATGCCCGACTTTACTTGTCAAATGGTCTAGTCACTACGTGAACCGACACGACAATATATACGAAGCGAATTCAAACGAAATTATACGAACACAAAATATTTTGTCTTGCTCGCACGCCCATGTTTAGCATCATTCTATCTCTTTTATGCCGGGGAATATCTGTGGGAGATCCAGATCCATTTTTGAAGTTTGAATGTAAGAACGACACCTACTGTAGGCTATTTGACTTGGGAATGTGGATTAGTAAATTTCATTGATATGATAGATTTTCTCAAAACATTTTGTGCACCATTGAGCGGTTGCAATGCCAATGCAATGTTAACCTTTGCGGAGGTGCGAATATTAAATATTGGATGCTTTATTTGTCTATTACAGTTAGTAGGCTTCATAGCGTCCAATGTACATTTTTGTAACTATATTATAAGAGAGAAGTTTTGATGTGTTGTTAATAAGAAATCATGTCTTCACAGAATGTCTTTCCTTCTTTGAATCGAGTAAAATAGCCGAAGACAGATGAGGTTCTTACATAAAGTGCTTGAGCAAGGGATGTAGTTCTCACACAAACTTATATTGTGTTATTGGAATTTTACTTCTCAGTTAAGAGAAAGAGACAGAACGATGCAGTAACGGAATAATAATAATAAATCCCCAGATAAACACACCAACAAATGACGAAACGGAATAGTTAGATCGTATTCGTGTAAATAAGATCAAGTAATTGTCAAGGTTGAGAAATAAATATTTGAATTTAAATTTGAATGCTCTGACCAACTGCTCTGAACACCGGGCAGGCGGTCGGGTAGGGATGGCCGCAGCAAGTGGGGCGGCGGGCCGGGCAGTTCAACACGCATAGTGCACCAGAGCAAGCTTGTTTTCTTGATTGACTATTGTTAAATGTCTTGGGAATGTTTGGGCAATCCCTGTAACAGTTATAAGTAGACCCCGGTTAACTTGCCCCGATCGCTCACCGAGTGCCCTGACCGACAAATAATGTTCACGTGACCAGACCGCAGGTCACAATGCGTGTCCAGGTCTGACAAGTTTCGTTTCATTCATGTCGCAGTCAAGGTGTATTCTTAATTACCTATTTCATGTATTTTACAATGTTGACAAAAGAGTGCCGAGAGGGTTTGTTTTGCCGCCTTTTTCCCTCTCAGTCTACCCTCAATACCTTTTAAAATCCGAAGTTAAGATGTATCTATGCAATCACAATGAAGATGAAGAAAAAGAGGACATGTTGTTCATCGTGTGTATTTTTATTTCAAGTAATTGAATAATTAACTGAAATTTTACATGAAAACATTATCAGGGAAATATTCCAGCAAAAGCTGGTGCATTTTATATACTTAGGTAGTAATTATTCACAACATCATAGATTCCCCATTTCTTATGAGTAATATTTTTTTTTATAAGTATCCCCAGATAAGTTCTAGATGTAAGAATTTGTTCTTTGCTCATCTTGCTAAAACCAACTATACTGCGAATATGTTTTTAAACAGAGCTTGTAATGATTATAACGTGATTGTTTATAAAAGGACAATTAGGGAGGAGCTCATTATTTAATAATCTCTATCTTCTATCTTTTTGTTTATTTTGATTTAATTTTAATAATGTTTATTTATTAATAATGATTTAACTTTCAAAATTTTTATTGCTGTAACTACCTTAATTGAGTTAGTTAATGGTGGAAACATTATTGGTTTTTTTTTAATATATTCTTTATATTAATTTATATAACTATATTAAAATATTGTATGTTTCCCAAATAAATAAATGGTGTTTCATTTATTTATAAATATCTCCCTTCGTTCACAGCATTGCCGTGTATGACCTGGGCGGCGGCACCTTCGATATCTCGGTCCTCGAGATCCAGAAGGGAGTGTTCGAGGTGAAGTCCACCAACGGAGACACCTTGCTCGGCGGCGAAGACTTCGACAACGTCATCGTCAACTTCCTCGTGGATGAGTTTAAGCGGGACGTGAGTGTTGTTTGTTTTATGCCGATGTAAATTTTGTATGTAAGGAGAGTGGTGGATTGGTGCAGATGGTTCAAGTCGTTTGAGCGCGAGGTTCTTTGTGTGCGTTAAACTTGGATTGTTTAGGTTTTAAATGATATTGTGAAAACGTATATTTGATAGTAGGTTCGATTACAAAATACATTGTGGGACATTCATAGCATCGCATACGCAGCTCCTGAGTCGACCGCCTGCGCCGCGGTTCAACTTATCCGCGCAAGCTTTTTAGTATGAAGATTTCTGCTGGGTTGTGATTGGCCAACGAAGTGACAAGTGAACTATCTTGACCCTTGTACTACTTGTATTGCAGCGGAATTGTATATAATATGTGAATAATCATAAAGTATGCAATTATATCCTGAACATTGGCGTATTAATTATCTCCGACTAGAAGACGTAACAACATAATTCGAAGTTGCGTTGTGACAGCTGTGAGAGTAATGGCGTAGTCGCCGCGAGCGCACTCGGTGCGTTCGTCGCTTGCACTCGGTGCGTTCGTCGCTTGCACTCGGTGGCGTTCGGATTTTGTCGGATGCGAGAAGAGGCGCAGTAGGTTTAGTTGTGTCAACATGAGTATTTCGCCGGAAGTGTGATGTGTGAACACACAAGTTTGTTCTCTGGTCATGTTTGTTTGTAATGTATGTATGTTTCTTCTGGGAGCGACCCCTACCCCGGTTCGCTGTATGGTCATCCATAACACAAGCTCTGCTTACATTGGGGCCATATACTGTGTGTGTAGTGTAAAAATGTAACCAAAGCGATGAGAACCCGGTTTGACAAAATGGCGGGTGCCACACAAAAGTAAGTTAATATTTACAAGCACGCAGAAGCACAGCACAAACATGAGTTGAGTCTTCTCTGTACCTGTATAAGGAATTCGCAATAAATGTACAGAACAACCTTACAACCTGGCTCTTTTCTGACGATTGTAGCTACAGTTTGAGGTTAGCCACTATTTTCTAATCTTTATTGATAGAAACGGAGCCAGTCGCGAATATAATTACAGTGGGAAACTTCTTTAAATTGACCCATTTTCCCGACAGTCAGAAGAGTTTTGTTTTTCAAGTGCATATACAGTATGGATACCACTTATATGCAATAAATTAAACCTCATACTTGTTATCGTCCTTTCTAACAGTATACAAAAAATGAAAGAAATCGGTCCAGTAATTTGGTCAAAAACCAGAGTTTTAATTTTGAGCAAATTCGTAGAGACACACTCTGTAGTTTTGCTACACTAGGTCAATGAGTCAATGAACTTGAATTAACATTATTTAGGTACTTAGTTGGAGAAATGCGACGTTGCCACGTAGTGCGTTATTTGCCGAGCGCGTGAATTCCCGTGAGTGGGGCGCGTGCAGGGTGGACACACCAGCTGTTCTGCCGCCCTACCGTAAAAGGATGCTAAGTCCAAAATCATATTTTTGAGAAAAATGACAAAAACCCGCCAAACTTGTTTTCTAAAGTTGTATGTAAGATAGCATGTTATAATCAGTTAGTTACCACTGTTTTGTAAAGGGAATAATAATCGGTTAATAAATAAGTTGAAAGAGAAAATGATCCGAGATTATGTTTATAATGTTTTTGCTTTAATCACTTAGTACATAGTGTTTTAAAATTATCATAACGGTACTTAAAAGCGTTCTGATTAAAAATGATTATGTGTAATTAGAGACAAAATAAATAAAGAAGTAGACAGTGAAATCTTATGAATTGTTTTTACGTGTTACGCCTAGACGGGACGAGTCAAATCGCTCCTGTTAAAATTCATAAATTCAATCGTAAAAACAAAAAATAAACCTTTATTATAATGGGTACATAGTCCATTCCTTAAAATAATTTGTTAATTGTTAATAACAATAATAATAAAAACTCTAATAACGCAAACATACTCTTATTTTAGTGCATTGATGATTATCATAGTTCCTTTTCTTGTAAATAAGTATTGAATACTAACAATTGCACTATTTATGACTTATGTATTTTTCCCACTGGGAAGCTATGTTTCGTGACGTCACTCACTCGCACTCGTCAGTTCACCGCTAGACTTCCAGGACACTGCGCATGTGCTTATTGCAGAGATTTTGATACTCGGCTCGCGCTCGCGCATTGTGCAGTAATTATTGTAAACTGTGGTTATTAGGTAGTTTTTATTCAGTATTTATTTGCTATGGTGAAATTGACACTAGGTACTTTACTTTTGTGTTTGTGTGTGTTTTAACAAAATGCCGCGATAACAGCATTTTTACAGTGCTGCAGAGTATACATATATGATTTTAATGTATAGGATAGTGCGCCATGATTGGGTTTATTTTCAGTTCAGTTAAATCGTGACGAAATTAAAAAGCGCAGTTAAAAAATGAAAGTAAGTGATTTTTTTCTCATTACGTCGCAAACCGTAAAACAACAATCGAAGATGGCGGCGCCGTGCTGTCTATCGCGCCATGCGTGTGCATCGTTGCCACTCTTCTGCTGAGGCTAAGGTGCGTCGTCAAACAGAGTGTTATACTGATACTGCATTTATTTTGCTATTTATTTTGTTTGAAAATGAAAGTTATTTAATTTGCGGTTTTTCGTGTAATATTCGATTGAGTTATACTTCTGTGGACTATTATTACTTGTGGTTTCATTTTTTGCCCATGAGTGGTATCCACACTGTATATGTATTTCTTTGGCACGCGGTACAGCCTAAACCGTTGGACATTTGAGGTGTTATTAGATTCGTCTCAGTTGTGGGGGTTACTTAGGATATACTATTTCCTGGAATTCCCACGGGAACAGGAAAGACATGGGAAAATAAATGTTGACACAAATGACACATGCATAGCCGATCAGTACCTGAGTCCATATTTGGGTAACTTTTGCAGCTATGCGAGAGTGACGCGCATCACCAGCTAGTCATTCAGCTACCATGCTATTGGCTTTCCTAGAAGATGCGCTACATTTTGTAATGATAAATTGTAGATGCAATCAGTTATTGTGAAGTAGAATAATACTGGCTTGAAATAAATAGATAGATAAATCCTTTATTTGCATCACAAAATCACACGCAAAAATAAAAATACAAAGGAAAAATTTAACTAAAAGCACAAAAAAAATAATGTTTAATCATTATTTAACAGTTATAAAATATAAAAGAACTATATATGATTGTGTGCTGCGGCGACCGAAACGGCAAAAGCTCAACGGTGTAATGCTCAAAGAGCAATAATATACTAGCGTTGAAAAAAGCGGGAAATATTTTAGTTTTCTCAAATTCCTTTATTTTACCAAGTTTTATCTGAAAATTTCAAAGCAAATAGGCAAAGAAAGGCAATAAAAGTTATTGATGTTTTTGCGTAGAATATTTTATAAAATTTTCAGTTTTTAATTAGTAGTTGTTGGGGAAAAAGACAAAGGGGGCAAAAGGGATTACCTTCTTCACTTGCGCTGGTTCGCTCGTATCCACCTTTTCTTTGTTATGCCCAACAGGGGTTGATTCGCAAGTTCACCTTTTGTTTTGGGCGCGAACGCGCGTTAATAGTTTTATGGGAAGATCACTCAATCGATTCCGCTGATTGTAAATGCACTAGGGTTCGTTTCGGTAACGGGACAGCGCGCGGCTAGGGTCGACCGTTGAGCCGTTGACGACGAAGTGGGGGAGTAAACGTCACTCGTTGACATATGATGTGAAGAAGGTTGAGGGTAGATTTGGGTTGGGAACAGGAAGGGATTTGTAAATTTAATATGAATATATAACCTACCCTACGTAATGCTAATTTGATCTATCAGTAGTTATTAGTTTTTAATTAAATTAAAGTTATTTGCTCATTCTGGCACACGAATAGTAGTAATATATTTTCAATAGACATTTCTTGTTTTTCGAAATACACCAAGAAAATTTTATTGTTCCGCGTTTTTTTGTCAGGTATCGCTTATTTCTTTCTGGTTTATTTCGATTGACAAGTGACAAACAAGTACAAAGATAAAATAATAAAAGATATAGTTTTATCTTTTCCCTGAAACCAGTATTGAGAAGAGAAGGGTGTGATATTTTAAAGGCATAAATACAATTATCCTATGAATCGAGAACCACGCTTAAAAGCGTTTTTGAATTCTTGTCTTTAAAATAAACCTTGTAATAACTTCTTATCATTACAGCAAGGCCTCGACATCCGCAAAGACGCCATGGCCATGCAAAGATTGAAGGAAGCCGCAGAAAAGGCCAAGATTGAGTTGTCCGGGTCGCTGCAGACGGATATCAACCTTCCCTACTTGACCATGGACTCATCCGGACCTAAGCATATGAATTTGAAGGTATGTTAGTTGTAAAGTGATGTAGGCAGAGATATTGCACCCACGGATTGTAGCTATTTTTGGGAATTACAATTTTGTTTTCGTTCGGAAAGTGGGCACATGGCGCCGGACAGACTCCGCATAAACAATTGGCAACCGATCAGTATGTTGAACTTTATTTTTCATTTTTGCTATATCGTTTCTTTGGAAAAGTTGCTCAGAATTGTGGTGTTAGCCCATGTGCCATTTTCCGAACGGTAAAAAAGCTATGCCGTACGCTGAATAAATTATTTTTCATTTCATTTCATTTCCCTAAGTATCAAATTTTGAATAAGTGTGAGCAATTTTTTATGCTCTTTTGTAGAAACACTGAATCTTAAAGGTGATGCAATGTTAATGCAAAATATGTGTGATAATAAAAAAATACTTCAAAATGTCATGATTTTCACTTTAGAGTTCACAAACAAGGAGTTCACAATCAGTTAAGGAAATTTAATATTTCTTGGTAGTTTAAAGAGCTCACTGTAATAAAATGCAATAACTTAAATATTATTTGACATGATATGTATGTTGTTCCATAACTAACTACAAATAAAACTATCTCTTTTGCCCTCCCAGATGACCCGCTCCAAGCTGGAAACCCTCGTGGGAGATTTAATAAAGCGCACCGTGGCCCCGTGCCAGCGCGCCCTGCAGGACGCCGAAGTGCAACGGGGCGACATCGGGGAGGTTCTGTTGGTCGGCGGCATGACCAGGATGCCCAAGGTGAGAATTAAGGGAATCGTTGTTACGCTGTCAGGTACAGCAATCTAATATTTTCAGAAAAACAATCTATAATCGAATATTATAATTTTTTTTTAAATCAGCTTTTGTATCATGGCCTTTTGAATTCAATTTCACCGGTTTCAACCGCGCGATGCACTCGCTACGGCCACGTAACGACAGCGGTGCATACAACTTAGCATATTTATTGTTAATTGTGCTGTTGGATGTCCTAATAAAGAAAATAAAATAAATATTCAATTGATTCACTAACTTACAATCAATGTCGCAGGCGGATGGTTGAATTAGACATGCGAGCAAACAGTTGGCCGTTCGGTTGAACGTTTTATGCTCTATTTATAGTCTTCGATTTTCGTAACGGCAAATCTATTTTCAAATCGCAGGATATCAACAAGTTTGTAAGAAAATAATTATAACATATTCCTTGCTTAATTATTTTAACTGTCATGTTGGATAGTTGATTAGTCACACATTACCATCATGAGTTTAGTTACCATTTTTAGTTATTTATGTGTTATATTATTTTTAAGTAATATATTTTTAATATATCGTAGAAGAATAAATAATTTTCTATATTCTTCTTTCTTTCTCTTTCGCAATGGAGTGATTTTTATATAGGAATGTCGAATTTATTAATTGTCTCTGTTATCTTATCTCTGTAATAACTCACTAATATAAAAATAGTTAACTATATAGTTTTATCCATGTTAAAATATCTCACTATCTTAGTGAGGGGTGTGATTGTAAAATATGGATAAGAGAAGGCCAACTATGTACACAGTGACAAAAATGTAAAATTGCCGAATAACAATCACTTGAACAATAATTGAAAATGAAGAACAAAAATAATTGAAGTGAATTGAATTTATGGAAGAAAACCTAGAACGAAGTTACTTTATTATCAATAACTTAACTGTGTAAGTTGGACAGAAAGTGTCAACACTAACGGCAAAACTCGTTCTGAAATCTATAAACTGTGATTAGACTTGCCTCAGTTCGTTATTTACTTCGTAGTGATGAAAATCGCATTTACTTAAACAATATTGACAGGTCTTGTGTCGGTATCCAATCATTTGAAAAAAATATACTTGATAAATTATCATTTTACAAACTATTGTTTGTATTTCCTAAGTACAACATTTGCGAAACTTGTATTATGTCAAATGATTATTTTTAAAGTAATATGTTTGCGAAATGAATGTTCGTCAAATGATTCGGTTTTTCAAGCGATTTTTGTCAAAAATAGTAAACATCTTGTGTCCCACGTTTCCACAATATGTATTCTAATAGGTCTTTACCTATGAAACTGCCGTTTTGCCGTACTGACCATTTCAAATGAAAATATTTTTTTTTGACTGATAATTCTAATTTCAAATTAATTTTATTTGACAAACATGGAATTCTTTTTCTAAAATCGTCATTTGTTTAATAGTTAGTGTTTTGTTTTCAACGCATTCGAACATTTTTCGTCATCATGGATAAGTTAAAAATTCGAGTAATTATGGAGTATGAGTACCGTCGTGGCAGCAAAGCGGCACAAGCGGCACGCAACATCAACGACGTTTACGGAGCGAACACTACAAACGAACGCACCACCCGTTATTGGTTTACCCGCTTCCGTTCTGGAAATTTTGACCTGAAAAATGAACCTAGTGGTCGTCCGAAAACTTTGGTCGACAATGACGAATTAAAGGCAATTGTGGAAGCTGATGAAACTCAATCCACGGCTGAATTAGCAGCAGCTTTCGACGTTAGCATCAAAACAATATTGGTCCATTTGCGTCAAATTGGCAAGGTAAAAAAAGCTTGACAAATGGGTACCCCACGAACTCAATGACCGCCAGCGCGAAGTACGCGTAGAGACGTGCCTTGCACTGCTCAGCAGGCATACAAATGAAGGAATTCTGAACCGCATTGTTACTTGTGACGAGAAATGGATCCTGTTTGACAATCGTAAGCGCTCAGCAAGTTGGTTGGACCCTGGTTCAGCACCCAAACAATGTCCTAAACGAAAACTTACCCCTAGAAAAGTGATGTCACTGTTTGGTGGTCTAACGCGGGTGTAATTCATCACAGCTTCTTGCCAAACGGGACAAGCATTACTGCAGATGTGTACTGTGAAGAACTGAACACAATGATGGAGAAGCTCGCACGTCTCCAACCAGCTTTGGTCAATCGTTCGGCTCCACTGCTCCTGCACGACAACGCGCGACCTCATACTGCACAGCAGACGGTCTCCAAGCTACAAGAGTTGGGGTTGGTTGGAAGTTCTCCGTCATCCGCCGTACTCACCAGACCTTGTGCCTACAGACTTCTACTTTTTCCAGAATTTGGATAACTTCTTGGCGGAAAAAAAATTCAATACCCGAGAGGCAGTACAAAATGCCTTTGAAGAATTTGTTGCCTCCCGTCCAGCTGATTTCTTCAAGAAAGGCATCAATAAGCTACCAATGCGTTGGCAAAGATGCATTGATTGCATGGGTGATTATTTTGATTAATAGAAATAAAAAATATATAAAAAAATTACGCTTCAATTATTTCATGAAAAACGGCAATTTCATAGACCTAATATATAGGTAGCATAAAACAAAGCAGAAATCTATAAAGGCTAATCTCCTTTACGGTCGTGAGGTAAAACACCTCGTGCTTCCTTCTTTATACGTTATACATACGCTAATTGTATTTTTGCAAAACAATATTATAACTAAGAGCGCCCTAAGTAACAGTTTGACTTCTAATATTTGCTGCACTCAAATGCACTAGCCAATGTCAGTCTCTCAATGGCTGTCTAGGCTGTCTCTCGAGACGGGTGCCAGATCAACTTGTAGATATATTCCCCGGTTGCAGTTGTATCTGCTTTCGGGTTATAATCTTACAAACAAAACTATTAGAACTGTGAGACGTGATATAAGGAAATAAGAATGAAAAATATTATGTAGGTTATCAAAATTTTTATTTGGTCACTATTCTATTTCCATTTCTTTATTTTCTCGATGACAGTTCCATCTATCTCGTTTATCGATATAGCTCCATCCCTATCAGTTTCTCCGACTCTGGTATTATGTAACCTTGTACGTGTGTAAACGTCATATTTTTATAAAATAATGCATACTTATTGTAAAAAAACGCCCGCACAAGTTTTCACAGCAGCTATCATCGAGAGAATAAAGAAATGGAAATAGTATAATCATTAATAGAAACATACATTTTAATGACAACCTCAACAGCGACTTAGAAATAATTTTAATCATAACCTTGAATCGGTTTTGACAGTTTATATCTTTGATTAAAATAAAATAGTGGAAGGTAGGTGACGATCTCACGTTTTTCCAAAATGTTGTTGCCGGCGATTTTACTTTTCAAATGGTTCAGTCAATACGCGAAATCTTTTTTCTGTGTGACGATAGACACATCTGGTCAATTGATTTAATTGAAAAAGAAATGCCTCAATAAAATACATATTTGAATCAGTTTCAACTATAAAATTGAATTCTTGTTGTCAACAGGTACAAACTACTGTGCAAGAAATCTTCGGGCGCGCGCCTTCCCGGTCCGTGAACCCCGACGAGGCGGTCGCTGTGGGAGCTGCTGTTCAAGGTAATTACTATTACACTTGGAACACTCGGAAGTAGTCGAAGCATAATGCATCAGGTGAAGCATTGCGGCAAGCGATAGTGTGGTGTTTGAGTCCTGCATGTCTTCAGTTCATTCCAGTGTTGCCAGATCAGGGGATTTCCCCCTAGATTTAGGGGTTTTTCGAACGAGCTAGGGGCAAAATAGGGGGGGAAAAGTATTTGGGGGATTTTTTAGGGGCAATTTAAAAAACATCAAATAAAGTTTTTTTTACCAAAGATCACGTTCCTGACGTTTTTTTATTAATGTTTTTTTATCATTTCTAAATTACCTGAGCGCCGCAACTAGTCTAGGTCGAGATTCGAGGTGTTGAAGGTAACGAATAAATTTAACTAAAAGTAATAAAATACGGCCATAATAAAGTTTAACAATATATGAATCGCATATGAGCATGTACCGCCTCTTTAAAAAACCGCTGCATGCCACCATCCACTTGGTGAGGGTATTCTAGGGGAGAAATCAAATTAGTCTAGGGCTATGTCGCCGAGACCATCTGGTAGCACTGGCTCATTCGTTCGTTCGTCAGTAATAAACCAGCATTCATACAGATATGTCGTTGCATTCTGATTTCGATTCGTTATAGATCTAATAATTTCCACTATATCAGACAATTTAAACACCATTTCCTTAAATTCCAGGTGGAGTGTTAGCCGGAGACGTAACCGACATCCTACTTCTCGATGTGACCCCGCTGTCCCTTGGTATTGAGACCCTCGGAGGAGTGTTTACTAAGCTCATAACGAGGAACACCACCATCCCTACGAAGAAGAGCCAGGTCTTTTCGACAGGTGAGTGAATTCATTGACAGGTTATAAGTTGCAAACATATCCATTTACACCCTGAGACACGATACATTATTATTAGTAACACAATGCAGTTTCCACTTGTTATTGGTTGCAGAAATTAACCCTCCACAATCTATTCTAGCCTTAGGAAAGGTTCTACAAAATGGCGCGCCACTGTCAGTGTAGTTTAGTGTAGTGCCACTGTAGTGGTAAGTAGCATACGCCGAAGGTCCCAGGTTCGAGTCCTGGCCGGGGCGTTCAATTGCGTGATGAACATAAATATTTGTTCTCGGGTCATGGTTGTTGATATTTATACATTTATGTTTATTCTGGGTTCCCCCTCAGTGCGCTGTATGGTCATCCATAACACAAGCTCTGCTTACTTTGGTACCATACAGTTGGTGTGATTGTCTGGGGATTTATTTATATTATTTATTTACCTTCTATAATTGAAGGTTACCTGTACTCGTTATTTTTTATATTTCAAGGTGTTCGAGATGAAACAAGACAGCCGATAGGTCATTATGAATAAAAATCAAAAGTTATGAATGTCTTTAATTCAGGTTCGATTAAACGAAAACCGAACTTTTGTGTTCCGAACATTATAATTATTACATGAAAATATAATAAGGTTCAAAATAGAATATAAAAATCTAAAATGATTGTGAAATTACGAATTTAATATTATTTTACGAAAGAAGGAAAAAATAAAGTGATTATCGTGATACCTATATAATCTTTGGCAATATTGCCAAATATTCTAGCGTAATTGCTTAATATTGATACAAAAAACTATAATGCACAATTCGGTGTGAACGTTAGGCTTTCATTACTGTCGAAACGCCCGTCATCACTCGTAACTACGGTATTTATAATGTCGAGTTAAAATGTGTTTTTAGTTTAGGATCATAGCATATGGTTACATTTATGCAAGTTGTACCGGTTGGGAATTGTTTAAAGAGGATACACCAAGAATTATTTATCTTTATTAATAATACTAATTATAACAGCCCCAAGGGCGCTCATGTCCAGTCTAGCCTGACCAGGCTTCGACGTTTACATGGGCCGGCCGCGACCTTTACAAAATTTTTAACTAAACGCGAAAAGCTTGAAAAAAAGGCACAATATAACTAACATAAACGACGTAATGAAAATAAAAAGCGTGAAATAATGACAATTGGCGAACCTCATTTTAATATCGATAATCTCTGCATGATTTAGTTTTCATTCGCTACTTCTTAAACAACTTTAGAAATTAAGAAAGTTTTAATCTTCTTTACTTCGCACTGTTATCAAACGAAGTCAGGTGTGCGTCCAAATTCAAATTTGAAAATTGCTCCGTGTTGTGAGATAAAAAAAATCCACATTTTATACACATTAAACCACTCGGTACAACAGTATTATACCTGCTTTAATGTTATAAAGTCTGCAAATTTTGTTCACCTATTTATAAAGAAAAAAAAATATATATTATTTACATGATTTTAAAATACCATTAAATTTGAACTCATTCTATTTCATTCCACAGCTGCTGATGGCCAAACCCAAGTGGAGATCAAAGTCCATCAAGGTGAACGTGAAATGGCTACGGACAACAAACTGCTCGGTCAATTCTCCCTCGTCGGAATCCCGCCAGCGCCTCGTGGAGTTCCTCAGATTGAGGTCACCTTTGATATTGACGCCAACGGAATTGTGCACGTGTCTGCGAGGGATAAGGGTACAGGCAAGGAACAACAGAGTGAGTATTGGCTACTGTTGTTGTAAATGTAAAATTAAAATATTTACATTCATATACTTAAGTGTATTATGATTGATCATAATAGGATAAAAATACACTACAAATAAAAGAACTACACCTAAAAGAAATGTCACAACCTGGGCTAGGTCTTTGTACACCATCTAAAAAAATTTACAAATAAATGGTAATTATAGGAAAAATACAAATAATTTGATTTAATTAGTAGTTAGATGGTAAGAAAATAAAAAAGTCAACATTAATTGTGTTCGTTTTAGCAGGCAACATTGACAATGAGTCTTTTCTGTGGCAGGAAGTTGTCAAGTGAAGTTAGTTCACTATGCAGAGGGGACAGCCACCTCACTCACAGCACACTTCACGCACATCACATTGATAGTTGTCTCCTGAGTGTTTCATTGTTCGTTGCGCTTGAGTTCTTTCTTTCGGTTTCTTTTTAACTTTACAACTGAAAAGCTAAATACACAAAACAATTCAATTCAATTCTTTGGGCTTAATGGCAACCAGTCATCGATACTACTCAATACACAAAACAAAATGTAAACACTTGATGTCCGCCATGTTGTTTTTTGTTTGTGTTGCACACTAATAATGCACAATTTCATTTCCTACCAATAAACAAAGTGTTTTAATAACAATTTAACAATCAAAAAGTGTTCTAAGCATCTTAAAGTATTTTTTGATAAAGTGTACAAAGACCTGGCCCAGACTCCTTGCATTTTGGGACATTTCTTTTGAATGAATCCAAAGGCAAAATGCTGGCCGAATAACCATATACCATGCTAAAAAAATCATTTTTATTTAAGTTTTTATTGTTAAATATGACACCAGGCTTGTTTGAGAGTCATCAACACTAAATAACTGCACATGTTTTGTATGAAGTCCAATGATGCAGTTTTAATTTTGAGTTTATTTTAGTTGAAATCGTGCTTGTAGCTTCTTTCAGCGTTTTTGCTATTCCTCATAGTTTAGGATTTGCCCATCCATTCTCATTCCAAACTGGTGGTAGAGTATCTTTGTTAAGACCTCGTTCTGGGCGGGTCTAGTTAACGGGAGGAGAACGACGCAGCATTAGTCGATTTCAATATTCATCATTATTATTAATAAACCTATGGTTAATGTGTCCTTGGGCGCGGGTGCCGTTTGCCATCAAGAGGATTGGGTGCTCGTTTGCTGGCTATGACGAAAGAAACAAACGAAAAAATTAAAATTTCTCGTTTAATTTAACGTGCGCTTGGCTCGCGTTACAAGTCTTGTCTAATTGTAATGTGGGATTACTTATTTTTGGTCGCACATAATTGAAGCTTTAATTTAAATTTCATTTGATGAACAATAATTTTTTTGTCGCAGTTGTGATCCAGTCATCGGGTGGTCTTTCCAAGGATGAAATTGAAAACATGGTCAAGGCGGCTGAACAGGTGAGTGACTATTCCACTAAAGAAATGAAAGAAAGTGCAAAGTCAATAAACTTAACTGTTACTTTATACTTTATTTTCTTTGGGTGTTAATGATACGTTAATTCTAAATAACTTGATTAATGTTTAACTTGAACAATGTTTTTGAACACCGAAGCTTCTTATTATACAAGAAAAATTAAGATTTTTAGATATAAAATCTCTTTGGTTGCTAGCATTATTTTTTTTTTCATCCATCAATGCCATAAAAGTACAAAGTTTATTTATAGATTTTTGCCAATTCGTGCCTTTTGATTACGAAACCTTGTCATGGTTAAAACATTCGCAACAGCAATGACATATTACGTATAGACAAGTCATACCCAAATATTACCGAACAAAAAAACGGCGTCAAGTTAACTATAGATACCTACCCGATATATAGAGTAATATAATTTGTGGGAGAGGGAAAGAATAATACGGTTCACTTGTTGTAAGAAAGAGATACCTATGTACTTCATGACGTTGCTTCGCACTAATTGGTCGCGAGCGTACGAGACGTAGTACGTGAATTGTCGAACCTCTATAGCGTTGTCTCTTTTACTCCCACATACAAAATCATATTACATCTCGCTCTTCAAGTTTGTTGAAATTAATAGCCATGACAATTTTAAAACGTCATTTTAAATAGCAAAATAAGATAATAAATAAGTTAGTTATAAAAAAATTGTACTTTCGCATGAAAAGAAACGTTTATCCCATCTTCAACAGTAACAGTGTAATTAGTACATTGTCTAAATACACAAGAAGGCATTGGTGTGGTATCAAAACACAGAATAGGGAATAAGTTTTGTTTGATGTTTAGCTGTGACTGGGTTGCACAAGACTGAGTCAAATAGCGGGCAACTGCCTTGCATTTGCGTTGCCCTTTTTGAGAGCGGATAACCTGACTATATGTAATATGTCATTGCGCAGCAGGTTGCTTTTAGTTGGTAATAAGGCTTATTATTTAACTAAAATCGGTTAAATAACAAACAAATTACGAGCAACCGTGTTGAAGAAGTAATTAATCACTTGCACCATTGAGCGGTTGCAATGCCACATTGCAATGTTAACCTTTGCGGAGGTGCGAATATTAAATATTAGATTATATTAATCGTTTATTTTGATAAATAGATGATAGTGTATCTAATATACAATTTTGGTGATTTATTTTTTATTCATTGAAATTGAAATATCAGTGAGTTTGTTTCATCATATTTAGATTGAAATGTAACTGTCGCAGCTAAATGGTCAAAAAGCGGTTTTTCTCTAGACTATAGTGAAGAACATCTGACTTATGAGTGTTGACAAGATTGGTGCCACATGTTTTCAGAATATGTATACTATGTAGCATAAAACAAAGTCCCTTGTTATTTGACCAATTAGCTGAGATCATTCTGGAAAGATCTAAATACCCTTCATAGGTTTCAGTTTTAGTGCTTTAGAATAAGTGTCCATGCCAGAACCTTAGATATTTCCATGTAAATCTGTACACACACGCAAACTTTGGCATAAATGTGATATAAGTTAGATGTCTGTTCAATATTGAAAACAATGTTCCCTAACGTATTTCCCCTTCAATTCCAGTTCGCTGCGGCTGACAAACAACGCCGTGAACGAGTGGAAGTGTCGAACCAGGCTGAAAGCGTCATCCATGATGCTGAGAGCAAGATGGATGAATACAAGAACCACTTGCCCCAGGACGAGGTAAGCATAGGATTGTTTCTTGCGTCGGAGGGCGTTGTTGTCGCACGATAACATGGCCCGGTTTCAGGAGCTTCACACGATAAGATAGGATAGATGATCCGAATGTAACCTGCATGTAGCCCGAATGGACTACCCGATCGGTGCAAGCCGAGCGTGTGTAGTAATTTCTTCGGGTCGGCCTTGTCCCGAACATGTGAGTAGCGCCCCTTATAGCCGCCATATAGCACAATTGCATGCATGTTGATCACTTCACACAGAAATTTCTTTTTGCGCACTATTTAAGCTATTTGCGTCACAACAGATGTAAGTGGTAAAGCAGGTGCGAAGATCAAGTGATGTCTAGTTATCGCTCGATGCAAATTGAATGTTGCACGGAGATGATTTGTGATATCCACATTTTAATGAATAGTTGTCGAGTTGGAAACTACTCGTCTAGGATCGCTACTCACACAATTACCACATTTATTCGGCTAAAGTCGATCGGGTAGTGCATTTGGCCTATATGTAAGCAAGTCGGCACATTTGACCCTCGCCAAAACCTGACCGGCATACGGCTTATGACCTACTGGCATATATCGCCCCTGACACGTTAAGGATTTGACAAACAGTTTCAAATAGTTTTTGTACACCTTTCTGTGTATACGAACAGTAAAATAAATGTAATGTTCAATAAAAAACTTTAGCTGTCTAAATCAAGATTTGAATTAGAAAATTGACATTAGAATGATAACAAGTAAAGGATGGAGATTGAAAATCTTCGTATCTAAACACAACTAATGATATTATTGTACAAACGCTACTTCGTATTATCCATTCAACAACCAATATTCCCCTCCCCAGTGTGACAAGCTCCGCGAAGAAATCGCCAAAGTCCGTGAACTGCTCGCCAACACTGAGTCTTCGGACCCTGAGACCATCCGTACCGCTACCACCCAACTGCAGCAGGCCAGCTTGAAGCTGTTCGAGAAGGCTTATCACAAGGTATGTTTCATTAAAGAATGCTGTAGTTAAGAAACTGGTCATTAACAAGGGCTTTTCGGACCTTGAGACTGAGACACAGTCAACCACGGGTAGGTCCAATATTTTCTATTTATCCCATGAAGAAATTATATTTTTTTCTTTAATTGTTCTATAGAACAAACTGAATTGTGTAGATATCCCTTCAACACTTTTTGTGCACTAGAAATGTTTGTAAAGTTAAAGTTTGAGTTCATTTTTGTTTGTCTCGGGCTTTGCAGTGATTCTTTGTGTTGTACTAGCGCAATGAACTGCCTTTGCTTTTGTTAGTTATTTATGTTAATAAAAATACTAACACGACAAATAAACGTCAAATCTATAAATATAAAACAGAGCAATTTGAACAAAACTGATGCTCATTTTACATCATAAAAAAGCAGTTATGTAGTCCTATCGAACAGGTAAGGAAAAAATTGACTTTTGCCGATGATGCCTAGTTTTAAATAAAAAATGGGACCTGGCTCTGACCGCGGCAGGCCAGCAGCAGCTTTAAGGAATTAGGAATTATCCTCACTTAACTTTGCTTACTAAGAGTATAATATTTAGTATGTAAAAGTAAATAGTGGTTGTGGAGTGTCTTTTTAAGCTCGTATAGGAAGGTGCTGCCGCCCTTCCTATATTGACTGCCGTAATCGACACAGTCACACAGCTATGCTTTGGTAAATGGGGAGGAACAGCAAGGGAAATGACAGGCTCAGAGGCAATCGCAACTGCAGCAATGTATCGTTTATTAATATGTTAATACTCTTATCAAAAAACAAGCAATTTTTAAAAGTCCATGGCCAAATGATCGTTTTTTAACTATGAAAATAGTGGATAAAAAATAATATCTCTATTTAAATAATAATAATAATATATCCCCGGACAAACACACCAACTGTATGGCTCCAAAGTAAGCAGAGCTTGTGTTATGGATGACCATACAGCGAACTGGGGGAGACCTAGAATAAACAAACATATGTAAATACAAACAACCATGACTCGAGATCAAACATCTGTGTTCATCACACATATGAATGCCCCGACCAGGACTCGAACCTGGGACCTTCGGCGTATGAGGCAAGGCTACTTACCACTACACCAATAGCACTTTTTTGAGCCTCTGTCTCAGTTGGAGGCAGCGGTTAAGCTAAAGTGCAATATAACTGGAACTTCGTTATCAACTGATACCACTTACATAGTTTATCAGTCGATTTGCAGATCCTACACATTTTCAATTTCAAAAAATTAACATCATTAATGGTTCAATGAATGTTGATTGATACATCTACTATAGACTTTGGCTTTTAGAATACAGGTACACTGAGAGGGAAAATACCGGCTTGAGATTATAGATTTAAATTGGGGTTTCGAGCAAATTTATTCTTTTAATGTTATTTATTTGTTTTTATTATCAACCTTATAGTTATTTACAGATTTTGAAGTAAAAGAAATATAGAAATTTGAAAAATAGGTGGTTTTATCACTACATTTCAATGTTTGTTATAAGTATCTTAATGTACATAAATAAATAATTGTGAGAATTTTAGGTATAAGTTGGGTACTTTTTTACCGTTTGGAAAAAGTCTACATGGGGTCACATCATAATTCTGAGCACATTTCACTTATAACGAAAATGATAAAAAAAACCGACTATTCGTCCGAAATTTGTTGCCGAGCCGTAGGATTTGTTGTTCTCAGAAGTGACATTTCATTTTCAACACTTGTATGTCTTCTTGCAAAACAAAAAAGAAGATCTAAAAATAAAGACACCCACATTTTTTATTTTTCTGAAATACAGCTTACATCCTAAATTTTAACTTAAAATCCCATCTCATCCTAAAGAGTCGTACGCGCCAAATGACGTCATCTATGCGGTTGCCTACCAACATGCCTCTACTTCGCTCTGGTACAGTGGTATAGACAATAACTGTCGGTACAGACGCGGCGTGCCGGCCGGCGACCCTTTGTAGCGCATAAGTGACGTCATCAAAATATTTTTTCCCAGATTGCAGGCTGACCTACAAAAAATATATGTCAACACTAAATGGAAAACTAAAGAAATTGTATTTTTTATTTTAGATTACTTACTTCTTATTTTTTATGTTATCAACTGTGGTGGTATAGAAAATGTGCCCTTTTTCCGAACGGTAAGGAAAATCAACCTGCATGATATACGTGAAAGTGTTATTCTTTTTTTAGCCTTTCACACTTAAGTTACTTATCGAATTTTTACAATTACTTATTAAAAAAAAAGAAATTGCATTCAGAAAATAGTTACTATTCCCGAGGGCAAAGCTGCACGCATAACCAACAAATAAATTGGAATTAAAACACACTATAATTAGCAATTGATTGATTGATTAAAATTATTATTTACTTGAGAATCTAAATAATGTTTTCTTGTTGAAGATGGCCGCGGAACGCGAAGGCAACCAGCAGCAACAAACAACGGATCAACAGTCCGAAAAGGAAAAGGAGGAAAAGAAAAACTAAAGTTTTAATACAAAGTTCTTTAAATGAGCTAAGCCGAAGTCTCACTAGGTGAAAAAGTTAGCTTTTAATAATTATATTACCTATGTTTAATTTTCTAATAAATGTTACTTGTTTATAGAATACTGTGCCTCTGATTTCATAGACTTGAAGTAGTTAGTCGGGTTTTGAAAGTATTGGTCGGATATTATAATTACATTTGATATTTTATTGGTATCTTGATAGGTCCATTATTTCATACTCAAAAAAAGCATGGATTTAGAAAGTGTTAAGAAAAGAAAAGGTAAGATATTTATTATCAGCTATTGTCTTTCCCCAAATGAGAACAACTTGTTTTAGAAATAAATTGTTAACTGTTACAATACATATTTGTATATATTCTTAATTAGTTATAACGCAGTTTTTAGTCTCAAATATCACCAATACTGAGGGTAGTTAACAATAACGAGACCGACCAATGAGAATGCACGACACAACAGCTCGTTTGTGATGGTGATTATTCCGCCTTAGGGTTCAAGCTATTGTAGATGTCAGCACCAAAAACTTAAGAATTCAGTATGAAGCTATCAATTTTGATCTTTTTCTTTATTTTCTTGTTTGCATTGTAAATTTTAGTTAATTTTATCACATTATTAGCTAGGGCTTGGATATAAATGTTATTAATATATTTTAATTTTGATCTTTAACTCAATTAAATAAAGAGTACAAAGTAATAAAATTAGATTGTATCATAATTTTTTTTAAAACCAACCCATCAGTGGGTTGCTTATATCCCTGGAGTTTGATTATTAATGCTGTCGTGGATTAAATCTTATTTGACAGTATTCTTTATTTAACTGGGTGCATCTGTAAAATATTCCAAAAAACGCAATTGTGTATGTATAATTATGACACATGTGGCTTTACATCAATTTAAGACAGTCTTAAATATTTAAATCTGGAATTAAGACGGTTTCAAAATTTTCAAAGTACTGTTGTATTATTTGAAAAGAACAATTTTTTTGACATATTTTTGGATTGCCAACGGATATGCATTTATTTTAGGATTTGGTGAAAATAGGTCGTTAAAAATGTTCTTTGAATTGGCAAAGTTTTTTTTTTTACTGAAATGTTCTGACCAAATATATCATGTTAATTGTTTTGCCTTATAGATGATGTATTTGGTTAGCAACTTGCGTAGGTATTTCGAGCCTAATCTTCCGCAAGTATGTTTGTTTAGTGATTGCGTCTGTGTTTGTGGGCGGCAGGTTTCGCTCGAAGAGTAGACGGTAAATTTGTATGTCTGTTGTGTTAGAATAGCTAAATATATTAATTAGAAAGTATTTTCTGTGTTTTTTTTTCTAGTTTATTTTAACAAGCTCCCTATCAATGTACTATATAGTAGTCGGTACAAATGAGGCTTAAGTCAGCGTTACACTTGTACATTCACAGCAACTTTGTGCGTGACAAAAATGTACTGATTGTACATTCACGTTAAACCGACAATAACATGGATTGACAAGATGGCGGATGCCACAGAAAGTTAGATGCATATTTTATGCTTGACACCGCGCGCACACATGAGTTGAAATGTCTATACTAAGTTTGAAAACTGCATTTATTGGGGTTACTAGAGGGTTTTACCAGTAGTAGTGCTTGTTCACGGTTAACTCGCGGGCGCGACATATCAATCATATGACGTTATATGCAAGTGTTCACGTACAATACGCACGTGCGGTCTAAATAGCGGGCAAGCTAGATGTTTGCGTGAGATGTTTGTGCGTGTTCACGTCGAACTAGCGGCGGAGCGCGCGATTCACTCGCGCCGTCAGGTAAGTTCAATACAGTACAATTGATTAGTGCTGTAATCAAATAATTTGACGGTCATCCTGGTATATCCAAAAAATCTCAATGATGTTCTCGATGTTCTCTCAAATTACTATATAAAGTACGAAGTTCACCATACCGTTCTCTTTATTAATTTCGTGTACACCAATAATAATTTTTATTGTCTCCCACTTTAGGTATTAATTTTCGGTTAAAAATAAAAGATCGTCGACCGTCTTTCGAACTTCTGACAACACGTCACACTCGCGCGATCGCTTGACGGCCAACGTGAACACGGTCTCGCCAGGTCTATCGCTTCCGCGCGTTCTACGTGAACAAGCACGTAGTCTCTATTATAAGATTTCGTTACACGCGGTACTGCATTCCTTCCTATAACAGAAATAATAATGACGTTACGTGGCTGTGTTCAGAATAAGGGGAAGGCGCAGCCAGTGTAACTGTACAAGCAAAGGCAATTTCAGCTGAAGCCTACACCGGCGACGCATCCTCAGTCCATGATCAATAAATAGGAATATATGATTAATCAATGATATCATCGATTAATGGTTATCGCGTGTTTGTTTTCTGGCTACCACACAGTTAATAAAAATCTTGAATTGACTGAAACTTCGTAGTGGTAATAGAAAAATTGTTGCAACCCCAAAGTAGGATTTGATTTGCGGGAAATAGGTGAAGTCCTTAACTGTCGTAAATATAGTACTATATCCCACGAAGCGACGTTCGCCCTACTTTGTAGTTAGTGTCCAAACATGCAAGTGTGACTACGCGGATCATTGTCTTATAGCGCATTCCGATTGCCGCTCACAGCGTGATATTTGTGCCATTGAAATCGGAACGAGCGCGTAATATCGCGCTCACATTCTGATTGTTCGTCACTTAAATCTAAATTCATTAATAATAATAAATATTTCTAACTGACACACCACATTATCTAGCCCAAATTAAGTATCATTAAGAAATTACGTTATCTAGTATCCGTTATCTTGGATAGGTACTAGATAAAGGATAAATAAACCTAAGAAATATATAAACACACATGGATATTTTTTTTACGTATAAATATTGGAAATAAACATACATACACATCCATGACTAGAAAGCAAATATGATAAAATATCTGCTCCTACCAGGATTCGAACCCGGGACCTCCGGCATGAAAGGCAAGGCTACTTACCTCCATACCAAACAGGCCGTCAAAGGCCGTTTTATCTTTGAATGAAACAGCAGCCATTTTTTTTACATTATTACAAAAGAAAATTATTAACAACTTCCCTGTCCAATGAGTCATATATGACTCATAAGAACGTATTGAAATAAGTTCATGAGTCACATGTGACTCATTTCTCTATACAACTTAAGGCATATTTTTTGGTATGAACGTGATGTGATATTTTTTTAAATCATATGTGGACGTATAGCAAAATACTTAATGTTAATGATAATTAAAAAAAAATTCGTGATTTTTTTATGGTTTTCATTTAATCACTATAAGAAATTAGCAATAAATAAAACGCAAATACTAGCGATAAGGTTTTTATTTATAAGACGAAAATATAAAAAATCAAGTATGTTTCTCATTATAACAATCTAAACAGAATGCCTTTTCACACCTTTTACACTCAGTGTGTACTTGCTTGGCTTTTCTAGCCAACAACCCTTCATTTTTCAATTTGATATAGCACCCAGTGCATCTTTTACGTACAAGTTTATTGTTTGCATTTCTTGGAATTTCTTGCAGACTGTGTCCAGAAAAGCTTGAAGAAGCAATTGAAGATCTTGAAGAGATACAGGAGATTGAAGATCTTGGGGGGTGATTACTTTCTGTGGTTGATGCTGCAGGTCCAAGTAAATGTCGGACTAATTGTTCTTGGACTTGTAAAACTGTCAATTTAGGGCCGTTAGCCGCCTCGTTGTAGATGCATCTGGCATTGATAATGGCGACCTGGAACAGTATATCTACTGCTATCTTTTTGTTCCACGTTAAACTTTTACGTAACGGAGAATGAAACGAAGCTAGTTGATCGGAAATATCAATGCCTTTTTTGGCATCATTATAGTCTATAATAGCATCTGGTTTCAAGACATCGCCTCGTTTTGTTGTCACGTTAGACATACTGTCTCCGTGACAGGTTGAGATCATCAGTACATCTCGTTTGTCATGCCATTTTAGTACTGTATAGAGATTGTCCTTCTGTCTAGCTATTTGTTCTCCCCTTCTTAGCTTCGCTTTCACTACTTCTTTTGGCAAATTTCTTTTATTTTTACGTAAAGTGCCACACAAATCAGTATTGCGAGCTTTTAGATACTCAGCCAATGGCAAACTGGTATAATAGTTGTCAGCAACTATAATACGGCCTGCATCTAAAAGTGGCTCTGTGAGCTGGATTACTGTTGAACCAGGCTTATCTAGCCCCTCTAACTGCTGCGAGCTTCCTGAGTATATTTGATATGACCATGTGTAACTATTTACTGTGCACGCCTTATATATCTTCATACCATAGCGATCTGCTTTCGCTGGGTTATAGGTCCTTATTATCAACTTTCCATGAAATTTTACCATGGACTCATCTACCACAATAACATCGGAAGGTATATAAAGACTACGGAAATTGTTGATAACTTTGTGTACAAGTGGGTCTATTTTATGGGTTCTTTGTTCGCCGACAACACCTATTTGCACTTCAGTAAAATGCCAGCATCTTAGAATGGAGCTGAACCTGTTATATGACATATTTATTCTGTGCATAAGAGGATTATAATATAGCACGTCTAATTTCCAGTAGTGCTCAATTGACGGCTTTGGATTGAGACCCATGTAGATTATGACACCAAAAAATGTTTTTAATTCCTCTCTAGTGACGTCTTTCCATCTTGTCATTCGACTGAATTGAGCAGTACGTATCTCCTTCAACAACCGAGCGTAATTATTTGTATGAATGACCATTTCATCAATTAAATCATCAGGTACAAAATAATCATAGATTTTTATCAAACTAACTACCCCATCTTCGGTAATAGCGGCAAGGTTTTGTACGCCGTGATTACCTATAAATGTTTCCCTACCCAAAAGCAAAACGTCTCGTTTCCACTGGGCATCAGATACATTCGAAACCGATGAAGATGCTGGTGTTGCTGAAGGACCCTCACTACGTCTGTCTGCACTACTTGCTATAAAATTTGCAATCACCTCATTGTCCTCGCTTTCTTCGCCTTCGTCATAATTGGGCTGATATTCTTCGACACTTCCATCACTAAATGGATCTAGATCTTCATCTGAATCTTCCAAATATCGCATCAATTCTTCAGTCGTATAATTTCTATGAGACATTTTCTCGGATTATATCAATTATTATTATAACCTCAAACAAATAACTTTCTAATTAGATCGATTATTCCAACTGATTGACATATGATGGATGATTAATCGTTATTGTTACTCAAAAATGAATATGACATTAGTATGGCCTATGACTTGACACTGACAGTCGCACGATAAACCAAGAATAAAGGGAAAAACACTATGGCCAATGTGTTCGCATGTGACTCACTGGACGTGGGAAAGAAAATTTATCGTCCTACGTTCGTGAGGCACATGTGACTCACAAAATAAAATAACGAAAATTATATTACTTTATTATTTTTTTTATTTAAAAAGTATTTTTTTAAGTAAATAATTATGTTATTTAGCTAAAAAATTTAAAAAGGTAGTGGACGTGGGGCCTTTTCAAAATGAGTTGTATGGGGACAGGGAAGTTGTTAAGCAAGCTTTTAAAACTTAATTTGACTAATAATAAAAACATCAACAGACCGCTCGGAGCGACCATGCTCCGTAGCTTGGGCACTGTGAGCGCGTAGATGGCGGCGTTTATGACGTCATTGATGCCGTATCAGATGGTACGTTCCCTTTGCCGCTATCAGCGCTAAAAGTGCTCAAAACCGTTCCGAATCGTTTTAGCGCGCTAAAAGTGATATTAGTGCGTATTAGTAGTGCGTAGTAGTATAAGTTATAATTTCATTAAGATCTTTGACCCTGAATGAAGTAGGAGCCATTTTTTAACATTATTACAAAAGAAAATTAATAAGCAAGCGTTTAAAATTTTTAATCAACTAACAAAAAAATCAAAGTAACGTCATGTGTCAGTTTTGACAAGCCGCTCACAGCGACCATGCTCCGTAGCTTGGGCACTGTGACCGGGAAGATGGCGGCGTTTATGACGTCATTGATGACGTATCGATATCGCTGTGAGCGCGCTCACAGGCATTCGGAAGGAGGATATGAGCGCTGTGAGCGATATAATCGGCAATCGGAACGCAGCAGATATCCCTGTGAGCGCGGTCACAGGCTATCGGAATTCGAAAATATGAGCGTTGTTGGCTGGTTTACACGCGTTAAGTGGTTAAGTTGGTAACTATATTTTAAGTTAAAAGTTGCGTGTAAACAGTCAGTTAAGTGACAAGTGGTAACTTTAAAGAATATTGGCGAATCCTTATTTAAGCAAACAGTGAGCAGGGAGTTTAGAAAAGTAACTAGTACTTTTGATTATTCTGTTTTTTTATGTGAATTTCCGTAATATTAGCTTCATGTGTAGAAGTCTCCAAAAAAATAGTTCGTTTTATAAAGCTTGATTTGACTTGATCAGTTTGTTTTAGCACCTGTCATTTTGTATTACGATACATAGGATTGATTATGACCAAGCACAAGTATTTGATTTTGTAATATAGATTTTAAATATAGGAAATTATAGTCACTTCAGAATGTAAGGACTCATTTTTTTATATTCCTCAAGTGGAAATGATTTATTAATCACTGGAGTCCTTATCCTTGGCTGTATAGCTTTTGCCTCGGGCGACGAGTTTGAGATAAAAAACAAAACTTGAAAACGAAACCGTTTCGTTACTTTTGGACTTGTCACTTGTGTGTGTGTGCCTTGGTTTTGTTCTGACGATTTGGCGATTCTTTTAGTTATTTTATATAACGTGAGTTTATAAGCCTTTGTGCCTACGGATTCCGATAGATACCGCTTACAACGACTTATTACTGTGATTTTTGGACTAGTTAAGTTAAAGATATTGATGAAAATTAACGTGTTATTATTATGGTCGGTTGGTGATAGTAGTAATTACCTATGTTAATGTAGGTAATTTGAAATTATAGCCTCAATTAGAACGTAATGAAAATGCAATAATTATTTTTCCTAGACATACTCCATAATATATTTATTTTTTAAATGGATCCACATTTTATGTCCTATAGTTTTAGATATTTTTGACTTCTAAACGCTCTACTTTAACTCCAACTAAAACCATGTATGGCGATCTGCCAAGGTCCTTTAGTACGCAAGTGATTAAGCAGATTAGGATTCGTCCTTTTTTTCGTATAAGTAGGTGGGCGAGGCTTCTCACTTAACACGTTTGGACGTGATTTTTTAGTTAAGCGCATAAGTTGACAAAGCGGGTTCTCTTTTTTTTTTAAATGTCGGAGTAGAGTTTAGTTTCTACTTTAAAATTTGTGAAAGAATATTTATGTGCGTTAACACACCAATCGATCGACGTGGACCGGTCGACGTCGATCAATGGCAGAATAGAACAGTCGAAGTCGCAGTAGGCGTGATGGCCTATAATTGTCTGACACCACCCCTGAGTTCGTAAGTCTGCCAACCCGCAGTTGGCGTGATGGCCTACAATTGTCTGACACCAACCCTGAGTTGGTAAGTCTACCAACCCGCATTAGGAACGATGGCCAACAATTGTATGACACCACCCCTGAGTTGATAATCTGCCAACCCACAGTAGGCGTGATTGACAGTGACAGTAATTATTAAGGGAACCTAATTAGTAAAGGTACCACACCAATCGATCGTCGGCCCGTCGACGTAAAAATTTAGAAAAATACAATGACATAATCTTGCAGATTTTAATTTCCGAATCAATTATTTTCTGAATTTGTCTAAAATCACGATTACCACATATCTAAGTACAGAATTTACGAATTCCTTGACATTCATCACTGCTCATCTTCATTGAACTTATGAACTCAACTACTTAATCCGTTTGGACTCACAAGTGACTTGTAGTAACTTAAAATTTAGTTAAAATTTAAAAAGCTAAAATTTCCAAAATGACATATTGCTTGGTGACAACTATCGAAATTAGATCGCTCGGAATAGTCGAAGCTGCATAAAATGATTTTATTGTAAACTTCCTAGTTGCAGCTACATAATGTGAAAAATTGTGGCAGCACAAACCAACTAGTGATGTTACGCATTCCTGAACGTCTTCCTAAGTACAACACTAGGAACCCACGTTTTCATTTTGACAACATTTAAAAATTGGATTGTCCTTCGTTTCTTAATTTTAAAATGCCTGCAATGGATTTTGGCGTAATGCCATTGTGGCAGTGCGAAAGCTCCTCTTCTATTCTACAAGATATTTTAACAATCTAAAAGATAAAGAAGGTAAAATAAATAAAGAAAAATCAAGAATTTTTTTATTTCTAAACTTTGTTTCATATTTTTATATGCTTTGTTTGTATTGCATGGGAGGCAAATTTTTATTTTTTAGACGCGATACATTAGTACCTTTTAATATTTTGTTCATTATGTTACACCAATTAAACACCGTTATTCTTATTGAGTAACACAGAAATCATTTCTTCTCAAAATGTTTGTGGCTTACAAACAATTTAAGAAGTTCTACCACACTTTATCCTTGTAAGATAACACTATTAGCACAAAGACACGGTGATCAATGTTAAGTCCGATCTCAGTTCTTGGAAAATGACGTCCTTTCGCCTACTTTCAATTTACTACACAGCCCTTGTTGTACATTGTGAAGCACCATAAACGCAAATTAATTGTTATATTTGGGAATTGAGAGGTTATATGTTAGGGAAATTGATTAATGCAAACTCTTCACTCGTTAAACTTTGAAATTGTAATGGCAGATCGAGCTGATTGATTAAAAATTAAATTAAATTTTGCGTTTTATGGCAATTAGCTGTAGTTACTAAACAATAACTATTTCTGCCAATTTCAAGTATTAATATAATAAAAGTAGTTTTAACATAATTAAAACATTGAAAGATAACCGAAAACCGTACATCATTAATTGGACATTGGGTTATCATTAAACATTCACATTGAAGTGACATATGACAATTGTTCGCTCGAAAAATATCAAAAAGTTCTAACCATAGACATAATTCCTAGTTTTTTTTTGTATGAAGACTACCTGCTACGGTGGCAAGCAATAACCAGCTTTTACACGTTTTAAATGTGGGTTATCTCGGGACCACTTTTTACGTCCAGTTTGTATTAAACCCACCATCCATATAAGCCAACGGGGCGGCTTGAATAAATTTCGCGCTTACGCAACATGGTCATTTATTTACTATGCTTTGAGTAAAATGAACGCTCCGTGAGGTAACAGTGTTACTCGAGCAACGGATCTGCCTCCTAGACAAGTGGCCTTCGCCGACACATATACTCAATATAACTCAGTTGAAACTTGAAATTACAGGTATAAAACAATCAAATAACTTAAAATATATATTTAAAATAAATTACGAAAGAATCTTAATTCTCTACAATAGTTATAGCCTTGGCATGCGGGTCTTCGAATCTATTCATAGTTTTGCAGTCAAACATAACTATAAACGATAAAAAGAATATTATTAGCATGACACCTATTGTGAGGAAACTTTCGATAATGGGAATACTGAAGAACGGTGCGCAGTGTTTTGGTTCACTAAACTTTTTTAGGTGTTCAACGTCGCGTCTGTAGTTGGTCTTTGCGTTTCGAGGTTCTATCTGAAAATTAGGGCAAATAATAAATATTTAATAATTATAATAATAGTAGACAGTAAATAATAAGTGTAAGGTTATGCAAGGTGAAATTGAAATCAATAAACAAACTTTCAGAAAAGAATCTACCCGTCAATACGAACAACTTTTTTATGTTATTGTCCAATAAATTGGCTCAACCCGCGTGCATCGCGTGTACCTGGTTGAAGTAGCTGAACTAAAGTGAGGTGAATCCCCAAAATGTGATAAGCACAATTGGGACCATGGCGTAGAAGACTGAAATTATCTGCGTTACGGCAAACATTTCTTATGGTTATTAGTCTCAAATCCGGTACCGGTAGGCAACGAACCATCTTGGGTCATAATTTCAGGAAGAAGTAGTTTGTTCCGACATTCTGATGTCAAGCAGTCATTTGGTATACATGTGCGTGGCGTAAGGTCGTTTGCGAGAAATGCGTCAAGTCACACCACCTCACTCCACTTCGATTGCTCATTAGAGAAAAGAGTGCACTACGCATCCTCGCCCCGCCGATGTTCCTCTCATATCTGGTGGCTAGAGTCTTCGTATCTTTGCGTTACTCTGCCTCCTCAGCATCGTATTGGGTGTCCTCCGCCAGATTCCATTGAAGTAGTTGACGCAAACCAGGCTGGTAAATTTTGCGATTTTCTTTGTATTATAATGGGTCATACGATTTTAAATCTATGCGCATGATTTGAATTCGGTATTTTTGTTTTGCAACGTTCAAAATCAGACTGGTAATAATCAACTACTTACCTGGTACTGTGAAATTGAGACTGTACTCATATCCCGCGTATTTATGATGACTAACGGCTCGCTACACATAAATGAGAATTCCCAAGGAGCCCTCACTGCCATCTCTGTACGGCCGACCTCCTCCCCGCCTTCAATTAGGCCCACAGAAGCTGTACATAAAAAAATAAAAAATAAATGTCATGCAGGTAGAATCGTAGATGGCACATAACCTAAGCGGCACAAAAGGACACATGAGTATTTCGAGTGAAATATTCATGTGTCTGAGAAGCTTGTTTGATTTTAAAACAGTTAATCCGAAACTGAACTTCATTAATTTCCAGCTCCGATAATAAGTCCAAAGACGCAGCGTCTACTAATGAACCGGACGAGAATATGGCTTGCAAGTATGGTGGTAGACTCATGCTTTATATAAGCTCTGCAGGAACCGATGCTTGACAGTGTTGAGAAATAAACATTTGAATAGATAGCAGCTGCAACATATTTTCGAGTACACTCACGCAAATACAGCGCGCACAAATTAGTTAAACCATCTATAACAGGAATTAAAGTTCATTTACAAGAATTCCGCGGGTTAGATTACCTGTTTGGTACTTACACACCGACAAGTGTAGGCGTAGTTTAAAATTATAAGAGACTTAGCAATTATTGAACATAAGTAAGTTAAGATATGTACAGTCAACGCCAAAAGTTGCTGACCATTTGCAAAGTTAAAAACAACATACACTGCAGCGTGCATAAGTCGCTCAGCAAGATCAGCGCCAAAAAAATTATGATCTCAATAAAACTCTAAAAGTAGCTTAACATCATGTACTCCAAATGTTGCTGACCCTCGCACACTCTAAAAGTCGCTGAATATTCATTAAAAATAGCTTGACATATTTAACAAATGTTTACATTTGCATTTTATTTTTTATTAGATACCTTAACAGCCTGTCTTATTTGCCCTTATGAATTTTATTCCAAATTGATAAAAGTTTCAAGTACCTTTTGGTTAAACTTGTGCTAAATTTGATTTTGCTTGTGGCGTTAATCTTCGAAATAAGAGTTTGTTTTGTGTTATTAATTTTTTTAATAAATTACATACACATACTATGAACAAAAATGGTTATTATGTTACGTAACTACAATAGACGTCAACATTACGGATTTTTTTGTGGGTAATACTGAGTTTATTTATCATCAACAGTTTTCGTAGCGCACGTCAAATAATGATTCTCTATATCAGAACTACTTTTAAATTACTTTTTTACTTTTCTCCATTCTTTTTTTTGGATAATAAAGCCACTTATGTTACTGGGTGATAATACAGATTTCTAGGTGAAATCATTTTTTAAATCAGTTAAGTATGTATTTATCCATTAGAAACAAACATACAAAAATAAACAATGACATATTACATATAGACAAGCTCTAAAAAGGGCAACGCAAATGCAAGGCAGTTGCCCGCTATTTGACAGTCTTGTGCAACCCAGAGTCACGACTAAACGTCAAACAAAACTTATTCCCTATTCTGTGTTTTAATACCACACAATGCCTTCTTGTGTGTTTAGACAATGTACTAATTACACTGTTACTGTTCAAGATAGGATAAACGTTTCTTTTCATGCGAAAGTACAAATTTTTAATAACTATCTTATTTTGCTATTTAAAATGACGTTTTAGAATTGACATGGCTATTCTTTTCAAGAAACTCGAAGAGCGAGATGTAAAATGATTTTGTATGTGGGAGTAAAAGAGACAACGCTATAGAGTTTCGTCAATTCACTTACTACGTCTCGTACGCTCGCGACCAATTAGTGCGAAGCAACGTCATGAAGTACATAGATATCTCTTTCTTACAACAAGTGAACCATATTATTCTTTCCTTCTCCCACAAATTATATTACTATATCGGGTAGGTATCTATAGTTACGTTGACGCCGTTTTTTTTGTGCGGTAATGTTTGGGTATGACTTGTCTATATGTAATATGTCATTGAAAATAAAACCTTTCTTCTTTACAATATTAGTTCACGTATACATGTATGAAGGAGCATCCCTCGAGATCCGCTTAACGAATTTCACCGTTCTTTTTTTTGTTGTGTTGATAAGTTTTGAAGAAGGAATGTGTGGAAGAAAATGTCAGAAAAATCCACTAGAGAAACTCAGAAATCCTGATAAAATTATTCTTTAGAATTATTGACAAATAATAAAATGACCGTTTCATTTGACAGTTGTCTTCTTATGGCATGTTTACATAACCATGTCTTTATTGCGACATCGCTTAACCATGCCTGGTTAGCGCAGTTGGAAAAGCGTATAGACGCGTTCATATTTTGTTATTCGTCTTTCAACTCTTTTTTACAACTCTGCTTTTTACTTATTGCCTTTATATTTTTTGTTTAAGTTTTTTGTTTTGGCAGGGGGTGTTTTCGCTGTACCTACGTATACCTTTTTACAGATAAGTTGATACAAAAATAAAAAATAGCTAAGGCCGAATTAACCTTATATAGGTGTATGGCTTACAGCAAAAGGTTTAAAAAAAATTACTACAAAATAAACACTATATAATAAAGTATAATGCTTTAGTTACTTATTATGTTAAGCTATTATGAAAAAAATAATGTTCAGCGGCTTTTGTAGTTCATGAAGTAGTTCGGCAAATTTTATTCTGATCAAATACTTCTGGCTGGGATCTTATCGAGCCACTTATGCATGCTGCAGTTTATAGCAGTTTTAGGATTTTTAAATGATTATGGACTTGTGGGTCTGACTGTACCTAGATACTAGTTTCAATGTATTCTATACAATGTATTCTATTTATATGAGTACATAATGAGGCTAAACTCACCAAGCTGCCATCCTTCCTTATCAAAACTAAATTTGAATTCAAACTCAAAATCAGAGAAGGATAAAACAGAGGTCAACTCGCTTGCACTTCGGGTCTCTCTTCCAACTGTAGGTTGCTTGTCATAGCTGGACTTGTGAGTATGCGTCGCAACGTGAACCCCTGAAATATTATTTGAAGCCATTATATAAGCAATTGAGTACTACGAAAAGTCAAAACGGTCTTTAGTAGTTAAACAGGACATTTCTTTAAATTTTTGCGATTAAAGAAATATGCCGGAGGTAAAAACCTCGGCGCTCTCTTGTCAACATTGTAAAATACATAAAATACGTAATTATGTCTACAGCTTGAATACGACATGAAACAAAGTAATAAAAATAAACTTTCACCATTCTCCGGCGGGTATTGTTTAAGTAATGAAGTGGATTGATATATCATTTCAACAAGTAACTGATTACAGGTAAATAGAAGTTAAAATCGTAACCTGAAAATCGGTACGTCGCTTCTGCACTCTCCACCATTACAGATTTTTTACTTGGGTAAGATTTTCGTGTACGTATAAACTTGTTCATTTCTATGACATTCACGGGGTTTCTGAGCGCTGTGTAGATTCCTATGATTGGACCGTTACTCATCTGTCTTATCAATTTATACGTTGAAATTATTTTGTAGTCATGTTCACGTAATGTATTAATTCTAGACATATTTTGCTTCGATTGGAAATAAACGTATAAATAAGGCAGCCTTTTGTCCAGATCCCTCAATTCCCTTTCAGGGTTTCCCAAATAAATTATGTTATGGAATGACGGTTGCATAATTTTCTTTATAGTCCCAAATGGGTTTACCACGTTTGGGTAGTAAATGACATAACCTTTATTCAACACCGTCTGCAAATTAGGAAAGTCAGTGCCCTTGGCGTCTTTAAGACTCAAGTCTTCGGTAGTAAGAGTTTTATCTACGAAGATAACAACTCGTTTGCTGGATTTTTTTGCGTTTGCAACTACAGTGCCAAAACTAGTACTCGATAATTTATTGAGAGGATTATTCATGACCGATCGCTCTGTTAATACTTTCTCGAAGTCTAGTACGAATACTGGAACGGTGTCTTTTTCAGCAACACATGGTGGCACCAATAATATTGCAAGGAGTGAAATATGAAACATCCCCGCCAGCATTATTACGTATGAATTGATAAATAAATACTTTAATTGTTCTTGCCCACTGGGCTAATAATTTATTTTTTTACTTAAAAAAAACAGTATGTCAGATCTCATGACAAATCGGGTTAATCATTCTTCTTAAGTGTAAAAAAAATATCTAAACGGAAAGCGCACACGAGATGTTGGTCTGCATATCATGACAACGTGTATAAATACGATGTCCAGAAATCAAGGTTAGGTAATTCTTTAGCCACGGTGGGCTGATGAATTGATTTCCAAAACAAAAGTTTTTAATTACTTAATATCTTTCATTAAAGTAAAATAGCAAAAATTGGGGACGTTCTTTCACAACGTGGCTACAAAAACTGGCTCACACGGACTCAATTATATTTCCCCAGATATAAAAGAGATAGAAAAATGGGGTTGCGAGCAAGACAGAGTAGTATTCGTGACCTTATAATTTCGACTGCATTCGTGTCGCGTCGTATATTGTCGGTTCGGTTCGCGTAGTGACTAAACCATTTGACAAGTAAAATCAGGTGACGGGTACAACATTTATGAAGTGCGTGCGTCAGGAGATCTTTACTTTAATCAAAGCTTAGTGTCAACATTATTTCTGCTATTGACAATTTTTTTATAGTTTTTTGTAGGAACTGCCTCTGCCCAACAGGTATAGATGGTTCAACAAATTTTTGCTCGCGGCCCGATGTGTACCATCGCGTCACCATCTTGTCACACACACACACACACAGTTGCTGTATATACGTATGGGTGCGCCCGCAGATGACTTGAACCATCAATAGCATATTTGCTTTGTTTATTATCTTTTATTTATATTAATTAACACTCAAACACAAAAATACAATTATTACACATACATATGTGTAACTTAAACCTCTTGGGTTTGTAACACTGTACTTATACATAATTAAATATTAAATATATATATAGTAGCAGGGATTGGCGGATTCCCGCTCACTTATTAGGTATGGTATCAAACGCGAATTTATTTAATAAGATCGCGGGTGGTCGAATGAAACCGCGATGCTCGCTAAGTTACCGAACGATCATCAAACTAATCCGCGATATTATTTTGATTAAACCGCGTATCAAATTAATTCGCGCCTAGTAGGACGCGAAGTCCCACTTTGCCAAAAAACCAAAAATGCCCTGTTTCCAGGTAGTAGTAGGGATTGGCGGATTCTAGCTCACTTATTACGTATATATATTCATTTCATCAAGGCTATCTCATTTTCCCGTGGTTTTGTTATAACATTAGAAGACACCAACAGACAACAGATTAGGTCACGGCCGCCAATAGTACGCTGTGAAGTCCAAATTTCTTCAAAAATCTAAAATGTCCTGTTTCTAGGTAATAGTAAGCACCTGCAATTATATTTAAACAATGCTGGTTTTTATATTAAAACCTTGGACGGTTTGCAGATCAAAGTAGGTATTTCAATCATTTGATACCAACTACCACAGTTAGAGTACCATCAATGTTATTTGATTTTCATGGTTTAAACAACTTTTTAATTCATACTATCACAGTAACAGTACCTTTAATGTAATATTAACGATAACCTTTTTTGCGTTGAAACTGTGGGAGATTTCTCGAAAATTTGATTGCTATAGTTATTGTATAAATAAAAATAATAATAATCTTTATTTGTTCTTCACATACAAGGCACATAATAAGATGTTAGATGTATTTACTTTCACAATTTATTCATGTACTAGTGAAGATTGATGCATGAGATTTGTCGAAGCATGTGTTTCAGGAGTTAGAATTTTAAAAAGAGAAAGAGTATGTGTAACAAGAACTGTAGACATTTCAAGATTAAATAATAGGGAAAATTATATCTAAACATCAGGTATGTATTTGTGAAAGAGAGAGGGAGTGGGATTGTTTATACGGGTGCGTGAGTGTGTGGGAGAGAGTATCTGTTTTGTATGTATATGTATGGTGAGTCTGTGTGAGACTGAGTGGTATAATTAGTGTAATGGTTTTAGCAGGGGTTCGGTGTCGGAGTACGACTTTTCTTTAAGCCATGTAACAACTTTATTTTTGCAGTTAAATGTAATTCAAGAAAGTAGAAAAATCTTTGGCTAAAAGAGGTTTTCGGAAAGGTGTAGGAGAAAACTAGGTGATTTCTTTTAGATTTAATCTCAAAACAGAAGGGTGTAATTTTATGCTGGAGGAGTGTAGTTTGTAAAATAAACAATGTCCTATATATTTAAGGGTGCTAATTAAAAATCAATATTGCTTTCTTAATTACTAAGCCAGCCACAATTTGCAGGCGTCTGAACGATACTGTCTTAGCCACTATAAATTTGCTGTAGCGGGGTGTTTTTGTTAAAAAATTTTGAATTATCATCCAATTTCGATTATGGCGCTTCGCCGGGTGCTGCCGCACCACGCTCACTGCGTTCGCTCGGCTCACGCATTCGATAATTACAGTCTAACATTAACCTAACCCAAATTTAACTACTACGCTTTCTATAGAGTATTTAGCGGGCGGTGCAAAAAAAAAGATTAATTAATGTATTAAAGGCTATCTCATTTTCCCGTGGTTTAGTTATAAAATTAAAAGTTTGATCACGTAACCAATAAAGAAATTTGTGACCATCTCGAAAATTGTGAAAATTTGTATGTACGACTTAAAAAAAAAATTGTTTTGAGTTTTAGTTTTTTTGTAACCATCTTAAAATTTTTTAATTCGTTTTAGTTTTATTTCCACTTGTCCAGGGTTAATCTTTATATTATAAATAAATTGTGTATTAAAACTGATATCCGTGAATATCGCGGATTAGTTTGATGATCGTTCGGTAACTTAGCGAGCATCGCGGTTTGATTCGACCACCCGCGACCTTATTAAATAAATTCGCGTTTGATACCATACCTAATAAGTGAGCGGGAATCCGCCAATCCCTACTATACTATACTATATATACTACTACTATATATTTATATTGTGACAGTGGTAAAACATTGTAAAGTTTGATTCGGTCTGTGAGTATGGCTTCACATGCATCACAACATAGTTTGTGAGCACTGCATTGTTTGCGGCCTTGAAGGATATTATCTCCGATAGTGCGTGTATAATATGAAATGAAATATTTATTTCTCCACCTTGACAATGACTTGCTCTTATTGACGTCAAATAAAACATGACTCTACCACCAGTTTGAAAAAACATTCGTGAAGAAGAACTGGCAAGAAACTTCACGGGTATATTTTTTTCAAAATAAATTTACAGAGTCTCTTTATGTCTACACAAAATTATTCTTATCTGCATCTGTTAGCTCGGCAAGTGTCCCTCCCCCCAAGTATCCAAACGACGAACACCCTCAAACGGCACCCGTATACAGCTTTATACAGGGCGTTTGGCGACTACTGTACATACATACTTTAAGGGCTGAAAATACACCTATTTTTATCGATAAAATTATATGAAATGTGGGGTCAAAACTCAAAACTCTTCATATGGCACCCATTTTAAGGTTTTATTTTTTTAAATAAGGTGCTAGTATTATTATATGAGATTCAATAATTTTTAAAATCGCAGCATAATCCTAATGAAAAAACATGTTGGACACTTTGAAGTATTGCCAACAAGAATGTGCCAAAATTATTTGCATGAGTTCCACCACTTTCAAATAAATAAATGCTAAAACCTAGTTTTGGAGTTAATTTTCCACCTATTTTCAGTTTTAACGATTTTCTGCATCAAAATATTAGTAGGAAGTAGGATATTAAACTTTAAAATAATAAAATTAGAACACCAAAATTATAAAATCTATACAAAAATTTTATATTTATATAATATCATATATATTTATATAATTTTATATAATTTTCAATATCAAACAATGATTTTTTACGACTTCAAATTCAACTTGAAATCTGACAAATTGACTTCAATTAGCTCTAATGAACAAGGCGTCATCTAAAGCAACTTTATACCGCTGGTTTAACGTATACTTGTTAAATAATTCATGTAAAGTTTGACATTTTATTCAAAAACTTCCTATATGTTGCAACTTTGTTAATGGCCATATTTAATATTTATTCTTTTTGTTTATTTATTTTTTAAGTAGCTGTAAGTTTTCCGAAAATGTAAAAATAAAAATAAAATAAAATAAATAAATCCTAGACCATTGTGTAGTATGTGGACCTAATTATTATTTTTCATTTTTACCTTCTGTACCATACTTGAAAGCAATAAAATGAACGAGAAGTAAACAATAAAAACGTATATAAAACTATATACACACTCTATTTGAGAGATATTATCAAATAATATTCTTCACCATCCTCCCTTTTACAACAGTTTTGTTACTGAATGTCAATCTTCTACAGAATAACCAGCAGCCTTGGTCTACTTGGCCAGGATGTCAGCACATTGAAGCTTTTTCGATTAATCATTTCTGCATGTATGTAAATGTAATGTCAGTGTCGAAGAGAAATATGCTTTTTGAATGGTTTCATCTACGACATCATTACAATTAAAATCATCGGCATTTCAGAGTCTGATGGAATAGGCATGCGTACTTAAAGAAAGTAGCATACATATACAGGGTGGCCAGAAAAGTAACGTCCAAAATAAATTTTAGGTGCCTCGTGTTGAGCGGTATCTGAATCAGCCCTATGTATGTTCTACGGTTTTTCATAGTTTTCGAGTTACTACTTTTTTATGAATTTTCGCAAAATTGCAACCGAATCAAGTTTCAAAAAATTCTAAAAAAAAGCAGAAGGTTTCTTCGGATTTCTATATTTGCTACTAAATCTCTATGAACTGTGTGTTAATGCATAAAATAAACAGCCTCATAACTTCAATGAAAGTTACTAAAAAAATTTCCTAAAGTTAAGAATTTATGTTAAATGAGTTATCATTTAAATTTTGAACTTAAAATTTTAAATCTAAACTGGTAGTTTCTTCGTTTCTAAGTAGCTTCAGAGAATGCGTTAGACTCTAAGCTTTCATAATAATAAAAATAAAGTAACATTACATAAGCTACATATTAATCGCTAAAATCAGCCATCAAAGACTGCGAAGTGGAAAATTTGAATAAAAGAAATTCCTTTTTTCATCATTTGTTAGATTTATTAATTTGTTAACTAATCAAAAATAACTCTAGAAAAGTTAAAATCTAACATAATTTGAAAGTTTGCCCGTTCTCGCGGCTAGAGCGTTCAATGTTACCCTTTTTTACCTGCGTTAACAATAAACCCAGGTAAAGACTCTCTCATTGTCGGCTTTGAACGGCTTGGTAATTTTTGACCTCATGAATAATTGAAGTCAAAATTTTTTACCTCGCTTGTCTTTGATGGCTGATTTCTAATTAAGCCAATGAAGAACTAAAAATTGCCTGCTTAGATTTATAACTTTAAGTTGATAATTTAGTTTGTTGAGTATCGCGAACTGTACAATCAACCATGCACTGTATATTTAGACGAAATTATTTGATCTGACATAATCAATGAACTTAAACCTCTAGAACAATCGGTAAATTTATTTTATGATACCTACTAAAACTGCATTTTCTAATCGTAAATACCCGCTGTGGTATAAGAGTTCATTGATTAAAATACTAAAAGAGAAAAATAGATATCATAAAAAGTACATAAAATATAAAAATATCTCCGACTACCATAGCTTTTGCATATTGCTAAATCGCGCAAAAGAACTTGAACAACGGCTGTATAAGTCGTATGTAAAAAGTAAAGAAATTAAGATATCCAGCAATCCTAAAGAATTCTGATCTTATATAAAAAAACAAAAGGGAGGGGAACTCATTTCCTGCTGTAATGAAGTACGGTAATGTAAGCTCGAACTCCGGCAGTGCAATTTGTGACTTGTTTAGTGACTACTTTTTTCCACTTTTCAGCAACCTTCCCGAATTGACAATACTAACTTTTCATCCTCTACTAATAACATTAGTGACATTCATGACTTACAAATAAATAAATCTGAGGTACTTAAACTATTGAAATCTATAGATATTACAAAGTCGACTGGACCAGACCGCATACATCCTAAAAATTACGCCGAAAAAAATATTGTATTAGCTAACTTTGAAATTCGGATTGATTCCCTTTATACGGAAAACCACTTTACTACACCAATACACAAAAAGGCAATAAAAATGACACAACTAATTACCGCCCAATCTCGAAATTGTGAAATTTTTCTAAAGTATTAGATAAAATTGTACACACGCAAACATACGACGCCCATATGTCAAGGCGATCGGAAGTAGACGTAATTTACACAGACTACAGTAAATGTTCTGATCGTATTGATCATACTGTCTTATTGTGTAAAATTCAGGACATAGGTATAAAAGGAAATCTATTTCACTGGTTTACATCTTATGTACAAAATAGGTGTCAGATTGTGGTACTGAACGGTTTTAGCTCTAAACATAAAAGCATACCCTCTGGGATTCCACAGGGATCTCTGCTCGGACCATTGTTATATTCCTAAATGACATGTCTCTTATTTTTCATCTAAAAAATTTTTATATGCCGCTGACATGAAAATTTTATATGCAATCAATTCTATACATGACTGCCTAAAGCTACAATGTGACCTTAACAAATTTTATGACTATTGCTTAGTAAATAAATTAGAGCTAAACATATCAAAATGTTATTTTTGCTCGTTTACGAGAAAACCCTCACCTATTGTATTTAACTATAATAACATTATATACACTATATAACATAACATAGGAGTAACATTTGATTCGAAGTTGCTGTTCGACCAACATATCGACAAAATAGTTAGTAAAGCGTCTAAAGCTTTGGGCTTTGTATGGAAAAATTGTAAAAATTCTCAAATATGCCTCGTCTGTATGGAACCCTCTCTATGGAATATATGTTGACCGTATTGAAAGCATACAGAAACGTTTCTTACGATTCATTCAATATAAGTCACGTTACATATGACTTGGACTACATCTCACGATGCAAACCGCACCACATGCTACCATTGTATATGCGCAGGCAAATCAGCGACGTTGCCACTCTAATCAAGATAGCTCAGAGCAAAATAGAAGTTCCAGAGCTTTTGTCTGGGATTGGTATTTACGTGCAAAAAAGAAATGTGGTGGTAAAATCCTATGCATCGTTCACCAATGAACCGGCTGAGCAGCGAGGTGGACTTCGACATATTTAATACTAGTGTTCCTCATGTTAAAGCAGCCATGCCGAAGCGGTTCTTTATTGATTAAATGGAATCTATTGTTTTGGTGACAAAATGTATATTTACTTTTTCTTGATTTATTTTAAAGTACTCTTATATGCCTACTTTAAATTCTTTAACTTTTGTATTGTGTTATTTGAGCGACAATTTGTCTAATGTATATTTTAATTTTATAACTGAAAACTTTATTAATATTTAATATTTTTTCTTTTTGTTTATTTATTTTTTAAGTAGATGTAAAATGAAAATGTGAAAATAAAATAAATGAAAATAAATGATAACTCACATAACATAAATTCTCAACTTAAGTTATTTTTTTACTAACTTTTATTAAAGTTAATAAAAGCACACAGTTCATAGAGATTTAGTAGTAAAAATAGAAATCCGAAGATACCTTGTACTTTTTTTTTACAAATTTTTGAAACTGATTCGTTCGCAATTTTGCGTTAATTCATTAAAAAATCGTAATTCGAAAACTATGAAAAATCGTATAACATACATAGTGGTGATTCAGAAACCTCTCAACACGAGACACCTAAAAATATTTTTGGACGTCACTTTTCTGGCCACCATAACAATAGTATAAGTAGAAAAAAAAATCAGGAAAGTTCGCAATTTTTTGTTCGAAAGGCCTTAACATGTATTTGTAATAAGAAGTCGTTTTTTCTGAAGTTATGTTTGTGTGCTATGTTTTGGTGCATCGTTTATTGATTTTATTATGTCTGTATGTGTGGAAGGAGGTCTCCTTGTGTTAGAGTACCTATCACATAATTACACTAATTATTACCTGAAAGGTCTCAGATTGAAAGCCACATTTGCTGCATAGGTACTGTTTTTAACAAATATTATTATTATTAATAGTAAACATCTTGACTACCACAAAATTTCAAATGTCCTCAATTAACTTTGAAGTCTTTACTGGTGAACTCAAGGTTAAAAGTCTATTGAGAAAATTTTACATTTTGCGGTAGTATGATATGCTGTTGACTGTACAACGTACAACATACGTCAGCCGTTCATTCCAGTGAACAGTATAGCAGGTAGTCTTTATTTAATTTTATTAAAACTACTTTTTTATATTAATACTTGAAATTGGCAGAAATAGTTATTGTGTAGTAACAACAGCTGATTGCCATAAAACGCAAAATTGAATTTAATGTTCAATCAATCAGCTTGATCTGCCATTACGGTTTAATTGTTTGACGAGTGAAGAGATTGGTTGATCAATTTCCGTTTTGGAAATTAATCTTTTTTTTAATTGGCATATTATAAGGCTGCATAACGTTTTTTGGCATACTGTTTGTTTCGCATAACGTTCATACAGAATAAATCATAAGGCATACTTTATTTCCCCATAACTTCATTAATAATAATAATATATTAGCATAAAATATCCATGCATAAATGGTTTTACAATAACGATTACTTATCATCACATTTATTGGCATCTCACGCTATGGCATAAAGTTGACAAGTCACACATATAGAATACCATAATTTGACAAAAATAATGACGACAGAAATGTTGCTTGGTTCCAATTCGGTTCTGTATTATTGTGTTATATGTTTTGATCACAGTGAGATGATTATTTACAACAATTCATCATCATCATTTCTTAAATAATCTTGGTCAAATGTTATTATTTATTATTCACGTGCAAGTCACTTTTTGGCATGACCTAAATACTGACTAACCTGCTCCTCCTCGCTGCGCTCGACGTCAGTGTTATTTATTTCTAGTATTATTTGTCGTCTAGTATTATTTATTTTTACTTTCAAGACTAAAAATATGATCTATACTTGATAAATTAGGCACCAAAAGTTTTTTTCTTACTTTACGTTTATGACTTTAGAGGTTATGGATACTTCTATTATGCGTTTTGTATTTTACGATAATTTATCTTTGGACGTATAACAGTTATGTCATTTACATTTATGCTGTATAAAATTATGATAAAGAAAACTAGAGTAAGTGAAACTTATGGCAATGAAACCATTCTGCGTGTATAATATTCTGCTTACCTCAATTTATGCGAAAAAACTTTATGCTGAAACTGTTATGCCAAACTACATTATTATAAAAAAATTATGCGTCCGAAAGGGCTCCCATTTCCGTAACATATCCTCTCAATTCCCAAATACTCTGATTTGCGGTTATGGTGCTTCACAATGTACAACAACTGCTGTGTAGTGGTGAATAGAAAGTAGGGAAAGAATGACATTTTCCATCACTTACCAAGAACTGAGACAGGACTTAACATTGGTTTCCGTGTCTTTGTGCTAATATGGTTAACTTACCAGGTTTAAGTGTGGTAGAACTTCGTAAATTGTTTGTGAGCCACAAATATTTTGAGAATAAATGTTTTTTGGTTACTCCATAAGAATAACGCTGTTTAAACGGTGAAACATAATTAAAAGAATATTAAAAGGTACTGATGTCTCGCATCTAGAAATTAAAATTTGCCTTCCATGCAATACATAGCATATAAAAATATAAAATAAAGTAAAGAAATAAAATATAATTCATAAATAGTTATTTATTTACCTTCTTTATCTTTTAGATTGTTAAAATATCTGTTAGAATAAAAGAGGGGCTTTCGCGCTGCCACAATGGCATTAGTACGCCAAAAATCCAAAACCTTTATTTTAAATTAAGAAGTCAAGGTCAATCAAATTAACAAAAAAGTTGTCAAATTGAAAAAGAGGGTTCCTTTAGGATAGTTAAGTTAAGAAGTCGAAGAAGTCGTTCGTCTGATGCGTAGCATCACTAAATATTTTGTGGACACAATTAAAGTACGCATTAAAATGACGATAATAAGAGTTTGGGATTTTAGACCTTAAATAGATGACAACATTTCAGTTTCATAAGTCATACCATTCATGAGAAACCTATCGATGATTTTTGTGAATAAGGATTTTACCACACCAATCCACCATCAACGTCGATCGATGGTATAATGGAACAGGCAACGCCGATCGATTGGTGTGGTAAAACCCAAAGCGGAATAAGCGAGAAATAGGAAAAGAAACGTTGAACGCAGCAATAGTTTATTTTAATTATTGCAATACTGAAAAATCCATAGACAAACGTCAAACTAATCATATGATCACTTTTTCACATGACTATCGCTCATCGTCATCGCCCTTTTTTCATCTTTATAGGATAAAATCGGGCTAAAATAAAGTTTTTAGTCTAAAAACGTCCATTAGTAATAGATAAATTAGCCACAAAGATGGCTTTATACCGTGTAGTGTTCTCTTTGTTAGGTTTAAGTGTAGTGCAATGTTTAGCATCCACCGAAGTGCCAGTATTTCTGTGGGGAAACCTGAATAAAGCTTCGATCAAAAACAACCCTCTGACGAAGGTGACTACAGATGAATTCGACAATGTACTCTCGGAAGAACTTAACCCTGACGCTTTCACAGTCATTTTCATCGAAGAGACTTTATCAGTCGAAGATTTTTCAAGTAAAAACACCCACGGCGAATCATCGTTTCCTTACCTCCAGGATAACTTATCTAAAGCAGTTTACATTCCATCTGTGGAGAACGCTTTGCGTGTTCTGAACAGGTTAGCTGATCCCGAAAAGGAAGATCACGTTAAGTTGACTGAGAATAGCCTTTCTGCTGATATCAAGCATGAGGGTGTTAAATACTTGTTCATAAACATGAAAGATGCTCAGGAAGGCGAGTCCAGAGCTGACATGCTCCGCCGTCATAATGACTTTATGGAAGATATGTTTACGAAACTGCAGAAGAAACATGGAGAAGTCATTGGTATTTACACTGCCCACTATCCCTCCTGGACCATGCCTGAAGCGCACACGCGCACCCGTCGTCAGGCTGAGACACAAAATCATGACTACACCTTTGACCGTCTAAGATTATATGTCAGTCAAATCAGACTTTTGAAAGGAGATGAATTGATTAACCTAGGCCAAGTTACTGGAAATTCTACAAATTTTAACGCTACAGACAGGGTATTAAATACTACATTAAATTTTAACAGTGAAAACTTGACACTGGACTTCACAACCAAGGGAGGGTATTGGTTTTTTGGTGTGTATTGTTTTTATAAAATATTCTTATAAAATGTTACAATTATTAATTATTAAGTTATGATTTGGTTCAAATTTTTCAATTAAGAAATCAATCACTTTAAGGTATGGTAAATATCTTGGAACTATCTATAGGAAGTAAGATCACTGAAAATTTATTTTTATAATTAATTATCTATTTTAAAGTTTACTTTGACTATTGATCAGAATTATAGAAGGTTTGAAGCTTAAAGTCTGTGTTAGCACATTATTTCTAATCTGATTCATGGAAGTTAATGTTGACTATTAAAACCAATAACATAATAAGCAAATTTTAGGTATTTCATGAGGTATAAGAGAAAGTTGTACTCCTTTTACAAAAAATTGGCATGTCAAATGAGCTTGGACACATAAATTAGTTAAGGTTATTTGTACCCACTGTTAAGGAGCCAAATGAAAGAAGGAAATAAAACATCTTTTCTTTTTCAGATATGGTCACTTTTGTCAACGGATCTATGACTGAATACTTGTTCCCTGAAAATGAAATTTATGCTGTAAATGGATTCTCGTACCGTTGTGGTCAAAATGTCACATTTACCACTTTTGTTAATGACACAAACAAATACACGGTGACTTTCCAAGACTTGAAGGTATGTAATTTGTTTTTATGCTAAGCTGACTTCATTGTCTGACATTAACAGAATTGTCTGGTGATGAGTACTATGCAAGGTTATAGACAACATTTGTTCTAACACTCGAGTTGGTATAGCCTCCTATCGAAAATTTCACTGGTTAGTTATTATCTTGATTAAATGTAAAGGTTGTTTCTGTAGCTGTGAAAATAATTATCATACTTATTAATATTCTTTCAGTATATGGTGTTGTTATGAAAGATATTCTTTCATAGTAGAAATCATCCTTATTCCCCAGCAATGTGGGATTGTACTTCTTACTGAAAACCAGCGTTGCGGTTCCTAAGCAAGAAATACTGTGGAGTTAGTCCCTTTTTTTGTAGATCAACAGACCAACAGTTTTACACAGTGGTCTAATTACGATTATTTTTATTCATTTGTTTCAGGTTTATTTTAATAAACACTGTTCTTTCTTTTCTTTTTTAAACATTTATATTTGTTATATACAAAAGCTTAATCCAAAGATTCACCAAATTTTCACCAAGTAAAATAAAAAGGAGGTGGTTATCAATTTGTCTGTTTATTAATTAGTATTTAAAAATTTGGTAATACCTTGCAAAGCCTGTGTATGATATATTTATCCTGCTACAAAACAAGGATTTAAAGAAATGAGTGTGAAATAATTGTTGCTAATTATTAGGCTCCAGTAATTATATTATCATTTCCTTATAATTAATTGCTGTAATATATATATATACAGGATGACTGGTGGGTCACTTTCGAAATTCGAGGACGTGATATTTTGAGATCATACATGAAGAGAAAAAATATAAATAAATATTAATATTAATTATTTACTGAGTAAACTAACCCGAAAGTTAAAGAATTAATTACGCAACGCATGGATACACTAGCATAGGTACTACTTAGCACGGACGTACACACTGCGCTATCAACACAGAATAGGTAGCTAGGAAGGTATAGTCAGCTTCACGAACGGTCGACCACATTCGCTTCAAAATGGTTCGGGGTCTGTCGGCCCTTTCTTTCTCTATTTAACTATTACCTACTGGCTGGTCGGCGCTTGCACACACTAACTACTGATGGGCGGGCGGCGGCGGTGGCGCGTGGCGGCGCGGCGGGATGATAGATAGAATAGGTACCTAGCGGGAGGTGGCGTACGGTGTGGCGGGCAATCTATTTTGTGCGCGCCGCAATCCGCGTGCCAGGTCACGAGCCGCGGTTGACTCAGGCGTCGGGAAAGTGTAGGGAAATAATACTTTATTTATTTATAGGGAATTATAGTGAAAAATTAAGTACCTAATTTTATTACACAATTATGACCAGAATCGAGTACAGAGTGCTCTCCTTCAATATCTAAAATTTGTCACCAGTCACCCTGTATATATTAATATATATGTAATATTTATTATATAGCTTGTAGTAAATCAATGAATGTGATTGCTAAGACAATGCTTATATAGAAGCAGCAAAAATGATTTTATTTATATACATTTCATTTATAGATTCTAATTTATAATGTATTTTACAATCACCGACAAATTTACTTACATTCAATCCCCTTACATATAGATTTATTTTCAAATTTGTTTTACATATTATTAATTAATTAATTATTATTAAGGGATATAAATATATAAGTATAAATATTTTATCATAATAAAATTTTTTGCATCTTATTTAAAGTGTTTAAACATAATGCTTATAAATTTTATATATATAAATATTTTTAATGCTATGTTTAATCTAATATAGAATTTCATCAATTTCATTAATTAACTTCTTCTTTATAAACTCCAAACTCTGCACTTTCTCGCATCTAAATACAACAAATCGCTTCATGCTTTGTTTTGTACCACACAGAAAATAATTATCAATAAATGAAATGTGTAAATGACGACGGAGTAGCATAGTGGTTAGCAGCCATGCCTCATACGCTGGAATCATGTGGCGGAGAAAATATCTTCCTCTTGAATGAATGAATGAATACAATAAGATCTATCTTTTCTATTTAGGTTGCCTCTACAACAAGTATAGATCAATCTTTAATAAAAACTATAGTCAATTTTTTTTGTTCAATTTCAGATTCAAGCCTTCTTTGAAGATACCCCGAAACGGGAATTTGGTGATTCGTTTAATTGCGTTGGTTTCTTCACGGCTCCCATCTGGGCTTCATTGATGGTGGTGTTCATTCTCCTCTCTATCACCTTCTATGGTATCATGATGATGATGGACATCAGAACCATGGACCGTTTCGATGACCCCAAGGGTAAAACCATTACAATCAACGCTGGAGAATAAATAATATAACCTCATAAGCTGATGATATTAGACAATACTTTTGGATAAATGCACACAAATACACATACACATCTTGAATGGATATCACAGTCTAATATTGTTATGTTTAAACATCTTAAAGAATACCAGAAAGAAAAGCTCAATAGTTGCAAATCTGCAAAGTGGCACTTTGTGTTGATAATTTATTATATAGATTTTAATTGAAAAAACAATAAGTATAGTATTAACAGTGCCTAAATGAGAGTAGTTATTAATAGCAGCTTAATTTTTAATCAAAGAATTGATTGCAAATTGTATAGTAGGTTCCAAACTGTCTATGGTGCATGCATGATTCCTATTTACACACAACATTGATTAATTTTCCTGTTTTTTAGGATGATGAACGAACCGAACATGTGCCTAAGATCAAATATTTATAAAAGTATATTTAATTGTATTGTTATAGTAGGAAGCTGTGTTATTTAGCAGTCACAATATGCTTGCTGAAATATTTAATCAAAATTAAAATAGCTTCTCAAGTTTAAATATCCATTTGATGGATTAGTAAAGTTTAAAACAATGATAGAATAAAAAAAACAATAAATTACAATGATTAGTGTTTTAAAACTTAAAATACATTAATAATTAATTGAAATGAGAGCCCTCCATGTTAGTGCCAAGTCATTCCAAGTTATTCGGTAAAATGAAGAAAAGTTATTGCAATCTTTTTCAGCATCTATTTATAAAATTTGTCAAATAACAAACTCGGTAGAATCAGCATCCTTTTAAAAACTTTGTTATATAACTAACTCAATGGAAAATAAGTTGTTTGTTTACTAAGTGGGTTGTTGCTGTGAAAAAATAAATTACGAAATATGTAACCTCAAATTTAATATTTTAAGGTTAGGTTTCGGATAAATAAATGTTGATAAAGATTGTGAGACAGTTGTAAGTGTTCTATTAATGAAGTGACCTTCACAATAAATTATAAGATAGTATTCAAAATAAAGTATGGGCAAAAATTGTAGAATATTAGTTAAGTAAGTCTTAACCCCATTTTTTTTAACATTTTTAATTTCATTTATTTATCTGTAAATAAAATAATATTGTATCTTTATTTCAGCATTTCTGTATATTTTTCTTTGTTTCTGTTTTTGAGAGAGTATTAAAATTTTGTGAATGACTATTGTTTTTTTTGTTGTGGCTAGGTTGTTCCTAACTTCAATGTGGTCATTTATAGTATTTGTGAGCTGTTAAAGTTATGAAATATGCCTAAATAAAGCTTCGAATTATATTTAATTTCATGGTTTTTATTCGTTACTTGAAGTCCCAGTGCGGTTTCTACTGAGAAACTTTTGATCCTGTGGGAATGTGGGGTCATAAAATACAGCCTGTGTTATTAGTCCAGTGGAAAAAATGGCCTTACTTAACCCTGAAATAATCCTAGGCCAAAATTATATTTTAAGTGTGAATCTGAAATTGACGAGAGAGCAGCTTAGTGGTTAGTAGCCCTGCCTCATACGCTGGAAGTCCCAGGTTCGAGTCCTGGCCGGGGCATTCAATTGTGTGATGAACATAAATATTTGTTCTCGGGTCATGGTTGTTGAAATTTATATATGTATGTTTATTCTGGGTTCCCCCTCAGTTCGCTATATGGTCATCCACAACACAAGCTCCGCTTACTTTGGGGCCATACAGTTGGTGTGATTGTCTGGGGATTTATTATTATTATTATTAAATCACCGACATATTGAGGAAAACAGTTCCCACCTTAAATTCAAGATGGTAGCTAGCGAGATGCACCGGAAAAATTGCGATTTCGAGTTTACAAGCCCAATAATTCCCTCCAAAAGCTAGTGAAATAAACTAACAGTTAAAATGACCAACAGTAATTTCATTACTGACTAGATGTGATTGTGTATCCTAGATAAATTAGTCCCTTTGAATACACATCTGCAATCGTTTTCTAAATTTGTTTGCTGCAGCAGACATATATTGCATTCTCTAAAGAGGTGAAATATCTAGGCACCACCCTACACGATAAACTCACCTACAACAAAGACATTAACAGCGCCACACAGAGAGCAAAAATCTCCCTGTATATGTGTAGCAGAATGTAGAATCAAGATGGGGCAACCCAAAATGGTCACGTGGATTCTTGACGCTATTATTATTATTATTTATTGGTTTCACGGGACTATGTGGTCACATGAACTGCACCTGACCACCTTTCTAGAGCTCGCCGCTTACTCCAATCGAGTCCAGGAAGCGAATCAACTTCCTGACGGCAATGTATCCAATCTCCCTTGTGTCCAGTTCATGTTTGTCCAAGTGTAATGATCGCTTCTGTACTGGTGTGGCACACTGACACAGTAAATGAAGGGGCGTTTCTTCTTCCGTGCTACAGAATCTGCAGCACGTAGAGACCGCTGCGCCAAGATTGTACATGTGCTTATTCAGTTTGCAGTGACCTGTCAGTGCGCGCACTACTGTTCTAAGTTGGGTCCTATTGAGAGATAATAGTTGCCTTGTGTAGGGTTTTGAGTATCCCTCTATTAGCGCCTTGGAGTGTTTCATGCCTTCTGCTTCGGTCCAAAGGCGTTTGCTTTCTTTTAGGCACAGGCTTGTTAGTATTTGTCGTGTTAGGCTCCTTGGGGTACCGCAGAAGGGTTCTGGACCTATCAGTTCCTGCTTTGCGCCTTTTCTCGCCAGTTCATCAGCCTTGTCATTTCCTTCGATGTTTGAGTGTCCTGGGACCCATTTTAGGTGTACTGTGTTTTGTTCCCCAAGTTTATTTAGAGTCTTTTGGCAATGCATTACTAATTTGGAGTCAACTCTGGATGAGTTTAGTGCCATTAGTGCTGCTTTGCTGTCTGAGAATATGTGAATAGTCTGGCCTTTGTAGGATTTGCTGATGTTGATTTCCGCACATCTCAGGATTGCATAAATTTCAGCTTGGAATATTGAGGCATAGGCTCTTAGGCTTGAGCATTCGCTAAACCTAGTTTTTACGCCGTGTACCCCATATCCTACCTTATTGTCCATTTTAGAGCCGTCAGTGAACCAGATAAGGCTATGTCCTTCCAGTGAATGTTGCCCTTAGTCCATTCTTCTCTGTTTGGAAATTCGATCTGGTAAAGTTTTTTGAATTGTAGCTCTGGTGTCATGTAATCCGTGGGCATGTTTATAATTGGGTATTTGTGGATGAGTTTCTCCAGGTAGCCCGTATTTTTTGAAAGCCACGCATTTCCTCTTTGGGCTTTGGCTCTAATCATGCTCCCTCCAGCCTCTTTTAAGGCTGTGAGATGCAGGGGCGGGAGCCCTAAGAGTGCATTTAATGCCAGGTTTGGCGTAGTTGTTATGGCGCCAGTGGCCAGAATGCATGCTGTTCTTTGTATCTTCCCTAGTTCAGTAATGGTAGTTGCTTGCGTGAGCTTCTTGTGCCATACTACACAGCCGTATGTCACGATCGGTCTGACGATGGCGTCAAGAATCCACATGACGATTTTGGGCTTTAGTCCCCATCTTGATCCAACCATTCTGCTACACAGATAGAGGGAGATTTTTGCTTTCTGTGTAGCGTTTTCTACGTGTTTTTTGTAGGTAAGTTTATCGTCTAGGGTGATGCCTAGATATTTTACCTCTTTAGAGAATGCTATAGTGGTTCCATCCATCTTAGGAGGTTTGAGCTTGTCAAGTTTCCTTTTTTTTGGAAACTTTCTTTCAGCCAGTGGTTCTCAACCTTTGTGATCATGCCTAAATGCTCTCGTTGCAATGAAGAAGTTTCGGACGGAGTCAACTGCAGTACCTGCAAGCAGTTTTTTGACTTCCCCTGCAGTGGTATTACTGAAGGGGGATATCGGAAACTGGGAGACAGGAAGACGTCCTGGAGATGTGCTGCATGCAAGGTTCATAGATCCGCGAGCCCAGCTGGGAGCCCGAAACCAGTAGATCTAGAGTCTATTATGGCAGAAATCAAGAGACTGTCTCTACAAATGTCCATTCTACCATCTCTTCGTGACGACATGAAAAACATCAGGAATGAATTGACAGATGTCAAAGCCTCGATCGAGTTTTCGCATTCCTCAATCCAAGCACTAAATGATAAAGTTGTAACTATGGAGGGAAAACTGGAACAGTTGGAACTTTTAAAAACGGATACGACGTTGCTGCAACAAAGGGTTGATAGGATCGAAAATATGTTTAACGAAGGGGAACAAAGATCCAGACTGAATAATATAGAAATTAAAGGTGTGCCATACAAAAATAACGAAAATCTATTCACAGTAATAAAAAATATCGGTTCTGCAATAAACCAGGAAATCCTAGAACAGCAAATAAACTACGTAGCCAGAGTCCCCATGCGTAGCAACACGGACACCAAGACGATTATATTAGCCTTCAACAATAGATACTTGAAAGAAAACTTCGTTGCCGCTGCCAGACTACGAAAAAAACTACGCCCAACTGATATTGGCCTGCAAGGTGATACACCGATCTACATAAACGACCATCTGACTTTGGCAAATAAACTACTTTTAAATAAAACAAAGAAACTAGCAGCTGATAAAGGATTTTTATATGTGTGGGTGAAACAGTGCAAGATCTTTGTACGAAAAAACGCCACTTTGCCCATCCAAGTTATAAAAATGGATCAAGACCTGCGAAAAATATTCCCTGCCTAAGTTATTTCATTGTAACCATACAATATTCGCCTGGCTGCTGCAGTACTTTGAGAACCACTAGTAAGTATACGACTTCTTTGTCTATTATAATGAATACGCATTTACCGTTAATACAGCTATCTATCTCGCTCTTGTTGCTCGGTCACTACACCTTACCGCTGCCAGCTTGCTCACCCTGCAGAGTTCATTGCCCGCGGACCGTTATGTTTACACTCGATGTTGCACAGTTTAAGCTATCTTATTTCGTTGTAATTTTATGCTCGCGTTTAGTAATCCTATTTTGTTTAGAATTATTGTCGGCGTTCGCTGTTTGCCCTTTACATTGGTTATTTTGTGATGTAATTTCTGCAATGCTTTTTTTATTTGCTACTTTTTACGAAATATATATTAAGTATATAATAAGTATTTATTATAATATTATTTATTTAATTAATTATATTATTTTTTCGTTGCTTTTTTGTTTAGCTATTCTTTGCGCAAAATACATGAAGTTTTCTACTAGAATTTATTATGAAATAATAATACTGTGTTATCATAATTTTTCAAACTTATTTCTATTACTTTTAAATTATTCTGTATGGGTGCGTTGGTTCTACCGTTTTATGTATTTATCGCGGTTTTATGGTATAACAGTGACTAATTGCATAATGTGTTCCTTAAAATACATTTTATTTGTTGATATGGGTTCATCAGTCCATCTTATTTTCATTCTATGCAGGTATATGTTTATTGGCTCCAGAAATGATTTGTTTTTACTACCAGAATGTTAGAGGACTTCGGACAAAGGCCAATAATTTTTTGAGGAATATTACACAAAGTAATTATGATGTTATTTGCTTAAGTGAAACATGGTTAATCGAGGGAATACACGACTCTGAGCTGTTCGACGATCGTTACACAGTATTTAGGCGAGACAGGGACTATAACAAGACTATGCAGAATCTCGGCGGGGGCGTGTTGGTGGCGGTGCGTCGCACGCTACCTGTCGCGGCGGAGCTCCGCACGGAGTGGCGCTCATCGGCTGAAGACCTATGGGTAACACTCAAAATACACAACAAGCGCATCTCTTACTGTATACATATTTGCGTAGTATACCTCTGTAATGAGCAGTACGGCCACACGCAGAATGAACAGACCCTCCTTTTTTCAAATGCACTTACCGACATTGTTTTGAGTTCACCGTGTGACAAGTTCATCGTAATAGGTGATTTTAACATGCCTAACCTGTTTTGGACACCATCTGACACGTCTCACTATGTACCTAACAATATCTCTGGACATACGCAAACATCATTTTTTGACAATTTGAATATATGTAACCTAAATCAATTTAATAATATTATAAATGTGAATAACCGAGTATTGGACTTAGTATTTTGTAACGACGATGTGGATGTCACTGAGTGTGAATGCCCTCTGGTACCGATCGATCCCCATCATAAAGCCTTGTGCTTTTCTGCTGGGTTCGTGGAGTATCGCGAACTGTATAATCAACCACGCACTGTGTATTTATATGACCAAGGGGACTATACTATGATTATGGAAAAATTAGACGAAAATACTTGGCCTGTCATAATCAATGAATTTAAACCTCTAGAACAATCAATGAATTTATTTTATGACATTTTGTACAATTTAATCAATACCTACATACCTACTAAAACTGCATTTTCTAATCGTAAATACCAACCGTGGTATAAGACTTCATTGATTAAAATACTAAAAGAAAAAAATAAATATCATAAAAAGTACACAAAATATAAAAATATCTCCGACTACCATAGCTTTTGCATATTGCGTAATCGCGCAAAAGAACTGGAACAAGAGATGTATAAGTCGTATGTAAAAAGTATAGAAATTAAGATATCCAGCAATCCTAAAGAGTTCTGGTCTTATATAAAAAGCAAAAGGGAGGGGAACTCATTTCCTGCTGTAATGAAGTACGGTGATGTAAGCTCGAACTCCGGCAGTGAAATTTGTGACTTGTTTAGTGACTACTTTTTTTCCACCTTCCAGCAACCCTCCCAAATTGACAATACTAACTTTTCATCCCCTACTAACAACATTCATGACATTCATGACATACAAATAAAGAAATCTGAGGTACTTAAACTATTGAAATCTATAGATATTACAAAGTCTGCGGGACCAGACCGCATACATCCTATATTTATAAAAAATTGCGCCGAAAGTCTTGCTTTTCCCTTGTCATTATTGTATAAGCTAACCTTGAAACTCGGACAGATTCCCTCTATATGGAAAACCGCTTTTATTACACCAATACACAAAAAAGGAAATAAAAATGACATAACTAATTACCGCCCAATCTCGAAATTGTGTATTTTTTCTAAAGTATTAGAGAAAATTGTACACACGCAGACATACAATGCCCTTAAACTTAGCTTTATTGATCCACAACATGGTTTTTTGAAGGGTAGATCTACAGAATCGAATCTTTTACTATGTAGTGATTATTTGTCTGACCATATGTCAAGGCGATCGCAAGTGGACGTAATTTACACAGACTACAGTAAATGTTTTGATCGTATTGATCATACTATCTTATTGCGTAAAATTCAGGACATCGGTATAAAAGGGAATTTATTTCGCTGGTATACATCTTATGTACAAAATAGGTCTCAGATTGTGGTACTGAACGGTTTTAGCTCTAAACCTAAAAGCATACCATCTGGAATTCCACAGGGATCTCTGCTCGGACCATTGTTATTTGTTATATTCCTAAATGACATATCTCTTATTTTTACGTCTAAAATAATCTTATATGCCGATGACATGAAAATTTTATATCCAATTAATTCTATACATGACAGCCTAAAGCTACAATCTGACCTTAACAAATTGTATGACTATTGCTTAGACAATAAATTAGAGCTAAACATATCAAAATGTTATGTTTGCTCGTTTACGAGAAAACCCTCACCCATTGTATTTAACTATAATATTAATAATCTTGAGTTACAACGGGTGGATGCTATGGTTGACTTAGGGGTAACATTTGATTCGAAGTTGCTGTTCGATCGACATATCGACAGAATAGTTAGTAAAGCAACTAAAGCCTTGGGCTTTGTATTGCGATTATCCTCAGAATTCACTTATATCAAAACCATAAAAATTCTTTATTGCGCCTTTGTCAGAAGTCACCTCGAATATGCCTCATCTGTATGGAACCCTCTCTATGGAATATATGTTGACCGTATTGAACGCATACAGAAACGTTTTTTACGATTTATTCAATATAAGTCACGTACATATGACTTGGACTACATCTCACGTTGTAAACGGCACCACATTCTACCATTGTATGTGCGCAGGCAAATCAGCGACGTCGCTAACCTTATCAAGATAGCTCAGAGCAAAATAGAAGTTCCAGAGCTTTTGTCTGGAATTGGTATTTGCGTGCACACCAAATCCTATCGGAATCCCAGTTTACTCCATGTTCCTAGTGTAAGTACCAATTACAGACAGAACTCGTTCATGGTCAGGGCCCCGCGGTTGGTGAACCGGCTGAGCAGCGAGCTGGACTTCGACATATTTAATACTAGTGTTCCTCGTGTTAAAGCAGCCATGGCGAAGCGGTTCTTTATTGATTGAATTGAAACTATTGTTTTGGTTACAAAAGTGTTTATTTGCTTTTTCTTGATTTACCTACTTAAAATTTTTTTTTACTTGTGTATTGTGATACTTAAGCGACAATTTGTATAATTTTTATTAATTCTATAAGTGAAAACTTTGTTAATGGCCATTTTAATATTTATTATTTTGTTTAGTTATTTTTTAAGTAGCTGTAAGTTTTCCGAAAATGTAAAAATAAAATAAAAATAAAATAAAATAACAGTTTTGGTGGCGTTGATAGTCAATTCGTTATCTTTGCACCATTTTGTTGTAATATTCAGCGCTCCTTGAATGAGGTATGATAGGACCTCCTGACATGATCCTCTAACGATTATAGAGATGTCGTCCGCGTATCCAATCACGTCATAGCCTTTAAGGCTTAGTTTCTCCAGGAGTGATTCCACCGTCAGTGTCCACAGTAGGGGGGAGAGTACTCCTCCTTGTGGACACCCTCGTGTGGTAAGAACTGTGCGGTATGTTCCATTAAGTTCTAGTTTTGCTGTTCGCGATCTGAGCATTGATTCGATCCATCTTTTCGTGGTGAGGTCCACAGACTTGTATTCCAGTCCACGTAAGATGGATTCCGTGTTGTCAAATGCCCCCTCAATGTCCATGAATACGCATAAAGCAATCTGTTTTTCCTCCAACGCCTTTTCCACTTTGTCGGTCAGGTCTAGTAGAGCCGTTTCTGTGGATCTGCCCTTTCGGTATGCGTGTTGCGACGGTTGTAGCGGTTTTTGTATCAGGATTTCATTCCTGATCCAAAGGTCAACTACTTTTTCCATCGCTTTTAGGAGGAAAGATGATAGACTGATGGGTCTAAATGATTTTGGTAATGAAGGATCATTTTTTCCCGCCTTGGGGATGAAGATAACCTTTCCTTTTTTCCATGAGTCCGGTAAGCTGCCTAAGGCATAACTTGCTCTTTATATTTTTATAAGATGTGTAAGGAGAATCTGGAGACCTTCTTGTAGCAGAGCAGGGAAGATACCATCCTCCCCTCCACTTTTGTATCGTGAGAAACTCCTTATAGCCCATTCAACCTTCCCCGGCCTGAAAACATTGGCGGCCTGTCGCCAGTCTTCACTGTGTTGTCGCCGTGTTTGTCCGTATATCGGGTCAGATGCGGCGTTCTCTGGTACAAGCACTGAGCCTGGGAAGTGTGTGCGTGCTAGGAGTTCTAGGGTTTCTTCTTCATTTGTGGTGAAGTTACCCTCTTGATCTTTAAGTAGGCCAGGTTTTGGTTGGGGTTTTTGCTAGGAGCTTTTGAACCCTGGCAACTTGGGGCGTCGAATCCAATTCGTCACAGAATTTACGCCACGAGTTGCGTTTGGCCTTTCTTATTTCCTTATTATATTCTGTGATTAGCTTCTGTATTTGTTCCATGTATGTTCTGTTTTTGCGTTTTTGGCGTTGTTGAATAGCTTCCGTGCCATTTTCCTTAGGTTATTCAGCTTTTCATTCCACCATGGTATTTTCCTGTTTGAGTTCTGTGTTTTGGGTGGGCAGCTTTCATGGTATGCTTGCGTAATGCTTTCTACCACATTTGCTGCCGCCATGTTCATTATCTCATTTGATTTTATGGCTTTAAGCATAGCCTTGAGCTTGTCAGCTAGTACTTCCCTGTAGGTTTCCCAGTTGGTGCATCGAATATGCTTATGGTCCGACATTGAAATTATATCACTGACGTGCCATCTTAGCACCTTACCTATAAGTCCCTTTGACACTATTGTGATGTCCAGGACTTCCTTTCGCGCTTTGGTTTCAAAGGTGGGTTTGTGGCCTATATTACATATGTTTAGATTGTTAGTAGTGAGAAAGTCTAGAAGTAACTCACCCCTTTTGTTGATACCTGTGCTTCCCCAGCAGGTGTGATGGGCATTTGCGTCGCATCCTATAAGGAGCTCTGCGCGTATCTTCCTGGCATATTCTGCCACACGCGCCAGCTCTTCCGACGGATCCTTTTTGTCGCCTGCGAGGTACGCTGAGCATACAACTGCTCTTTGCCCCTCCAGGTTTATTATGGCTGCTGCTAGGTCATCGGTGCACAGATCTGTAACTGGTAGAAAGTTTAGACTTTTCCTGAAGAGGATACAAGCTCTGGGCCTATTTCCATTGATGTTATATGAGATACCTGATGTATCCAGGCCCAGGATTGTTCGGCTGTTTATCCACGGCTCTTGGATGAGTGCAAGGTCGAGGCCATCGGATTTAAAAATCTGCTCCATCACTGCCGTAGCAGCAGTGGCGTGTTGGAGGTTGGCCTGCACGACCTTCACTTGGCACCGTGACAGCGCCATTTGCCGGTTACATATATCCGGCCCTTGGGGGCCCGCGATCCTTCCCCCTGCCAGGTCGACTTCGGGGTCTTCTCGGCTGGGGTCCAGTTGCAGGCCCACGTGGAGCCGGTTTGAATGTCACTCCCCTTGCGCTGTGCGGCGCCGAACCTTTGCCTGCTCCTCGGCCTTTAGGGGCTAGTGTCTGATGGACACCGCAAGTAGGCCGGTTTGCAGCAAGCCCCGATCCGATCGGAGCCGGCTTGAGTGTTTTAGTGGCTGCCGGGCTGAGGGGTTGAGGGCTCTCCCTCCACTCGATCTTTTCGGTGGGCTCATTTAGGTGTCTTTTACTGTCCGGCCCGGTGAGGTCAACACAGTAAGTCAACCCTGTGTCGATATTCCTGTCGGAGTTCGCCACGGCCAATTCAGGGACGTAACTGAACTCCGTGACCTGTATGGGCTTGGGGATCAGTCCAGTGCCGACGCCTGAGGGGCCAGGTCTTGGTTCTGGGGTTGGTGGAGGTCTCCTCTCCACAGTCCTGGGTTGTTCCTGCCTGGTCGCCTTTGGAGCAGGTTGCTCTTCAGGCGTTTGGGCTGGAGCAGGTTCGGACTGCTTTGAGGACCTTGCCAGTTCCGTTTCCGCGGCCTTATTCCCGTGCGTTTAATACTGTGGATTTTGATGTTCTTCTTGGTGTCTTAAAGTCACTCAACATATCTCCAACGGTGATTTGCTGGCTTCGTAGTTATCTACATGGACGCAGGCAGCGTATATCTGTGGATGTGAATGTATCCGACTGGTGTGACACAACTGCCGGCGTCCCTCAAGGTGGTGTGCTATCTCCCTTATTGTTTGCCATTTTCATTAATTCAATAACTCAGTCTTTATCTTCTTCCTACCACCTGTATGCAGATGACCTTCAAATTTACACCCATGCCTCCCCCAATGACATAATCCACGCAGTAAATACCACTAATAATTATTTGCTCAAGATTGCAGATTGGAGTAAACGTTTCGGTTTAAAAGTTAATCCTTCTAAAACACAGTTGATACTCATAGGTAGTTCAAATATGCTAGCTAGGATTGACTTCAATTCATTGCCACCTGTTATGTTTGAAGGTGAGCGAATACTTTTTAGCTCAGCCGTCAAAAACCTTGGTGTTTACATGGACAACACCTTATCGTGGAAACACCAAGTTGACGCTGTTAGCAAGAAGTTATTTGCTGCGTTGGGATCTTTGAGGCGACTTCGAAATTTCCTACCCTTACCGACAAAAATTACGCTCGCACAGTCACTTCTCCTCCCTATACTGGATTACGCAGATATAAGCTATCTAGATCTGACCGAGGAGCAACTTGATAAACTTGAGCCCCTCCAAAATGTATGTATACGGTTTATATTTTCATTACGAAAATATGACCATGTTTCTGATTTCCGCGCTGAGCTCAAGTGGCTCCCAATTCGATTTCGCAGAAATACACACATTCTTTCTCTTCTCTATGAAACACTGTTCAACCCATCTATTCCAAAGTACCTAAAGGAGTGTTTTAGATTTCGACATCAGGATCACGACCGATCCTTACGTTCATCTAACAACATGCTTCTGTCCACGCCACATCACACATCTGAATTTTTTCACAGATCATTCACAGTACGTGCTGTAGGTTTGTGGAATTCCCTGCCTCCTCATCTACATACTGCTAGGACTGTCACTTCTTTTAAGTTTAATTTAAAAAAAGTACTTTCTATCTAATATTTATCCAACATAACATTTCATATTCATTTATATATTAACTGTATATTTATATATATATTTTTAACATAGTATTTATGTATAGCTACTTAATATGTATGTGTAAAATTATGGTTTTTATTCATTATATTATACTATATTTATATATACATTCTCAAGTCTTTAAAAACTCTGCCCAATTATGTTTCACTTGTTACTCTGTTCTCATAGTTTATAGAGGGTTGCCTGGTAGAAATCGCTTTAAGCGATAAGGCCGCCCAAATTGTCAGTTTCTTTAATTAATTTATTTTTATTGTACTTTGTTTTTGTTTTGTTAATGGCAATAAAGAGTTTTTTATTATTATTATTCCCCTTTTGTTTGGGTTCCGACTGGAGCCAAACCTTCACCCTTGAAAGAGCCATGAACGGGTTGAAATTGCACGCCCGCAAGGCCTCCACGGCTTCCTCGTCGACGGCGAAGGTCAATAGTTGACCCCGCTCGACCGGCTTGGAGCACAGAACCTTTCAGGCGTCCGCCTTCAGACCCATATTCTGGCTCTTTAGTAGGAGAACGGTGTTCTCCACAGATATGAACATCTGTTTGGGGATGAAGGCGGAGACTATAATGGGCTTTGGAAGGTCAGCCTCGTCGACGACGGTGAGATTAGCTTCCCTCCAAGGCTTGAACTTACCAATCTCCGCCTTCATTCAGTTCCTACTCCTATCGTTCTTGCATAACACCAACAGCCAGCCTGCTTTGGTGTAGACACCTCCGTACTGAAGGTGTTCGCCGCTAACCGGCGGTACCTTTGGTATCTCCACCTGCAAAGTGTGGCACACCAGTGACATCTGCTCCTGCGTCATAGGCACACTGTTGAGTATGCCTATTTTGCAGTAGCTGGTTGCTTCGCTGTAAGTCAGCCGCACCGCATCCTCCTCCGTCGGTACGGCGTTCTCAGAGCTTTGCCCCCGTTGTGACTGGTGTGTCACATTGGCCAATTTAGGCGTTTCAGACACTCTGGCCGTCTTTTTTCGGTGTAGATGCGGAGACTCGTCTTCAATGCGCTGGCGTTTTGCACCACCCAGCCGCATGTCATTAGCCAAGTCCCGCATCGGCTTTTTGGCCAGCTCAAAGGACTCCTTTCTAGGAATCCCTCTTGCCTCCAAAATTCGTTGTCTTATCCTGCCAGCTCCGGAGAGCCGCTTGGTTTTGCGAACCCTTACCTTCTGGTGGCCTTTGGGGGCCACTTTCTGGCAAGGGTTCGACACCAGTGCAGGATCCTTGTCTTGAGGCTCAGGCGTCTGTACGTCCATGGACGAATCCGCCTCTGTCCTAAGAAGGACCGCCTCTTCCTCCGCTGTCAGGTCCAGAGCGGAAAACCGCTTGACGCTATCATCAGACCGATTGTGACTTGTGGTTGTGCGGTGTGGCACAAGAAGCGCACGAAAAAAACAAAGATTATTGAACTAGGGAAGATACGAAGCATAGCATGCATTATGGCCACCGGCGCTATGATCACAACCCCGAACTTCAGAACTACTCTAGGGCACTAATATGGGAATTCTCAAAATCCTACACCAGGGAACTACTGTCACTCAACAGGACCCAGCTGATAACTATAGTGCGAGCACTGCAAACTAAATAAACATATGTTCAACCTAGGTTTAGGGGACTCTACCAGCTGCGGATTCTGCAGTATGGAAAATGGAACGCACTTCATCTGTAATATTGTGTCAGTGCATCGCACTAGTACACAAACGATCCGTCCACATGGACAAATTTTCGCTTCCTGGACTCGATTGGAGTAAGCGGCAAGTGGACTCGCACAATAGATTTGATAGCGGGTAGATGACGCTGCAACGTAAACAATTCGTCCGATTTAAAAATTCTTTTAAAATTAGAAAAAGTGATTCCTTTACCAATCTGTTGACTAAATGAAGCTACTAGTGCTCTAATATTTAAGTGGAAATGTTTGTGACACTCAAAACCTTTTTGATATTTGCTTAATGGTAATTTAAAATACAGTGACGAGTGATCTGATAAAAACCACAATAATAGAAGAACCAATATATAAACAAACAATAGTTCATCCTAAAACTAAAAACAAGTGCAATTAAGACATATTGAAAGCAGTGAAAATAAGCTAAATTGTTAATTCTGTGAATCATTCGACGGTTAGTAAAAAATGTGAACTGTGGACTCCAACAATTTCTCGATTGTGAAAATAAAACGGACAAAAGTCTCAAGAAAGGTTTGCTTAAATTCATTGCGTAGCACAGTCAACAGTGTGCTCAAATGGCGCGCTAAACGACTCTCATCGCATCGGGTCGAGGATCGAATCTCATAGAATACAAAAAGTTTTTATTTTTACAAGGAATATTGAAAATTAGCGATGTCATCTTCTAAGTTGAAGGTAAATCTTAAAAAGGCAAATACCGTATGCAATGTATGTAAAAAATCTATTTCAAATGGTGAATTCCTGAAATGCTTTAACTGTAAGATCACATATGATTTAAATTGCGGAAACGTGACAGAAAAACGATACTACTTAATGACAAACGACAAAAAGTAAACTTGTAAATGTGTAGGCTGTATCAAGAAAAAGAGTCCACCAGATGACAAAAAAAAAAAGAAATATACAACTAGATAATAGCACTCCTATCCCACAAAGTAAAACGTTTGAGGAAATTTATACACCCTCAAATGATAATATTACAAAAAGAAAGCCTTCACGAAATTTAATAAAAGATAGCCCGTTAACTTGCCCAAGCATTCAGGCTCAATCCGACAAGAATGACTTATACCTGTCCATGGACTCACCGACTGGAGCTAGAAGTCTGCCGGATGTGTCTACGTTTGACAACGAAGAAATTAACTCATTAAAGCAAACTATAAGTAATTTAAAAATAAAGTTAGAAAGTGCACATACAGAAATAGACAATTTACACATAGAAAATAATAAGGTACAAAGTAAAATTAAAGAACAAGACAGTAAAATAAGAAAGCTTTCTAACATATGCGTTTCTAGCACCAAAAAGAAAATAAAAAAAGTTGAATGCATAAATCTAATTAAACCCCAATACTTTGATTTATTGATACAACAAGATGAAATCTTAAGTAATACCTCATGTCGTCACACCCCAACAAATACCGAAGAACAACCAGAAATGCAATCGATTGCAATACGTCATGAAATAAAAAACAGCCCTACAAAACAGAAGAAGAAATTATATATTTACGGAACACAACAGTGTGTCGGATTAGCCGGCTCCTTGTTGAGATCTCAGAGAACAACTAATTATGAAACTTACGAATTAAGCTCCGTGACGAAACCAAATGCACTAACTGAAGAAATTCTGCAATCTATCTCGTATCAGAACCTTTGTGATAGTGATAAAATTGTTATATGTGTCGGTGAAAATGACAAAAACTACATTAAAATGACTTCGGAATTATACTGTGCATTAAAAAAGCTAACAAATAATATCTCTCCTACCCCCGAGGCCAAGCCAACCGGTCGGCATCAGCCTCCTATTTTCATCCGGGATAAAGCGGCGTGGACATCTGTGTCCACACATATGTCAATTTTAAAAATCGCGTATACACACGCATCCGCGTAGCGACCGTCGCACCCGCCGATCACCGCGCCCTCAATAATAATAAAATTCTTTATTTGCCAGTATATGCGATACAATGGTGATCTTAAAGTATAATATCCGTCCGTTCATATACAACTGATATATCAGCGTGCAAACATGTTTTCAGTAGGTGTACATAAATAATTAGTTACATCTTGACAATTCCAAAAAATATATATATATATTCAAAAGTAATGATAATTATGTAAATTACAAATGTCACATTAAAATTAATTACATTTAAATTAAATTACAAATAAATAATTACTTGAATTAACTTAACTAAAAATTCCAAATGTCAAATAAATTATCATTCAAATATGCATTCACAGTATAGTACATTTTGATCAATAAAAAATTAAAAAGTGTTGTTTTAAATTTATTTTCGGGCAGTTCTTTATAAAGCAATGGTAATTTATTATAAATTCGTATTGACATACAATAAGCACTTCTGCTGTGCAACCCAAGTTTTTGGTGGGGAACATACAATTTTTTCTTATCCCTTCCACGTCGTCCAATCACTTCGTTGTTGCTTTCAAAAAGATGTTTATATTTTTTAACAAAACAACACATTTCAAATATGTAAAGACACGGAAGTGGCAAGATTTTTAATTTTTTGAATAAAGGCCTACAGCTTTCCATGGAATGTGCTCCACAAATTGCTCTTATACATTTTTTTTGAATAATGAATACTTTATCCGTGTCCACTGAGTTGCCCCACAACATAAGTCCATACCTGATTACAGACGATACGTAGCCATGGTAAGCAAGTTTTGCTGCCTCTAGAGATATAACCTGCACTATTTGTTTTAAGACATACACGAATCTGTCTAATTTTAAACATATATTACTGATATGGTTTTTCCAACTACAGTATTTATCTATTGTCAGTCCAAGGAATTTTGTCGATTCTACCATGTCAAGATTAGTGTAATTATATTTCATGTCATGTTTAGGTAAATTGGAATTATAAGTCTGAAATTGTATTAGTTTGGTTTTGTCAATATTTATTATTAATTCATTCATGTGTAACCATTTTTTTACGTCATTTATAGCTTTGTTTGTTTCTTTTTCAGCGTCAATTTTTTTTATCACAATTGATTGTTATTGTTGTATCGTCTGCAAATAAAATACACTTATGTCCTATATAATCGGGAAGATCGTTGATGTACAACAAGAATAATAGTGGACCTAGCACGCTACCTTGCGGCACTCCACGATCATATAAAGAAAAATGTGATTTAAAGTGCTTTAGCGTAGTCCCACATAAACGAGAAATTTCTACACATTGCTCTCTACCGGATAAATAACTTTTTACCCAGTCAAATGCTTTTCCCCTTATTCCGTAACATTGAATTTTATTTAATAATATGTCATGGAAGACGCGCTCAAACGCTTTTGACAAGTCCATAAACATTGAAATAGGGTATATTCCCCTATTGAGACATTCTGTTACTTCTTTAATCAAGGAATAGCAGGCCAGTGTTGTAGAGCTGCCTTTTCTGAACCCAAATTGTTGTTTGTTTAATATATTTTGTTTTGTCAAGAAACAGTATACTTTTTCATAAACCACTCTTTCGAAACACTTTGACAGAATCAATATTAAAGTTACTGGTCGAAAATTATTAACGTCATGTTGTTCACCTTTTTTATATAGTGGTTTCACTATAGACTTTTTCAGGCGGCTAGGGTAAACACCGTTAGATAGAGACAAATTGATGATATGCGTTAGTGGTCCGACTATGTATTTGACACTTGCTTTCAATATTTGGGTAGAGATAGAATCATACCCTGTCGATCGTGTATTTTTTAATCCTATAATTATTTTATAAATGTCCATTTCCGTTACGGGTGTCATAAATATTGTATTTGGGTTATTTTTAATTATTAAGTTGTCTTGAGAATGTTTTATTTTCGAGTCAATAACCTTAGCACCTTCTATAAAATGATTATTAAATATTGTACATATGCCATTGGGGTCTGAATATATATGATTACCATATTTAATTTTGTCAACATATTTAAAAGAAATATTATTATCCATAGTATTTTTTATCAACTTCCAACTAGCCTTGCAAATGTTGTTTGCGTTGCCTAAATACCGAGTATTTTCGGATTTTTGAGCACTACGAAAACATTTTTTCAAAACTTTGTTGTAGTTATTATATATCTTTTTATTTGTTAACTTATTGTCAGGGCACATTCTTTACCTCAGATATAATTGTCGTTTAATAATACATGATATTTTAAGACCTTTAGAAATAAACTTTTTTCTTATAGGTTTTATTACAACTTTTACCTTTATCTTAGGAAAACATAGGTCATAAAAAAGAGTTATGTAGTCATGAAATATATTAAAAGCCATTTCTGTATCCCTTTCACTGTAAATATTATCAAAAGATAATGCTGACATGCATTCAATAAATTTATTTATATTCTCTTGACTCATGTCACGTTTTATGTCAAAATAATAATTATGTTTAGGGGTCAATTTCAGCTTATTACATTTTATGGTGAATGTCGAAGTTTGGGCAGTTTCATGGTCAGACAAACATAAGTAGTGAACGTCACTTTTTAAACAAGTTATATTATTCATTATTAAATCTAAGCAAGCATTCTTTCTAGTTAGTTTGTTTATATGAATTGTAATGTAATTAGACAATATGCTGAGTAATTTTTAAAAATTTTTGCTTTTATCTTTTAGTGTATCTATATTTAAGTCATAGTATTATTCAGTTTTTAGGTTTTTTTAAAAGATTTTGTATAAGAGATTCCAATCTATGAAAAAATAATTCTATTTTAGATGTAGGTGTTCTATAAACACACACTATGTATATATTAAATTCTGTTAGCTCTACTGCACAGTACTCAAAGTATAGTATATAGTATAGGCTAGGTTTTTGTACATTTATCTTGGAGTACTTTATTCCATTCTTTATTAAAATACAAGAACCACCTCTACGTTCACTAAGCCTTGAAAAGTAGGAGGCTAGGGTGTAATTCCGTAAGGTAAGATTAAGTTCCGAACCGCTTTTTATGAAAGTTTCTGTGAGGCAGACTATGTCTATTGAACCTATCTTTTGGCTGAGCGTTGTGAGTGCCGTTTCAACTAAGTCTCGTTTATTAAGAATCCCTGCTATATTTTGATGTAGTAGAGTTAATTTATGATCGAAAAAGACTATCTGATGAAGAACCCAATTTACCACTTCCGACGTCAGTGTTTTTGCATTCTATATTTTGAACAGCAATTTCGTTACGGTTTGCATTGATGTTGACTGGGAAACGTCGGTAGGGGGTTACAAACTTATCTTTATACTTAAAAAAATCTACTTCTATATTTAATTTGTAACAAAGATACCTTGTAAAGTTTGTTAAGTTTTCATTTGTGTAATTTAAATACTCACAATTACTGTAATTTTTTGTCAATAAATTTATATAATTATTTAGAAATTTTACATTTAAATAGCGATTTTGTTTAACATTTAAAACAAATACTTTGGCACATTTTTAACTAAATAAAATGCATTACTTAGCTCAGATAATAAAGCAAATGGGTTTTTTTCATTCGCACCGACAGATATTATTGCTATGTATCACCAAGTACTTGAATGAGAAATCTATTGAGTACCACACTTACGCGCTCGAGGAGGAGCGCATTTTATGCGTCGTCCTTAGAGTCCGTACCGAAGGAGATTGAGATAGAGCTCCTTCTCCAGGATCTTAAAGACCAGGGATTCCCGGTCATTTCCGTCCACCGTATGTATGGTAAAGATCGTATGCCGTATAACCTAGTGTTGGTAACACTAGATCACACCCCTGAGGGCAAGGGGATTTTCAACCTTAAAACAATAGCACGACTTTCGGGGACCACCGTCGAGATCCCTTTTAAACGTGGTATACCCAGCCAATGCCATAGATGCCAAGTCTATGGCCATACGGCCAGAAATTTCCACGCCAAGCCCAGGTGCGTCAAGTGCCTGGGTGATCATGGCACTGCGGATTGCGCGCGAACCCCGCAATCTGTCGAACCTCCTGCATGCGTCTTATGTAAGTCGGTTGGCCACACTGCCAATTACCTAGGATGCCCCCGGGCCCCAAAGCCCAACCCCAAAAAGGCGCAGAAGGCAAAGCAAAGTTGTCCACCCTCTGCTCCTGCTGCAAAGCCCGGCCCACCCAATAAACCGCAGCCTACGCTGTGACCCTCATGGTCCTCCACCACCTGCCAAGAACGCATGGGTGACCCCACCTACCATGGTGAGGAAACCCATGGCAACCCTCACCCTCCCGTCTTCTCAGGTACAGCAGGTCAGGTTGGCACCTGCTTGCATGCCTTCTCCTCTCACGGCCAGGTCCCATGGAGAGCCACTTTCAGACTTCGCGCTTGTAAGCGAATTCGCCTCAAGTTTCGACTCGGGAGAAATCACCACTTTGGTTCGCAAACTACGAGCCGCAAAGGGTGACTTCCAGGTGACGTGCTTCGTTGCGATCGAACACCAGGTGCTTATCGCCAACGTCCAAAAATTCAATAAATTAAACTTTTAAATGGCGTCCTCTAGATTAAAACCTCGGTCTCTTACTATCGGCTACTTCAACGCCGATGGTCTTAAACATCAGCGTAATGAAATTCATGAACTCCTTTGAGAATTCCAAATTGACATCTTACTTGTGCAGGAAACCTTTTTGAAACCTAGTCACAAGGACCCGATAATAGCGAACTACAACATCGTTCGCAACGATAGGTTTACCGCTGATAAAGGCGGTACCCTCATATATTACAAAACGTCACTACACTGTATGCCTGTCGATCCCCCACAGCTCGAGAATATCGAAGTTTCCTGTTGTACAATAGTGATAAGCGGCCATCAGCCAATCACGCTGGCATCCATCAGCCAATCACGCTGGCATCCATCTACCAACCTCCAGTCGCTACTCGATATGAGTCCCTCCGTAATACTAGCTGGTGACTTTAACTCGAAACATTCAGGTTGGTACTCCGTAGTTACCAACCCAAACGGCCGTCGTCTTCATCACATGTTAGATTCGCTAACCTGTGATGTAGTGGGTCCTCGGGAACCGACCCCTATAACACAAATCATCGCCCCGATATTCTCGATATAGCAATCCTACAAAGTGTTAACTTAACGGTACACTCAGCAGAAGTCATCCACCAACTTACTTCGGATCACCGACCGGTAGTAATGCAGCTAGGTATCCCGAGTGACCCCGTTCCTCAAACGAGGGCACACATTGATTGGGCCAAACTAACGGAAGCCCTTAACGCAACCGACAGCCCCGAGCTGAATACCATTCCCGATTCATTGTCATCCATCGAGGAGACCAATGCAGCGATCGGTGCTTTCACCAACCACCTTCGGACTGCTAACAGTGCATCTTCCAGGTGGGTTCCGGTGGCGAATGATCGCCGCTGGATCCTGCCTGAGGATGTGAGGAAGTTGTTGAGAGCAAAGATCGCAGCTATCCGGGCGTACGATTACGCTCCGACCGAGGCAAACCGCATCCGTATGAGGGCCCTACACCTGCGCGATTTCGCCTTCGCATCTGGTTTACTGGAGCTTGGCGAAGTCTCTTAAGATGGACTCTACCGCGTCATCGATGCCTCCGCTTCTTAGGCCGCCGCCCATGACTCCCGCCTTCGATGACTCCGAAAAAGTTGAAACCCTAGCCGATAGCTTAGCCCAACAATGAACACCAAGTACAGAAAGCACCAACGCCCTCCACATAGAAACTGTGAATAGCACAGTCGAAACTAAATGCGGCAACCCACCGACAGACTCCCTGCAACCGGTAACGGTGGAAGAGGTACAGACAATAATTAAAAACTTAAAACCGCGGAAAGCTCCAGGTTCAGACGAAATACCAAACAGGGTTCTGAAAGCTCTCCCACTCCCACTGATACAACTGTTAGTAGTTATTTTCAATAACTTACCAACAAACTGCTCCTTTCTGCAAACTTGGAAGGAAGCGATTGTCATTAACCTCATTGTCATAAACCCGGAATCTAATCTACCTATAAGCTACCTTCCTATTAGCTTGCTTAGCGCGATAGGCAAATTATACGAAAGGATCATTTTGAACAGGCTCCGAGAGGTCATCCATTCGAAGCACCTGTTACCGGATGAACAGTTCGGCTTTAGGTCCCGTCACTCCTGCGTCCAACAGGTGCACCGCATCACGGAGCACATCTTGGAGCAAAGGAACGTAGGTCGAAAACCGATAGGATCTGGTGCGCTCTTCTTTGACGTGGCTAAAGCCTTCGACAAGGTCTGGCACAACGGCTTATTACATAAGCTCTTTGAACTAGGCGTGCCAGACAGCCTCGTGCACATCATACGAGACTTTCTCCACTGTCGAACCTTTCGCTACAGATTGGAAGGTGCACTCTCCAATCCCCGTTCTGTATTAGCCGGTGTCCCATAAGGCTCGGTGCTTTCTCCAACATTGTTTTCACTATACACTAGTGACATACCAAGGACGGAGAAAGCAGACCTAGCGCTCTTTGCGGACGACACCGCGCTAAACACATCTGATAGGAATCTACGTAGGTTAACTAGAATACTTCAATCCGCAGCCAACGCATTAGGCGCTTGGGGAAATGGAGAATAGAAGTCAACCCAGAAAAAAGTGCAGCAGTGTACTTCTCTCTCTCAACCTGCTCTAGGACAATCTCTAGGAAACCCTCCAAAAGATTAGGTCAGATTACCCTGTTTGGTACTCCGATCCCATGGGCTAAAAAAGTCAAATATTTAGGAGTCACTTTAGACAGTGAAATAACATTCGCGGATCACATAAAACGCGTCCGGGACCGAGCCGCTTTCGTCATGGGTAGGCTGCACCCTCTAATTTGCAAGAAGAGTAAAATGTCGCTTAGAAATAAGCTTACACTTTACTAAACTTGCATCCGCCCCATTATGACATATGCCAGTGTGGCTTTCGCTCACGCCAGAAAGTCGAACCTCAATCACTTGCAGGTTATTCAAAATAGGTTCTTACGCAAATGAGTCGGGGGGGCCCTATGTCCGCAACTTAGATCTGCACAAGGATCTCGAGGACCATTGCCGCATTCATGAAGTTGGCGTCAAGACGCCACTTCGATAATGCTTCCCACCATCCCAACCCGCTGGTCAATAAGTCATCTGAATACATAGCAAACCCAGACGCAGCGGTTCGTTATAGGCGTCCGCGTAACGTATTAACAGATCATTCGTCGTTCGAACGTCATTGGAAGTGGTTGTATCGCAGTTTTTTCAAAGAATAATCAAAAGTTTAACATACGATTATCATCCTAATATTAAACAACATAATAACTAAAATTGTGTGAACTCAATAAATGGTTTATAAGTTATAAACAAAAAGTGATTAAGTAAAATAGTGTCATCCTTGTTTGGCATCCTTGCTTCGTGCCGCGGCTGCTGCGGAGCGCGCGATTACACCCGCCGCGATAGCAAACAAAACCATTGAATTCAATATCTTTTATCCTTGTCTTTCTACTGTGTCATCGCTCGAGCAAGATAACAATGACTAAGCGAACACCGCCAAACAAAAAATCCTGCGAGGCTGACATGTCAATGGAGTATGAATCTGATTACGTTACCCAACGCAATAAACAATCAAAAAACGAACCTGACATCGATTTCTTAAATAAAAAATTTGATCATCAATTGATTGACTGGAATGAAAAAATGAAAATCTGTGTACAGACAACAATTGCGTGCGAGTTATCAAAGATGTCCGGCTTACTTTCGGATTTGAACAACAGCATAAGTAAATTGAACGTAGATAATGCTAAGATTAATCAGACCTTAATCGAGACTAATACTACACTCAACTCAATGCAAGAATCTATGAACTATATGTCACAGCGTCAGGACTCATTTGAAAACCGGTTAGTTATTGTTGAAAAGAATATGTCTTCGTCGTCAGAGATACCAATACAAATAAATATCCTCGAGACTAAAATTGCACATCTCGAACAACAAGCTCGACAATGCAATATAGAATTGTCAAACATACCCGAAAAAAAAACAGAAAATCTACTGACTATATTAGATAACATAAGCCGAGAGATTGATTGCCCCATAACTAAAACGGATATAGTGGCAATTCATCGTGTGCCACACGCCGAGCAAAAGAATATTCACCCAAAAAATTTAGTCGTGAAATTCACAAACAAAATGTTACGTGATAACTTTATTGCTGCCTACCGTGCTAAGAGGGGACTCACGTCTACCGCGCTCACCATATCTGGACCTGAACATAAAATTTACTGCAACGAACATCTTACATTATATAATAAGATATTGTTTCGGAAATGCCGGGAGGCAGCGTCGAGTAACCACTACAAATATGTTTGGATTAAAAACGCCACCATTCTTGTGCGTAAGTCGGAGACATCGCCGGTTATTGCAATCAAATCGCAACAAGATATCACCAAAATTAAGTGAGAACTCGTATATAAAGTTAATGTTATTCAAAACAATATTTTGTACCAAGGTGATGTATATACATAATATGTACGACGTATGGACATGCGTGCGACTATTTGGGCAGACATTTATTATTAATAATAAAAAAAAATTTGCTGTAAACATAATCACTCTAAAAGGGTTCCTTTAAACTTACATACTTTTTTCTGTTATGACAAAAGTTTTAATATATTAATACTTAATACTTACGTTACGCAACTATGCCATTTACTTAAACATTTAATATTCGAATTTTGCAAAATATACTTATACTTGTCGGTGAATGTTATTCACAGGTACTTACGATTAGATTTATTTAGAATTATTATAAATCATAAATGTGATGGATAATTACGTCTTATCTATCTACTACCAAAATTGTCGAGGATTAAAAACTAAGCTACATACACTTTATATGAACATCCTACAACATAACTATGACTTAATAATCTTAACAGAAACATGGTTACAGGATAATGTTTGTGATAGAGAGTGTATTGATTCACGTTATCAGGTGTTTCGATGCGATAGGAACCTGGAGGCAGTGGGACGGCGGGACGGGGGCGGCGTGCTAGTAGCAGTACGGCGCGACCTTCCCGTAACAATGCTAAGCGCGCCCCCCTCATACGCCGCGGCCGTCGCCGCTTGTCCGCGACCGCCTCCGTCTTGTGTGGAATTTCTTATACTGGAGTTACGCATACGTAATTACTGCTTTATTATAAATGCCTCTTATATACCACCTAATGTTAACTCGGATATTTATGAAACATATTTTAATTATCTCACTCATTTTGTACAGGCGCCCGGGGTAAATGATTATATTATAGTAGGAGACTTTAATCTGCCTACATTGGAATGGAATGTTTCTAATAATAATAACACAACACCTACGTTAAACAGTTGTAATTACTGTCCTTCTAATAAACATTTAATAAATTTTGTTTCATTAATAAATGGATATCAAGTGAATAAGTATAAAAATAAAAATAATAGACTTTTAGATTTGTTTATAACTAACATCAGTGATTGTTCTGCATGTGCTGCACCCGTGTCATTAGTACCATTGGACGCCCACCATCCTGCATTTTACGTACTTGTGCCTATTAGAAAAATGATTGAACCGTTGTGTAGTAAGCCACAAATACAGTTTAACTACTCGGCAGCTGATTATCAGTTAATTAATTCAGAGCTGTGTAAAATCAATTGGTCAGAATTACAGAATTTCGAGAATATTGAAATCGCACTTTCATATTTTTACGAGATCTTATATTCTATAATTAAGCAACATATACCTAAAAAAAAAACAAAGAATTCAAAATATCCTGTTTGGTTTTCAAGCGCACTTGTACACATATTTAAAAATAAAAATAAATTCTGGGTTAAATGGAAAAAGTATGGTAACAAGTCCGACTACGACACTTTTTCTCTGTTGAGGGATAGGTTTAAGTGTGAATCTCACAAATGCTATAAAAAGTATATAGCTTCGGTCGAAGATAGTATTTGTAACAATATAAAATTTTTTTGGACCTACATCAATAACAATAAGAATAATAATGATATTCCTAGCAATATGTCGTATGGACAATATTCAAGTACCTCACCTGAAGATATTTGTAATATGTTTTCATCGTTCTTCTGTTCTGTTTACGAGCCATCAAACGTGGATGATAACTTTGACATAAGTAACATTCCTGATCTACACACTAAATCTAATTTAAATTTAAGTAATATACATTTAACTAAAGATAAAGTTCGTAATGAACTCCATAAACTTGATGCTACTAAGGGCCCTGGCTTGGATAATATTCCACCTGTCTTCTTCAAATTGACTGCAGATTCGCTTTACGAACCTATTCATTACATATTTAATCAGTGTCTCAAAGAAGGAATCTTTCCTTCTGTTTGGAAGTCGGCTCGAATCGTGCCAGTACACAAAAGTGGATCGAAATCAGATGTAGAAAATTATAGGCCAATTTCAGTTTTACCTGCCTTGTCAAAGCTTTTCGAAAGACTGGTTCATAACAACATCTATCCTCACGTACACGGAATAATTATTGAACAACAGCATGGTTTTGTACAAAGGCGTTCCACGACTACAAACTTACTTATTTATAGTACTCAAGCGGTCCGGGACCCTTGATGAGATAATTCTACTCTAGGGAGGTCTTCCTAACTATCAAGGACAAAACACATATATCATTTAATACACTTTTTATTTAAAATGAATTCGTTATAGAGTAATATACATGAAACATTTATTAAACTATTTTTGGGGACGAGGAATCCCATCAAGCAATCCCCTCAAGGGACGCCCTGGAACTATCTTCCATAATATATATATTTTACATTTCACAAATAAAATCAAATATTGACAGACTTATAAGTTGCCAGTCATAAATGTCGGCAAGTTTGTTTGTGCAATAACCTCTTTTAATAAATACGGCACAAGCAAACGTTGCAATCGCCCCTCTTGTTTAATTTATTTAATTAGTGAAGCTGATTAAATAAATTCCTATATACATTTCATTCTTAAATAACGACCCTACCTAAATCAGGATCATATACATTAATCGGGATTACTCTCAGATGAGTCCCCTACCGATAGGAATATATATACTTGATCATGTTTAAATTACCACATCTTATTACACCAAAAATGATCTTATAGTATTTATTCTCCATCAATAGAGCCTTAGCCACAAAACCTGATGAAAATCAGCCAAGATCCCGGCTGGTTAATTAATATCTAAATAAAACAATGTAAATTATTTTAATTTCTCATACAATTCATGAATAATCAACAACCCCATATTAATTATTTACGTTACCCAATCATATGCAAATTCAAATAACCAATATTTATTATTAAATTAATCAACAATTGTTAAAATAACCCATTGAATACAACCAAATTATAATTATAATTAATTGATAAGTAGTAAATATATTAATATCCCAATAAAAGTAAATTTAATTAATCCCATTTATATTAAAATTAATACTAAATTAATCAAATTATATTATCAAACATTATCATTCAGTTGGCAAAACAAACACGTTTGACATGAACTGTCATATTAACTTTAAACTCTTCTGAATGATTAAAAGTTTATTTGAAAGTTTGTAACTTTCGAAAATTTAAACATTACCTACCTAAATATTAAGATTTTACCTGCCTAACTATTACCGGACAAATCTTCCTATTAAAAGATCATAAAATCGGATCCAAAGTATTTTACTTAACCCAGAACGATACCTATAAATTAAAAATTAATATTTCACAACGCAATGCAGAGAACTTTTTCAAAATGCACCGAAATACACCTGACAAAATTCTATACCAATCACGTTAAAAAAATTCATTATCTATTCCATCACAACCCTTTTATTATTTAATCCCACTGAGGATCCTATTCTATATCCGCGTGTTGACCCACAGACATCAATATCACAATATTATATATACTCGTAAACTTTGGCCGCATAGCTAAATCGGCTATCACCTTCTCTCTTATGGAGATTATTAGGTGTGGCTCAAATTAAACGTGCACATTATCTATAGTGTTATTTTAGTCTTTGAAAAATGACTTCTTTAGAGCATTGGCACCACACGTATATTTATGATTCGTAAATAAAATGTAACGCGGTAAATACGTGCCGCGTGTACCTGCCGCCCCCCAGAGGTTTCTCTTCGGGTATCTAAAATTAATTTATTAAATCATTAAATAAAATACCCTCTTATCTCAATATATAATATATAAAAACCTTTTCCTTATTTTCTTTTATCTGCATCGTCCATCCATTGCATCTCCTTTTTGGTGATGCTGTTTGGATCGGCTTTGCAGGATATATCATCTCGGAGCATTGCGTTGTGAAGTGTACATAGAATTTGAGAAAAAAAATATTAGTTTGTTATATTATTCTAAAACTCCAACGAAATTCTAACCGTTGCATTTCTACAAATGAATGACATACATATTTATACACCTAAATGTGTACTTTTACTCTATTAATTCTAAGAATAAAGAAATTATAATATTACTATAATATTTCAAGAAATAAATGTATATACAAAAACCCCATTTTACATATATAAATACAGACACAATTTCATCATTAATTCTATTCTATCGAACATTATATGGTTCCAATCTATTCACATGCACAATCAATTCTTGGTTATTTTGTATTTTTTTTACAAGATAATTGTCACATCCTATATATCGCAATACTCGAAATAAACCTTCATATGGTCGACCAAGTTTTCGACTTCCACAGTTTCGTGTCTATCCTTCTCCGTTATCGATAACTACCAATAGGCACAGTTTAAATCCAAATCAGCGCAGAATTTCGCCGCATTCAGCTGCACTATCATACCTTCGATGATAAGCAAATTATATAAATCTTTATTTACCTTCTTTATTAGCTTCAATAAAACATTATCTTGATCAATCGGCATCTACAATGTTTCAAGCTGTCCCAACGACGCCGGTTGAAGTTTGGGAAATTCCTTCCTCGCCCGTTGGATGAATCACCTTCTAGAGTTTCTCCCTTACTCCTGGTATTTTAGATGGCTCCTGCCCTCCAAAATCTTCCTTCCGCTATACTTAGTTGGGAATATAGCTGAAATAAAATATACAACACAGCATTACACTTTATATCACTGCAATTGTATACCCGGCGCCTCCACCATCAAGCGGTCCGGGACCCTTGATGAGATAATTCTACTCTAGGGAGGTCTTCCTAACTATCAAGGACAAAACACATATATCATTTAATACACTTTTTATTTAAAATGAATTCGTTATAGAGTAATATACATGAAACATTTATTAAACTATTTTTGGGGACGAGGAATCCCATCAAGCAATCCCCTCAAGGGACGCCCTGGAACTATCTTCCATAATATATATATTTTACATTTCACAAATAAAATCAAATATTGACAGACTTATAAGTTGCCAGTCATAAATGTCGGCAAGTTTGTTTGTGCAATAACCTCTTTTAATAAATACGGCACAAGCAAACGTTGCAGTACCTACTTGTTTGAGAGTTTAGACGCAAATAAACAAGTTGACAGCATTTATACGGACTTTCGGAAAGCATTTGACAGGGTAGATCACAAGATACTTTTGCAGAAACTGGCCTTTAACGGAATCCATGGAAACCTGTGGAGGTGGTTCAAATCTTACATCTGTAATCGCACTCAGAAGGTAGTTATTAATGGTTTTGAATCGGTTTTCATCCCGGTAACGTCTGGCGTGCCACAAGGCTCGATCCTTGGACCGTTATTATTCATTTTATTTATAAATGACGTCTGTAAGTGCTTCAAATTTAGCAATATTCTTCTTTATGCGGATGATCTCAAAATTTATCACACAGTAGACAACATAAATGATCAAGTAAAAGTTCAACAAGACTTAGACCGTTTCTCCCATTACTGTGTAGAAAACAAATTAAGCCTAAGTCTCAATAAATGCAAAGCAATCACATTCACCAAAAAAATAAATTATATCAGTAACCAATACACTCTTTATAATGTTAATCTAGATTCTGTTAAATCAATCCGAGACCTTGGAGTCACACTGGACAATAAGTTACATTTAGACATCCATATTGATAGTATAATTAGTAAAGCTTATAAAGTGTATGGCTTTGTTATGCGTACATGCTCACAATTCTCCCGACCGACTACTTACCTCTATGTCTATAAATGCATTATTCGATCTCAGTTAGAGTATGCAGTTGCGATTTGGGATCCCATTTATAACAAATACACGGATGCTATAGAGTCTGTACAGAAAAAATTCTTACGTTCTATGAATTACAAATGCTTTCGAAGTCGTCTGTCTTATAAACATCTTTTGAATAAATACAATTTAATGCCTCTTCAAGTCAGACGCATACAATTACAAACAATGTTATTGTATGACATTTGTACGAATAGATATGATTGTATTGCCTTAAATAATAAATTAAGTTACAGAGTACCCATTAAGTCACATAGCCGCAAGAAACATCAACTTTTTGCTACTTCTTCCTGTCGTACTAATGCTGGCGTACGCTCGCCTATGCGTCGTATTGTAGACATTTACAATAAATATTTTAACAGCATAGAAATAATGGGAATATGTATAGGTAAATTTAAACGAGAACTTCTTGCTAACCTATACGACCTAGATGTCTAATATGTTACTTTATAAACTTTGTTTATTTTTCTTTTTGTTTACAAAAAAAAAAAAAAAAAAAAAACTGTTTTGAAGTTGAACTTGAAACTGTTCAGATATGTTTTTGATATATATAATGCACGTATTAAGTGAGCCCAAACCACTTCATGACAAAACTTTAAGAGTAATATGTGGTTATCGGTGTTGATAACATAATTAGTAATATGTTTAAGCTTAGTTACTATTAAGAACAAATTGTGTTATTGTTTGATGACCCAAATAAAGTAAACAAAAAAAAAAAAAACCCGACGATGATATTACAACAAGTTACGCCGGTGTTCCAGTTAGAAATAGGGCAACATGGCCTTCGAATCGCCTAACCCACCGGTGGGCCAGGCTAACGCGTCGTACGCATTCCTACTGAGTTTCTTGCTGGTTCTTTGGCAGTAGACGATCCTTCCGAACCAGTGGTAGTTTCAATATTCGACGTCCTAAGCCGAGGTTCGTGCCCGCTCAGGTGCCCTTAGGCGTGTCGTATGTAGGAGTAGTTCAGTTAAGTTCATTATGGGCCATAAATAAACTGTCCATTTCGAAAAAAAAGGTAAAATATCAGAGAATGCGAAATAGCGGAAAACTTGCAAGTCAATAGCGTAGAGGTTAAAATTGCAAGAAAGAACTTTAGAATTGATGAAAACGGAGATGAGCAATGGGCAAAGGATGCCACCCTGAGGCACACCCGCAACAAGATCACACCAATTGGAGAGAGTCTCACTATGGCGGATACACTGTGCGCGGCCCCGAAGGTAGGAGTTGAACCAAGCTACTGCAGAAGAGGAGACGTTGAGCGATTTTAAAACTCCAAGAAAAATTTCAAAATCGACAGATTTGAATGCGCTCCTAAAGTCTAAAAGAATAAACAAGGTAAGTAAGTGATCGATTCTCTATGGCCCATCGTATACCATCTGTGACATTAGGAAGTGCAGTCGTTGTGCTGTGCCCAGGTCGGAATCCCGACTGAAAATAACTAAGGAGACTACTAGTTGTAATAAAATTGTGTAAATTGCGCCTGTACAATATGCTCAAGGATTTTGGAGAGGAAATGCAGCATGGAAACGGGGCGGAAATCTGAGCAAGAAGTAAGGGTGGAAATTTTGGGTAATGGAATGAGATGAGCACGTTTCCAAGATGTGGGAAAAGAACTGGTTTAAGGGAGAAATTAAAAATATGAATGAGCGCCTGCAATAACGTGGGCAAAATATTTATTTTGTTACTGTGTCCTTCAAGCTGTAATCCTCATATTTGAAAACTCAATGAAAACGAATTTTGACAATGCTAAAAAATAGTCATAAATAGTCATGCATGTAAAAAAAATAGTCGTATTATAGTTTCGCCGTTATAGCTATAGGTTGGTGAGGATTATGGCTTGAACGTCAAGCTGTAATCCTCATCCCTCGTGCTAGCAAACGGTAAGGTCTATCGACTTGGTTTAGGTTCCAAAAAATAGTCATGAAATAGTCGTAACGACATACCAAATCTCAGAAATAGTCGATGACAGATTCCAGAGAAATAAAGGTTCCCTGGTGAGGATTATGGCTTGAACATATTTCTCCGGAACGCCTACGACTTTCAGTTTAAAGTTTGTGCCAAAAAATAGTCATGAAATAGTCGTATGAAACGAAAATAATTTTGAGCTGATTTCATTTGAAAATAAAAACTTCTTATGTTCCCTACATTTATATGGATGTACAGTCGCGTACAAAATCATTATTTCTTTTTACTTAGTTAAAAATTTGCGCTGTTTTGGTTTGTTACTCATTTCCACTGTAAGAAACTTTGTAGACAGGGCTCTGAAATCGGTTTTGTAATAGGTACCTGGAAGTCATACTTATCAACCCCGATTCACTGGTTAAAAACCGGAAATGAAAAGGGCATTTGTTGTAGGTACGCGACATCGATTTGGACTTTTAGAACGGGTTTCCGTGCCCTAGTTGTAAGTATGAATAAATGTATCGTTCTACGGGTAAAGGAAAGTAAGTACCTTACCGTCGATTTTGAGTTAACGTTTTTTTTAATCAGCAGCGAATGTGGAAATCATTCGTGTAATAATACCTTAGGTACGTTACTATTAAGTCAACGCTACTATTAAGTAAATACCTCAGGTACCTTTACCCGTAAAATAACACAAATATAGTAGGCACTACAAAATATTTAAACAAAAAGAAAAACGTTTAGAATTTGTATCCATATTTATTACAATTGAAAGCTTGCAAATACGTTCCTAACTTGTTTAAATCCCAGTACTATCTTTTTATATCACAGCAATTAGTTTTGATCACAATTATCATAGTTAGTTGGTTTAACATTTGTTGGTGTTGGATTCGTTAGTTTCATAAGTTTCAAGTTTCATAAGTTTCTAGAAATAGACGGCGCTGTTAGGTTGAGTGCATTTTTTAGAATAACATATTAAATAAACGAATCAAACACCAACAATATCAACCATTTTTCACTATTCACATCGAATAAAAGCATAATACTAATCAAATTAGTTACTATTAAAGTGTAAAAATCATAATATTTAATCTTTTGTTTCTGGGAATTGGTCTCCCTCCACCCAAATGCATCGAGCATGGTGCGATGGGCCGCGGTTTGTTTCAGTGTTGCCAGATCAGGGGATTTCCCCTAGATTTAGGGGTTTTTTGACCGAGTTAGGGGCAAAATAGGGCGACAAAATATTTAGGGGATCATCAAATTCAAATCAAAAGGGGGGTTATCAATGTTTTTTTACCATCTTTAAATCCTTGAGCGCCACAACTAGTCTAGGTCGAGATTGGCGATGTTGAAGATAACGAATAAATTTAATTTAGCAATAACAAATAAAATGCAGTAATTATAAAGTTAAATAATATATTTTTGTTGAATATTAAAAGAAAAGTTAATCGCAGCGTCCTAAAAATTAACCTTTATATCAAGCCCCTCTAATTAGCATGTACCATTTTCTACGTACAATATTGTAATATTGCTGGTAGTGTAACTGCAAGCTGTGAGCCTGTGATGTAGAATTTATGTCGAAACTAATCTATAACCACAGTCTTCTGTAACTAAAAAGCGAGTTAAACTTACACCTGTCAATCAATTTTTTATTATAAATACTTTTTGTAATATGCCTATATTATTTTCAAATATTTTCATTACATCCTATATTATTTACGATTTTCAAGTCTTAAAATATTACCAATTTGAATTTAATGCCACTAGCCCTGGTTGTGTCATTGCAAGGGAATATATTGATGGCTTATCTGTGTACACATTCCGGCAGAAAAATTATAACTACTCCACCAGACTGACACTGCCATCCCAAAAAGCTTTTCCTGAAGGTAACCGACCGATTAAAATAAAAAAAAATGAATGAGATTAAAAAATTGCAAAATTCAAGTATTTTATACCAAAATATTTCAATGGTCCACCACGCGAGCGAAGATGTAATTGAAGAATTGTAATTATTCTTATTAAATTTAATTTAAAAAGTTGATTTAAGCTTCTCAAAAAGATGTTTCATTTCATGTATGATATTACTTTTAAAATGACACATGTCCTAACTTATATGATTTTAAAACGACATAAGTCACATGTGTTTTTAAAACAATATTTGTCCATTATTTTAATTATATTATGTACCTCTACCTGTTGAATATGTTACAAAAATAAATTTGCAGTCTGTTTACTCATATCAAAATCAACATTATATTCTAAGATGTTACTGTAGTAGAAATTAGTATTTTAAAAATAATAGGCTTTTTCTCTTTCCTGTAAAATTGCAATAATACGTTGTTTTAAAATCAAACGATTCATTGTAAATCTAAGTCGAAAGTACGCATTTCATACTCACTTAATTAAAAGAATTTTCAAAATGACACCCTGTCGTAAAAGTTCACAAATTCATTCATACGATCTCTTTGGCACATAAAATCCTTTACCAAAGTACACATCTCAAACTATTTCATGATATTGAATATCACTGAGCCGATTAGCCATTTCACAAAATTTTGCGAATTGATATGCGTGACCGTGACTTACATTCAACCACTCAACTCGTGACTACTCGTGAGTATTTGTTCCTTGCATTCAACTGACTGAATCTTGATAACGACATAACAAGCAAAACAAACGAGTGTTGCCAAATATCATATATCAATTATCTTATATATATGATAATTGAATTCCCCTAACCAAGTAGATGGCGGCATGCCGCGATTTTCTAAAGAGGTGGTCATGTTGAGAAATTATAGGCATATTACAAAAAGTATTTATAATAGAAAATTGATTGACAGGTGTAAGTTTAACTCGCTTTTTAGTTACAGAAGACTTTGGTTATAGATTAGTTTCGACATAAATTCTACATCACAGGCTCACAGCTTACAGTTACTCTACCAGCAATATTACGATATTGTACGTGGAAAATGGTACATGCTAATTAGAGGGGCTTGATATAAAGGTTAATTTTTACTGATTAGGACGCTGCGATTCATTTTCCTTTTAATATTCAACAAAAATATATTATTTAACTTTAAAATTGCTGCATTTTATTTGTTATGGCTAAATTTATTCGTTATCTTCAACATCGCGAATCTCGACCTAGACTAGTTGTGGCGCTCAAGGATTTAAAGATGGTAAAAAAACATTGATAACCCCCCTTTTGATTTGAATTTGATGATCCCCTAAATATTTTGTCCCCCTATTTTGCCCCTAACTCGGTCAAAAAACCCCTAAATCTAGGGGAAATCCCCTGATCTGGCAACACTGAAACAAACCGCGGCCCATCGCACCATGCTCGATGCATTTGGGTGGAGGGAGACCAATTCCCAGAAACAAAAGATTAAATATTATGATTTTTACACTTTAATAGTAACTAATTTGATTAGTATTATGCTTTTATTCGATGTGAATAGTGAAAAATGGTTGATATTGTTGGTGTTTGATTCGTTTATTTAATATGTTATTCTAAAAAATGCACTCAACCTAACAGCGCCGTCTATTTCTAGAAACTTATGAAACTTGAAACTTATGAAACTAACGAATCCAACACCAACAAATGTTAAACCAACTAACTATGATAATTGTGATCAAAACTAATTGCTGTGATATAAAAAGATAGTACTGGGATTTAAACAAGTTAGGAACGTATTTGCAAGCTTTCAATTGTAATAAATATGGATACAAATTCTAAACGTTTTTCTTTTTGTTTAAATATTTTGTAGTGCCTACTATATTTGTGTTATTTTACGGGTAAAGGTACCTGAGGTATTTACTTAATAGTAGCGTTGACTTAATAGTAACGTACCTAAGGTATTATTTACACGAATGATTTCCACATTCGCTGCTGATTAAAAAAAACGTTAACTCAAAATCGACGGTAAGGTACTTACTTTCCTTTACCCGTAGAACGATACATTTATTCATACTTACAACCAGGGCACGGAAACCCGTTCTAAAAGTCCAAATCGATGTCGCGTACCTACAACAAATGCCCTTTTCATTTCCGGTTTTTAACCAGTGAATTGGGGTTGATAAGTATGACTTCCAGGTACCTATTACAAAACCGATTTCAGAGCCCTGTCTACAAAGTTTCTTACAGTGGAAATGAGTAACAAACCAAAACAGCGCAAATTTTTAACTAAGTAAAAAGAAATAATGATTTTGTACGCGACTGTACATCCATATAAATGTAGCGAACATAAGAAGTTTTTATTTTCAAATGAAATCAGCTCAAAATTATTTTCGTTTCATACGACTATTTCATGACTATTTTTTGGCACAAACTTTAAACTGAAAGTCGTAGGCGTTCCGGAGAAATATGTTCAAGCCATAATCCTCACCAGGGAACCTTTATATCTCTGGAATCTGTCATCGACTATTTCTGAGATTTGGTATGTCGTTACGACTATTTCATGACTATTTTTTGGAACCTAAACCAAGTCGATAGACCTTACCGTTTGCTAGCACGAGAGATGAGGATTACAGCTTGACGTTCAAGCCATAATCCTCACCAACCTATAGCTATAACGGCGAAACTATAATACGACTATTTTTTTTTACATGCATGACTATTTATGACTATTTCATGACTATTTTTTAGCATTGTCAAAATTCGTTTTCATTGAGTTTTCAAATATGAGGATTACAGCTTGAAGGACACTTGTTACTTGCTATTTCTTTTTTGAAAAATGTAAGTTTTGTCGTGTCATTCTAATCTGCGAATCAACCAGCTGTTCGAGTAGATTTCATCGTGGGCGAAACTCTTTTGCACTTAGTGGGCGTCTTCTTAATGCGAAAAAAAAACTGGATCCTTCTAAGTAGACCGTTTAACTTCCTAGCTTAGCTTTAATGGTGGCTTTATAGTCTAAATAAAATACTGCAATATAACCCTTCAATAAAAAATCTTAAGGAAAGCACATACTTACATGTATAGGTGTATTAGGTATTTGCGTGGCGAGAACAATACCTTGCCAAGCAAACCAGCGTGGGTGCGGCAGACGAAATTAAAAAGTTTGCGAAAGTTTTATACAACGCTCTAAAAGGCTGTGATTTCTAAAATGTTTGCGATTGATGAAAATTGGATCACCTACGACAAGAATGTGCGAAAAAGGTTCTGGTCAAAAGCGGGCAAGCCTTTAACCAGGATTTACCCACAGTACGGTGATGTTGGATGGGATTGAAAGATTTTTTTATATCGTAAAATATTGATTCGATTGTAAAATAAAAGCTTTTGTCGCCGGATAAAACCATTCGTTCGGATCTTTACTGCCAACAGTCGATGAAGCCAATCAAGAAATTGAGAAAAAGCGGACAGAATTTAGCAACAGGCCCTTCCTGTTTGACTGGACTGTGGACTTTCATCATGATAACCCTAGACCCCACACATCCTAAATCACTCAGAAACTTTAGCTGGGAAGTGTTAGTGATTTCACCATATGCTCTGAATTAGCGCCTTCAGGTTTTCACTTCTTTCGGTCCCTTCAAAATTCTTTGGGTAGTGTAAGGACAAGAGAGGACTGGCAAAATGACTTGTCGCAGTCTTTTTACCAGAAGTCTAAAAGTTTCTACAGCAACGGCACTATGGCATTCAGTACAAGATGGCAACAAGTTATTGAACAAAATAGTTTATTTGTATTATAATTATTATCTTCATGTTGTATGTAAAATAAAGAGATTCACGTTGATAGGTTGAAGTTGTTAAATTTTAATACTATGAGTATCTAGGTATTTTTGTATAGGTACGTATCTGCAAAATGTCCGTCTTAGCTCAGTTTTACGAAAATTGCTTTTTTACATTATATTGTATCAACAAAAGGAGAAGATCTTCATCATATCATATTAAATTAAACATTCCCCACTTATACTTAAGTATACAACTTAATTACGATATTTGATATATTATATTTACACTGGCTTAAGTAGACGTCTTAGTTATAGGACCTACATAATATCTAATCGTCGAAACATAAACCGGAGTCGGTGCAAGTGGGGATGTTAGATATCATCTTCATTTTCCAATGTTCATCTTAAATACAACTTTCATATTTGTCGCAGGCGGATAGTAGATATAATTGCCCGTTTACAAAACGGCTCGTCGCACATTCGTTCCAATGTGAAAAAAGTGGAGACTACTATGCGTCATGTTTGGATTTGGTTTGGTTTTGGATTTGGTTTTTAAAAAATGGCTGTTGTGATGCTATATTGAAAAGGCCATTAAACAAGCAATTTTTTAAGATGATGTGCAGTATCATTAACATACATTGTTTTTTCTCAGCAATCAGTTAAACTTTGGTCAAGTTTTTCGCAATGAAATAAAATAAAACAATTCAACTCTTTTTCTTAGCATGGTGTGCTAGCTTCCGTCAACATTATTACTAGGGTGTCTCAACTAACTAATAACGATAGTCTTGGTAAGAAAAAACCATGAGTGAAAAGATATTTATTGCAGCTGTAGTCAAAAAAGGACCAAAAGTGGAAATTTCATAAAAAAATCACAAAAGTGGCAATATCTCGAAAACCAGAAAACTTTTACTAGAGGCATGTTGGTGTTATCTGATAGGCCTATCCTTCCAAGTCCTTCTACCTCCAGTACCTCCTTACGTGTCATTTCTGGGACACCATGTATATGCATAAAATATGAGTATCTGTTTTAATTATTTAAGTAATTATATTTTATTACATTATATAAGATTAGGACTTTTCATACTTTATGACTATTTTTCAATTAAAACTGTGTACGTTATTATAAAATAAAAGATTGAAAAATAATGGGTTATCATTAAAAAGGTAATGAGGGTCATATATAAAGAAATATTAAATAATAAAATTTTTGCTTGTTTTTCCTATATAAATAAATTAAATTTCATACTTTATTGTTAGAAGTTTTCAATCTACCACGGTTTGCCGCCAATTCTTTCGTTTTATTTCAACCAATAAAGAAACTGAAAATGACACTCAAAGCGTGCCTTGTTTCAATGGCGTTTTTGACGTTCGCGGCAAAGAGTTGTCAATCCAAACCCGAGCGGACATATTTAGTGCCCAATTTCAAGGAACCGAACGGATTTAACCGCTTTTCTGATTTGACCCTGAGCCGCACGCGACGTAGAATGCCAGAGGCAGAGCCGTGCCCAGAAATGCAATATATGATAGATGGAGAGTGTAAAGAATGTGCCATGGCTGACAATTATGTGCCGTGGGTATCAGGCCCCTGTCCCGGCAAAAATGCGGTTAGAATCGGGAACAATTGTGCCACTTGTAATTTGGGTATTATTGGAATTGACGTGGTTATTGAACGAGCGCCAAAACATTAAAAATATATCGATCAAAAATACATTTTCTGGACTTGTATCTAATATATAATTAGGTATGTTTATTGTTTTTGACTGTCGCGGTTTTTCTAAACTATAGTTAAGAGATTCTTACGACCATTTCGATTATTAAATTAGAGTTAATATTTCAGCACTATTACAAGCGCCATGATGACGGAGGCTTCTTGGAGTCTCCGTAAATTCCTTAAATTATAGTAAGTATAGCTATGGGTAAAGACCTACCAATTTTTTGTTTGTAACGTATATTTGGGCATTAATAGAAGATTAATATTCATAAATAAAATTAAAGTGATGTTCATTCAAAATTGCGAAGTCTAAGTATTTGTCGTTTTTTACACACTCGCCAGTCTTAACAGCTCCCGTAGATAAGTGGCATTCGACAATTTCACTTAACGTTTAATACGCTTATGTCAATTTTGTACATCGAGCATTCATTTTACAGTTTACATTTTACAGGTCAATGTTAACGCAAATTATTATGTGTTATTTTATTATATTAATATACAGATATTTTTTATTTATTTATAACTATAATCTTCTTTGTTTTATGTTTTAGTAAAAATAACCAATAATAATTTTATTGTGGAACTATCCCAGTGCATTTTTTCCTCTCCCAGAACATCTACGGGATTCAGGGTTCTACTGAACACCAGCGTCAGGGATTTAACTGAATCCTCGACATTTTGCCGAGTCGAGTTTCCATTTTATTTACTGTCGGATTACTGTATAGAATTTTTTTATAAATTTTTCTTATGTTGTGTGAATATTATTTGTAATTTCGACAATTTTTTTAAACAAATATGTTTCTTTCTTTCTATTCGCTTTTCTATTCCACCGACGAATGCTTCGTGTCTAAGGGGGGCCAATTTGACTGCGTAATTTTTCTACAGTGACACATATTAAAATAGCCAATTAGATAACTGTCAAACGTGGTGCCATGTATTTCGGATTGGGTCTACTTTTATTGTTTTCAGTATTTTGTGCCGGGATATAATAGGTCTTTACCTATGAAACTGCCGTTTTGCCGTACTGGCCATTTCAAATGAAAATATTTTTTTTTTGACTGATAATTCTAAATTCAAATTAATTTTATTTGACAAACATGGAATTCTTTTTCTAAAATCGTCATTTGTTTAATATTTAGTGTTTTGTTTTCAACGCATTCGAACATTTTTCGTCATCATGGAAAAGTTAAAAATTCGAGTAATTATGGAGTATGAGTACCGTCGTGGCAGCAAAGCGGCACAAGCGGCACGCAACATCAACGACGTTTACGGAGCGAACACTACAAACGAACGCACCACCCGTTATTGGTTTACCCGCTTCCGTTCTGGAAATTTTGACCTGAAAAATGAACCCCGTGGTCGTCCGAAAACTTTGGTCGACAATGACGAATTAGAGGCAATTGTGGAAGCTGATGAAACTCAATCCACGGCTGAATTAGCAGCAGCTTTCGACGTTAGCATCAAAACAATATTGGTCCATTTGCGTCAAATTGGCAAGGTAAAAAAGCTTGACAAATGGGTACCCCACGAACTCAATGACCGCCAGCGCGAAGAACGCGTGGAGACGTGCCTTGCACTGCTCAGCAGGCATACAAATGAAGGAATTCTGAACCGCATTGTTACTTGTGACGAGAAATGGATCCTGTTTGACAATCGTAAGCGCTCAGCAAGTTGGTTGGACCCTGGTTCAGCACCCAAACAATGCCCTAAACGAAAACTTACCCCTAGAAAAGTGATGGTCACTGTTTGGTGGTCTAACGCGGGTGTAATTCATCACAGCTTCTTGCCAAACGGGACAAGCATTTCTGCAGATGCGTACTGTGAAGAGCTGAACACAATGATGGAGAAGCTCGCACGTCTCCAACCAGCTTTGGTCAATCGTTCGGCTCCACTGCTCCTGCACGACAACGCGCGACCTCATACTGCACAGCAGACGGTCTCCAAGCTACAAGAGTTGGGGTTGGAAGTTCTCCGTCATCCGCCGTACTCACCAGACCTTGCGCCTACACACTTCTACTTTTTCCAGAAATTGGATAACTTCTTGGCGGGAAAAAAATTCAATACCCGAGAGGCAGTACAAAATGCCTTTGAAGAAATTGTTGCCTCCCGTCCAGCTGATTTCTTCAAGAAAGGCATCGATAAGCTAAATGCGTTGGCAAAGATGCATTGATTGCATGGGTGATTATTTTGATTAATAGAAATAAAAAATATATAAAAAAATTACGCTTCATTTATTTCGTGAAAAACGGCAATTTCATAGGTAAAGACCTAATATTTACCTGGTTGACAGGTGGCGTTCGTCGATAGAATAGAAAAGTGTATAGAACGCTAAATGTATGGAACTGACATGAACATACGAAGCGTTTAGTCAGGCAGTTTCTATACAGTTTATTATTCCATTGTCGAATGCCACTTGTCTTGGACAATTGTCTGGAAGAGATTTCGTTTACAAATAAGCGATTCTGTGCCATATTATTAGTACCTAAGCTTTATTTTCCCCGTGTTTAATATTGTGTGTTCAAAAATTATTAAATAGATATTATTTATTTCTATGCCATTTATGTTTTGACTAATAAAAATAAAATAAAAAATTTAAAACTTTTTTTTCTATTTCCTTATCGTCGACACTTGCATAAGTGTACAAGAGATAGATACTGGCGCCAAATTGACCCAGCTATTATGATGGCTATATATAAATTTATACATATAAATGTATATAAGTATTAATTAAGCATAAAACTTTGATTGAAGTAAAATAGCAGAAGATAGGTGTCGTTCTTACATAACGTAGCTACGTGCAAATGGCTCCGGTACTACACAGACACATTTACTCACACATACTCATACATATTGCTCGCCGATATAAAAGAGATAGAATTATGCACAACATTGGCTTGAGAGCGAGACAAAATAAGTCGTTTCCGTACCCTCATGTTTTTATTGTCGGTTTGGTTCGCTTAGTGACAACCACTTGACAGCTAAAGTCAGGCGACCGGGGAAAACATTATCGAGGTCCGTGTCTCAGGAAGTTGGCACGTTCGCTATGTCACTTTAATTAAAGGAATTAAATGTTACTTGTGCTTAAAGTTTTACGGCAAACCTTCCTTCCTTCATCTTCCGATCTTGCAAAGTGGTTTTATGTATTTATAATAAGTATTTTCCCACAGTAAAGTTAATGTGCTTCTGCTATATTTATAAGTACAGTTTTAACTTAAGTAGATTCACTAAGCAATGAATTTCAGTGCACTTTTGTGGATGTTAAAATAAGTCTTTGTTTTGGGATATGCGAACACTGAGATACGCAGGTACTTTGATTGATCCGCCAAACCCAGTTTATACTAAAAATTGTTAAAATTGGCATGAGATTGTTAATAAACAATTAACCATGAAGAATGAACATTCAAAATAGACTTTGATGTTTGTTACCAATAAACGTTTTAAGTCTAATAATAAATATTTTTGTACCAATTATTGTGTACTTGTGTACCTGTATCAAGTCAAGGCATAAAAAATTATGACATATTTTACACATTGCTATAGTTCTTGCAATTTCTTGGCCGCAACTGAGAATCGGCGCTTTGTAGCCTTACGCTACACAGCCAAAGCCGAGGTGGTGTGGGCCTTGGCTTCGGCTGCACCGGCTCCCTTACTAGGTTAAGTTTTTGATTTCTATTTTGATTTATATTTCTGTCTGCTGCTGTGACAAAATATAGATTTTTACTTTTACTATAGCGACTTAAGCTAAGAGCTCATTGTACCATTCCCACATTTTAACTATTTAAACGGTATTTCTTTAGAAGTACCCTTCTTTCACTTCGATTCTTGACACAATCCATTGAAATGAAATGAAATAAAAGAAAATATTTATTTCTCAACATTGACAATTACTTGTTCTTATTGACGTCAAATAAAACATGATTCTACCACCAGTTCGAAAAAACCTTCGTGAAGAAGAACTGGCAAGAAACTTCACGGGTATATTTTTTTCAAAATAAATTTACAGAGTCTCTTTATGTCTATACAAAATTATTCTTTTCTGCATCTGTTAGTTCGGCAAGTCTCCCTCCCCCCAAGTATCCAAACGACGAACACCCTCAAACGGCACCCGTTCCCGAGTTAACGCGGGATCCAGCCATCGCCCTCCTCAACCATATTAGAGGGAAGTGAGCGACCCGTCACCCGACGCTACCACAAGAAACGTACTTTAGTGACAATGACGCTTTAGATATTCTAGATTAAAACGCAATATGGAGTGGTGTAGTGGTAAGTAGCCCTGCCACATACGCCGAAGGTCCCAGGTTGGAGTCCTGGCCGGGGCATTCATTTGTGTGATGAACACAGATGTTTGTTCTCGGGTCATGGTTGTTTGTATTTATATATGTATGTTTATTCTGGGTTCCCCCCTAGTTTGCTGTATGGTCATCCATAACACAAGCTCTGCTTACTTTGGGGCCATACAGTTGGTGTGTTTGTCTGGGAAAAAAAAAATATGTATAAATCCTCAACTTTACCGGTCTCGTCACAGTTTAGAGTCTGTTATTTTTTTAAATAAAAAATTCAAAATAACGCGTTGTATGTGTCGCGGGCGGATAATAGTGTAAGACATTCAACTAAACAGATAACCGCTTCGTAGAATGGATTTGTTTAGTTAACCGGTAAACCGTCATGTTGAATAGTAAATATTAACCAAGGAATATGCGATATATTCGTTATTTTATAAACTAGTTGATATCCTGTGAGCAGCGCAAACCGAGCTAACGAAGTGAGTGAGGTGCACCACCCGGCGAAGCGCCATCATGAACATTAAAGACTATAAACAAATCGCGTTCGACCAAACAGCCGCCTGCGACATATGCATGACCTCTTACTCGAACTTGCATATTAGTCACAACTGGAAATCAATATGTCCTCGGTTTGTTATTAAAACCACTATCAGTTTGAAATTTATGTACCTATTTAACGTACGTACCGTTGGAAAAACAGTTCGAAGGATGTTTTTTTGTAATTTAATCTTTATTTATTTAAAAGGTTCTTTATCCACAATGGATATGTCGAACATTTCGAAGGATGTAACTTCTCGGTGTGGTTTATTATGATACGCTCGCAATCTCCATCTAATCGCATGCGTGTAAAATACATTTACTGTAGTCGGCTGTCGTAAACAAAGCTTCAAGTGTCCGTCGTGTGTCGAAACTTACAACTCGCACGAATCCATACAATTTTGTCTATTGTGTTATGTACAATCTTATAATGTTATGTTTTCATGGATGTCCCTTATACGATTGTAGTCTTTGTTTTTATTCTTTTTCTAATTCTAAAAGAGAATGGCAGACTGGGTACCCTGTAATATTTATAAATTGTAATCATATCAAAACTGTAATATATTTAGTTTATAGGTCAATGTTAGACACGTATTTGCCAAGCTCAAATATTGAGATAGTTGTTGGGGATACTTAGAAATATAATAAAATCCAATTATTCCCGTAACAACGCCATTTATTTTTTCATCGACATCTAGAAAAATTATATATACTGTCTTTTTATAAATATAAAATACAAATTATATAAACCTCAAAGAAATTGAGCCGCCATTTCAATGAACCCTTATGTCAATTGTCTTGTCACGGTTTGCTGTTGTATGAACAATAATTGAAATTAGCGTGTTTTTTAATTTCAATAACTTCATATGATCATCCTATGAATGTATTAACCATCTAAGCGTATTCGTCCTATTGAGTAAACAACGTTTTCACGTCTTTTTCACGTGTTTTTTGAGGTTAGATTATAATTTTGACTTTTTATTCCCAACTTCTATATAAATCTTATGATTGCATTTCGATTATCCATCATTCAAACAGTCAAACCCACATATTCAATTTGAGATACGTGAATGCTCTGCGGAAATATAAGCAGTACTGACAATGTATGTGAGTTTGCCAATATTCTTTAACTTAAGAAATAAGTCCCTTTGAATGACATGCTAATTAATTTTGCATATAAGCAGAGATTTATAATTGGCAGACAAACATCCTAACTGTATGGCCCTAAAGAAAGCAGAACTTGTGTTATGGATGACCACAAAGCGAGCTGGGGGAGACCAAGAATAAACATACACTCAGATACAGACTCTCTCTCGCAAGCATATACGAGAAAATATAGTTTGCAACGCATTCTTGCAACTGTCAGCTTCCACGGCCATTACCTACTGGTGCAAAGATTTGATTTTAACAACTCGACATACATCAGCAGACAGTGGGTGGCTGAAAAGCATGAATTCTTCTTGAATTGGTGCGGCAACAACGAAAATTAATCTACTCTAAAAGATATGGTGAATCGATAAAGTTGTTAATAATTTTGAAAAGAAATATTTGATCGTGAAAAAATTATTTGATTTGTTTACCTTTTAAAAAAAGTATAACCGAATGAATATCCCACAGTTTTAAATTTGTTTTTCTGACCATATTGAACTTGTTTAAATTGAATTTAAAAAACAGGTTACACAAGGAAACCTGCATTTTAAGATATCGGATGTGTTCAAGATTTCTGCCAGCAAATGTTTTTCTACAATATTAGTATAACTCGTGTTTGTTATTTAAAAACATAAATCTGTTGTTTGAGTTCTATAGTCTATTTGGATTATGCTTCCAGCTTCATTCTTAGCGATTTGAGTTAACATATTGTAGTATGCGGTACCACGCATCAGCCTTGCACGGATATTTAAAGAATTTTTTTTTTTTTTTTTTTTTACTAATTAGGCAACACTCTCCCCACCACGACACACCTCAGGTAACTCGCGGTCCTAACTATTTGACTCATTGTGCGTTTCCGTGCTGAAGCCTTCGTACGTTCACGCTCCTCCACGCCAGACAAACTTGAAGTTTGGGTACAGCTCTCAACATGGGGAGAAAACGGAAGACTGAGGATAGAGAAGAAAGAATAAAACGGAAAATAAGAAAGTTACAGGAAAAGTTAGCGAAGTCGGATGAAGAATTTGAATGTAAGTTTTGTTTTGCATATAAAAAACTGATGCGAGTAACTGCACTGGGTTGTCTCTGTCAGAAAATTGTAATGCGTAACTGCCACACTGGGCTTTTACTGTTACCGTAATATTTAAATAATAATGACAAAATATTCGTACCTGTGTTTTAAAATTAAAAAAGATGCGAACTTACCATACTGGGTATTTTCTGTCTCATAAAAATGAATATTTTTAAAACAATTAAAGCTAAGAGATGCGAATTTACCATACTGGGTATTTTCTATCTTCTAAAAAATGGATTTCTTATTGCAGATCCACAAGAAAATTTGGAAGATGACGTAATCGACACGTGTTCCGCCCGTGCTCAATTCGACGAGCTGCCGCCATTACCGGAAACTCAAACACCGGGTATTACGTCACCTATACCAGGACCATCTAAAGAAGTTGGAAATATCGAAGTTTGCGATGATGAATACGAAAAAAATTTAGATGAGGGTATATTAAATATTCTCGGCGACGCACCTAAACCGGAAACTAAATTCGGCAAGAATATACACAAAGATGTCGCAGCGAGATGGCAGGAAATATTAACTAAGGGTTTGTCGAAAGAGATCAAGCAAGCGATAATGACAGATTATCTTATACCCGCAAATTGTGATCTATTTGCTGCTCCGATTTTGAACCCGGAAGCCAAGGCAGCCATAACGGAGCCCCTGGTTAAAAGGGACTACTCCCTGTTCATCAAGCAAAATCAAATAGGCATTGCTTTAGCAGCTTTGTCACAAGCCACTGAACTTATTTTATCAAATGAAACTTCTGTGCAAAAACTTTTAAGACCAATCAGTGACGCCGGCCGCCTATTGTGTGACAGCCATTTTTACGAAACAAAAACCAGACGTAGTTTTGTTACGAATGCTATTAACAATAGTCTTAAAGACACCCTTATAAGCACTTCCAGGGACAAATATCTTTTTGGAGAGAATGTTACAGAAAAGTTAAAATCCGCTCAATCAATACAGAAGTCTGGAGAAGGTTAAACTACAGAGCCCCGTATCCGAAACAAGCAGGCCGGTTCGATGCGGGGCAGGCTCCTCCAGCTGCCAGGTTCCCGGCCACCCGAGCGGCGGCGCCACGCCGCCCACGCTCCCCACCGCTACCAGCCCGAGCGCCGGCGGCTCCGCCAGCACGACGCCATCAGTACTACCGCCGTTAGGAGTACGTTCTGAGGTACAGTACGCAGGTCGATTGAAACTATTCTCGTCTCAATGGTCAAAAATTACCAGTGATCCAACAGTTTTATCATGGGTACATGGGTACACCATTCCATTTCATTCTACTCCGCTACAAAGTGTTTCTCCAAGCGTTTTCCCTAAATCTCCACAAGAGGCACTCGATTTTCAACTAGCGTTGCAAAACTTGCTAAATATTAATGCTATTTCGGAATGTTCTCACGTTGCCGGTTAATTTTTGTCTAGTGTGTTTTTAGTACCGAAATCTAACGGTCAAAAACGTTTTATATTAAATTTAAAAAAATTGAACCAGTTTGTTACTAATTCACATTTCAAGATGGAGGACTATCGTACTGCCTCTAAATTAATTACGAGTAACTGCTATATGGCGTCGGTAGATTTAAAAGACGCGTATTTTTTTATTTCTGTTAAAAAATCTCACAGGAAGTACCTCCGTTTCAAATATAATGATAAATTGTATCAATTCAACTGTTTACCTTTCGGTCTTTGTACTGCTCCTTTAGTTTTTACGAAAATACTTAAGCCTGCCATGGAGTACTTACGTTCTTTTTCTTCCGTGATTTTTCTTGATGATATTTTTTGCATAGGTAGAACCCTTGCGGAATGTCAAAAAAATGTCAAGGAAACGATGTCACTCTTGCAATCACTAGGTTTTATTATTAATGTTGAAAAAAGTTCCTTGATCCCAAGAAAACAATGTCAATTTCTCGGTTTTATATTCGATTCTAAAAATATGGTACTGAAATTACCCGATTCTAAAAGATTAAAGATAAAAAACGTTTTAATAAATTTTTTAAACATCAAATCTACTAAACTACGCGAATTTGCTCGTCTTATTGGTCTTTTGATTTCGGCTTGTCCTGCAATAGATTATTCCTGGGTGTACACTAAAGAATTAGAACGACACAAATATTTACATTTATTAGGAAATGATAATTACGAACAACATACTTTAATTACGGAATCGTTAAAGGATGATTTACGTTGGTGGATGGCACATATTGATAACAATGTTTCAAACTTCCGTTTTAATAATTATAAATTAGAAATATATTCCGACGCGTCAACCACTGGTTGGGGTGCGTTCTGTAACGGCAACGGTGCATACGGTTATTGGAAAGACAATGAATTAAATTTACATATTAATGAGTTGGAGATTCGTGCAGCTTTTTTCGCATTAAAAACGTTTGCTAAGGATTTATGCAATTGTGAAATCTTATTGAGAGTTGACAATGTTACGGCGATTTCCTGTTTGAACAAGATGGGTAGTGTACAATACCCACATCTAAATAATATTACTAGGCAGGTTTGGCAATGGTGCGAAGACCGTAAAATAATAATTTTTGCCTCATACATAAATAGTAAAGAAAATTGTGACGCGGATCGACTGTCTAGAAAAAAGTTTATCGACACGGAATGGGAGTTATCCAATTACGCTTTTCAAGAAATACTATCGAAGCTAGGGTGTCCGGAAATAGATTTATTTGCTAGTCGACGGAACGCTAAATGTAAAACGTATGTCACATGGAAACCAGATCCTGATGCATGGGCAATAGATGCATTCACGTTTTCGTGGCAAACATTAAGATTCTATGCTTTTCCGCCATTTTCATTAGTTTTAAAAATGCTTCAAAAAATTATTAATGACAAAGCAGAAGGTATTGTTGTGGTACCGTATTGGCCAACTCAGGCTTGGTTTCCATTATTTAAGACACTTGTTATATCTGAGACTGTAATATTTGAGCCTAATTTGACTCTTTTGAATTCGCCTTTCAGACAGTCCCACAACTTACACCGCAGTCTCCAATTGGTTGCCGCGAAGTTGTCAGGGAAGTATTATTAGGAAGATCCTTTTCACCAATCTCTGTTGACATAATGCTTTCTTCTTTATCACAAAATACGTACAAACAGTACGACTGTGCTATTAAAGCTTGGATATGTTTTTGTAAGTCGCATAATTATGATTATAAATTGACCTCCGTAAATTCAGTGATTCATTTTTTAACTTCGTGTTTTGAGTCTGGAGCTAAATACGGCACAATTAACACTTACCGGTCTGCTTTATCTCTTATAAATGGCAAATCGCTTGACGATCCTTGCATTAGTCGATTTATGAAAGGTGTTTTCAAACTAAGACCCACAAATCCAAAATATAGTTTAACGTGGGATCCCACTATGGTTCTTAATTTTCTGTCAAAACAATGGCCAAATGAGGGCCTTAGTTTGGAAAACCTTTCAAAAAAGACTCTTACTCTGTTGGCCCTTGTTACGGCACATAGGATGCAAACGTTTTCTTTAATAAGAATTGAAAATATAGAAATCGGGACAAATAATATTATCATTAAAATTCCGGATTTAATTAAGACAACAAAACCTGGTTCTAACCAACCTGTTTTATTATTGCCTTTTTTCGATGACAATCCTAGTATTTGCCCAGCCAGATGTTTAGAAGAATATTTAAATCGAACTAGCAGTTTGCGTGCCCATAGTACAAAATTCCTTTTTATAAGTTCTAAAAAACCACACAAAGCATTATCGAGTCAAAGGATGAGTCATTGGATTAAAGATTGTTTAAGTCAAAGTGGCATAGACACAACATTGTTTACAGCGCATAGCACTAGACATGCTAGCACCTCTGCAGCCAACAGACTAGGAGTCAGTGTAGACTTAATAAGAAAAACCGCTGGTTGGTCAGATTCATCACTTACCTTTGCTAGGTTTTACAATAGACCCATAATAAGAAACGAGGGTCAAAATAACTTTGCTAAAAGTATATTAGCATTATAACTTGAAATGTCAGTTAATGATTTTAAAGAATTGTGATAATTATTAATGCTTAAACATAAATAAACGATGTTTATGATTAAAAATTGCAGTTATTTTATTTATCATGTACCCGTAACGAAATATTCACTTTTGCCTTGTTCTCTAAACATCCTACAATATGTTAACTCAAATCGCTAAGAATGAAGCTGGAAGCATAATTGGAGATCAAACGAACTTACCAAGTGAAGTTCGATCTAGATTATGCGACAGCTTCATTCGATGCGATTTATACAAACCCACCCACAATGAAACTATTATCTTAATAAAATTGCATTATTTATACTTTTACCCATCCCTACAAAAATGGAAAAGTGAATATTTTTTGGCTTTAAACAAATGAGTCAAATAGTTAGGACCGCGAGTTACCTGAGGTGTGTCGTGGTGGGGAGAGTGTTGCCTAATTAGTAAAAAAAAAAAAAAAAAAAAAAAATTATTTAAATATCCGTGCAAGGCTGATGCGTGGTACCGCATACTACAATATGTTAACTCAAATCGCATCGAATGAAGCTGTCGCATAATCTAGATCGAACTTCACTTGGTAAGTTCGTTTGATCTCCAATTATTCCTTATTTTTAAGGTTGGTACCTTTTGTTTATTTTTTTTTTAAAGTAGTAAGCAATTATTATTACAAGCCATTTTTGGTACGCAGCAAAGGCGTTAATTTAGGCGTTTAAAAATTATCTGTAATTAATTTTCTTTCCTTGTTGTTGTTATTCCTATTATTAATTTGTATGTCGTAGTTTATCTTTTGCACACAGTTCTTCTGGGTATTTAAAAGGTTAGTTTTCTCTCTATCGCATCGCTCGTTTAGAATAAATATGGAATGTAAGTTATATTGCTACTTTATATTTTTAATTTTAACCACTTTGGTAGGGCAGGAGCAGCCTGTGAAATTACAGGAAAGGTAATGCCAACTGACGCTTAAGCTATTCTTAATAAAAATATGTTATGCTTATTTATATCTATTAAGCATATTAAATATGCTTAATTGATATTAAGCACCAAAGATTACTGATGACCATTGGCACAGATGCAATTCCATCTGATGGACCGCTTGCTACGACAGGGTTAGGAATAAAACATACCCACAAATATGAGTTACTGTGAGCGCAAAAGTGAACTCTTTTTGTTACCGATACAGCACACCATCACAGGATCAAAGTGTAGTGTCCAGTGGCGGCAACCGGACACAGTTGCCGGTTCCCTGTTGCCGACACGCCTAACCACAACACTTCGTAGCTAGCGCAGAACAATTGTTTGTTTCCCATTGACCTAGAACGAACACTTTTCCGAGTGAAAGTGAAACTGTACACAAATAATATGCGTCTGCATGGACAGTGGTTGTATTCATATTGATTATATTTATATAAATATATTCGCTGTCCACACAACAGTCTCCACGTTTGCGCGGCGTCAGAGACAACTAGAAGAGATCCGTGAAGTATTTCGCAGCTTGATTTAGTTTATTTGTGTGAAAATACAAACTTGTTCATTTCTGTTCCATGTGATCAGACCGCTAATCAAATAAATAAATAAGTAAATAAATAACTAAGTAATAATAGCGTTAGTTTTAGTAAAAAAACTCGAGCTCTGAATGTAATTAGAATCGTTCAGAATCGTTATTTAAACTATTATTTAAGCACTTCCTAATCTTTTTAATTTTTGATTGTACAGTTTATTAAATTAATAATAATAATAATAAAATTCCCAGACAGACAAGCTGAAATTCTGTAGTTAATTTTAATTGGCGTTACATGCTATGTTTTATTTTGAAAGTGTAGTTATTAAACTGCAAAATAAATAAAAAATCATTCAATTTTACTGAGTACTTGCATTTAGAAATATTTTAATAAAAAAACCGAAAAAAATAAAAAATAAAATTCATAAGTTCATAACTTTTTTTATACTTACACTGAATTTGGCCAAATAGGTAGTTTTTGTTAACATTCATCTTTTAGTGGCACCTACCGACCCTGAAACGATGCTCGGTACTAACGCTAGCACCCTGTATCTAAGCAAATATTTACGTCATAATTTTCGGCAGCATGTGTCACATGTTTCCTTTTCTGAAATTAAACTTCAGAATGTATCGAATTTCTTCATTGGACTGCTTATTTTATCAGTACAGAATCAGAATTTTTTTTATATTTTCCATATTATTAAAATTAGCCAGAAAGAAACAATACAACCAAATAGATATATTTACAAAATATCACATACATTTATTCTTAAAAGTTGTATTAAATATTTCAGATGAACAAAACCAAGATAGCCATCTTTCTTGCTTCCATCTTACTAATGGCCAGTGCCAGAAATTTGGATGTAACGGAAGAATACTCACCAGAGTATCCTCCTGGAAGATCACAGCGATCTCCTCAAGGAGAAGAAGTGGAAAGAGTCCTAGAAGAGATATTTGGGACCACTACAGAAGCAACCGTTGACAGAAAACTGCTTGATGATATTTTTGGAAGGTCCTACAAAGGATGACTGATATGCTTTTTGAAGATAATTTAGTTTAGGTAATGTTTGTTTATGATTGAAATATATATAATTATTTAAAAACGCTTTCCTTTTTTTTTCTATTTATTGGCTAAATATCTTTGAATCTTTAGCGTAAGATAGCCGACGTTTTTAGAGTAATTCAGCAATGGCACTGGTATTCCCACAAACTCAAGTAAGTATATTACAATGTTGCAACTTTAATGAAACTAAGAAATATACATGGCATAGACGAAGCGCGAGAGTTAGACGTAATAACGTTTGTTTGTACTCGTGTAGTGACGTGTCGCCTCGGTATTTTTCGCGTAGTGACAGTCGGATTCCGACTAAGTGCAAAATAGTTTAACGCTGTACGATTGTAATAATGATAAAATAATGTACAATTTCAGGATTTCCAAAATAATACGACTTTTTTTAAAAATACCCATTGAGTCGTATCCAAAAACATTAATTAAATAGTAGTTACATCCAAAATATCACCCACATAATAATGTAAAGTATTTAGGTAACCTAAAATCTATCGTATCTAAGTAACTACTCCAGTAGTTACTAAACTTTTTTTTTCATTTATTATCATAATAAACAACTTAAATTAAAGAAAATAATATTCAAATTAGCATAAGAAAACCACAATGCTAACCTAAGTCTATATTGGTGGGAGTGATGAATATTACCTAGGCTTAAAATGAAAGTATACATATTAAAAAAGGGAATTTAAATTGTGGTAATCAGCAGTACACATTTAATAATACATAAATCAGCTACACATGTTGTTTATGAAAAAGGATTTGAGCTTAGATTTAATATTTTTCAATGTTAGGCTATGGCGTAATTCCGCGCGTGTTTATTAATTAGTCTTGGAACTATGCAGGCAAAAGTTTTCTCTCCGTACACGTTATTTGTTCGTTTCGTGTAGAGTCGACGACGCGCTACCGGCCGGGTTTATACAGGATGCTCAATTTCGTGCTGGACATTTTCTTCGGAAACATTTTTTTTAGATACGTGTACTGGTATTGTATATGTATAGGTAATACTTTACTGTGTTTAAATAGCTCTAAATCGTTATGAAACTCATGACGAATTTAATTTGATACTATCTATATTTTATTGAAATAGGTTTGAACGGACGACCACAGCTGCACAGCCCGTAGAGTATATATGATTCAGCTAATGAGTTATATAACATTAACTTTACTTTGTAGGGGATTCTGTGTTTTAGGATGACGATGTTAGCAAGGAATCGGCGTAACTTGGTACAAACAGGTTCGACGTGGTTAGACCAGTTTAGTTAACTATCTATTAGGTCATTACATATGAAATTGGCGTTCTGTAAGGGACGAACATTAAGTCTATTTAAAAAAAAAATATTTTATTATACCCTTTACTAATAAAAACTATTCGGACGGGAATCAATAAAATCTTTCTCCCGCGGGATTGGGAGTTACGCCGGGACAACATGAAGCCTTATACGATCTTATCTTTGTTTTGGTACGTTTCCTAAGGGCTAACATGACGGGGCGATTAGCTCAGGCAACTCGCTTAGTGTTAAAAGCGACGTTATTTCTTACGGATACAGACATTCGCCGACTAATTACCAAAGTATTGAGTATTTGTTTGTTTTGTTTTTTCAGACAAGCACACCAGCAAAGTAAGCAGAGCTTGTGTTATGGGTGACCATGCAGCGAACCCAGAATAAACAGACATATATAAATAAATAAATAAATAACAATAAATATTTCTAACAATCACACTACGTTATGTAAAGCAAATCTGATAAAATATCTGCCCCTACCAGGATTCGAACCCGGGACTTCTAGCATGATAGACAAGAGTACTTACCTTCACACCAAACAGGCCGTCGGTTTGGCCTTGATAAATATCAACAACCATGATCCGAAAACAATTAAACAGGTAAAATAGTAGATCTCTCGAGGAAAAGACTTAGCGAGGAATCCTCGGGTTAGACCAACTGGTACAATGAAACAATGAGTCAGTTAAAATGTATTTATTCATTAAAACGCTAAACTTACACCCCCTAGCGTGATGTCCGTTGTTAGATCATGAGTAATTTTAATATACGTAGCATGGCTCCCTAATGCGCTACCAAGAATAGAATCTGTTAAGTGACTTAAAACCTTATCTTCAAAATATCTAAGTTCAGATTTGTTTAGAAAGCTGTATTATAGGGAGCGTCTATTTGACAGATCGGAAATATCTATTTGACGTGCTTGTGTGCCGTAAGACATGTTTATAAAAAAATTCATTTAAATTCTGACTTACTCCATTAACAAATTATCAATAAAGTTAGGCAGAATGTTCTAAGGCTTTATAGAACAATCGCCATTGTTAAAGATTGGAAAAGAACATAAGAATTACGTAAATGTGAGTATTGTACGTTCATTTAAATCCGCATCTTTAATTACTTCTTATTTAGTTATTTACTTAAATTGATTACATATCTACATCGTTTGTACAGGGTGACTTTTATATTCAGGAAAATGCTTCACATGGCTTAAGACCACTATTATCATCTTTGTATAGATGACGTCATTTGGCGCTTACGACTCTATAGAACGAGATGGATTTTAAACTAAAAAGGATAATACAGGGAAAATAAAAAATAAAAACTTTATATAAATCCAATGAATTAGCGGCTAATTTGTATAGTTGTGCATAATTTCCAAGCCCTTCCACTCAATGGTCCGTGCTCACAAATGACCGTTTATACACTCTCTTACGGAATACAAAGGAAAATAAATTTGTCACAACCAACCTCGCATACTCTTAATACCTCAACAATCCGACTTTCTTAACAAACATAGAATTACAAATAGTTATAAGATCTGACGTCATATCCCTTCCCGGCCACCTTGTCGTCGATCCACTTGCGGACCTTGGAGACGTCCACGTACACCCCGGGGATGCCGTTCTCCCCGCAGCCGATGCCCCACGCCACTATCCCACTCTGCACGTAGCGGTTCTTTTCAAACTGGGAACAGAGATAAATTAATGACCATCATTATTAGTGAACGTAAAGTGTGATATATTTATTTATTTAAAAAAAAAGTAACACCACATAATGGTTTCAAAATATAAATTTACATTATTTCTAAGGCCCAGCACACACGGTGAAACGCAACTGCAACGAAACCCTTTTGAAATTATTGGTTTGAAACCAGTTTCAATCGTTTTCCACACACGCCGCAACCTAAATTGTACCGCAATGTGATGGTATTATTCACAAATCACAATCATTTCAGTTCTTTGAGAACAGACGCCCACAAAATGTCTAGTTCAAGTGATGAAGAAGGTGGTTCTATGTTTGTATCTTCGACAAAGAAGGAGGCATAAAGGAAGAAGTATGTGGATACATCCCTACGTTTAGAAGAATATCAACTGCCGTATGTTTGACGAACCGAAAAGACGCCAAATCCGATGAAACTCAGACACAAGTGTCCTGCACGCTGGTGTCTAAGCAACTGATTTGCAACGCGTTTCAAACCGGTTTCGAAATGGTTGCGTCATGTGCGGTCAGTCAAAGGAGTCTATGCATAAACTTAAATGAAACTCAAAAAGGAACTACAAGTTGCAGTTTCGTTGATTTCTCGCATCGGTCGCTGCCCGGTACGGACGTGCAAGACCCCAATCTCCGTTGAACGGTCCCTTCCCGATATTCCGTGGCGCGCAGTCTACACAGTTTAGCGTGTTGGTTCCGTGCTACGGTTTTCAAGGTTTTTCTACTCCCTCTGAGTGCTATCGAAGTGCGATTTTTCTTTGTAACTAAGCCCCTTAGTCTTCAAAGTGCTGTGCTAAGTTGTGTTGTGCTTGTGCTGAGTACTGTGTAGTGCCCAGCGTAAGTAGTCTGGTTTCAGTATAAAGGATACTTAACGGTGACAACGAATTTGTACTGATCCAGTCCTTTTTATTTTATTTATTATTTCCTTCTACTATTTTATATTTTCTCTTCTGTTTTTATATTTATTTTTATCATATTTGTGTCTCTTCGTGTACATTTGTCCTTTTTTTTCGGTAAAGGTTGACCCTAACGCGGTCAACTCTTTACCTGCGCACCCTTTTTTTACGTTTCTAGGTAGCGGCCTTCGGCGAACAACGGTTAACAAAGCCGAACGGCGAACAAGCACCCCTGCCGCTGGTAGGGAGGTTAGCCGCTAGGGTTCTGTTACATATGCTCACACTATAATAATGTATATTAAACTGCTGAGTTGCATTCCCACGATGCATCTCTTACAGTAAACAAAATGATCATATTTCAGTTTTGTCGTTTTAGATTTAATTATTATATTTTTCAGTCTCGGTTCATAGCTCGAAGTAACTACACGGGTTGATATCTAAAGTCAATTTCAATTTCTATTTCTTTGTGAATTTTCAATATCTTTTTATTCTTATAAATAAACTTTATTCTAGTGTCATTAAAATATTTTTTTTTTAAAAACACTTCTCCGACCCGCGCCGTAACAGAACGTGGTGTCAGAAGTGGGATGTTACCATTGTTCGTTGCGAAATTGGTAACATTTCTTTAAAGCGAACCGCGGGTGAAGTGCAAGTGACATTTAAGAACAAAGTGTAAAAATCTACAACCGAGTCTCCGGGGTATTAGTTGTACCTCGACAAACTCTCAAGAAAACCCAGAACCCGTCTCGTCGTCACCGTTCCTGTGGAGTCCGATAGACTCCTCCCAAATCTCCGTCTCCTTCGTCGTTGCCGATCCTGTAGAGTCTGACTGGCTCCTCCCAGATCTTCGTCTCTATCATTGCCGCCGTTCCCGTGGGGTCAAGCCGACTCCTCCTACGTCACCGCATCCGTCGTCACCGTGCTGTGGGCAGCACAGCAGCAACGTTGGTCGTCGCGAGCCAACCAGGAATTACAAGTTTACAGAAAGTGCAGAATATGATCGTGATTTTACTGTAAGCCATTCTATCATTTATTTTGCTATTTTTTGTGTCTAATTTAATTCTCTAATTTATATTTGAACTTTCCTAAACTTTACTTTTTCAATATGTCGAAAACTGAGTCTACTTCCTTGAAAACTAGTGAAAACGAATATCCAATACAAATTCTTTGCAATTTCATAAATATTTATAGGGGTGAACGTGACACATTGCCAGCATTTTTAACAAATTGCAAAAATGCTCTTGATTTGGCTACTAAGTCCCAAAAAGATCTCTTATTTAAATTTATAATCGCAAAACTTGAAGGAAAAGCTCAAATAGCTTGTTCTAATAAAGTATTCGAAAACTTCGATGAGCTCAAAAACTTTCTTAAACTATCTTTCGGTGAGAGAAAACATTATAACCACTTATTCATAGATCTGCAGTCATGCAAGCAACAGTCCGGCGAATCAGTCTCAGCATTTGCCCTAAGGGTTGAAACATGTTTGACTTCGTTACAAACCGAAATTCATAACTCAGAATCATATAAAAAGGATCTACCAGGCCGTATTGCCATGACTGAAGATCTAGCTTTACACACATTTACAATCGGGTTAAATCCAAAGATTAGCACCGCAGTCAGATGTCGAGATCCGAAAACGCTCAACACAGCTATCAACATGGCTGTAGAGGAGGAAAAGATACAGATTATGCTAAATAGTAATTCATCCTATTCTAAAACATCTTATGATAATAATAATAGAAATATTTCACAAAATCGCAACCCCAATTATTCGCAATCACAACGCTATTCTAATAACTATTCTCGTCAACGTAATTTTAGCAATTATAATCAATCGCGAAATTTAAATTTTCCAAATCAGTATAGAAACAGTAACTTTGATGCCCGACAAGGAGGATCAAATTCTAATTCTTTAGTTTGTAGTTATTGTAAGAACGTGGGTCATCATATATCTAATTGTAGAAAACGTTTGTATAATAATGAAAACAGGGCTAAACAAAATAATAATGCCCGAGAAAGCGTAAGGCATGTTTCTTCTGGAGAAGAACATGAAAATTTTCAAGAAAATGAACAAGATTTAAACTAAGCAATAGGTTTTCGCATCAGTGCCGGCAAAACCTATCAGGAAATATAGGCACTCCCTCTAATTCTAAGTCGTATACAAATTTTAAACCCATAAATATGCAAGGGTTTAATACTAATACTTGTACTAAATCATTTACTAAATCGTGTACTAGTTCTAACTCTTATAATTTACAAAATACTAAATCTACTATGTCGTGTTATAAAAATGTACCAGTTGTAAATCCTAACTCTTATAATTTACAAAATACTAAATCTACTATGTCGTGTTATAAAAATGTACCAGCTGTAAGTCCTAACTCTTATAATTTACAAAATACTAAATCTACTATGTCGTGTTATAAAAATGCACCAGCTGTAAGTCCTAACTCTTATAATTTACAAAATACTAAATCTACTATGTCGTGTTATAAAAATGCACCAGCTGTAAGTCCTAACTCTTATAATTTACAAAATACTAAATCTACTATGTCGTGTTATAAAAATGTACCAGCTGTAAGTCCTAACTCTTATAATTTACAAAATACTAAATCTACTATGTCGTGTTATAAAAATCTACCAAATCGTCATTCAAATTCTAATTCATATGACTCTACTATTTCATGTTCCAACAATTTACCAAATCATTATTCTAATTCTAATAATTTACAAAATCGTAATTCCAATTCTTATGAAAATTCTAGTTCGTATAAATCTACTAATTCGTGTTTAAGTAATTTACAATATCGTTGTTCAAGTTCTTTAAATAATTCTAATTCGTGTAACCTACTTAATCGTTTTACTAATTCTGAAAATACTATATCTAACGACAATTTACAAAATAAGCCTAGTTCTAGTTCTATTCCAAAATGTGATGATGCCTCAACAAGTAAACCACTGTGTCGTATTGAACATAAGTCACCTGAGACCATTAGCGAAAAATGTGTAATCGATAGTTTCATCGAAATTGAAAATCCAATCGGTGAAATATATGACATCTCTCAAGGAAAACCTACTCAATTGCCTTATATAGAAGTCGAATCATCTCATTCTTCCAAAAATCTTCGATTACTAGTAGATACGGGAAGTTCTATTTGTCTAATAAAAATTCTAGTTTATCTCTAAAACCCGATCTCGAAAACGAAAAAATTAAGTTTAAAGGTATTAACGACGTAAACACCTACTCTGAATCATTAGGTAAATTCTTGCTATCTATACGTCTTAATAAAAAAGTAAACTTACCATTTTATTTCCATGTCGTTGAAAACGTAAATTTAAATTATGATGGCATTATAGGCTCGAACTTCTTAAAAGAGTACAAAGCTCGTATTATCTTTTCTTCATCTAGGTTAGAAATTAATGAAAATCCAAAAACATATTTTATTTTAAAAACATTTCAAAATCAGATTTTTACTATTCCACCTAGGAGTGAAATGTTTATCGAGTGCGACGTTACTAACCCTGAAATAAAAGAGGGACTTATCTTAAGTAATCAATTACCTGAATATCCTAAGCTTTATTTTTCCCGCTGTCTTGTACGAGTAAACCCAAATGATAAAATTAAATTATCAGTCCTCAATATTTCTGAAAACGAATGTATTTTGAAAAATTTAAAATTCGAATTGCAACCAGTTTCTCAAATCCTAGAAACTGAGTCTATTAATTCTACTTCTCATGACGTTTTTATCACTGATATTTCACATAACTCAAATTATAAAAGCCAAAGGACAGTCGATAACGTCCAAAAGGCCCTCAGATGTGATCACCTAAATTATGAAGAGGAAAAACGCCTCCGGGAATTGTGTTCCAGATTTTCCGATATTTTCTTTATGGAAGGCGATTCATTAACATCTACTAAAACATTAAATCATGAAATTCGAACCACATCTGATAAACCTATTCATGTCAAAAGCTATCGCTTCCCAGAATGTCACAAAGAGGAAGTTTCTAAGCAAATTAAAGGTTTACTCGAACAAAAACTTATCCGCCCTTCCATGTCTCCTTGGTCAGCGCCAATATGGGTTGTCCCCAAAAAACAAGACGCCTCCGGTAAAAAGAAATGGCGCATAGTTATCGATTACCGAAAGTTAAATGAAATCACTATTGGCGATGCATATCCTATTCCAAACATTACTGATATCCTTGACCAGTTAGGCCACAGTAAGTATTTTACCACCCTTGACCTTGTATCTTCTTTCCATCAAATTGAAATGAGACCAGAAGACCGTGAGAAGACCGCTTTCAGTGTTTCCGGCGCTGGTTCCTCATCAGGTCACTATGAATGGACCAGAATGCCTTTTGGGCTTAAAAACGCCCCATCGACGTTTCAACGTCTCATGAACGTAGTTTTGACAGGTCTCCAAGGTATCGACTGCTATACCTACCTTGACGATATCTGCTGCTTTGGCCATAACCTCGACGATCATTTGCGAAAATTAGAAAAAATATTCGAAAGACTCAGATCCCATAATCTAAAATTACAACCCGATAAAAGTGAATTTTTACGTAGAGAAGTTCAATACTTAGGTCATATTATTTCTGATAAAGGCGTGAAACCCGATCCTAAAAAGGTCGAATGTGTACAAAACTTTCCAACTCCAAAGTGTCCTAAGGACATCAAATCCTTTTTAGGCCTTGTAGGCTATTATCGTCGCTTTATTGATAATTTTTCCCATATTACAAAACCCTTAACAAGCCTTTTGAAAAAAGATGTAAAGTTTAATTGGCAAAATGAACAACAGAATGCATTTAATTTACTAAAAGAAAAAATAACCACTGCTCCTATTCTACAATATCCTGATTTTTCAAAACCTTTTATCCTTACCACCGACGCCTCGAACTTCGCCGTTTCAGCAATCCTACCCCAAGGCGAAATCGGTAACGACCTTCCTATAGCATTTGCTTCCCGAACTCTAAACAAATCCGAAGGTAATTATTCTACCACTGAAAAAGAATGCTTAGCTATTATTTTCGGCACTAAAGTCTTTCGTCCTTATTTATACGGCCATCAATTCTCGATAGTTACGGATCACAAACCCCTCCAATGGCTTTTTAATTGTAAAGACCCCAGCTCAAAATTAATCCGCTGGCGGTTAAAGCTAGAAGAATTCGATTATCAAATTGTTTATAAAAAAGGTAAACTAAATTGCAACGCTGATTCTTTATCCAGAAATCCTATCCTAGCTCTTGACCAAAATAATCCTTCCCAAAGCCCGTCTCACTTACCTAACTCGTCTCCAAGTTCTTTAACAAACAATCCTCCGAGCTCGTCCGCCTCTAATAATAATTCCTCTGAATCATACGAAAAATTCTTAGAAATCTGCAAACAACCTCAAATTCGTTACGATACTATTATTCAGGAACACAACGAGTCACTCTTAAAAACAAAGATTAAAATGATTTGCTATCCTACTTCAATTGACCTCGACGAGTCGATTCCTTATTGTAAAGATATTTTAGAAATTTCACAGGAAAATATACATGATTGCGAACGCGAATTATATACATACTTATCTACATCTAACGAAAAACATGTTTTTACACATTTATTTACAAAAGTTCATTTTTACGACGAAACTAATTATAAAGCTATTTTTAATTTATTACGCGATTATAGAGATATGATTACGACGTGGTATTTGGAAGAAAAAGAATTCGCCATCTCTGATTTTAAAGACCCATTTAACAAAATCTCTTACACTAAAATTTATAATATGTTAATGTTTCTTTTTCACGGCACAGGTGTCAAAATTCATATTTATAAAAATAATATCATATATCCAACTCCTAACGAAATACCTAGAATCCTTAAAGAACACCATGACTCACCCTCTGCGGGTCATCCAGGAATTAATAGAATGTTAGAAAAACTAAAAAGTATATATTGGTGGAAAAACATGTACCACGACATAGAATCCTACGTTAGAAACTGCCGATCTTGTCAAATTAATAAACCTTTAAGAGGTACAAATCGAGCGCCTATGATAATCACATCCTCTGCAACCCGTCCTTTCGAAAAAGTTTATTTAGATATTGTCGGTCCTTTACCTGAAACGCAAAATAATAAATACAAATTCATCTTGACCTTACAAGATGACCTTACAAAATATTCCCAGGCCTATCCTATGTTAACTTGCTCAGCCGAAGAAACCGCTAAATGTTTTGTTCTTTTTATCTCTCATGTAGGTATTCCTAAATTAATCGTAACCGACCAAGGCACTAACTTTTGTTCCGAAATTTTTAAACAATTAGGAAAACTTTTTGGCATCAAACATATCTTAGCTTCCCCGTATCATCCCCAAACTTGTGGCGCATTAGAAAGAAGCCACTCTACTTTAAAAGAATATTTGCGATCTTACATAAGTGATAACCAACTGACCTGGGACTTATACATACCTACAGCTATGTTAGCCTACAATACTAATGTTCATACAACTACAGACTTCTCGCCACTTGAACTTTTATTCGGTTTTAAACCCTATATTCCTAAAAGCATAGATTCCTTAGAAAATGATACATACACAGATTATATTAGAGCATTAAATCACCGGTTATACTATAGTAGACGTACAGCTTTAGATAACATACAATCTTCGAAAGAGAAATCAAAACGTTACTACGATACTCACACAAAACCGATAACTTATAACACAGGCGACTATGTTTATTTACGCTGCCATCACAAACAAAACAAAGCCCTGTCGCCCGTCTGGAAAGGTCCATTTAAAATAATTAAAATCAACGGCAATCATACTGTAACATTATTAATAAATCGTAAATATGTACGTCATCACTACGATGAAATAAAGCCAGCACCACCACAGTAAACTTTTATTTCTTTCCAGGTTGACGTTTACCATACCTTGTTATCAGTGCCAGTTCGTGACTAATATACACGGAAGTCCAGGCTTATACTTTGATAAAACTTTAGATATAAAATTTACAAATAATAATTGGAATGTTATTACTTATTTAGACGTAAGTCATGTGCAACCTCATATTAACGATATAGGATATTTCTTAGAAAAACTGTTATCTCTCTGTAAATCTTTTCAATCCTCTAGAGTTCAAGTTGACTGCCTTAATTCTTACCATTCTTTGCAAAGCCAACATAATAATAATATTAAGAAGTTTTCATCCATTTCGTATCTTATACAGTCAGAAAACCTAGTCGTGTTAAGCGTGGTTGGTTCGACGCTGGTGGCTCAATTCTAAAAACTTTCTTTGGAACTCTAGACAATGATGACGCAATAAAATACTCAGATGCAATCAACCAAGTACAGTCAGACGAAAAACGCTTAATTTATCTCATGAAGGACAATATTCATATCAGAAAGTCCACTTTGTCCAAATTCAATGACACTATGTCTAGAGTTAGTGAAAATCAAAATAAGTTAATAGAAAATCTAGATATTACACAAAAAGCCTTCGAAAATTTTAGTAATTCTAATGATAAACTTCAAATTCAAATTAAACTCAATTCTTTGATGAACTCTTTAGAAAGTATTATTATAACACTCTCCTTCGATATCGATGACGTAAATAATATTATTTTATTTAGTAAAATGAACATTTTGCATCCAACTGTACTAAGTCCGTATCAGCTATATAACGAATTGGATAAACACATGAATTATTTACCCCAACACTATGAATTACCTACTTCTTTATCTTTACAAAGTATACACGAGTTTATCGATGTTTCGAAATTACATTGCTACTTCCATGACAATAAAGTAATACTTATAATTCAAATACCTCTTGTTATTCCTCAAGTTTATAATCTTTATCACGATATACCATTCCCAGTACCATACGACATATTGAAACCCGATACGTATTCACTTGTGTCTCCGAATTAACCTTATGTAGCATTAACGGATGATAGAATGTTTTACTCGTTGTTAGAAAGTGTTGACAAGTGTAAAGTGATAAGTAACAAGTGTTATCTGTTGAACTAGACAATGTTCTTTCTACAATAACAAACCCAGTGTGTGAAACTATTTTACTTACTGAAGTTATAAATAAATTGCCAAGTCTATGTGAAATAAAATTGTTGTATGGCTCTATCGATGTATTCCATAAAATTAGTAACGGTAGATGGATTTTTGTCCAATCAAACCCTGGCAAATGTCATATAACATGTGAAAATGATGTCAAACCTTATGATGAAATTCTTTTTGGTACAGGAATATTACACCTGCCTAAGTCTTGCAAAGCTTTTTATAAAACTTTACAACTGATTCCTAAAGATAGCATAAGTCTTAATATCACTACGAATAAAATCTCTAATTTTAATATTGTTCTTGACGATTGTTGTGAAAAGTCAAAAATTAATAAAACCTTATCTAAATTACCTTTCGTAAAATTATCTGCTCTAAATAATTTAGACTCTTTGCTTCACGCTAGTGTCCATTTGTCACAGCTTGAAAATGAATTAAACAATGTTGAAAGTCCTTCACACTTTCAAAAATACTCTACACACTATTTGTCGATTTCCTATGTTTTAGGTATTCTTTTCTTATTATACATTTTGTTTAAAAGTCGAAGATATTTTTGTAAAAAGAATCCTAACTCATATTGTATACAAATTTACAACCAATGTCATAATTCAAAAGATAAGAAAGTTACAAATAAAATGCATAGTTTACAAGAAATCATTAATTCAAAGGATGACGAACTTTCTGTTAGATCTTTGTTGATTCTCTGATTATAACTTAATCTTATAATTAATATTGTATGTTTATAATTAGGTATTGTACTTATTAGTAATTGCTTTGATAAATAATTAAGTATACTTAGTAAGCTACTATATTTCCTGGCCTATGTCTTTATGAATCCTATGTTTAAGTGTTTCGTAACTTTCTATAGTAGTGAATGTTAATACACTACTACTTGATGTTTACAATGTTCTACTTACTCTTATTATATGTTACTTTTAAAATGTCTTTATCTTCACTTTACTAAGTCGTTGAGTTTGTTTTAAAACCTTAAATAAGTAACAAATATGTTTTTGTTTTCTAAATATTTTATGTGGTTTCTCAAGCTACCCGACATTTTGTATAACACTATGCTATGTCGCTAAACTTAGAAGTGTAAATTTAGTTTATCATATAGTCCTATTTTAGTTTATTATAATAAGCACATTATTTCTCTACGTAGAGCTTATCTTTAAATTGAGACTAGATTTAGTAAATTTCAGGAAACTTAAGTTTAATAACAATTAAATTGTACTTTGTTTAATTCAATTCTTTTATTACTTTTTCGTAACGTGTACTTCTATATTGTTTAAATTTAGTCTTTAGAATTTTAAAATATTGTGTATCTTAACTGGTTTAAAATTATAATGTCATATTTTTGTTATAGATAACAACCCTTGTTCTAACTTCACATCACAGTTTAAGGGTGATGTTCAGTCTTAAGGTGGGGGGTGTTACATATGCTCACACTATGATAATGTATATTAAACTGCTGAGTTGCATTCCCACGATGCATCTCTTACAGTAAACAAAATGATCATATTTCAGTTTTGTCGTTTTAGATTTAATTAATATATTTTTCAGTCTCGGTTCATATCTCGAAGTAACTACACGGGTTGATATCTAAAGTCAATTTCAATTTCTATTTCTTTGTGAATTTTCAATATCTTTTTATTCTTATAAATAAACTTTATTCTAGTGTCATTAAAATATTTTTTTTTTAAAAACACTTCTCCGACCCGCGCCGTAACAGTTCGCTAGGTTTATTATAGGGAACTCTAGGCATATATTATATACTTATTTATTCATATACTTCCATCCCTAATGGATTCGCAAAACATTATTAACTTCGCGAAAGCGTTCGCGCAGGCGCTTGCTGCATCCGGCATCCCCATTCCAGACGAGGTCTTCACGCAGGCCTTATTAGCAATTAACGCGACCCCGGCCCCTCAGGCCCCAACCCCGGCCCCTCAGGCCAACAACTCCCAGACCCATCAGGTCTTTAACAGCTCTCCCGCGTCTCCCGTTCCATCCGATGTGGACTGCGCGCCGGTCACGTCATCTCGTGCGTCGCGGCGTAAGCGTACCGCTCCCGGGAGCGACTCCGATTCCGATTCCACGTCCGCTCGTCGGCCGCCGCTACTTTAACCGGCTCTCCTGAGCCTCCATTCACATTGGTCTCTAAACGCTCCAAGAAGCGCTCAAAGAAAATCGCGGTGTCTTCAACACCCGATACCACCCCGGAGACGCGGTCACTCGAAGTGACCGCGTCTCCGTCAAAGCCAGCGACGCGCTGCACTCCCGTCCTACCGAAGCCTCAGCTCCCTCCGCCCGTCTTCCTCCGCGAAAAAGCGCGCTGGACCGCGGTTTCTAACTTGTGCAAAGAGCACAAAATTAATTACTAAAAAGCCGCCAACGCTGGCGAATCAATTAAAATTCAGGTCGCGACCGTCGACGACTTCCGGTCTTTTACTAGGCTTCTATCGATCAAACAAATCGCGTATCACACCTACGCCCTCCCGGAGGAGCGTAAGATCCGCGCTGTACTACGGGGCGTCCCGTTTGAACTCAGTAATGACGACATTCTCGAGGACCTTAAGTCTCAGGGCTTCCCGGCTGAAGCGATGCACAAGATGCATTCTAACCGCGGTAGGCGTTTTCCCTTAGCGTTGGTAATCCTGTCGAATACTCCCAACTCGAGGGAGATCTTTAGAGAGGCTCGCACTATCTGCGGACTTTCGAATATCTCCGTCAAGCGTCCCAACCCCCGCGGCCACCCTGGGCAGTGCCACCGCTGCCAGCTCTATGGCCACGCAGCGGCTAACTGCTCAGCTCCCCCCAAGTGCGTTAAGTGCCTGGACCCACACATCACAAAAGACTCGCACTCCCGAATCCACTTCCCCCCCTGCCTGTGTGCTGTGCGGCCAGTCTGGTCACACAGCTAACTACAGGGGCTGCCCGCGCGCTCCGCGCTCTTCAGCTAAGAGGGCTGTGCCTAAACCGGCGCCGCCACTCACTCCCAATAACTTCCCGCCGCTGCGCAACCGGGGTCCCCCGGAAGCAAAGCCCGTGCAGCCGACGCCTACTCCGGCTCTGTTCTGGAGACAGCGTCCGGCCGCTCCACCTGCACCTTCCCGTCCTATCCCAGCTCCCGTAGCTCCCGTAGGCCCGCGTCCCGCTCCGTCGTCTTCACCTCAGTCGTCGTTGGCTGAGGACATGAAGACCGTGTTCGACGTCATTCAAAACGTCGACATTAAGGAAATTTCCGTACTCGCACGCAAACTGCGAGCCGCCCGCTCTCCTCAAGAGCGTTAATTTGCGTTAGCCGAGCATCACTCGCTTCTAAGTTCATTATAAATTTTATTTTTTGTATAAATTCGTAAATAAGCAATATAATGCCTAGACCCGCAAATCCCGCGTCCGGTCGTACCAAACCCAAGGGCCTATCCCTAGTTTCTTTTAACGTTCGTAGCCTTAATACTAACCTTCCTGAGCTCAAACTGTTCCTTCAGAACAATGAGCCAGACTTATTGCTTCTTCAAGAGACGTGGCTAACTCCAAACCGCTCTAGGGGATTCGCTATACCCAAGTACGCGTTTATTCGTAACGACAGGCCCAACTCCGACGGTTTCGGCGGCACTGCTATTTATTACAGTAGAGGATTCCATTGCTGTCCTCTCCCTACCCTCCTCTCCTCAACATGGAAGCCACTGTGTATAGATTGGCTATGACTGGTCATCCGACCATCATCATAGCTTCAATCTACATACCTAGTGGCACCAGACCAATCCGTAGCGACTTTGAGGCCATTCTCGCCCTCGGCCATTCAGTCATTATGTTCGGAGACTTTAACTCCAAACATACTGACTGGACGTGCCTATCAACCAACACCAGCGGTATCGCTCTCCTCGACATCATAAACTCACCCAACTTAGATGTCATCTCTCCCATCACTCCCACTCACTATCCCGACAACCCGAACCACTCTCCTGATATCCTCGATTTTGCAATAGTCAAGCTAATCAACCTCGACCTAAGGTCTATCAAACCGCTCAATGACCTAGGCTCTGACCACCGCCCCGTCTCCCTCGTGCTAGGACCGCCTAACGATAGCGTCACCTCTCCTAAGACCTTTACCAATTGGAAAGGCTTTAAAAATACGTTAATTTCAGCCTTAGAGGTCCCGAACTCTCCGCTCGCGATCTTACCCGATCAAATAGATAGTCCGGATAAAATAGATTCATTAGTCAATTCTCTCACTGATGCTATCAACTCAGCCATCAGTGTTAACGAAAAGGTTGCTAAGCAAAGCAAACCCACGCTTCCCTTAGCCGTTAGCAATCTTATTAAAGCCAAGAACGCGGCTCTCCGGAGAGCCAAGATATATCCCACGCCCGCCTATAGATTAGCTGCGAATCAGCTACAACGTAAAGTTAGGTCTTGCCTCGCAGAACTCCGAGACGCTCAGATGAACGATCTCATGGCGAATATCTCTCCGTCCCACCAAGCGTACTATAGCATGGCCCGAGCCTTACGAGTAGACACCGCCTCTCACGTTCCTCCTCTCACTCGTCCCGATGGCACTACTGCATTCGAAGTCGAAGAGAAAGCCGAATGCTTCGCTGACAGCATTGCCGCACAATGCTCGCCCAGCACGCAACCTGCTGATCCCTCACACATCCAGGCGGTGGAGGACGAAGTCCTTCGCAGAGACTCTCTCCCCATCACCGCCGACCCCGTCACAGTCTCTAATGACGAAATCTCGCTTCTCATTAGAAATCAAAAGTCCAAAAAGGCTCCGGGTGCGGATGGAATTTCCAACCACGCACTTAAGAACCTGCCTTAACAGGAGCTTACCTTGTTAGCTATCATTTTCAATGCCTGCTTCGACCATAGCTACTTTCCAAAAGCTTGGAAAGAAGCAACAGTCATAGGCATTCCCAAGCCGGGTAAACCTCTGAATATCCCAGCTAATCACAGACCCATCAGCCTCCTCAAGGCAATGTCTAAACTTCTCGAGACAGTCATACTCTCTCGAATGCGGAACCATCTGTTTCCAACGGATGGCGATTCTCTCATTATTCCCCATCAGTTCGGCTTTTGCGCTAAGCACTCCTGCCCTCAGCAAGTCCATCGAATCGTCGAGTACATACTTGACGGTTCCTATCCGCGTCGTTATAAAACAGTCGCGGTTTTCTTTGACGTAGCCAAGGCTTTCGACAAAGTCTGGCACAGCGGTCTCGTTTATAAACTCTACAAAATAGGCTTACCGGATCGCCTAGTCAGGTTAATAGCGTCGTTTCTCAAAGACCGTACGTTGCGATTTAAACATGAAGGCAAGCTTTCCGCGCCTCGTCCCATAAAGGCTGGAGTCCCTCAAGGCTCAGTCCTCGCCCCTCTGTTGTACACCGTGTACACCAACGACATTCCCATCCCGCCGAAAGGCGTCGAACTCGCCCTCTTTGCCGACGACACCGCACTCTATAACAAAGGCCACAGTGTTCCGCACCTTGTAACCAGACTCCAAAAGGCCGTAAACGCCCTTGGTGTATGGTTTCAAAAATGGCGCATCGATGTGAACCCTGAAAAGAGTTCTGCGATGCGCTTCGACCATAAACGCCGTCGTCCCACTGGCGATCCCCACTTTCGAATGTTAGGCATTCCCATCCCCTGGAAGCGCAGTACTAAATACTTAGGCGTCACATTAGATCCGACGCTTTCTTTCAAGCCACACGTCGAAAGAGTTTCAAAACTCGCCCGTCACTACTTAGGCCGCCTAAATAACATGTTAGGTAGAAAAAGTAAAATTTCTTTCAGAAACAAACGTACACTTTACAAGGTCTGCGTTAGACCCGTCAAGACATATGCCTCGCCAATCTTTGCCCACGGCAAACCCTCCCTCCTGCAAAAACTGCAGGTAGTTCAAAACCTCTTTTGCCGCAGGGCCACAAACGCACCGTGGTACGTGCGTAACGCGGACTTGCATAGAGATCTTGAACTGCCTACAATACAACAACACCTCAAAACACTCTCTGAAGCGTTCTTCAAACGCTCTGAAACCCATCCCAATCCTCTAGTTCGTGATTCAGTCTCATATACTACTCCTGTCTTAGATTCGAAGTTCAAAGTCGCTAGGCCTAGGAATGCGCAAGCGTACTCTTCCACCAGACTGTCAGCGGATCTCGAAGCCCTTCTGGTCGCAAATTCTAATTCTAACGTAAATTCTAATTCTAACGTAAATCCTTAGTCTAACGTAAATGCGAATTAATTCAATTTTATTTTGCAATTTTTTTTTTAATTATTAGGATTACCTATGAAATTGCCGTTTTTCACGAAATAAATGAAGCGTAATTTTTTTTAAATATTTTTTATTTCTATTAATCAAAATAATCACCCATGCAATCAATGCATCTTTGCCAACGCATTGGTAGCTTATTGATGCCTTTCTTGAAGAAATCAGCTGGACGGGAGGCAACAAATTCTTCAAAGGCATTTTGTACTGCCTCTCGGGTATTGAATTTTTTTCCCGCCAAGAAGTTATACAAATTCTGGAAAAAGTAGAAGTCTGTAGGCGCAAGGTCTGGTGAGTACGGCGGATAACGGAGAACTTCCAACCCCAACTCTTGTAGCTTGGAGACCGTCTGCTGTGCAGTATGAGGTCGCGCGTTGTCGTGCAGGAGCAGTGGAGCCGAACGATTGACCAAAGCTGGTTGGAGACGTGCGAGCTTCTCCATCATTGTGTTCAGTTCTTCACAGTACACATCTGCAGTAATGCTTGTCCCGTTTGGCAAGAAGCTGTGATGAATTACACCCGCGTTAGACCACCAACCAGTGTCCATCACTTTTCTAGGGGTAAGTTTTCGTTTAGGGCATTGTTTGGGTGCTGAACCAGGGTCCAACCAACTTGCTGAGTGCTTACGATTGACAAACAGGATCCATTTCTCGTCACAAGTAACAATGCGGTCCAGAATTCCTTCATTTGTATGCCTGCTGAGCAGTGCAAGGCACGTCTCCACGCGTACTTCGCGCTGGCGGTCATTGAGTTCGTGGGGTACCCATTTGTCAAGCTTTTTTACCTTGCCAATTTGACGCAAATGGACCAATATTGTTTTGATGCTAAGCTGCTGCTAATTCAGCCGTGGATTGAGTTTCATCAGCTTCCACAATTGCCTTTAATTCGTCATTGTCGACCAAAGTTTTCGGACGACCACGGGGTTCATTTTTCAGGTCAAAATTTCCAGAACGGAAGCGGGTAAACCAATAACGGGTGGTGCGTTCGTTTGTAGTGTTCGCTCCGTAAACGTCGTTGATGTTGCGTGCCGCTTGTGCCGCTTTGCTGCCACGACGGTACTCATACTCCATAATTACTCGAATTTTTAACTTATCCATGATGACGAAAAATGTTCGAATGCGTTGAAAACAAAACACTAACTATTAAACAAATGACGATTTTAGAAAAAGAATTCCATGTTTGTCAAATAAAATTAATTTGAAATTAGAATTATCAGTCAAAAAAAAAATATTTTCGTTTGAAATGGCCAGTACGGCAAAACGGCAGTTTCATAGGTAAAGACCTATTATTTACTTTTCATTTTGAGCACCTACAGTGCTATGTATTCACCTTCAGTGATTTGAGCACCTTCATTGCTATGTAAATCCCAGCGGGTGACCCCTTCTGGGCCCCGCTAGCGCGGCCTCTTTCTCCAATTGGCAGGCTGAGTGGCAAAAAATTGCACGAGCCGACAGGGGGTTTTTTAGCGGGTAGTGCTCATTAGGAGCTAGTCCCAGATGCCTTGTAACGCGCGCGAGAGACATGCGGAAATGCATTTTCTGCTTCCTGCCCAAACGGGGAACAGAAAAAAAAAACAGTTTCGTTGCAGTTGCGTTTCACCGTGTGTGCTGGGCCTAATATGCACATCTATAACGGTATATATATAACTTTGCCATAATACTATTTAAATCTAATACAATACATTTCAAACAACAATTCTAACACTACAAACATTATCATACACTGCTTCGTGAAAATAGAATAATATACCTATTAAACATGCTTACGATTTCCCTTTTATTGATGACAAACCTTTTTTCTTGTGTAGGGTGACACGAAACAAATCCAAGTTAATTTTACTGTTCATGGAATTGAATTCGACAAATAAACGATTGCTTGGAGATTGCAGACCTAGATTCGTTTTGCATGGCGGGGTATAAAGTAGGTTATTCATTTTAAATCTGGGGTATTTTTACAAATATACATATAAATATATAATAGGTCTTTACCTATGAAACTGCCGTTTTGCCGTACTGGCCATTTCAAATGAAAATATTTTTTTTTGACTGATAATTCTAATTTCAAATTAATTTTATTTGACAAACATGGAATTCTTTTTCTAAAATCGTCATTTGTTTAATAGTTAGTGTTTTGTTTTCAACGCATTCGAACATTTTTCGTCATCATGGATAAGTTAAAAATTCGAGTAATTATGGAGTATGAGTACCGTCGTGGCAGCAAAGCGGCACAAGCGGCACGCAACATCAACGACATTTACGGAGCGAACACTACAAACGAACGCACCACCCGTTATTGGTTTACCCGCTTCCGTTCTGGAAATTTTGACCTGAAAAATGAACCCCGTGGTCGTCCGAAAACTTTGGTCGACAATGACGAATTAAAGGCAATTGTGGAAGCTGATGAAACTCAATCCACGGCTGAATTAGCAGCAGCTTAGCATCAAAACAATATTGGTCCATTTGCGTCAAATTGGCAAGGTAAAAAAGCTTGACAAATGGGTACCCCACGAACTCAATGACCGCCAGCGCGAAGTACGCGTGGAGACGTGCCTTGCACTGCTCAGCAGGCATACAAATGAAGGAATTCTGAACCGCATTGTTACTTGTGACGAGAAATGGATCCTGTTTGTCAATCGTAAGCGCTCAGCAAGTTGGTTGGACCCTGGTTCAGCACCCAAACAATGCCCTAAACGAAAACTTACCCCTAGAAAAGTGATGGTCACTGTTTGGTGGTCTAACGCGGGTGTAATTCATCACAGCTTCTTGCCAAACGGGACAAGCATTACTGCAGATGTGTACTGTGAAGAACTGAACACAATGATGGAGAAGCTCGCACGTCTCCAACCAGCTTTGGTCAATCGTTCGGCTCCACTGCTCCTGCACGACAACGCGCGACCTCATACTGCACAGCAGACGGTCTCCAAGCTACAAGAGTTGGGGTTGGAAGTTCTCCGTCATCCGCCGTACTCACCAGACCTTGCGCCTACAGACTTCTACTTTTTCCAGAATTTGGATAACTTCTTGGTGGGAAAAAAATTCAATACCCGAGAGGCAGTACAAAATGCCTTTGAAGAATTTGTTGCCTCCCGTCCAGCTGATTTCTTCAAGAAAGGCATCAATAAGCTACCAATGCGTTGGCAAAGATGCATTGATTGCATGGGTGATTATTTTGATTAATAGAAATAAATAATATATAAAAAAATTACGCTTCATTTATTTCGTGCAAAACGGCAATTTCATAGGTAAAGACCTAATATATTTTTACATATATTTGGTGGAAGTAGAGTTTCTATGTTAAGATCTCGTCTGGCGTGGTGCTACAGTCCTTCCTATTTTGTGTTCCTATTATAGGGAATGCACAGTTGTGCAATTACTGGAACATAGGCAATGCCAACAAAAGCCTAAGGCCAGTAACGCGTCATGAATGAATAAACCAATAAACAAATAAGCAATCAAATCACCTACGTTTTATGAGGTCCATGGAACCATGGCGATGACGAAATGAAAAAATTCTCAAAAAACACATTTTTCAAAGTAAAAAATCTTCTAGTCCCCTTGATACTATAAAAGTAATTAAGATCTAACGAGGGGCCAAGTCTGCAAGTCTTTATTTGAATCAGTGTTCATACAATTGCATCATGTGTTTTTGTTTTAAAGAGTCTGGACTCCGTAAAATAGCCAGCCTTTCAAGAATCTTGTATATTTAATGAATTTGATTCCAAATGTTTCAAATATAAAAAATCTCATGAATTCTGCAGAAAGTGAACCAATTAACGGACTTAGATGTAAATCATTCGATCAAACGCGTACTTCTAAAATAACGTTAACAAACTTATTTAACCTAAAAATGTCTTCCATCACCCTCTCAGCCTCATTGGAACCGGAACGCACCGGAATGTCGCTGAAGGTTTATTCAAAAGCGTTGCTAGATTTCAAAAGAAATAAGTTAATTATGTTTTGAATATCACAAATCAAACCAATTCAAATTTTTACTGTTAAACAGCGTGCCAATATTTATGAGAAGTTAATTACAATCAAAATAGTATTTAGAAATATTAAATTTAAATGGTATATGGTAATAAAACAAATTGATAGTACCCCCTTAGGGACCCCCCCCCCGCCGCCCGCGGGTACCACTCTACATTTGACATTCGACGTGACCGTCGCATCGAAAAGCCCTCTCAACGATCTACGGTGAGGCGGAAATGTATAAACCGTACTTCGACTTACGACAGCTAAATGGTCAAATAAAAAGGGACTTTCTTTCATACATCATAGCGGTGAAAATGCACGATAAAATATGTGACAAGATTGATGTCACTTGTTATTAACCCCCGACGCAAAAATTATAAGGTTGGTGTGTTTGTCTGTCCGTGGCAGCCTAGCTCCCAAACGGCTGAATCGGTTTTGATGATTTCTTGCTTGTTTACAAGTTGAATGAATCGAGAATATTCTCAGCGGTGTTTGAAGAAAATCTGTTCAGCCGTCCACAAGCTATGCGTGGTTGTTTCTGTCAGGGCTTCAATATGTATACTTTGTATTAAAAAATAAATTGAAAAGTTAAAGTAAAAATTGACAGCTCACCTCAATAGGGCAGACCAAGGGCGAGCCGCCATCTCCCTTGCACACGTCGATGCCCTTCTCGCCGCCGGCGCACATGAAGCTGGAGTGCAGCTTGAAGTGGCGGCCGAGGCGCGTCGTGCGCAGCTGCCGCTCGCAGGTCGCGCGGTCTACCACGGGGACTTCTACCTGGAGTTGGAGGGATGTAGATTTTGTATGTCTTTTTTGGTAAGTCTCTTCATTTTCTTGCTCAATTCTTATCGTAGTCAAAATCACAAGGTTGCCGAGAGGTTTTTATACCGGATTGGAAATGATAGAAAGGATAATGATGAAACAAAACATGTTTAGTAAAATAATCGGTATGTATATTTACAAACGGCAACATGTACACATCAACAACAGCAATACAAGCGGCTACGAAGTAGTTCAGGCTTCGTGTGCTGTCTTGGATCGTTTCTCTTTCCTTATTTTGTTTTCTCCTTTTGCTTGATTATAAAATATTTTGAGTTGTCAGGGTGTTTTAGGCTTGGTACTGTCAGATGCAGAGTGGAGCTGGGTTTTTAATTTAGCCTCTGTTTGTTTCTCCAACCGTTGAAATGTATGAATTTTGTATGCTCAGCTTGTGCTATGGACAACCATACAGGGAACCCAGTATAATTACACATATATAAATACAAGCAACCATGACCCGAGAACAAACATCCGTGTTCATCACATATGAACGCCCCGGCCAGGACTCGAATCTGAGACCTCCGGAGCATGAGGCAGGGATACCTACTCTTGGATTTCGTTTGCAAACCATGAACATGTTGATATAAACATTCAGAATGTGGATTCGATACAACGCTTCTGTGTGAGATGATCTGATGATTCGAGATGATCTGGCATAATATGATTGAATGCCAAAACTACTGAAGATATAATACTGAAAAACATTCCTCCATACCTTCTTCAATATGACCTGATATCTGCCAGCCTTCTCGAACTTGTCCTTGCCCCATCCCGTCGCGAAGCAGCTAGCACCGGGCTGAGCAGGCTCCTCAGGGTTCGGGAGACAAGCCAGCCCCACGTTGGGAGCCAGGTCCAGGGGCTTAGCGAGGAATAGCACAGCCACGTCATAAAATAGGTTTCCTGGTTTGGAAAAAAGGAGTTAGTTTGGAGAGCTAATTGTAGTTATTTAGTTGGACTTTGAAAAATCGAGTCTTTTAGCTGCATTTGTTTATTTTTATTGCAAACATTACAGCCAAGTTACGTTATGTTTTTTGAGAACGTAATTTGGAGACAAGAGTTATTTGAAGAATACATTTTGAAGGGTGCAGGAAAGCTGTCTTTGAATGTATTTATTTATTTATTTAAATAGCTACACCAACGACAATATCAATATACAATTTCACAAAGATACATAATATTTTAGGATAACAGATACGCCTTTACAGGTGGATACAACAATAATAAAAATTGTAAACAATACAAAACATAACCAAAAACGAAATTCAAGTAACAATCATTATAATAAATGTATATTATTATGTTTGTTGTCCTTGAATTAGTAATTGACTGGAACATTTCCTTACCCACAGTCAGAGGTGTCCACCACATCAATATACCACGTCAACCTTTTATTGTTCGAAAAGTCGTGCTAATAGATTTGATAAATATTCTATGGTTAAGTTTTGCAGCTATTTGACCAGACAACATAGTTTCACAACTATAAAAGGTCAGCAGTGTTCCGTTTACTACTGTAATCTTCTTGATTATGTACCTACCTTCTTTTCTAAGGTTTCTTTTGGAAGTAGAGTGATTTTATCAAGATAACAACTGTGTAACATTCCCGTCTCCATCAACCAGGTGCGGCAGAAAACACACGCCAAAACAATACACATAATAACACCACAAACATAATACACAAGCCTGCTTATAAGAAGTAGACAAGCGTGGTGGACTATGAATTTCCTGGAACCACGTTAATTATCCTGATAGGCTGTTGTGGATACAAACCTTTATTGAAGTCTTTGTGAATCTCAACAGAGGACACATCTCTGTCCTGGTGCGGGTATATCTCCTTCTTTGTCTGCGTGTCCCATTCTCCCGCTCGCACTCTCAACTCCTTCGAGTCGGACACGTAATGAGCTGCCGTCAACACCACACTGGGATGGATGAGGGACCCGCCGCCCACGTATACGTTGAGTCGCTGGCTTTCTGGGTCATTGTCATCTACTGGCTCAATTCTTGGAAAAAATAAAAGAATGGCTTTTAATTATATGGTTGAGTGTGTTCTGTGAATGCGAATTATAGAGGTGAACGGGTGCCGTTTGCGTTGCCGGGTGTTCGTCGTTTGGATACTTAAGGGGAGGGAGACTTTCTGAGCTAACGGATGTAGATAAGAATCATTTTGTATAGACATAAAGAGACATTGTAAATTTATTTTGAAAAAATTATACTTTATAAGTACTTATTCTTGCCAGTTCTTCTTCACGAAGGTTTTTTCGAACTGGTGGTAGAGTTACGCTTTATTTGATGTTAAATATAAAAACAAGTTATTGTCAATATTGAGAAATAAATATTTGAATTTGAATGGGTAATGAATACTTTGTGAATAAAACTCAAAAAAAAAATCTTATAAATGACAACGACGTCATATAACATAAAATGAATGAGCGAATTAGGGGTGCTTAGAATGGGAATCTATTAAACTTTTAGTATAATTTTTGAAAGTAGAGTTAAGGCTGATTTATCAATTCTCGGATCTTCGTGGGGACGACGTACTACTAAACCGACCAATAACAAAGCGTCTCTATCGCAGTATCAATATTTGTTAAGCAGTTAGTATATTTGCGACTTTTCAACAACAACCTTTCAACAACATTTCAAAATTCTCTCGGACACTTTTTTCATGCCCTCCAAAGAGCATCCCAATCATTTGATTCGCGAGACAGCATCGTGTACTGCTCCATCCTGCAGTCGTGTATCCTCCTCGAATCCCCCTCGAGCACCATAAATGCGATTCTTATTCTCAGCGGATGAATTATGGTCCCGGCTTTCTCTGTCCTAACTGGCTGCCGCTGGTTATGCCAGAGCCATACGGGTGGTGTTTTAGTTGGTAGGCACTCTTTAAGTGAGACCCACATAACCATTGCAGTCGTATACGCATGAGCATTCCCTCTTCCCTCCCGGAGGTTTCGGAGGATTTCTAAAAAGCTTTGCTTAGGCACAAAAAAAACAATCATTGGGCCTTTTTTTAGTCCAGTGAAATTTAAAAGAGCAATAGAACCATCAACCAACGGCTCATTTCGAAAAAACCGGCCTGGGGCCGCGGCCTGATCAGCCATTCCTGTGTTGGGAACGCGATTTTAACAGCCCCAAATCCTTTAAATGTTTGCAGATAGGGTTGATTTCAGAGAAATCTTGATAGCAACAGTTAAAAAATCATCATGTATTCTGTAGGATTATAATCTAGTGATTAAAAACACAAATTGTTTAAAAAAAAACTTGGTAGTTCGATTTTTGAAAGACATTTTGAGTTGAGGTCCAAGGCTTTAGGGAATCGGAACGCAGTTCCAATGAAAATTTAACAATTCAAATTTCGGTTTAATTCAGTTGATAATCAGATTTGACACTACAAATACAACATATTTTTTGAAATTTATATTTATATTTCATTATTTTAATGAAAGGAACGAAGAAATGTGTCGGCGTATGTAGGTAAGTACATTGGAAAAAGGAGGCCTTATTCGACGGCCTGTTTGGTATGGAGGTAAGGTGCCTTGCCTTTCATGCCAGAGGTCCCGGGTTCGAATCCTGGTAGGGGCAGATATTATATTATATTTGCGTTCAAGTCATACATGTGTAAGTATGTTTATTTACGTTTATTCCTATATAATTATATATTTATATTACGTTTATTTCTATATATTTATCTATCTATGTGTTTATATATTTCTTAAGTTTATTTATCCGTTATCTAGTATCCATAACACAAGTTCTTAATGTGATTGTTAGAAATATTTATTATTATGTTCATTGTATGTAATTCACATGTAATTCCATTAAATTGTATACATCCTAGAACTAAATAAAATTTAAAAAAAATACTTACTTCAAAATGGCGACCATCCAGGGGAATTCAGCGAATTTAGCTTCTCCGGCCGTGTCGCCGGATGTCTTGAAGCCAACGCCGTCGGGGTTGCGATAGCCACAGCCAGTTGGCTGCAACATTAAGAAGAAAGTAGAGTTCTAAAGGGCTCGTCTGGGGCAAGACTACAATCCATCCTATTTTAGAAAGAAGAAGCAGCCCATGGAATTACAGAAACAAGGGCAGCTCTAGCTGAAGCGTATAATAATAAATAATACTTAAATATATCCCCAGACAAACACATCGACTGTATGCCCCCGAAGTAAGCGGAGCTCGTGTTATCCATGAGCGGATAGCAAACTGGGATGGGGACCCCAGAATACTCATACATGAATAAATATCAACTGCAGGCCTCTGTTCGACAACAACCGGGACCGACGACTTAACGTGGCATCCGAAGTACGGAAAAGCTCAAGAATTTTAGCCACTGGCGGTCACCCATCCTAGGTCTGTCGCACCGACCGTGGCTTAACTTTGACGATCGTTGTACGATACAGCTTGTAAGGAAACTGAAAAGATTTTCCCGGATATCCATCAAGGAGGCATTTATCTTAATCAACTTAAAAGGAAATCGTTCCAATAACCTGGAAAGATGGCGCTAAGATAAGATAGTCCGAGGTGGATCAAAAAGAAAACGAAGTTTCTCCAATACCATAATATGCCTATTCAGTGCTAAAACAATTATATAAATATCAAAATAATACTAAATAAGTATTTACGACAGACTAGGCTTTATGGCGTAGTTCTTTGATATTCTTATACGATAAAGGTAAACTAAAAAAATAGGACCAACTTTTAGAAGCGCCACCTATCGTATAACTTATTTACTATTTTGCCGAGCTGTCAGAAAATCAACCCTTCAAAGTCCCGTTTTTTTTCAAGGGCCACATTTCATTTTATGACATTGGTTGACACTGATACAAACAGCTTGTTTAATAAATAACTTACATTAGGTACAGGGGCTGGCGTGGGTCTGATAGGGTCAGTGGGGGGTCTCTTGTCAGGGACCAGACAACACGTGTCCAAGTAAGCTTCACAGGCGCCATTTTGTACACTGGAATTAGAAAATAAATATATAAAAGTCTATAAACATCAACGTTGGGACCATAAAAATTACGAGGGACTGAAGAATTTATCATATCATGCATTATATGGTTGTCAGTAGAAAAAGTTTAGCTTTAGCATATTTTCTTGTGCTCAATTCAACACAAGTGCGTAGTTCTTGTTTCGCTGAGGCATAAATGACATTCTTCTGAGTCAATACATTATTTTCTTCAGTAAACCACACTAAAAATATCCTTAACGAGTTTAGTTTCGGTTGGACGATTTGGAATACGGCAGGGCTCAGGCTAGGCGAGAGTCGCTTGGGCGTTGTTCGGTCTTTTGTATGTGCTCCGCATTCTTAGGAGCGACAACACTGCAGGGGATTCGGGTGCGAATCTGAGAAGGAACGATAGCCTTAGTAAATATCCATAAAGAACCGCGCCACTGGGTGGGCACGTTCAAACGTTTTGACAGTAAAATCTGTCAGTAATTTTAAGTTGCTCGAGCGATCGACGTAGACTGCTCGACGTCTATCGACGGACGATCTGTTGGTGTGGTAACACCCAAACAAACAATCTTGCAGAATGTTTGATCTCCGAGCCCATTCTTATGTTTCAATTCAATATGGGAGTTTTAAGTCCATGGGGGGTGAAATAGACGCAAAGGACGAAACTTATTGTGTGTATACTTCGTTTCCCTGCTAAGTTTCAGGGTTCTCAATATTTGTTTCGATATTTAATATAAAAAGTGCATGGATATAGGTAAAATTATAAAGACATGTTATATGTAAACCCAAATCACAAAGTCTCGGTGGACTAGAAAAAGCATGCATAGCTTTTGACCCACCAAACCGATTTTCATCAAACATGTGTAAGAAAAGTCTCAATTTACTCAGCTTTGAAAAAAGAACAATCGTTTCAAAACTGATCCATTCGTCTGGGAGACACAATGCTCTAGACACACCCACAGATCCACCGATCGACGGATATAGACTCTAAACTTATACCACCCCTCTTTATTGCGTCGGGGTATAAAATGAATAATATGCATGGATTTTATATTCCTCGGTCTGCGTGCGTTCTCGAGCGCACGTCGATCGCAGACGCCTTCCCGCTCTATTAGCCCCCGCGCTAATTGAGCACCCAAATTTCACTGGTTGTTGTCGTAATATATAATTTCATAGTTGTATACCGTAATAAGTTTCTAACGCCGTTTTCACGGCGGACAGTGGGTCGTTAACCGTACTTCTAATAAGTTTCTAACGCCGTTTTCACGGCGGATAGTGGGTTGTTAACCGTACTTCGTGGAACGTGAGCTTCGTCGACGGGGTTTCGTCGTTCCAGGACTTCAAGTTCCGTGTTCGAGTAAGTTATCCGCGTCGTCCTCAACCGCCCTACTGCGTGTAGGGTGGTTTTAGGAAGTTAGTCATCGTTGATAGGTTCATAGTATATATATTTATATATTGTCCCTCCCCAACCCCTCCGCAATGGCTTCCCTAAGCTTTGAAAGTGTTTAGGAAGAAGTTACTTGAAAGTACTGAAGGCATGTCTATAAATGCTGATAAGTACCGTTTCTTAGATTCTCTTATCCCTCATCTCATGACGTTAATGTCCACAATGGCCCCTCAGGCCACCCCAGTTCCCCAGACCCCTCAGGTCTCAGGCCCTCCCGCATCCCCTTCCTCCAGTGACATGGAGTGTGAAGTAGACGCCCCTCCGCGCCGCAAGCGCGCACCCGCGACCGAGTCATCCTCGGACGCCACCCCAACTGGCCCTGAGTCTCCCTCTTTTACGCTTGTTAAGAAGCGCTCTAAGAAGCGTTCGAAACAAGACCCGGCGCCCTCAACGCCTGTCCCCACACCCCCTGCGGCGTCTTCAACGCCAGCTGCCCCGGTGTCTTCAACACCCGCTCCGGCCCCAACTTCTGTCAAGGCCAAGGTCCCACCACCCGTTTTCCTTCGGGAAAAGGGTAAATGGTCTGAGGTTTCGACATTGTGCAATGAGCACAAGATTCATTACAACCGAGCGGCCAACTCGGGTGAATCTATTAAAATCTTAGTCTCGTCGATAGACGACTTCCGTGCTTTAACAAAGCTCCTCACCGATAAGCAATATGCTTATCATACTTATGCTCTGTCAGAAGAGCGTAAGATCAGAGCGGTACTCAGGGGAGTCCCGTTCGAATTATCGAACGAGGCTATCCTAGAGGATCTGCAGTCCCAAGGCTTCCCGGCACTCGCGGTGCATAAAATGCACAGCAAGTACGGGAGGCAACACCCTCTCGCTTTGGTGGTTCTCGCCAACGTCCCCAAGTCCAGGGAGATCCTCAAAGGGGTTAGCACTATATGCGGCCTCTCTGGGATCTCGATCGAGGCGCCTCATCGCCGCGGTCATCCCGGCCAGTGCCATCGGTGCCAGTTGTACGGGCACGCGGCGGCCAACTGCCGCGCACCGCCCAGGTGCGTCAAGTACCTGGTCCCTCATTTCACTAAGGAGTGCAATCGAACTACTGAAACTCCCTCTCCTCCCGATTGCGTGCTTTGTGGCCAGTCCGACCACACCGCAAATTACAGGGGCTGCCCTCGTGCACCCCGTTGTATGCGCTCCAATTCCAAGAGGGCGGCACCCAAACAGGCTCCGCGCCTTTCTCAAGAAAACTTTCCGCCGCTGCGTAGCCGGGTTCCTCCGGCTGCTAAGCCTACACAGTCCAGGCCTGCCCCAGAAAACTGGAGGCAGCGCCCCGCATCGAATCCCATCCCGGCTCCTCACCCATACAAACCCACTCCTCAATCCTCCGTAGCAGACGATATGCGTATCGTCTGCGACGCTATAAAAAATGTCGATGTTAGTGAAATCGCAGTCTTAGCCCGTAAACTTAGGGCTTCACGTACTCCGACAGAGCGTTTGCTAGCTCTGGCGGAGCATAGTTCCCTTCTCAATTCATTATAGGTTCATTTAAATGAATTGATCCCTAAATCATGCTTCGGCCGACCTCTGCCCAGCCCCGGCTTCACCGGAGGCTGCCCAGAACGGCCACCAACTCATGTCCCTTTGAGCACCTTCAGTGCAACTTTCACTACAGGCGGAAGACCCGCTAGCGGGTCTCCGCCAGCGCGCCCAACTTCCCGACGGGTGTCGCTTCCGATGAAGGCTAACGGTAATTACTACAGCCAACAGGTGGTTTTTAGTGGGTAGGTGCCATTCTGGTGAGTCCCACATAACCCCCCGCAGAGGATTTTACCTGCGGGCGGTATGCATGACGCATCTTCCACCTCCCTCCCGCGAGGGTGCCTCGGCAGCAAAAAAGAAAAAAAAAGGATTTTATACTAATTAGTTCCTTAATTTATCATACAGATTTCTTTAACAGCACACTTTGTATTTTCAAGAAAAAGATTTAATTTGACAGCAGTAATTTTTCAGTTCAAATCTAAGTTTAATAGGCTTACCGAATGTCGATTACGCCGGACCCATCGGAGTTGACCGTACCGTCGTTATTGCACAGGTAATAAGGCACACATTCGCCATCCTCGCCGTTTTCTGTGAGGCAAGCGTTGTTGTTATCTGAAAATAGAAGTTTTAGCAAGTTAAAAAACTTTCAAAACTATTATACAAGGGTCTCTCTAATCCTGGCAGGCTTGGACATTGACAAAGGAGTGCCGATATGTTTTTATGTGCGTTTTCTTCTTGGTCCTCTTTCAATACCCTTTAAAAGCTGAAGTTAATCGTGACCAGTAATTAAATGAAATTAAACTTTTTTTTTTCGAAATGGACAGTTTATTTATGGCCCTATTAGCCTTTTAAATTTCCCCGGACTTTGTTGCCTAGCGATGAGGGCGCTTAGCCGGAACATAAACTACTCCTACGTACGATACGCCTAAGGGCACCAGAGAGGGCGCGGACCTCGGCTTAGGACGTCGTGAAACTACCACTGGTTCGGAAGGATCAACTATTGCCAAAGAACCAGCAAGAAACTCAGTAGGAATGCGCACGACGCGTTAGCCTGGCTCACCGGTGGGTTAGGCGATTCGAATGCCGTGTTGCCCTATTTCTGACTGGAATGAAATTATACCCCAAAATAAATGTAATATGGGCATCATACGGGTACAGACGGCTTAAAATGTAAGTTCATTAGCACGTCATAAAACTACAAGGTTGATTTTCCCTTGTCATAATATTCTGACAGTTACTAATGCCCTTTTTACCGTACATCTACGTTACTCAAGAATTTTTTTTTATTAATAATTAGCAGGCGTTTGTCTACCATCTCACCTGATGGAAAGTGACGATGAAGACGAGGATCATACACGCCTGTCCAAGAGGTACCTATTCACTCTACACTTGAAAGCTCCAGGGTTATATTTGTCTGGAAAAACAGACGCAGGCAAATCGTTCCACTCTTTGGCAACACGAACCAAAAATGAGCTATCGAACCGTTTTGTTCGGCTCTTCGGCACAAAAGTGACAGACCAGTTTCTTGCGCGGCTGTACATACGTTCGTCGAGTCCGATGTATGAGCAGCCATAACACAAGCTTTCCTTAAACTGTAGGACATTAGCTGATGTTGTCAGCTGAGTTTTAAACTCACTCTGTAAAAATTGACCACCCAAGCATTAGTACTCCTATACAAAGTACCAGGCGACCAAGAGTCAATAATAAATCCCCAAACACATCAACTGCATGGCCCCAAAGTAAGCAGAGCTTGTGTTATGGATGACTATACAGCGAATTGGGATGGAACCCAGAATAAACATACATACACCGAGAACAAACATCTGTGTTCATCACACAAATTAATGCCCAGGCCACGACTCGAACCTGGGACCTTCGGGGTATGAGGCAGGGCTAGTAACCACTACACCACTCGGTCATCATGCAGGCGAAATATGGCTTCCCCTTTTAATCCTTCACTTCTTAGTAAAAAAACGTTTTATTTTCAAATTAAATGAAACCGTTTTATTTTCAAATTAAATGAAACCGTTTTATTTTCAAATTTAATCAGCTTCAAATAATTTTCGTTTCTTACGACTATTTCATGACTATTTTTTGGCACAAACTTTAAACTGAAAGTCGTAGGCATTCCGGAGGATTTTGAAGTTTTCAAATGTTCAAGCCGCTTCTCCAAGTTCTCTGGAATCTTTCATCGACTATTTCTGAGATTTGGCATATAGTTATCACAATTTCATACAATTTTTTGGAACCCAAACCAAGTCTATAGACCTTACCGTTTGCTTGCACGAGAGGTGAGGATTACAGCTTGAGGGTAAAGCCATAATCCTTACCAACCTATTGCTATAACGCCGAAACTATAACACGACAATTTTTTTTACATGTATGACTATTTATCACAATTTCATGACAATTTTTTTAGCTCTGTCAAAACAATTTTCGTTGAAATTTCAAATGTGAGGATAACAGCTTGAAGTACAAACAATACGGACTGTGGAGGGAGTAAGGTTTCAATGACACCCTTTGTTGTCCTAAATTTATGGTAGGTGGAAAAGGAGACCCACAGAAAGAAAGGGCTTATTATAGTGCACGGCAGTTAGAGGATATTGAAACTGTCTTTGATTAAATAACTACACTCGGTGTCAAAAATATCGCCCCTCGGCGATTTAAGCTAACATGGACTTCATAATAATTGCTTAATATTATGAATACTGATATCAAATAAAAGCACGTTTAATAACCTTTCAATTAAAGTTCGTTAATTTGCATAAAAAGCCACGTGGTTTCCAGGTCAAAGCGTTTAAAAAAAATGTGTTAATCTTGCTAAAGGGGTCGCGAGTTGCGCCTGTTCTTTTGGGTATAAAAGGTCCGGATAAGGACAAAAATCTCAACCACTAGTTATCCAGAGGTCGGAGAGAACACATCTAAGGGGCTCCAGTGAAAAATCAACATTCAAAGATGGCAACCACCTATGCTGAATCTGCTCAAGTCGTCGCACTTCTGCAAGCAGGAGTACGTCAGTATGTCGCTCGGCAACTGGATTTAAGCCGTTATGCAGTCCGCCGAGTATTTCAGCTCAGCAGTGCCAGGAGACTGGGGGCTACATCAGGAGACGTGGAGCTGGTCGGTGACGCTACACATCCGAAAGAGATGATCACTTCATTGTGAGGTCTTCTCTACGCAATCCTTTCTCCAATGCTGTTACAACAACGCCTCAGGAAAACTCGGACCACAGCAGTTAGCGTCTCTACGATTAGAAGAGGACTACGGGAGAAGAATATCGTGACTCGTAGGCCTGTCACTGGCCCCACGTTGACCGCACATCATCGCAGAGATCGCAATTTGCCCGTGACCACGTCGATTGGACGTTTGAGCAATGGACGCGGGTTCTCTTCTCCGATGAGACTAGACTAGCAATTGATACCTCTCACTCGTACCCTTGCCTTTGGTCAAATAGCATTTAAAGTCGGTTGAAAATATTTTTCGTGGAGGGGCGATATTTTTGACGCCGAGTGTAGATGAAGATAGATAAAATATATAGAATGATACAAAACATGGGCGTGCGAGCAAACAAAATATATCCTGTTCGTATAATTTATTTTGTATTCGTGTCGCGTCGTATATTGTTGGTTTGGTTCGCGTTATGACTAAACCATTTGATAAGCACAATCAGGCGACCGGGAACAGGATTATTGAGGTCCGTTTTTGAGGAGCTTGTCACCTATGTTCCGCTGAATACCGTACTATGAAATTGGCTTTTAAAAGGTCGAGTAGCGTCAGTGATAGTAGCTCCCAGGTTCGAGTCCTGGTCGGGGCACTCACTGGTGTGATGAACACATATGTTGTTCTCGGGTCATGGTTTTTTATATATGTTAGTTTATTCTGGGTCCCCCCAGTTTGCAGTATTGTCATCTATAACTCAACTTCTGCTTACTTTCGGGCCATACAGTTGATGTGTTTGTCTGGAGATTAATAGATAACTTACTATCATCAGTATTAGGTGGTGGCAGTATAGTGGACGGTTTGAAGGGCGCTACGGTCACCGGGACAGTATTCTTATTGTCGTTCGGCTTGGAGTTATTGAACACTTCCTGTAGGAGCTCATTCAGGTCCTTGCCACGGTCCTCCAGCTGCGCAAGCGCAGTGGACATTAGCAGCACGGCTGCTATAAACTTGTACATCTGAAAGAAAGAGAATATAATGGTAACTTAATTACTCCAGCGTGTTCCTCTGCCTAGTATACTGTATACGGTAGGGCTTTCGAAATAAGCATCCTAAATTTTGGATTGGTAAGGGTTGACAAACCTGTCAAAATGACATGATGTGACTGACGTATGCCGATTTTGACAGATTTGACATAAAAGAAATGGCCGAAAGTACGTTCCGTTACATCATCGTAATATTTAAAAAAATAATGTGGTTAATTCGTATGTAAAATGTCGTTCCGTTATACGAAACTATAAGCACGTATTAAAAAAAACTATGCATCTCCTCAGGAGCGGAGGGGTGGCATTTGAAAGGGGGCACCATAGCCTAATTATTAGATTAGGTTAGTGTTGTTAACAGTATGTTTTAAGGGTTTTAGGCGAGATTTTAAAAAATTCATTTAAAAAAACTACTCATTTCGTCACTCGGGGAGTGGTGGGGGTGGGCTTCTTACTACCCCCTGCCCCCCCTCCACCCCCATCGCTTAATTCGGGATGCGTATTTCAAATGCAACCCCAAGTTGCATGCAACCTACAAGTATTTGTATCAAAACTCGTTTGGTTCTTTAATTGATAAAGGAGGCGTTTTAACTTTTATACGGTTGTTCCAGGATTTTATAAAATATACACAATGCGTATTGAAAGCCAATATTTAATAATTTCGTTTAGCGTTGTCTTGGGAAAACATTTTTAAATTCATAAAACAGCTACACAACATATTGAAAACATGGCCTCATCTGTCATGTTGATGTTTTATTTATATTTCAAGTTTTGAGGATAATTGTGCTGTAACTTTTGTTTTTCCTTTTCACGAGCTCCTTTACAGCTTTTCGTTTGATTTAATTACTTAACATTAATATAACAATAGCAAAAATCTTCATTTATAATCGTATAATTGATAATGTGTAAAATAATATTTTGATTTTGTTCGTTCGTCTTTGTTGTCGATCATTCGACAGCTCCAAAGTTTTTGTAAGTGGTTACCGTAAATTTACTACGTTGTAACTCTATACAGTCTGCTCTAGTTAGACAAACGGACCTGGACTAACCAAAGACTAGACAGACATCAAGTTGCCACAGACTCAAATGTACAAGCATACCATTTCATATTTTGGTTCAGCATGGCGGAATATGGAAACATAACCTCGGTGTGGCCATGAGATGTTTTGTTTTTGTTTCAAAGTAGAACATAAAGCAGAATGTAATTTTTAAAAATGTTTTATTGTGTTTACCACATTTTTTCATTCATATCAAACAAGTGTACATCACGCTAACCGAAAATGAAATGTGTCCTTTTACTATAAAATAAATATAAATAAATCCCCAGACAAACACATCAACAGAAAAAGGGCACATGGGTTTTGCACCTATGGGCACCCACAATTCTGGGTAAATTTTTCTGACATCATTAAGTAAAAAAAAACGTGAAGAAAATATCGACTTTTTAGACAAGAGTGGCAGCTGACCTTTCTGTTCAGAATGATCGGCCTCTTCTCGGGATGCCGTGGCGCTCAGTAAACTATCGTCACAGTATAGTTTTTTGAGTATTGTTTGTTTCTCAACATTGACTATTACTTGTTCTTACTGACGTCAAATCAAGCATGACTCTACCACCAGTTCGGAGAAACTTTCAAGAAGAAGAACTGACAAGAAACTTCACTGTTATCATTTTTCCAAAATAAATTTACATTGTCTCTTTATGTCTATGCAAAATTATTTTTACCTGCGTCTGTTAGCTCGGCAAGCTCCCCCAACTGTCCAAATAACGAACACCCTCAAACGGCACCTGTTAACGAGTTAACGCGGGATCCAGCCGTCGCCCTCCTCAACCATATTAGAGGGAAGTGAGCGACCCATACTCCTACGGTCAAATCCTACAGGTCAGTTGCCAACTTAACGCACACATAGGGCAGCAATTGAATACATATGCCCTTTTTGTTGAGATGCAGCTGTTAAGTACATCGTCTTTTAGTATTATTTACCATACGCCACTCACTTATATGCCACTAGTTTACTTTAGGTAATCAAAGACTTTAAATCGGAAAAACCACTTTGATGGAAAGTCTGTATTTTATTTCTATATTACTTGATAAAGATATCAAAGGTTAGTAAGTCACTCGACGTAATAGGTTATCAGTCAAACACTTATCTTATTCCAATTCAAATATTTATTTCCCAACATTTAAATCTCCTTTTATCTTATTGAAAACAAATAAAGCATGACTCTACCACTTGTTCGGAAAAACCTCCGTGAAGAAGAACTGGCAAGAAACTTCAAGAGTATAATAACAGTTTTAAACTATCGCGGTTATTTTCACTATAATTTAAGGAATTTACGGGATTCTTACCACGATATTCGATTTTTATTTCGCGCGTCCGATATTTCGATGCTGTTGCAAGCACCATGATCGCGGACTCACCGCAAAAAACAACAACAAAACAAAATCGAAAATCGTGGTAAGAATCCCGTAAATTCATTAAATTCAAGGGTATAGTTTTTTCAACACAAATTTACAATGTCTCTTTATGTCTATACAAAATTATTCTTAATAACAATAATAATATTAATAATAATTTTTATTGTAATCGATTGTACAATTTTTTGTAAAATTATTTAGGCTATACAATATTACCATACAGAAAAAAGCTGTAGCTGCCGAACTAAGTCCTAGGACTCGTATTTCAGCATGCAGTGCTCTTTTCCTATTACATTTATTTAACAATTAGCCTATGTGCCATTTTATATGAACTTAATAGTAATAAACAGAACTTAAATTTTATATAAACTCAACTGTATTAGTGTGTGTTTGTGTGTGTATGTGCGTATTAAGTGTCAGTGTGTGTAATTTAAACTTAGTAAGGGATTTGATTTGGACTACTAGTATATGAGCAAGTGCAATGGAGATGTTGCATAGGAATTTTAGTCGCACGTTAAAATCATCAATGGAAAACGTAGTCTTGTTACTTAGTAATTGAAATGAGATTTTCGGTCTCATCATAATTTAAGTTTAGTAACCAGTTTGTAACGATTTTCTTACATTCGAAACTCGATACGGAATGAACAGGAGTAATACAATTTATTTTATTATATAGGAAAGGACCAAGAAATTTAAAAAATCGCTGTGAAAAAGAAGTTCTACAAACATTTGTGCACTTACTAATTTGATATTTCCTACGTCCTAAGGTGTTAGGATTAAACGGAGAATTGTGACGCACACTAAGCACTTTCCATTCATTGTATAAAAGTGATATCGGTTACAAAAACGTTCGCCCGTTTTGCCAACCTTAAGGACGGCTCTTTGTGATATCTCGAGAGAAAGCAGATTGGTCTTCGTAGCTCCACCCCAAGCCGAAATGCAGAACGACATTATGGATTCACACAAGGCCAGGTAAGTAAGTTTCAAAGTTTGGAAGGTAAGGATATGGCGGAGGGTTTTAAAAATAACAATAAGCCTATGAAGTCTTAAACTCAGATGTCAATAAGGTTCTGAAAGCTAAGTTTATAATCTAAAATTACACCAAGTAGAAACTGATCGCAGGTTGCAGCGGTGTACCCGAATTTGATGATTGTGGGAAGGTAAGCTACTTTTTCTGAGCGCAAACAGTATATACTTAGTTTTATCTTCATTTAAGGTCAGGTCATTATTAAATAGCCAATCACAGACTTGGTTAAAGGATTTCTGGGCAATTTCAAAAGTCTTCTCCCAGGTATCTCCCGAAAAAAGTAGCACAGTGTCGTCTGCGTAAGAAATTAGTTTAGTGTTTTCTTGACTGTCATTGAGGTAGACCAAGAACAGCGTGGGCCTCAAAATGCTACCCTGCGGTACGCCATGGGTCACAGGCAGATCCGAGCTCAGATGTTTACCTATACGAACACACTGAGTTCTATTGGAGAGGTAGTCGATGAATAGCTCCAACTGGACATCCTTATTCTGTAGAGTTTGTCAATTAAAATAAGGACTGAGACCGTATCAAAGGCTTTGGCGAGGTCAAGGAAAATCCCAAGGCATTTCTTCCTTGAATCGAGGTTTTCAGTCACAAAGTCTACTAATTTATTAACTGCATCTGCAGTAGATCGTCCCCGACGAAAACCAAATTGGTTTAAAGATAGTAGACCCTATTCTTCTAAATAATTTGTGAGACGTTTATTAAAAATTTTTTCGAATTGAAATCGGCCGGTAGTTAATGATACGATCCCCCCTCCCCCTTAAAGATCGGAACGACGACAGACTTTTTCAAAACCTTAGGAAAAATACCCAACCGTAAGCATTTATTGAAGATATAAGTTAAAGGTGGTACCAGAAAGTCTTTACGTTCTTTGAGGATTGCATTAGAAATGTTACCCCAACCCACAGAAGAATTATTTTTCTGGTTTTACTTCTGCTTCATCAGTTTCCAAAAGGATCATAGAATTTGGTACATTTGAATTTGTAAAGTTAGTGGGAAGAGGAGAATAAACTGAAGTGTGCTGTTGCTCAGCCATGGTTTTTCCAACCCTTACAAAGTAGTCATTTATCATATGAGTGGATTGTTCTGGTGAAACTGCGAGTGATAGAAGTTCTTTTGGATAAACGTTGACCTTAGAAGTGCCAGTGACAGTTTTTATCGCACTCCATAGCCTTTTGGAATTTTTTCCTGCGCTAGTCAGGAATTTCCTCTCATAAGCTCTTCCAGCTTTTTTAAGCAGTAAATTGCAGCAATTTCTGTAGCGGCTATAACATTTTTAAATATTTTATCCTCTGGCTTTTTTTAGTTTTCTGATGTAACTTGTCTCTGTGTTTCATGCATCTTAGCAGACCAGGAGTGATCCACGGTTTCAGTATACATTTACGGCGAGGAGAAATAAGAGTCACAGTGTTTTTTGCTATAGCAGAGGAGATAGCCTGAACCAAGTATGTCATACCATACTCCGGATCCGTCGAATCATAGATAGGTGTAAGATCTATATTTAGTAGGTCATCTACTTTTGTTAGCTCGGCAAGTCTCCCTGCCAACTATCCAATCAACGAACAGCCTGATACGGCACCTATTTACGTGATTTAAGCGGGGTCCAGTCATCACCCTCCTAAACCATATTAGAGAGTAAAGAGCGACCCGTCACCCGTCGCTACCGTAAGAAGACATACTTTAGTGACAATGACGCTTTAGATATTAATCGGGTCGAAGAACCCAGCGAATAAACATATAAGTACATGTTTTATTACAAATATTAGTAAAAGCCTATAAATGAGGGGATTATACCCAAGGGCTTTCATCGTCCAAATAACCGGAGAGTCTATATTTGCTTATTATATACGTGCTTTAGCAAACAATTTTTGTTTTATGATTCCTTTAAAATTTTCAGCTTAAATACCTTGGATATCCTCAGGAACCTTAATAAAAGGACCCATGAATGAGTTAGTGACATTATGAAGCCTACTATTATGACCTGCCAGCATATTTTCTTCCTCTTGTGTTAACATTGTACAAATTTTTTTTTGAACAAGGTTATGTTCTTTTTAACAAAGATTAAATTTTCTCAAATATATTGGGAATGAAGAGTAAGAATATTTATTTCCTTAAATTTATGTGACTTCCTTGGATCGAGCTGACAGATTGTGCGAACGGCCCTTTTCTGCAGAACAAATATAGTATCGCTGTCGGCAGCACTCCCCCACAACAGAATGCTATGACATATGCGTCATGAGGCTGTGAAAGTAACCGAAATAGACTAATCGAGCAGTTTTTGACAACTTATTCTGCAGAGCCAAGCCCTTTCGCTAACCCATTGGACATACGGCCCCACTAGAGTTTGGCATCGAAGGTTAAATTACATGAATGGCTCTGGTACTTCAACCTGAAGTACTTGCCAAAACGAAGGTTTTCCGAACTTTATTTGACCTCAATAAGAACAAGTAACCGTCAATGTTGAGAGTTTAATATTTGAAATATGAATTTGAGTGCAAAACATATGAATGAGATTATATATAAACCTTCATTGTCATGGCCGGTGAGAAAACCCGCGACGTCCGGCGTCCGCGTCCATGGACATTGTCAGTCATAGGTGTTTTATGTATCAAACTATGTATCTATGTATCAATATGTATCAACTATGTATCAATATTGAATGCTATTACATCCACAAATAATGCGTCGCCGCAGGCTTCAGTGGAAACTGCCTTTGTTCCAGTAACTTCACTAGCTGTTCCATACCTTTGACCGGAACACGACCACAAAAACGTGGTTATCATGACGGTCAAAATAGGAAAACCAAAAGAAATTCGACTATCAATAAGTTATAGATTTGCACAATGATACGTGTTTATTACTACATTATTTGGAAACGGTTTAAGAGGCCCTTCAAGTTTACTCGTAATGCTACGAATAGACATGGCATCTATAACACTGTGCCCCAATTATTTTCGGTCTATTCATCGTATACATATGTATAGGTATAATTAAATCCATTTTATTATGCGGAAGACATTATAATATTATATTGTTTGTATGTTCAAAACTATATAAATAAATAAAACAAGTTCCAAATAAAAATTCAAATTAAAAATAATTAATATCAAGATTTGTACAAAGGGTACTCCTAATGAAAGTCAGGTTAAAATAATTTTAAATTTTGTTTAAAAAGCTATTATAAGTAGATCGAGAGGACAAAGAAATTTTATAATGAACTAGTATTTCAAGGAGTGATTAACCTCAATAAAATTTTGAAAAGTTGCTTAAATAACTCAACGGATGGAGCTAAGAAAAGCTGTTCCGAATGAAGAGCTAAAGCTGCATTCCGATTGCCAATTGAGTGTGTGAGTGCACAGCGGTATCGATACGTCATCAATGACGTCATAAACGTCGCCATCTTCCCGCTCACAGTGTCCAAGCTACGGTACAGACGGAGCATGGTTGCTCTGATCGGCCTGTCAAAACTATCATTTGACGTTTTTTTGTTGATATTTTTATTAGTCGATTAAAGATTTTAAAAGCTTGTTTAATAATTTTTTTTTGTAATAAATAATGTTAAAAAAAATTCTCCTGCTTCATTCAGGGTCAAAGATCTTAATGATATTGTAACTTTAGACTTAAGCGACGAACAATCAGAATGTTAGCGCGATATTTACCATTCCGATTGCAATAGCACTAATAACACTTTTAGCGCGCTCAAACGTATCGGAACGGTTTTGAGCAGTTTTATCGCTGTTAGCGCTGTGAGCGGCAAACGCAACGTAGCATAAAATAGAAAGGCTGAAAAGAAGACCAAGTTTCTACAACACAATTTGCCTCTTCAGTGCTCAAACAATGTAATAAATGTAAAAATAATACTAAATTAATATTTACAACGGACCAGGCTGTATGGCAGCCAGTTCTTTGCCTTTCTTATACGATAAACAACTATAAAAATAGGACAAAATTTTTACTAGTGCCACCTTTAGAGATGTCAGAAAATCCCTTATTATTTTCATTGTAAGATATATTAAAATATAAATTTTGAAAGCATTTGAAAGCTTCTCAATAATAAATTTAAACAATTTTGATCAGTCGGTTTTGTGTACGTAAGTTGTAAAAACTGAGCCAAGACGTCGGTTCGAGAAGCCAGCTTTAGCCACGATGCCAGTGACCCCGTCCAATTACTTGGCATCAAATAATTTTTTTATATGTTTGTTTGCCATGCCCTCAAAAACTGCTTTGTTCGTTGTGTATAAATAAGATGGCTGAGTGGCGTCAGAGTAGCCTTTATACTCCGGAAGTCGCTGGTTCGACTTCTGGTCGGGGCATTAATATCATTCATGTGTGTGAACACAGATGTTTGTTCCCTGATCATGTCCCCCCAGTTCCCTGCATAGTCACCCATACCTCTGCTAACTTTACGGCCACGCGGATGGTTTGTTGATCTGGGAATTTTATATTATTTTATTTTTAATTTAAAACGAGGTTAAGCTCCTCTTAAACCTCTTTTATGAAGAACAAAAGACCTCCTTGTTAACACATAAAAACATCTATTTGATTCACGATACGAAAGGACCTTGTTATTAAATTGAATTCTGAGAAAAAAAATTACAATCAAAGTTGACAAACCGGTCACGTTCGTATGTTCACTAATCGTTTTTAAATATCTTTTAGAACGGGTTTGCTTGACCTCAGTAGATACGTATCATATAAGTCGCGAGCGGACGGTTGAATGAGAGATTCAAATAAATAGCTAGCCGTTCTTTGATGGACTTGTTCAACTAACTGGCTAGCCGTCATGTTGAATAAGGAATATGCGATTTGTTAGTTATTTTCTTACAAACACGTTGATATGAACGATTCAAATGCGAATAAATATAGCATAAAACGGCCAGTTGAATGTCTAATGCAACCACCCGCTAGCTACATGTTTACTGATAGTTAAAATATTGAAGGGTCCATACTTCTGTAAAATCTTTTATCATTTCTAATCTGTTACAAGTTTGCACTACAAATTAAAATTCAAATATTTATTTCTCAACATTGACAATAACATGTTCTTATGACGTCACATAAAACATGACTCTACCACCAGTTCGGAAAAACCTTCGTGAAGAAGAACTGGCAAGAAACTTCACGGGTATAATTTTTTCAAAATAAATTTACAATGTATCTTTGTGTCTATACAATTTTATTTTATCTGCATCTGTCAGCTCGGCAAGGCCTCCCCTCAAGGATCCAAACGACGAACACCCTCAAACGACACTCGTTCACGAGTTTACGCGGGATCCAGCCATCGGTTCAGGGTGTCTCGGGAAAGGCAGGTAATCGGTGCTCAAGAGGAACCTTTGAGGAACCTGAATCACCCCTATATATGTGATGGATTTTTTTTACTTTAGAAGCTTTTTTTTTAAGCTTTGAATAAAATAAAATGGCGGTAGATAGATGACAAGGTCCTGAGGTTCGGACCTAAAAAATTTTTTTCCCGGTCTTTCATGAAAATATGTATTTTTGAGTAGGAGCTGATAAATTCCTAACGTACAATTATACGACGTACCTCGGTAATAGCTGCAGATTTTTTGATTACCGCGGTGTACTAATATCTTTTTATATAAATATCTTTTAATTAGTACACTCAGCAAAAATCTTTAACAAGACTAATGAGGACACCAAATTAAATTCAACCTACACCGGAACAGTTGGCCACACGGTTCCTGCTTATAAAGCGGGTCACTGGATGCCACAAGTACCTCAGACCTACTACCTAGCGAGATATTGCTGGATACCCGAACGCCAGGGTACTGTTTCGGAAGACGCACATACGAAGACAGTACCAGAATGCCAACTAAAGTCTGAAAATCTGATGAAAGTATTATTTCAAGTGCAACGACTAGTTTCGAAAATATCTCCTAATAATTCGTTTGTTCTTTGTTTCAGAGTAATTATTAGTTTTCGTTATTTTCTTTCAATATCAATAAGCTCAAACCTACAATGTAAGACTGCAATCATAATACCTGTATTTGTATCACACATGTTAGAGATTGCGCAATAAATTTTTATACATGTGAATTATTGTGGATCGTCAATACAGCAGTACATTCGTACAATTATTATATTTATGTGTTATCATATAATCACATTTATCTTTATTTTATTTCAAATCTATGTTTGCCTTCCAGTTAATATGCCGTAAACAAGTTGTGCCTGCCAGCACAGTCAGGGTCGCTCGATCCTTCGCTGTCTCCAGTGCTCGTTCAGGCAGTAACCCTCTTGGAGGGGACAAGCAAGTCATTTCATGTTAAACTTATTGAAATCTGCAGGGAATCTGTGTGGCTATTACTTCACTACGTTTATCGGTAATTTATCACTTGCATGCAGAAATTACTCCGATTAGAAATATTCCGAACCCACTTAACATTTTACTTACTTGGATATATCTACACTTTAACTAATTTATAGTAGATCGTCTATATAAAACCACAACTAACATAGACTGTATCAAGTTCATACCCGTGCTCAGCGGAAAACTGCCTTAAATTGTTAAAATATTCCGACGAAACCTAAAAGTACTTACGCAAAACATCAGATCAATTCGTAAAAATATACTTAGGTAGCTGGCACACCATGTAACAAAGGCTGGCAATGAAACCAGATATCAAAGGTTCTGAGGTTCTGTGTTGTGTATATGTCGTTGCCATTGTGTAGAATTGCCCACATCATGAAATGGTCGCGTTTCATGAAATTATCGACTCTCGTTCTCATCATGATGTGGCCTGGCCATATCAGTGGTCCTAATACGGTTGAGAAGGGTGGTAGAGCCGTGCTTTATTTGACGTCGATAACACAAAAGTAATTGTCAATGTTGAAAAATAAATATTTGAATTTGAATGATAATAATTATTTGAATGAGAAAATACGACATTTCAGGATATGGTAGAGCATTTCATGACATGAGCAATTCTATGATTTGGCCGGGACGATTATAAACCACTCATAGGTTCCTTAAATAATATATTTCATTCGATTTCGATCATAAACGTGGTTGATTCACACGCCTTGGAATACCTCACTACCTGAACTTTTGAAGGATATTGGAAGATATGACACTAATTGGGTAGATGACACAATTTAAAAATGCAAGTTTTTATAATTTATTTATAAAATATTAGTTATTTTGACAGGTACAATGTTTGGAAAAATATAGTTTTGAATTTAATATCAAAATTATATAGATTTGAAAACTTAAAAAAAGAAGCAAAAACTTATTATAGTATATGTTAAATTTTTAAATATCATTAGCTTACTGAAATTAAATATAACAATTTTACTATGACAGTATGCATGTAAACGCATTATCTACGTAGCTATTATATATTTTATCCAAACGCCCATACAATTTTAGTATGATTCACAAGTCGTGACGTCACAGCTCAGTACCGTTTTGTATGGAGCGTTTTTCGGCGACTCGCAGCGGCTCCTCGAGCACATCGCTGTATCTAGAAAACTATTGATTGTAAACATACTGTTACTTTTGCAATATTTATTTACTGTTGATAAACTATTTAAATATGAAATAAAAAAAAATTTGTCATGTACCCAATTGCCTACACACGGTTCGAGGCGTGTCTAGACCATGTTATACTGAGAACAAAATTACCATTCGCCACTAAGATATTCGACACCAACATAAATGACCACACAGCTACCTATTTTTTCCTTAATACCGCGGCAGTCGCAATCATTCAAACATATCTAAATCAAAAATGTATTACACTGGGTTTGACAAAAGGATTTCCGAACTTGATTTCTCAAATATAGATCCACACCAAGCCATGGATAACAAAAATACTGCAACAGTGAACATTACTAGGACTGAGCGCATTCTGACACTGTCCAACCTCAAACTAACTTAATGTGTATTAGTTCTAAGTTTCTCATAGCTGCCAATAGATGGCGTATGCGTCGAATTAAATCGCACAGTGAAGTTTAACAATCATGCAATAGAGTTTAAGCTGAATTTGATCCTGGATACGGTTGTATTATTTTTGACCTTATTGGACCCTTAAACAGACACCATGGATCACGCATGGCCTATTTATTTATTGCGTTACACGCGTAACAGAGAAAAAATGCACAAAGATTTAAAAAAACACCCTGAACTGAACCCTTAAAATTATTTTATATATTTAAGACACCTTGTACCATAAACTTATCAAAAAAATAAAAAGACGTTACAGACGATACAGGCCAATTCAAAGCAGGTAAAAGTTCGAAAAGTATTATTAAGATTATTAAAAGGGCATATAAAAATATATTTGGCTTTCTAATTTAGTGGTACAAAATAAACAAAAAATTTAATATCCCCCTTTTGCAATGATAAGATGTAGATATCCCCTTTTGTAAAGTCACTCCTCATTTGTCGTATATATAAACGAACTACCACAAGCCGAACTACACCATGGCACAAGACACTTTCGCAGAAGACACGGTTTTGACTTTCGCAGCTTAATCATGGGAAGCCATAAAAACTACAGCTCAAAAAAGGCTGAACGATATTATGCTACGGTTAATAAATAACACACTAACTCTAAACGCTTCCAAAACGAAGTAAATTACCCATAATAACAGAAATAAAACATAACCAAATACCTAGCCATATTAAAATAATTGCTCACTCCTGTCCTAAACCATCACTTTGTAACCGCTCTTGTCCAACACTTGAAACCACAAAAAATATCTTGGAGTAATTTTTGAAAATTTTCTTCATTTCAAACAGCACATCAACAAAGTCGCAAGTAGAACGCGTAAAAATTTACATTTTTAAAGCCCTCCGTCTTATAGTAAACTACAGTATAAAAACACTTATTACTCTTTATGTCAATCAGTTATCTCCTACTGTATTACTTCCTGGGGAAGATTATACAAAACAAATACAATTGGGTAGATGACACCATTTAAAAAATGCAAGTTTTTATCATTTATTCATAAAATATTAGTTATTTTGACAGGTACGATGTTTTGAAAAATATAGTTTTGAATTTAATATCGAAATTATATAGATTTGAAAACTTAAAAAAAGAAGCAAAATCTTATTATAATATATGTTAAATTTTTAAATATCTTATCTTTAAATTTAAAATATCTTTTTAAATTTTTAAAATAGCTTACTGACATTAAATATAACAATTTTTACTATGACAGTATGCATGTAAACGCATTATCTACGTAGCTATTATATATTATATCCAAACGCCCACACAATTTTAGTATGATTCAGTCGTGACGTCACAGCTCAGTACCGTATTGTATGGAGAGTTTTTCGGCGATAAACTATTTAAATATAAAATAAAAAAAAATTTGTCATATACCCAATTCTGCCTAAGAAAAGCCCAAAGAGCACTATTAAACATAACCCATTAAACCCGCGAATCAACTTTACACATAATTTAAGGTTTTAATGTGTGTAAGGTTTTAGTGTGTGTTCGCGCTGCAAGCTGGCCCACCGACGTAGGCGGTGCGGGGGGAGGAGGCGCAATGGCCCCTGCACCCGCGCATCGAGACAGGACGCCACCAGCTACGGTCGAAGCCAAACGTGCATAAATTATTGTCCAGTCTATGCTATGCATTCTATGGAAAGTTTCACTGTCTAATAAACAAGTCAATCACAAATACTTTCGTTTAACTCATAAACAAGTGGCGACCGTGAAAACAAACGAAACTGCAGAATTATTTACTATTTTCTAACACGGACTACAAGTTTGAATATCAGCGTCATCGCCTGCGCCGCCATAACGGAAAAAATCAAGTCTGTGTAGTGAGTGATTTATATGACGGAGTGGTGTTGGTGCGGTGGTTATACGAAGGAAGTATCCTTTCACCTATTTCTTTTCTTAATCCCAATTTCCTATTTATTTTCTGTGTAAATACCTAGCTGCTACGAAGCGTTTTGGGTGGTATCTAGCTTAAACGCGTACCGTTCCCGCCTATTTTATTTGCGCAGTAAGTAAACATTTACCGATTGCAATAATACTAAAAACCTACCTATCTGCACGCCATTTGTGCCTAATATTGTATGCTGTGAATACTTTTATGCATCCCTGTTAAATTATTTCATTAAAAACTACGCTTTTACTTTCGTCGTGTAACTTAATATGCACAAAAATAAACTAAATACTTGTAATTTCATTCTCTCTATTGTTTAACCTTTACGAAAATGCTTTAATTTCTTTCTAACTTTGCCAATTTTTTCAAATTATCGCTGCCTACCTTGACTATTGATCTATACACTTTGCAAAGCTAAATCCAAAATTGTGACTTATTTTCCAAATCATCTATTTCAACCTATTTGCCGAACAATTTCAGCGAGCGGCTTTGAGCGGTTATCGCAGCCCGTGCTTCTCACGCTCATCTGTGTTGCGCGTGGTGCCGGTCGAGCTCTGCAGACGCTGCCGGTGCTGTTAGCGGACAGGCTCGGCGGCAGCTGTGGTTTGGATTGGTGACTGCTGGATTGTACGGTCAGATTGAATATTTATTTTGGTTCTAAATCGATTTAACTCATTAATTTACAAAGTATTTTAATTTAATTTCATAATGCCTGATAATGTTTTGAAACCTAGGACTAAAAGCCCAATTCCAAGTATAAATACTGAAACAAAACCTGATGGTGATTATTTAAAATCGCTATCTAGAAAGCGAGGTAATTTAAGAAGTAGATTAACTCTATTTAAAAATTATTTACTTAAATACAGTACAAGCAATTTACATGATATAAATTCACTAGAAATCAGAGAGTTGTCATTGAGATTGACTCAAGCAAAAGATATTATGTCCAGTTTTGATAAAATACAAACGGAAATTGAAGAACTTTCTGAAAATGTAGATGACCAAATCACAGAACGTGATTTAACCGAAACCGAGTTTTACTCGCAGATTGCTTTTGCTCAAGATATTTTAGACAATTTTTCAAGGAAAACTAAAGAACCTCAGGATCCACCATCCGTTTCAGGGTCTTGTTGTGCTACCAACAATACAGTGAACTTTCCTACTATAAACTTGCCTACTTTTGACGGCAATCATACTAAATGGCTTGAGTTTCGCGATACATTTGAGTCACTTGTTAACAAAAACAAACAAATTTCACCTATCAACAAGTTTCACTATTTAAGAAATTCATTAATAGGTAGTGCTTGTGTCGCGATAAGATCTATAGGGTTTGCCGAGGCAAATTATGAGTTGGCATGGAGAGCTTTATGTGACAGGTACAACAATAAAAATATTCTGATACACAATCATTTAAGCGCTATTGTTGATTTACACCCAATTCAAAGGGTATCATACGGTTCCCTCAGGTATATGAGTGATGTAATTTACAAAAACTTAAGTGCACTCAACACTTTAGGTATATCCACAAGTGATTGGGATCCATTAGTGATATTTCTGGTCTCAGCAAAATTAGACCCTAAAACAAGGTCAAAATGGGAGGAATATAAAGGTAGTTTAACAAATTTACCTTCTTTAGATGACTATAGAAAATTTTTAGATATCAGAATTAATATTTTAGAGAGTTCTAGTAGTAATATTTCTAAATTTGAAAATAAAACAATTCAAAATAAAAATAATTATTTTAATAAAGAAAAACAATTTAAACAGACACAGTCATTCACCACTATTTCAAACAGTTCTCACGCTAGAGTTTGTACTGTCTGTAATCAATCTCATTTCATTTATCAGTGTCCCAAGTTCAACTCCATGAATGTAGATGATAGGCTTTGCGAAGTTTTGAAACACAAGTTGTGTCCTAACTGTCTTCGTAGTGGTCATAAACTTACCGAATGTTTCCTGAAAGGTTCATGCAGGATCTGTAAGGAAAAACATAACACCATTTTGCATAAAAATAATACAGTTAGTAACATAATACAAAAAAATACAGAATTACCTTCGAATCCCGTTAGTCTGTCAGCTGTCTCTTCGGGCCAAGTCCTTCTATGTACTGCGCAGGTTGAAGTCACTAACACACAAAACCAATGTACTTACCTTGCTCGAGTATTACTGGATACCGGAAGTCAGTCTTCATTTATGACTAAGAAACTGAAAGAAAAGTTAGGATTACATTCAGAAAAAATTCAGTTTAAAGTGTCTGGAATTAACAATATAGCTTGTCAAATCACAGAGCGATGTAAGTTTAATTTAAGATCTAAAGTTAGTCAATTTAATATTCAGGTTAATTGTTTAATTTTACCAACAATAACTGGTTACTTACCCAACGCACATGTCGATGTCAAAACGTTAGGACTGCCTGAAAATATTGCTTTAGCGGATCCAACATTTTTTGAGCCGTCTGAAATAGACATTCTGTTAGGCACAGATTATTTCTTTGAAATTATAAGTCCTAGTAAAATTACTTTAGGTCCTAACAAACCAATATTACAAAATAGCCAATTAGGATGGCTTGTAGCTGGTCCTACAGGGGAATATTGCAATAATCCATCAATTCAATGTAACTTTGTTCACAATGGGTCGGTCACTACAAGATCAACTTCAAATTTAGTATCACTACAAGATATTCATGATACAATTAAAAGGTTCTGGGAGGTGGAAGAATTACCCTCAGATTCTAATACACTAACAATCGATGAACAATTTTGTGAGTCACATTTCAAGGCCAATACTCGCCGCTTACCTAATGGTCGATTTTCAGTCAAAATACCTTTAAAAGAAGACCCAGCGCTGGCGTTAGGGAATTCATTTCCTATTGCAATGAAACGTTTGGTTAACCTAGAAAATAAATTACACAAAAACCCCAATATTAAAACCCAATACAGTAATTTTATAAATGAATATGCCAGGTTAGGTCATTTAAATGAAATCCAAAGTCCAAATTTTGGTGTCTACTTACCTCATCACGGTGTAATTCGTGAACAACACGAGACTACCAAGCTAAGAGTCGTATTTGACGCTTCTGTTAAAACTAGTAGTGGCAAGTCTCTCAATGACATCCAAGCTATAGGCCCTGTAGTACAAAGTAGTTTATTTTCAATTTTTGTTCGTTTTCGATTGCATAGATTTGTATTAACTGCAGATATCGAGAAAATGTATAGACAAATTGAGTTGGATGAATCACAGCGGCATCTGCAATTAATAGTTTGGAGAGATCAGGGTCAAAACTGTGATGTAGAGTATACACCAGCCAGCCAGCAGCCTATTCGAATACTACAGCTTAACACGGTGACATACGGCACAGCTTCGGCTCCATTTCTAAGTACTAGGTGTCTTGTACAGCTGGCAGAGGAATGTCAAAATAAAGTTATATCTAACGTCATTATCAACGATTTTTATATTGACGATCTAAATACAGGTGCCGCTACTGAGTCCGAACTAAAATACATATATTTAAATGTAACAAAAATTTTAAACTCTGCTTGTTTTCCGCTAAGAAAGTTCTGTACGAATAGTCCTAATTTGTTGCCCGAAAATTCAGACTCTACATTGTCTTTAGATTTTCACGATCAAGTTAACGTTTTGGGTTTGAAGTGGTCACCTAAAGCAGACACTTTACACTTTCCCAATGATATCGAAATTCCACCTACCATAACTAAAAGAACAATAATTTCCACAACCTGTAAACTATTTGATCCGTTAGGTCTTGTTTCTTGTTGCATTATCAAAGCCAAAATACTTCTTCAGCAATTATGGAGCATTAAGTTGGACTGGGACGATCCAGTGCCAGCTAACTATTGTAAAAAATGGTCAAACTTCATACAAAACCTTTCCAACTTGTCCAATATTATTTTACCTCGATATGTTTCAGGCAATTGTTCTGGAGGTCAATTTGTTGAGTTACATTGTTTCGTAGACGCTTCACAGCAAGCATACGGTGCATGTGTTTATATGCGTACACTCAACTATGAAGGCAACATTGTTGTAAAATTATTATGTGCCAAAACTAGAGTCGCTCCGATCAAAGCTCTTACTATTCCAAGGCTAGAGCTGTGTGCCGCACTGCTGGGAGCTCAACTGTCGCAAAGGGTGTTAAATTCAGTACCTTATGAAACAACAAAAAGATACCTATGGACTGACTCTACTGTTGTACTCGGTTGGTTAAAAACTTCAAATAAAACTTTACAAGTATTTGTCCGCAACCGAGTCAATAAGCTTAAAGTGCTAACTCCAAATTTCGAATGGAAGCATGTCCCCACTGAACTCAACCCGCAGACTTAGCTTCTAGGGGCATTGACCCACAGCATTTACAGTCAGCCACATTATGGTGGAACGGTCCTTCATTTTTAAAGGAAAATAAAGAAAGGTGGCCTATACAACCTTTAAACACACCTATAAACTTGCCCGAAACCAAAACCTTGGTAACCAATAATTCTATTATTAACAATGATAATTGTACAAATTTTATATTATTTGATAATTATTCTAATTTCATTAAATTAAAACGAGTCTATGCCTATGTGTTACGTTTTGTCAACAATTGCAATAAAAATAAGTCAAAGTTATCAGGACCTCTTCAAGTAGATGAACTTGAACATTCTTTATTACTTTTAATTAAGCGCAGTCAACAAGAGTCTTTTCCTCAAGATATTGAAACCATACAGACTCACAAAAAATTACATCATAAGAGTAAATTACTTCCTTTAAATGCTTTTATAGATGCAATGGGCATATTGAGAGTAGGTGGTCGCATTAAACATTCTGACAGTCAATATGACAAAAAACATCCAATATTATTAGACTCTAAACATGCTCTGATGAAACTAATAATGAAGAATGAACATTTTCGTTTGTTCCATGCAGGTCCACAACATCTGTTATCGTCAGTGCGAGAGAGATTCTGGCCTATAGGAGGTAGGAACTTGGCTCGTACTGTCACTAGGAAGTGCATTGTATGTACACGAATGAAAGGTCAAACATTACAACCTATTATGGGTGATTTACCAAATGTTAGAGTTACTCCAAACTTCCCTTTTCATTCGTGTGGCACAGACTTTGCAGGGCCATTCATGATTTCATCTAAGAAAGGAAGAGGGAACCGTATTAGTAAAGCCTATTTATGTTTATTTGTGTGCCTAACCACAAAGGCTCTACATTTAGAGCTCGTTAGCGACCTTACAACTGAAGCGTTCATATTGTGCCTGCGTAGATTTGTATCACGCCGAGGCAAACCCTATTCCATGTATTGTGACAATGGCAAAAACTTTGTCGGTGCTAACAACGAGTTAGGGAAAATATTACAATCCAGCCGTCAGTCAATCTCGGATTACGCAGCCGCTGAGGAAATCAAATTTATATTTAGCCCTGCCTATTCACCACACTTTGGTGGTATTTGGGAGGCTGGGGTAAAATGCGCAAAATTTCATCTTAAACGCGTAGCCGGGACTACCCCTCTAACGTTTGAGGAGTTAGCGACGTTATTTACGCAGATCGAAGCAATCCTTAACTCCCGTCCTATAACACCTATTTCATCAGATCCATCTGACCTGAACCCTTTAACTCCAGGACACTTCTTAGTTGGCCGCCCGCTAATGTCAGTTCCTTCACTACCGGTCACTTCACTAAGACCAGACAGGTATCGACGCATAGAGCAGCTTCGACAACATTTTTGGGAAAGATGGCGCCTAGAGTTTATGGCAGAGCTACAGAACAGAACAAAATGGCGAAGAAATCAAACTCAACTTCAAGTCGGAGACCTGGTTGTGCTAAAGGAAGATAATGTCATGCCCCTACACTGGCGAATGGGTCGCGTCACCAAACTATACCCGGGAAATGACGGCGTATGCAGAGTTGCAGATGTCTACACTTCAAAGGGCACAATCAAACGAGCCGTCAACAAAATGTGTCCCCTACTAATTGATGAAGACGAAAAAAGAAGTCCTATGTCTTCACTGCCAAACCAAACCACATCAATTTAGAAACGGAAGTTTCAACGCCGCGCAGGATGTTCGCGCTGCAAGCTGGCCCACCGACGTAGGCGGTGCGGGGGGAGGAGGCGCAATGGCCCCTGCACCCGCGCATCGAGACAGGACGCCACCAGCTACGGTCGAAGCCAAACGTGCATAAATTATTGTCCAGTCTATGCTATGCATTCTATGGAAAGTTTCACTGTCTAATAAACAAGTCAATCACAAATACTTTCGTTTAACTCATAAACAGTGTGAAAAAATACAAAGTTTATTCTACGCCTCTGCCCAAGCTTGAATTTGCAAAAACTATTTTTACTATTTAGGAAAAAAATATAAAATAACATTAATAGTAAATGAATATTTACCAAATTAGCCATTACATATTTCGTCTTCATATAATACGCGGAGCGCACTGGGAAATCTTACAATGCCACTATAAATTATTTGCCTAAATTTACATGGGTGCTAATTAAACAGACTACTTTTTAATAGCATTACTCGCCTCTAAAAATCTACATTGCCTTCTAAATTACTAAGTCAGCCACAATTTACAGCCACTAAAAATATGTTGTTACATGATGCTTTTGTTATATAACGTTTGGAATTATCATCCAATTTCGACTATTTAGATCCTACTAATATTATAAACGCGAAAGTTTGTACGGATGGATGTTTGTTACTCTTTCACGTAAAAACTACTGAATGGATAAATATGAAATTTAGCGGAGTGATAGTTTATAGTCTGGAATAACACATAGGATACTTTTTATCACGATATTCCCACGAAATTTAGAATAACGTGGGTGAAACCGCGTGTAACAGCTAGTATTTAATAACGCGGCTTACTCACGGTACACGGTCCGACTAGTTTCGGACTCGTCTGGAGTCCATCATGAGTCACAAGTCTGAAACTAGTCGGACCTATCCGACCGTGTATCGTGAGTAAGCCGCGTTATAAAATATCTAATTAAAATGTCTCACGTAAGTTTTATGAAATTAATTTCGATTATGGCGCTTCCCCGTATGGGAACATCACTGCGCTCGCTCGACTCGTGCATGCGATAAATGCGGCCTAACATTAACCTAACTCAAATTTAACTACTACGCTTTCTATAGAATTAGAAGCTTTTATTTTTATTTATTGTATAGAATTAACGCCTAAATCTATTCTATAGAAAGCGTAGTAGTTAAATTTGAGTTAGGTTAATGTTAGGCCGCATTTATCGCATGCACGAGTCGAGCGAGCGCAGTGATGTTCCCATACGGGGAAGCGCCATAATCGAAATTAATTTCATAAAACTTACGTGAGACATTTTAATTAGATATTTTATAACGCGGCTTACTCACGATACACGGTCGGATAGGTCCGACTAGTTTCAGACTTGTGACTCATGATGGACTCCAGACGAGTCCGAAACTAGTCGGACCGTGTACCGTGAGTAAGCCGCGTTATTAAATACTAGCTGTTACACGCGGTTTCACCCACGTTATTCTAAATTTCGTGGGAATATCGTGATAAAAAGTATCCTATGTGTTATTCCAGACTATAAACTATCACTCCGCTAAATTTCATATTTATCCATTCAGTAGTTTTTACGTGAAAGAGTAACAAACATCCATCCGTACAAACTTTCGCGTTTATAATATTAGTAGGATCTAAATAGTCGAAATTGGATGATAATTCCAAACGTTATATAACAAAAGCATCATGTAACAACATATTTTTAGTGGCTGTAAATTGTGGCTGACTTAGTAATTTAGAAGGCAATGTAGATTTTTAGAGGCGAGTAATGCTATTAAAAAGTAGTCTGTTTAATTAGCACCCATGTAAATTTAGGCAAATAATTTATAGTGGCATTGTAAGATTTCCCAGTGCGCTCCGCGTATTATATGAAGACGAAATATGTAATGGCTAATTTGGTAAATATTCATTTACTATTAATGTTATTTTATATTTTTTTCCTAAATAGTAAAAATAGTTTTTGCAAATTCAAGCTTGGGCAGAGGCGTAGAATAAACTTTGTATTTTTTCACACTAAAACCTTACACACATTAAAACCTTAAATTATGTGTAAAGTTGATTCGCGGGTTTAATGGGTTATGTTTAATAGTGCTCTTTGGGCTTTTCTTAGGCAGAATTGGGTATATGACAAATTTTTTTTTATTTTATATTTAAATAGTTTATCGCCGAAAAACTCTCCATACAATACGGTACTGAGCTGTGACGTCACGACTGAATCATACTAAAATTGTGTGGGCGTTTGGATATAATATATAATAGCTACGTAGATAATGCGTTTACATGCATACTGTCATAGTAAAAATTGTTATATTTAATGTCAGTAAGCTATTTTAAAAATTTAAAAAGATATTTTAAATTTAAAGATAAGATATTTAAAAATTTAACATATATTATAATAAGATTTTGCTTCTTTTTTTAAGTTTTCAAATCTATATAATTTCGATATTAAATTCAAAACTATATTTTTCAAAACATCGTACCTGTCAAAATAACTAATATTTTATGAATAAATGATAAAAACTTGCATTTTTTAAATGGTGTCATCTACCCAATTGTATTTGTTTTGTATAATCTTCCCCAGGAAGTAATACAGTAGGAGATAACTGATTGACATAAAGAGTAATAAGTGTTTTTATACTGTAGTTTACTATAAGACGGAGGGCTTTAAAAATGTAAATTTTTACGCGTTCTACTTGCGACTTTGTTGATGTGCTGTTTGAAATGAAGAAAATTTTCAAAAATTACTCCAAGATATTTTTTGTGGTTTCAAGTGTTGGACAAGAGCGGTTACAAAGTGATGGTTTAGGACAGGAGTGAGCAATTATTTTAATATGGCTAGGTATTTGGTTATGTTTTATTTCTGTTATTATGGGTAATTTACTTCGTTTTGGAAGCGTTTAGAGTTAGTGTGTTATTTATTAACCGTAGCATAATATCGTTCAGCCTTTTTTGAGCTGTAGTTTTTATGGCTTCCCATGATTAAGCTGCGAAAGTCAAAACCGTGTCTTCTGCGAAAGTGTCTTGTGCCATGGTGTAGTTCGGCTTGTGGTAGTTCGTTTATATATACGACAAATGAGGAGTGACTTTACAAAAGGGGATATCTACATCTTATCATTGCAAAAGGGGGATATTAAATTTTTTGTTTATTTTGTACCACTAAATTAGAAAGCCAAATATATTTTTATATGCCCTTTTAATAATCTTAATAATACTTTTCGAACTTTTACCTGCATTGAATTGGCCTGTATCGTCTGTAACGTCTTTTTATTTTTTTGATAAGTTTATGGTACAAGGTGTCTTAAATATATAAAATAATTTTAAGGGTTCAGTTCAGGGTGTTTTTTTAAATCTTTGTGCATTTTTTCTCTGTTACGCGTGTAACGCAATAAATAAATAGGCCATGCGTGATCCATGGTGTCTGTTTAAGGGTCCAATAAGGTCAAAAATAATACAACCGTATCCAGGATCAAATTCAGCTTAAACTCTATTGCATGATTGTTAAACTTCACTGTGCGATTTAATTCGACGCATACGCCATCTATTGGCAGCTATGAGAAACTTAGAACTAATACACATTAAGTTAGTTTGAGGTTGGACAGTGTCAGAATGCGCTCAGTCCTAGTAATGTTCACTGTTGCAGTATTTTTGTTATCCATGGCTTGGTGTGGATCTATATTTGAGAAATCAAGTTCGGAAATCCTTTTGTCAAACCCAGTGTAATACATTTTTGATTTAGATATGTTTGAATGATTGCGACTGCCGCGGTATTAAGGAAAAAATAGGTAGCTGTGTGGTCATTTATGTTGGTGTCGAATATCTTAGTGGCGAATGGTAATTTTGTTCTCAGTATAACATGGTCTAGACACGCCTCGAACCGTGTGTAGGCAATTGGGTACATGACAAATTTTTTTTTATTTCATATTTAAATAGTTTATCAACAGTAAATAAATATTGCAAAAGTAACAGTATGTTTACAATCAATAGTTTTCTAGATACAGCGATGTGCTCGAGGAGCCGCTGCGAGTCGCCGAAAAACGCTCCATACAAAACGGTACTGAGCTGTGACGTCACGACTTGTGAATCATACTAAAATTGTATGGGCGTTTGGATAAAATATATAATAGCTACGTAGATAATGCGTTTACATGCATACTGTCATAGTAAAATTGTTATATTTAATTTCAGTAAGCTAATGATATTTAAAAATTTAACATATACTATAATAAGTTTTTGCTTCTTTTTTTAAGTTTTCAAATCTATATAATTTTGATATTAAATTCAAAACTATATTTTTCCAAACATTGTACCTGTCAAAATAACTAATATTTTATAAATAAATTATAAAAACTTGCATTTTTAAATTGTGTCATCTACCCAATTAGTGTCATATCTTCCAATATCCTTCAAAAGTTCAGGTAGTGAGGTATTCCAAGGCGTGTGAATCAACCACGTTTATGATCGAAATCGAATGAAATATATTATTTAAGGAACCTATGAGTGGTTTATAATCGTCCCGGCCAAATCATAGAATTGCTCATGTCATGAAATGCTCTACCATATCCTGAAATGTCGTATTTTCTCATTCAAATAATTATTATCATTCAAATTCAAATATTTATTTTTCAACATTGACAATTACTTTTGTGTTATCGACGTCAAATAAAGCACGGCTCTACCACCCTTCTCAACCGTATTAGGACCACTGATATGGCCAGGCCACATCATGATGAGAACGAGAGTCGATAATTTCATGAAACGCGACCATTTCATGATGTGGGCAATTCTACACAATGGCAACGACATATACACAACACAGAACCTCAGAACCTTTGATATCTGGTTTCATTGCCAGCCTTTGTTACATGGTGTGCCAGCTACCTAAGTATATTTTTACGAATTGATCTGATGTTTTGCGTAAGTACTTTTAGGTTTCGTCGGAATATTTTAACAATTTAAGGCAGTTTTCCGCTGAGCACGGGTATGAACTTGATACAGTCTATGTTAGTTGTGGTTTTATATAGACGATCTACTATAAATTAGTTAAAGTGTAGATTGTTATATAGTATAGATGTGTTCGGAATATTTCTAATCGGAGTAATTTCTGCATGCAAGTGATAAAGGACCGACAAACGTAGTGAAGTAATAGCCACACAGTAGACAGATTCCCTGCAGATTTCAATAAGTTTAACATGAAATTACTTGCTTGTCCCCCCCGAGAGATTAACTGGAAGGCAAACATAGATTTGAAATAAAATAAAGATAAATGTGATTATATGATAACACATAAATATAATAATTGTACGAATGTACTGCTGTATTGACGATCCACAATAATTCACATGTATAAAAATTTATTGCGCAATCTCTAACATGTGTGATACAAATACAGGTATTATGATTGCAGTCTTACATTGTAGGTTTGAGCTTATTGATATTGAAAGAAAATAACGAAAACTAATAATTACTCTGAAACAAAGAACAAACGAATTATTAGGAGATATTTTCGAAACTAGTCGTTGCACTTGAAATAATACTTTCATCAGATTTTCAGACTTTAGTTGGCATTCTGGTACTGTCTTCGTATGTGCGTCTTCCGAAACAGTACCCTGGCGTTCGGGTATCCAGCAATATCTCGCTAGGTAGTAGGTCTGAGGTAATTGTAAGGTAATAATAACGCCTACTAGTAGGCGTTGCAAAAAAGACGAATTAGAAGCTTTCTTTTCCCGTGGCTTAGTTTTTAAAATTAGAAGTTTGATCACGTGGCCTTACAAGACTTTGTGGCTTGACTTATAATTTCCCTTTTAATATTATTAGTTTAAAACATTAAAACACAACCGAGCAGTGTCCTAGTTATATTATGAATGCAGTCTAAATCAATCAATACCGATTATTCACCATATTAAGTACTTAGTGATTTATACCTTTTGTAAATATTCATGCTTAAATATTACTAATGATATAGACAAATGAGAATGAAACCTAAATGCAGATTGTTATCGGCGGCCCTAAATACAGATTGTTACATGATCTAGCCAGTGCAACAGTTATGTATTAGGTCTTTACCTATGAAATTGCCGTTTTTCACGAAATAAATGAAGCGTAATTTTTTTTTCATATATTTTTTATTTCTATTAATCAAAATAATCACCCATGCAATCAATGCATCTTTGCCAATGCATTGGTAGCTTATTGATGCCTTTCTTGAAGAAATCAGCTGGACGGGAGGCAACAAATTCTTCAAAGGCATTTTGTACTGCCTCTCGGGTATTGAATTTTTTTCCCGCCAAGAAGTTATCCAAATTCTGGAAAAAGTAGAAGTCTGTAGGCGCAAGGTCTGGTGAGTACGGCGGATGACGGAGAACTTCCAACCCCAACTCTTGTAGCTTGGAGACCGTCTGCTGTGCAGTATGAGGTCGCGCGTTGTCGTGCAGGAGCAGTGGAGCCGAACGATTGACCAAGCTGGTTGGAGACGTGCGAGCTTCTCCATCATTGTGTTCAGTTCTTCACAGTACACATCTGCAGTAATGCTTGTCCCGTTTGGCAAGAAGCTGTGATGAATTACACCCGCGTTAGACCACCAAACAGTGACCATCACTTTTCTAGGGGTAAGTTTTCGTTTAGGGCATTGTTTGGGTGCTGAACCAGGGTCCAACCAACTTGCTGAGCGCTTACGATTGTCAAACAGGATCCATTTCTCGTCACAAGTAACAATGCGGTCCAGAATTCCTTCATTTGTATGCCTGCTGAGCAGTGCAAGGCACGTCTCCACGCGTACTTCGCGCTGGCGGTCATTGAGTTCGTGGGGTACCCATTTGTCAAGCTTTTTTACCTTGCCACTTTGACGCAAATGGACCAATATTGTTTTGATGCTAACGTCGAAAGCTGCTGCTAATTCAGCCGTGGATTGAGTTTCATCAGCTTCCACAATTGCCTTTAATTCGTCATTGCCGACCAAAGTTTTCGGACGACCACGGGGTTCATTTTTCAGGTCAAAATTTCCAGAACGGAAGCGGGTAAACCAATAACGGGTGGTGCGTTCGTTTGTAGTGTTCGCTCCGTAAACGTCGTTGATGTTGCGTGCCGCTTGTGCCGCTTTGCTGCCACGACGGTACTCATACTCCATAATTACTCGAATTTTTAACTTATCCATGATGACGAAAAATGTTCGCATGCGTCGAAAACAAAACACTAACTATTAAACAAATGACGATTTTAGAAAAAGAATTCCATGTTTGTCAAATAAAATTAATTTGAAATTAGAATTATCAGTCAAAAAAAAATTTTTCATTTGAAATGGCCAGTACGGCAAAACGGCAGTTTCATAGGTAAATACCTATTATTTCAACATAAAATCAGTCAGAAAATAATATGAAGCATCGACTAAATATAGGTATATGTGACGGTATATATATATATGTGACGGTTGTCTATTTCGACCTCTTTTGTCAGTAAATTTTATTTTTTTTGTCGTTCCCGACGTAATTTTAAACTAGGAATTACGTAGTGTCGGAGAACGGCAATGTTTTGATTTGACAAGTCAGTCACGAAATATTATCCATCAAAGCAACTTGAATCTATTTATTTATTATTGTTTCTGAGTTTATTATTCAAAATTACATAGTTAAGATATTTTATTATCTACAATCAAAGTTTTTTTTTAAGAAACCTATAATTTATTTTTACGTTCACGAGTGTGCGTAGCCAAAATTTTTGGTAAGGATTCTCATTCATTAAAATTTTATTTTATTGTTATTTTTTCTTTTCAGATCAAATTTAATTGTATTAATATTTCTGTTCTATTTTGTGTGACTATTTTTTATTTCAATTTTGTTTATATTTTTCTGTTTGTATTTACAGGCATTTTTGTATATTTTTAATTTTACCGAAAAAATAAACATAGAAGAGAGTTTTGGTGTTTTACTGGTACTACGTTACATACTGGCGCCCGAATATTCAAACGTAGTTTATGGAGAAGAGAGGAGGAACTATATCAACAGAAGAATTGCAACATTAAAAATAATTTTTTTATAATTATTATTGAGGTCAGGCATAAAACTTTATTTGTTACCATTTTCAATCATTAACATTCACTATAATATATTTATATATATATATCTACTATAATATATCAAAATACTGCTAAATTATTCAGACATTTAAGTTTCTTTAGTTTCTTTCGTTATAATATCCTTGAAGAAATTTTCTGAAGACACAACATTCTATAACCCAGTAATTTCACTATTTAAATAACATTTTCTATTCATTTTCATCACTTGAAAATACGTATATTTTTAAGGCTCTATTCTGCATAACGACTATTAACAAATTTGTTTCACTTTAACATTTTTTTTTTGATTTTGCAATGAATTTTTCACAATTAAATAAACCTGAAATAATTTATGAATTAAAAATCAGAAATATAAATTTTTCTTCGACGCAATCTGTAGACGAACTACGATCATTATTATTAAATATTAATGTAGATTCTGAAACAGAAATTTTACAAAATAGCCCTGAAGAATTTTCAGAAGATATTAATACCATTAAAAAAAATTTAAAACTTGTTGAAGCTTGTATAAACTCTTATCCTATTAGGAAACAAAAAATTTCACCTTATTTAACTCATATAAGAACAAGATTAGGCCTCATTGACATTACATCAGATTTATCTTCAGAGCAGTTAGATTTAATAAATTCATGTTGGAATGATTTAACTCAATTAGACTCACGTTTTAAAAATTTGGAAAAATCACCAACACATTCCACATATCATTCCGCAGAATCTATACAAAATATTAATCTACAACCCCTTTCTTTTTTCGAAGCATTAACTGATAAGGTCAGTAAAATTACAGAAAATCGAACTAACAATGATTTAAAAAGATTTATTTATAAAGGTGAAGGTTGTCCAAAGGATTTTATTCAAAAACTTGAAGAATTTTCACAAATAAAAAATATTTCTGAAAAATCTTTATTCTCACATATTTATGATATTTTATCTGGATCTGCTCTTGATTGGTTTAGAGCTAGAAAGTCGACTATTAATGACTGGTCATCTTTCCGATCGGCATTGTTGAATGATTTTGCAATTACCGATTACGATTATAAACTAAAAAAAGTAATCGATGCTCGTAAACAAAAACATAATGAGAGAATTATCATCTACTTTGCTACAATGGAATCTCTTTTTTCAAAGCTCTTGGAACCAATGTCCGAAAAAGAAAAAATTAATACTCTTGTTAGAAATCTTAAACCTGAATTCACATTACGTCTTTCACCTACTGATTTACATACTGTAAATTCCCTCTTGGAATCATGCAAATTTACAGAAAGCATTCTCCAAGTTTCTAATAATACATCTTACTACTCTTCATCATCACCACCAGATCATTATCATTCTTTTCCTATTCCTTCTACATCAAATTCTAATAACAAATCGTATAATAATACTCTACTTTCACATAATCAACCATATATTCCTGAATTTCCTTTTAAAGCTTGTACATATAATTCCATAGCAGCTGTAGCTAATCCATTACCTAATACTGTAGCTGCAATTAATAAAAATCAGAATTTTTATAAATTCACTTGCCCACGTTGTAGATCTAATACACATTTATTAAAAGACTGTACTAACACTAATATAGTGTGTTTTCGTTGTGGAAAAAAAGACTTTATTACTAGTAAATGTCCTAATTGTAATAAGTCGATTTCAAAAAACTAAATTACGAGGAGTGCATAAACAAAAATAATGGTATTAAATCATCAAATTTTGACAAAAAAGATTGGGATACATGGTTAAAAACTTTAACAATTTTTTTTAAAGTTTCAAATAAAGTTTCACCATTAATTTACGATTTAGTGGATATGAATAATAACCCATTAGGTCGTTGGCATATCGGAGACATTAAACCTCTACCGCGTTTAACTTCTTCTTTGAGTGACTAGATTGGTTGTTACCAATTACTTTATATGAATTCATATATAATTATTGCTAATTATCTCACGGCGAGCATAAGCCGATTCTTTTTGTCTTATTTTTTTTTCTATGCACCTCATTATCGTTTGGCTATACCATTAACATTGACGTTGGTCAAAACTTATAATTAATTATCATCATCGTAGTATTAGGTTAACTTATTGTGTAATTTATTTAATATTTGCAATTCTAGGAGTGTAAACTCTTATTTTCAATATCTGTATTATACTTTATAGTATAATTTGTTAAATGTTATCAATGTTTTTTTTCTCAATTTTTTTTCAAGCGGTTTGCAACTTGTAAAATTAAGCCTTCTGCACGAGCGTTTATTAAGGTAACTCGTTAAACTAAACCATACCTATGTGTATTATTTATACGCTTGAATCACTTTCCCGTGAGAATTATTTTCATATGTTTATTACATAAGTATTTTAATTACTTCACAAAAGACCCTTGGATTTTATTTAAAAGTCAATGTTTCACGACTGGCTATGATTTTCTTTTCTTTCCGGCATATTTATTTCAGTCTTTAACTGAAACTTGTTTATAGTAATCACCGTGCGGGAGTTAGCGACACGTTAAAGAAGCCATAAGCTATTAATATTTTCAGCGGATGGCAACTATTAAAGCCTTTTGCCGTTGCGTCCAACTCTGTTGAGTTGACTTATTTAGGATACGATTCCTCATAAGCAACTCTAACTGCATGATGTTTTATTTCCAGTAGTTGGAATAAGACTAGTATGAAAGAGAATGTATGTTGTAATTATAATGTACGTTGATGGAGTTGAACGATGTATATTAACATTGTATATTCCAGGAACATGTTTAAAATTTTATCATTCATGAACCATGTAATTTAAGATAATTATTTAGGATTTTTTTTTTCTCTCTCTCGTCTGTTTTGTTTTCTTTTTCTATTAAATAACTTGTTGATATGCAATATATCAGTATTATTTTTTTTTTTTCATATATACAGGATGTTTTTTCAGAAAAATTCTTCTATAGGATGTTAATATTAATTTTCATTTTGCTTTTAATTATTATTTTTTTTTGATTGTTCTTTCATTTAGCAGATTAAATATTAAAATTCGATATGTATATGCGGTTTATTTTGATTTGGTTTGAATTTGAAATTTTACTAAAAAAAATCTTTCAGATTTTTTTTTTTTTCCCGGCCCCCGGGGTATTGTGACGGTTGTCTATTTCGACCTCTTTTGTCAGTAAATTTTATTTTTTTGTCGTTCCCGACGTAATTTTAAACTAGGAATTACGTAGTGTCGGAGAACGGCAATGTTTTGATTTGACAAGTCAGTCACGAAATATTATCCATCAAAGCAACTTGAATCTATTTATTTATTATTGTTTCTGAGTTTATTATTCAAAATTACATAGTTAAGATATTTTATTATCTACAATCAAAGTTTTTTTTTAAGAAACCTATAATTTATTTTTACGTTCACGAGTGTGCGTAGCCAAAATTTTTGGTAAGGATTCTCATTCATTAAAATTTTATTTTATTGTTATTTTTTCTTTTCAGATCAAATTTAATTGTATTAATATTTCTGTTCTATTTTGTGTGACTATTTTTTATTTCAATTTTGTTTATATTTTTCTGTTTGTATTTACAGGCATTTTTGTATATTTTTAATTTTACCGAAAAAATAAACATAGAAGAGAGTTTTGGTGTTTTACTGGTACTACGTTACAGGTATACAAAATATGACATGTCGTCATAGCGAAAAAATTTTATTTATTGATTTAAATAAATTTATAACTAAGCCTTATACGACCAATGATAGGTACAATTTGTACAATTATGACTTGCGACAGATAGCATACTCGCTATCATACATTTGATACATAACAGTCAATTCGTTGACTACAACCGGTGCTTCTATTGTGCAGTCACTTTATACTTTTACTACTTATGAGTAAGGTCATTCCAATATTCAAAGCAGGTAGTATGACCCTAATAATTCTAGACCTATATCTATACTACCCACAATCAGTAAGATTTTCGAAAAATTAATTTTAAGTCAATTACTTGCTCATTTTTATGGTAATAGTTTAATGAATTTTAACCAATTTGGTTTCACACGGGGTCGCTCAACAACCGATGCCGGTGTTGAGCTCATAAAACACGTATTCAGCGCCTGGGAGGAGTCGTGTGATGCTATTGGTGTCTTTTGTGACTTAACCAAGGCGTTCGACTGTGTGGATCATACTCTACTCATGAAACTGCACCATTACGGCATAAAAAACCGAGCGCTTGCCTTGATTAAATCATATATTTTTAATAGAAAACAGAAAGTTGCAATAAATGGAGAAAAATCATCAGGATCGGCAGTGACAATAGGTGTGCCCAAGGGCTCAGTTCTTGGTCCATTCCTATTTTTAGTATATATCAATGACTTGCCATCGGTCATTAAGAATCAATGCGAGGTCTTATTGTTTGCTGACGATACTTCCTTCTTATTTAAAACCAAAAGACAAGAAACTGACTATCGAGCAGTAAACCAATGCATCTCCAACACAGAGAAGGGCTTCTCAGCTAATAATTTGCTCCTCATTAAAAAAAAACTAAATGTGTTAAGTTTACATTGCCAAATGTCAAACAGGTAAACACAAACATTGTAGTTAAGAGCCAGGAACTGACTTCTGTAAACTCAACTGTATTTCTGGGCATAACCTTAGACGCCAAACTTCAGTGGGGACCGCATGTTGATGGTTTAGCGAAAAGGCTTGGCTCTGCCGCAAATGCTGTTAAAAAAATGAGACAAATTTCAAATGAAACAACTGCTCGTTTAGTCTATTTCGGTTACTTCCATAGCCTCATGACGTATGGCATTCTGTTGTGGGGGAGTGCTGCCGACATCGATACTATATTTATCAGCTTTATCTTTTAGAATCTATCAGCTCGGTCGAAGGGGGTTAGAAGTGAATTTAAGGAAATAAATATTCTTACTTTCCATTCACAATATATTTTAGAAAATATAATATATGTAAAAAAGAACATAGCCTTGTTCAAAAGAAAAAAAAATATGCACAATGTTAACACAATAAGAAATAATATGCTGGCAGCTCATAATAGTAGGCTTCATAAAGTCACTTAGGTACTCATTCATGGGTCAATGTATACGCTTTTGTAATAATTAGGTTCCTAAGGATATCCAAGGTCTTCCTATTGACAAATTCAAGGAAACTATAAGGCACAAGTTGTGTGCTAGAGCATATTATAAACTATCCGATTATTTGGATGATAAAAGCCCTTGAGTATAATCTCCTCATTAACAGGACTTTACTAGTATATGAGTTCTTCGTCCCGATGAATATCTAAAGCGTCATTGTCACTAAAGTATGTCTTCTTATGGTAGCGTCGGGTGACGGGTCGCTCACTTCCCTCTAATATGGTTGAGGAGGGCGATGGCTGGATCCCGCGTTAACTCGTGAACGGGTGCCGTTTGAGGGTGTTCGTCGTTTGGATACTTGTAGGGGGGGAGACTCGCCGAGCTAACAGATGCAGATAAGAATAATTTTGTATAGACATAAAGAGACTCTATAAATTTATTTTGAAAAAATTATACCCGTGAAGTTTCTTGCCAGTTCTTCTTCACGAAGATTTTTCCGAACTGGTGGTAGAGTCATGTTTTATTTGACGTCAATAAGAACAAGCTATTGTCTATATAGAAATAAATTTTCATTTCATAAGTAAACTTTGCCTAAATTGTAATTAACAAAATATCTAGAATTTTCATGTTTGTATGAATTTGGCATGAATAAAGTATTATTATCATTCCTACATTTACCTTGTTATAAACTCTACACATATACAAACAAATTAAAACAGGATTGAGGGGCTGCTCCGACTCGCATCTAAGTATTTAGAAAAAAAATATGCAAAATAAACAAGTTTTATTTCGTCAAGTAAATTTTGTTACTGAGTAGGTAAATGAACTTTGGAAAATTAGCATTTTTATATCTTTTATATGAATTTTAATAAGATGGTAAGCAGGTCAAGACGACCTGATTGTAAATAACGCACAGTTTATTTGGCTGTCAAATTTTAAAACGATTTTTGTGAATTTATAATTTATATGTACGTAAGCTGCCAATATGTAAACATTTATTTAATAATGAGGTCTCAGATTCCTCGCTCATCCCTGGTGCAGAGAGTCGGACAGTTTTACATCTTCTCTTCTCATTCTCGCACACCGCAGCACTGGTGGACATGTAACTTTATGAGTCGTTAAATGACTTTGTACGTGGATTACATATAAACGATCTAATTTGTCACTGAATTGGGTATTCTGAATGTAATTACATTTGTTATATTTCATTCAATCATAACATTAAAAAAATATTTATTAAGTCATAGACCAATGCTTAAGTCGGCTGTAAAAATAAAACAAAAACACCCATAACATTAAAAAAATACACACCAAGTAATATACAAGTACCTAGCCGGATTACTTTCAATTTTTATATAAGACAGCCGAATCAAGACATTTTCTATGATCACGTGACGTATAGCTTTTTTCGTACCTAACATGGCATCAAAAGAAACGAGTCCCATCTCAACCCCAGTGAATTTTGACAGAAGAAAAAAGACCTTACCGGTTCTACCCAAAGACTTATAAACGGAAGCAGACATAATTATATCTAGGCACATATGCATGTGTAAAGTATTGTCACTAGTCCTTTCTTTCCTTGCTGATACAACAATATATATATATATATATATATATATATATATATATATATATATATATATATTATATCTGATAAGTTACCGTGTCGCCAATTTCGAAGAAAATCTACGAAAATTATTTTTACCATCCACTTCCATCAATAAAAAAGAATGTGTACTATTTAATTTCTTAAATGTTGTTATTAGTTTTATATAAAATAATAGACTTAATAGAATTAAAGTCTTTTAATTCTAACCTCAAAAGTGATGCTTTTCGTATTTCATTTAGCTCTATATAAATGAACCAGGAGTTGGTTTAATTTTGCAAGATTTGTGTACATTGATTGATTTGATTGACAAGTTGGGCTAATATACCTAAGCGATATAATGAACAAGTCACCTCAGTTTTTAAATAAACTACTTTATTTGATGTTTTAATTAGTATTTTAGGTAGAATATAAGATAGTTACCGATAGAGGGCCTTGACTTATAGAATCTTTTTTTTTTAAACAGCAATTTAACGATGCCGAACTTTGACTCGCTTGCCAAATATAAAAATCTTAAAAAAGAATAAAATAAATTTAAAATAAAATGTGTATCATACATTAATATGTGTTTGTTTATATGAACTCGATAACTTTTGAAACTAACTTAATGTAAGAAATTATTTCACTATTACAAAGCTCTTCATCAACATTTGTCACAAAGATCCCATAGATCTTGACCTAAGCTGGTGACACCACGCGGGAACTTAAGTAAAGAAGAAGTATTTACAAATACGCTGGTGGCCTTAGCACAGATTATAAAACATGTCACTCCGTACAAAAATGGCGTCCCCGCCTTTTTAACTAAACCTCTCTCGACGCGCTGACGACTGTACCTACACAAACATGAACTCAACGCGGTCGCGAAAGGGCTGGTTTACACGCGTTATGCGGTTAAGTTGGTAACTAAATTTTAAGTTAAAAATTACATGTAAACAGTCAGATAAGTGACAAGTGGTAACTTAAAATTTAGTACAAAAGTGATTAAGTAGATTAGGATTCGTTCTATTTTTCGTATAAGTAGGTGGGCGGGGTTCTCATCTAACACGTTTGGACGTGAGTTTTTAGTTAAGTGCATAAGTTGACAAAGCGGGTGGCGGCAAGAGCTCGTATTTATTTCACATTAACTTCGTTTTTCAAAATGTCGGAGTGGAGTTTAGTTTCAACTTTAATATTTGTTGAAGAATATTTAAAATAGGAATGCTTGTGGATTAAACGAGATAAAAAATTTAGAAAAAAATATATTCTTATAGAGATTTTAATTACCGAAACAAATTCTTCTCTGAATTTGTCCAAAATCTCGTTTACCACACTAGGTACAGAATTGACGAATTCCTTGACATTCATTACTGTTCATCTTCATTGAAGCTTAACTACTTAATCCGTTTGGACACACAAGTGACATCAAGTAGGTAACTTAAAATTTAGTTAACAACTTAACTACTTAATACGTGTAAACAGCGCATAATAGCTGGCTTACACGCGTTCAGTGGTTAAGTTGGTAACTAAATTTTAAGTTAAAAGTTGCGTGTAAACAGTCAATTAAGTGACAAGTGGTAACTTAAAATTTAGTACGCAAGTGATTAAGTAGATTAGGATTCGTTCTATTTTTGTATAAGTAGGTAATAATCCGTTTGGACACACAAGTGACATATAGTAACTTAAGTTACCAACTTAACTCCTTAATACGTGTAAACCGCGCATAAAGGCGCGAGCGTATTTAGTAAATTGAGAAACAAACGCGGCCGGGAGGTACCTATTTAGTACATAGAGAGACAAAGCTCTGGATATTTAGTGGATACGTAAATTTCATACGTATATTTTGCGTCACACGAGTTCAACGATATTGTGCAAGATCTGTAATTAGTTGCTTTACTAAATGTTCTGTAGTTAATTTTTTAATATTTCGTGTTAAAAATGAACAAATATTTTCCTCTTTATAAATATGGCAAAAATAAACTCCTTAAACCTTGTTTTTGCATTAACTTTCTTAAAAACGTCGCGATGGAGACCAAATTTTTGAGGGTCGTGAGTCAGGAGCTTAAATTGACAACTATATTCCGCTATTTTACTTTAATAAAATTATTGGAGCCAATAATAGCTTTCCTATGTCCTACTAATCTATTTTCTAACAATAATACATCATGAGAGACTCATATATAAGATTATCTTTGCACGGGACATCTACATGAAAGTTGAAAAAAAAATTAGACGAATTCCATCAATAAATTCGCTATGAAAAGAATCTTTCAATATTTTATCACGAAATTCCTTCAGTATCAAAAGCACGGGTTAAACCAGAAACAAATAGCCTGTAATATAATTAAAATAATAAATCCCCAGACAAACACACCAACTGTATGGTCCCAAAGTAAGCAGAGCTTGTGTTAGGGATGACCATACAGCGAACTGGGGGGAGCCATTTGAGGGTGTTCGTCGTTTGGATACTTGGGGGGAGGGAGACTTGCCGAGCTAACAGATGCAGAAAAGAATAATTTTGTATAGACATAAAGAGACTCTGTAAATATATTTTGAAAAAAATATACCCGTGAAGTTTCTTGCCAGTTCTTCTTCACGAAAGTTTTTTCGAACTGGTGGTAGAATCATGTTTTATTTGACGTCAATAAGAACAAGTATTTGTCAATGTTGAGAAATAAATATTTCATTTCAACCCAGAATAAACATACACATAAAAATATCAACAACCATGACCCGAAAACAAATATCTTTGATCATTATACAAATAAATTCCAGCGAATTATGCAGGGCTACTTCACTTACTATTTTATTAAGAAACTCATTCTAGGGTCAGAAGCACGCGTAAAACCGCAAACTACTAGTTGTTTTTATAAAAATAAAGATTTATTTGAACGCAATTGAAATAACAAGAAACACTAAGTGCTTGTTCAATGCTCAGATAACAGAATAATTATAAAATTTGACAGCACTTTTCTTAGAAACTTAGACGACCCAGTGGCGTTGTGGATAGTGGCCCTGCCTCATACGCCTGGTTAGGGTACTCATTTTTGTGATGAACATAGGTGTTTGTTCTCGGGTCATGGTTTATAAATGTATGTTCTGGGTTCCGCCCAGTTCGCTATATGGTCATCCACAACGCAAGCTCAAAATTATTCTACTGATAAAAGTTAACTGAGCCGTGAATCCTTCACCTCTCATAACATTCAAAATGATAAGTAAACTCGGCGGAGGCTAAAGGCAAAAATAGCTTGCGCGTTGTTCGTTCTTTTTTGCAAACCTGAGCACGTCCGGCACGGACGTACCCGACTGTACATTGTCCAGGAGCATTTATTTAAATTTTATTTCGGGTTCAATAATAACCCCGATATAAGCCCACGAAACTCCGGGTACCTACCTAACATGAATAATTCTTGTCACTTCAAGTTAAACAGTAGGTTATCTGTAGGGAATGTTATCAAAATGTTTAATAAACAGAATTAAGTACAACAGTAGACAATTTGTGTATGAGCAGTACACAAGGAAAATATTACTCTTGTATTAATGTTTGCATCGAATAACTTTCGACTGCGATTTAGAGGTCTTTAAGGTTAGGTTAGTCTCTGACAAAAACTTAAAAATTCGAATTCTATCCTCGTAAAAATCAAGAACTAGGTAAATAAATATCGGTAAATAGGCACATTACGTATCTACGTACTTACTTATTATTAATATTTAAAAAAATAGAACAAACATTAACTACTTATAATATATATTAGTTATAAAAATCCTGATAAAAAGTCACACGTAGAATATAAAAAAAGGTACCGACCTTTTTGCAGTGTCTAGCTTCCAATTTCAAAAAATATGATCCTATTTCTTTTTTTTGTTTAAACACAACACATCACTGCACTGTATGTAACCGGGCTTCTTTGTGGCCAATCTTACGATGTAAAAAACAAGATTTAATTATTTATTTTGAATGTATTTTCCTCGTTTGACAAGGTTATACGTGAGAAGCGTAGTACCCTCGCGTCCTCACTCACAGAATATATTTATCCTAACGGAAAGAATGTCAACTCCATACAAAAAAATGATAGACAAAATCGATTGTAGTGCCATCTAGGTCGGGCCCAAAACAACATGCTTGGCGGGAAATTTAAACATTTCCCATACTGTTTTACGGGAGCAGAAAGAAACAAATCTGCTTTTCTAAGGCCCGTATTATGAAAGCTTACAAAGTCAGAGATTTTCTTGAGTAGTACTTTCGTAAAGATTTGCTGTCAATTTTTGACAGGTTTCTATAGAAAATTGACAACCAGTCTTTACTCAAGTACTTTTACAATTACTCAAGTAATCTTTGACTGAGTAAGCTTTCATAATACGGGCCTAAGGCCCGTATTCCAGAAGGCGTCTTAACTAAAAAAATTCGCTCAAGTATAGATTTTTTGACAGTTTTCTATAGAAATTGATAGCAAATCTATGCTTGAATCGTGATTTTCATGCGAGACGCGTTCTGGAATACTGGCTTTAATTTCCAATATAAAATATTGAAAACTTAGAAAAAGCAGATTTGTTTCCAGTCTCCAGTCTGGTAAGGGACAAACAATGGAGATTAGAAACAAACGTTGAAGTTTATTTAATTATGTTTTATTATATTCATTTTTCTTTTCAGTGCTGCACTATGTGCAGCTTCAGCATATTCACGATTTTTTAAAATACAAAATCGTTTTACACAAATATGAAAAACACTACTAATTATAAAGGAAACATTTTCTTCAAAATGAATATGACATTTTTTTTAAAAAGAAAAATCTACTTGATTTTTACATTTTTGCACAACCATTTTCTTTAGGTTCAAAGAATATGATGACAATATGAAGAAATTGTTGCAAACGGTCGCACATTTATCCACACATTTTATTAATTCTGCTGATGCATAATTCAATTTCTTTTGAATGTCATCATACTCTTTGAAATGCATGAACATAAACAATTGTAAATCTTCATTATTTGAAGAATGCAACATTCTGCTACATAAATTACATTTTTTAATATTTTTTAATAAAAAGCCACAGACATATGCACAAGCTTGGATTTCACCTGTATTGGACAAACTTGCCTCAAAGTCGGTTTCACAAATGGAATTAAGCATTTGTAAAACCAGAGGATTTTCAGCTTCGGGATTTTGTGAAACAAGGGGACTTTCAGCTTTGGGATTATGAGATGTGCATGTGTCTGTGGCAGCAGTCTTAGACAAAATGTCTTTATAAGTTTGCATTATCGTATGATAATTGTCTTGTTCACAATTCCCATAAGTTATGTGGGCGAGGTTCGATAGAATTGCTGTTTTAATGGCAGCAACAAATTGCCCTACATTTGGATTGCAATTAGCTCCGCAATTTGCTCTGACACAGCCAAATAAATTTTCAAGGGGGTCTTGTTGGAGGCGTCGGGTTGCTAATGATTTAATCTTATGCTTCATTTTTAAATTTTGATACAGTTTTATAATGGCATTTATTGACCATGTCCAACCTAGTATAGATGGTGGCAAACGCTGACATCCTATAAATTCTATGTTTTCAAAAAATAGTAATATTTCTTTAAAATAATTTAAATGCCGAGAATTGTCGTGCATGTTTGTAGCATGGGGCTTCCCTCCTCTTAAATCACTTGAATCACTATTCATACAGTCAAATAATTTGTCAATTTTAGATACCACTTCCGCTGTGATAACGGCTTCCGGAATTAATTCTCCTGAAAATAACATATATGAATAAAAATCTACTAGTAGAAAGCATGAATATATACACACAAACATGTAAGTAGGTATCTATTTTCAATATAAAAGTCGAAACAAAGTGTTAAAGTACAAAACTAGTAGTAAAGAGACAAGTTTATTTGCAGAAAAGTAAAAAAATATATATTTGACATTAGATTATGAATCATTAGAAGCAAGGGCACAAGCAAAAAAACATCTTGTGCGGGTGTGCTCTTTTTCCTTACAGAAATCTTTGATCAACACAATTGAAGTAAGACAGTACCTTGAGAAACTTTCGCGAAAATGCCTGCTGCTACGGAATGGCTCATAACTTGAGCAGCAAGCTTTACCTTCATCTTCTGTTTATTATTGGGATTAAGGTGTTCTTTTTTTAATTTGGGCGCAAAAACAAAATTCGTGTTCATACTGTCTACTTTATAAAACTCTCGAATGTGATCCCATTTCGCAATACCTGTTAAAAAAATTGTAGTTTAATATAAAAAAAAAACACATTGTATAGCAGGAGCAGTACACAGAACAGACATAATTTATTGTAGATAATAACAACCATTCGCTCAGCCTGCATATAAAAAATCTATACTAATATTGAAAAGTTGGAGATCTCCCATATTTACGCAAATGTAACAAAAAAAAAAACAGAAAAAAAATCCACAATTTATAAAAGGAGTCTATTTCTCACAAATTAGTCATAAAATCACTATTAAGCTAAAATAGAAAATTTAAGAGTCTAAACTCGAAGAAAGATTTTCTATTACACCAATTTTATAAAAAAATCACTGATAAGAGTCAAATATCTCAAAAGAAGGTCTTGAAGTTTTAATTCACACACAAGTTAGTCCAAACCACTATAAATAAATTCGCGTCACTCAGTCAGCAAGGCACAACTCTTCGCACTTATCAGAAAATTTGCAATTACTTCTTGTCGAAATTAACAAGAAAGATACACAAAACCGATAAACAACTCAAAAGAAGCCATTTGCAATTTTGCAGTGCAAAATAGATTAATAGATAGATAGCTGATTGACAAGATATATTAAATATTTTTGTTGCTGGCATATAATTTTTGATTATGAGATCATATCCCACTAAGAAATGTCCCAAATCGCAGTAAGAGACTTGGCCGGGCCTGTCCTCACTGCCCGGAAAGGAGATTGTGTTCTTAATTTAAATAAAATAGTTTTTTGTAAGTTGGCAGTATAGCTCGTTAAGTCAAATAATTAGAACAAAAAACTTTGAAGGCATTGAATAGTGGGAATTCCAAATAGTTGTCATTATGATGTGGGTGGGTGGGTATTTTAAATGTTGGAATAACTGTTTAATATTCGTGCGTTTATGAATTTATTACTATCATTTTAAACAAGATGCGATTTTTTTTAAATTGTATACTTAAGCTTTTGTTAAGTAATAGGTCATATAAATAAACTAACCGCAAAATAAGAAATGATTTATATACTTAGGTATTATTTGACGACCTTCTTTTTTATCTCTGTCGGAGCCAGCAAACTAGCACGCTATCCACCTGGTGGTAAGTGGCATCCGTGTCCATGGACATCGTTAGTCGTAGATCTTTTTTCATACTTAGGTATATTGTTATTAATTGAATATATTGATTTATAATGCGTCGCTGGCATCCAAAACTTACTGATTAAGAATTTAGATGTAAGAAATAAACGTGTCACGCGGGTTGAGTACTAAAACACTTCGCTTTTATACTTTAGAAGAGTTTGAAGAATTGGTCTTTGGTATTTTATAATAATTTAAATATACAATTTCATTATAATTTGGTTTTTCATAGCATGATGCATCATTACAGAAATTGCTTTTAAAACAATCGGATTAAAAGCTTTAAAGATTTAATTTAGGAAAAAAGATTAAAAGGACTCGAACCTGGGACTTTCGGCAGGCAAGGCTACTAACCAGTACGATATTAAGTCGGCAAACTATGACAAACATGACAGTCATCTATAATCTACTTACGAGAATGAACAATTAATAAAGCGTTAGTCGCAATACGAAAATGAATTTGTACTTCTCATAAAACTTAACTTACCGTGTCACAAGAACGTCAGCGGACACAATAGCCTAACATGGTGTGGGTATGCGGTGAGAACGTGGGTCATGCCGATCAATAGTTCTCTCATAACGAGATACTGTTTCTTGGGTACGTGTCAGATACCCGTTCCTGGGAACTAGTGACAGGATGTAACCCCCCTGACTACGGTCCAGGCTAAGGGCAACAATCTTGTAAGACTTGCGAAGCTAACAGATGCAGATAAGAATAATTTTGGATAGACAAAAATGGCACTGTAAATTTATTTAAAAAAAATTATTCCCTTTCTTGCCAGTTCTTTTTCACGAAGGTTTTTCCGAACTGGTGGTAGATTCATGTTTTATTTGATTTTAATAGGAAGAAGTAATTGCCAATGTTGAGGAATATTTGAATTTGAATCGCTTGTGCGTTGTTCGGCCTTCTGCAAGCTTGCTAGGACGACGCCACTACACGCTCACACTGTACCTGCATACATAATAAGACGGCTACGACGCTAGTGCCACCTGGCAACATCGTAAAGCATGTAAAGCAAATGTAAAGACGGCCTGTTTGGTGTGGAGGTAAGTAGCCTTGCCTTCCATGCCAGAGGTCCCAGGTTCGAATCCTGGTAGGGGCAGATATATTATTGTATTTGCTTTCTAGTCATGGATGTGTATTTACGTTTATTTAAGTTTATTTCTAATATTTATATATTAAAAAAATATCTATGTGTGTATATATATCTTAAGTTTATTTATCCGTTATCTAGTATCCATAACAGAAGTTCTTAATGATACTTAACTTGGGCTAGACAATGTGGTGTGATTGTTAGAAATATTTATTTATTATATTTATTTATTCAGTCCTGTTTTCCCCAGAGGGTCGAAAACCAGAAAATCCTTTGCTTATTTCTTTTAACTATGTCATAACCGGCAAACGAAGGTAATGTTCGATTATTTGACATCGGTAAAAGATGTGTTGCGTTGCTAATTGTATGCTTAAATTGGAATTTCCTTTATCCGGATCACGGCCATCTTAACGTGGTTATTGTGGCAGCTAAAATAAGAAGTAATGGGCGGTATTACTTGAGTAATTGATTGAATTTGTTGAATTAATTGAGGTCTCCACGTAACAACTAATCTATAAAGAAAATTACTTCTCAACAGGGGTCTTGGCAAATAAAACACAGGTAAATTTTAACTTTATTTATTTATTGTCACAACTCCAGACAATACCAAACAGAGATACAATTAATGAACATATTACATAAATAGATACTTATATTAGTAATATACATTTATGTTTAATAATACTAGATATGTAAAACCATAAAATGAAATTTTAACCAACCTGGCACAACAAGAAAAAGAAAGTGGGCAGATGGGTAAAATTTATATTTCAAACTTGTATAGTATTGTAATAATGCATTAAATTTACCGGAAGAACAATAGGTTCAAAGTCCATAGTTTGCAGAATACATTGATATGTGTGGGACGCTTTTGGAAAGTGTTACTGCATTGTGACGTCACAACTAAGGACCTAGCCTCTGAAAGTAAGGGAATACACACAATATTATTTAAAACTAGAAATATCAAGCGTTTTACGATATATATCGTCATAGTAAATGTTGTTTATAAGGTCCCTGCTGGGTCAGTAATAATGCATTTTCCAAATTTTGAACTAATTCTGTTTTATCTTTTTATACAATGACTTCTATTTTATTTATCAAGCATTTTTGTGTAATAATAAGGTGTTTTAAAAATAAATATCAATATTTTGCATAATTCAATGTTGCCATCCACCAATTTACGTTAGTTTACAATTGTTTAGCTAATACAACCGCCTTTTATGTGTTGTTCTAACGTTAAACATTGTTGCAAAACCTTTTCTTTATAAGTTTTTTAAACAGCAGGTGACAAAAGTAATGAATTGTTCCTCTATAGAACATTTTAATCGTTAAATGTTTATCAAGAATTTATAACGTTTTTAGTCTTCAATGTATCCATTATTATCGGTTTCGAAAGTCAAATCCATGATAACGTATTAAGCCATGCTATAGTTTTTACCCATACGGCAGCGTTTATCCAATGTATAATTTTCTAGAAATAAGGCATTTTCTGACAACTAAGAAAAATGGTGAAAAAATTTCGATAGGTAGCGCCAGTAAAAGCTGGATTCCTAAATTATTCACATACCCACTTATAATTACAATATACTTATGTTTATATTTTTAATAACAGGTTGTTTACATTAACCTTACTTATCCACCCTTAGCCTACCTAACATATTCGGACCAACTTTTCTTAGAGCCATCTATCGAGGTAGTTAAAACTAATTTTTATTTTCTTAGCTTGAGGGAAACTTTTAAATTTCAATAAATCACCTAGTGGTGTTGAAATCGATAAAATATAAAATATCTCCTCCTTGGCAAAATATATTTGAAAAAGTATATTTCATTATGCACCACCCTGTGTAGTCCCCAAATACGCGTATTGATCTTAATAACTTTACTTTTACGGATTCTCGATGACAGATATTGATTTCAAGCATTGACAAGACAGTTTAACCAAAAACAGGTCAGAAATTGAAGCTACTCAATGACGTCATGGAGAGGTCGATTCAGACACAATATTACTTGCGCATTTTCGTTAAAACAACCTAGATCGCATTATTCTTGTGAGTTATAACTAACAAAATATATTGTAGAAAAGTGATATCTCGAAAAGATTTTCAAATAGGAAACTAGATATATTTCTTTACACGCTGCTCAATATACAATGACTTTAAGTTTTAAAACTTTCATTATTAATTTCGTTCTAAATTATTCTTTTATTAAAATCGCTCAAAGCGTTTTAGATTCCAATCATATTACCATTATAATCTATATATATATATATATATATATATATATATATATATATATATTTACACCACTTAATATATCTCTTAATATATCTAATAGTCTATCTCCATTCTTTACACATACAGCTGACCATATTTAACTTTATGTCAATTGGTACATATAGTACAGTGAACAGCTTATCAGACAGTCGCAAAATGTTAAACTTTCTCAATAGATTGAAATGAAATGAAATATTTATTTCTCAACACTGACAATTACTTGTTCTTCTTGATGTCAAATAAAATATTACTCTACCACCAATTCAAAAAAAACCTTCGATTTTCAACCTAGAGTTCACCAACAAAGACTTCAAAATTAATTGAGGAAATTTGACATTTTGTGATGCTAGCGTACTATGTTGGCATTACACTCGAGGCTGTATTATTCGATAAGGGTGCCGAGTGTGTAATGATCAATGCAAACGCGCTTCATACGACGTTTTTCAACGCACGTGTATTGTTACGAATTAACTTTTAACTATTGTAACAATTTGTGAAAGTACTATTCTCAAAATTATACCGAAGTTTTTGTTGGCATATAGGCTAGCGATGCGCACGCATGTTTTTAAAACTATTTATTTAACGGCTGGGATCTAGCCCCTACAGCCTGCGCTAGCTAAACAGCCTATATAAAAATATTATGGTTAATATGTAGTAAAAAATATATAATTTCATGAAATGATGATAATTTTCATGATTGATTTATCATATGTAACCTAAAATAGTTCATGAATTCATAAACTCTTTGCAAAGATTTAAAAAAACAATGGTTAAGTGAAAAACACGAGTATAATAAGCTAAATTATGAACCTAAATGCGTTGTCACAAGAGACAATTTACAAGCAAGTTCGTTGATTTTTTTTTTATGTAATATATTTTCATCTTAAATCGTTTCGAACTTAAATGCATTTTGGATTAATAGAAAAAGTTTAATAAATCGTTTTGAAAATATATATATATTTTAAATATATTAATTATATTTTTTTTATTTACTGCCTAACATGCTTTTATTTATTAAAGTAAGTATTACACCTAATAGTCACTACCCGACCAAGCCATTAATAATATAACCAGGATTGTGCGTTTTGCCAACTTAAAACCTTTTTTTTGCACAATGCATTGTTTTTGTGGTTTTGTAACATCAAATTATTATGATACCCCGTGTTAGCTGTATTTATTTTAACTTACTGTCCAGATATGAACAAAATTTTGTTTTTCATTATATAACTTTTTTTTTCCTCCAGTCTACCCATCTTAAAAGCGGTGTAAATTTTTTACACTTGGTGTAATTTCGGCGATTTCTGCCTGATACTTCGATTTTTGTAACGTTTTTTCAAATTCTGTATGAAGTTTCTGTGATTTGAGATGTAGGAGGATGGTATAGGGAAATATATTTGACAAGTTTATCGGTAATATTATCTGTATACGTCGCTATTTACATTTCCAATGTAAACGTATGTCAAGCACGTATGTTATTTTTATTATGTCTTTATGTGCTCACTTTTTTATTTTTCAAATTTACTCATTCTACAAGTACAATTGGGTATTTGACAAAAACAAATTTATTACATATTTAAATATTTTATCAACAGTAAAGAAATATTGCAGAAGTAACAGTATGTTTATAATCAATAGTTGTCTAGATACAGCGATGTGTTAAGAGGAGCTGCTGCGAGTCGCCGAGAAACGCTCCATACAGAACGGTACCGAGTTGTGACGTCACAACGTGTGAATCATAATAAACATTGTATGGGCGTTTGGATAAAACATATTATATTCGCCAGTTAATGCGTTTACTTGCATACTGTCGTCATAAAATTTTTTATATTTAACGCCAGTAAGCTAATAATATTATTTTTTAAATATTATTCAATAAGGTTTTTGCTTCTTTTTTAAGTTTTCTAATCTACATAAGTTCAATATTAAATTCAAATATTTATTTTCAAAACATATTTTGGGTCAAAATAACCTAAATAAATGATAAAAGCTTGCCTTTTCATATGTTGTCAAATACCCAATTGTTTTGTATAATATAACCCCAGACAAGTATACAAATTATACATAGCAATAGTTATCGTAATGTTCGTATTCAAAATGAATGACGTCACGATTGATAGGCCTCTAGTTGACTTGGTCGAGTGCAACAGTATACAATTTGACTTTACAAATGTAGTAAGTGAAACTGTAGAATCTCTCTAGTACTAAAATAATATATTACCGATCGATACACACACGGAGTTCTTAATCTTATACATCTGTGGAGTGAGGAATTAATTCTAGTGAGTGTCAAGTATCAAAACTCCTCGGCATGTATCTGAAAAGAGACAAAATGCAGGTTACTTAAGAGAAAACTTTGTGAGGAATGTAAGTACAATTGCCCGAAAGGAGACGTTTCTTTTGCGGCTGTACACCAATTCGAAATATATGAAAATACGGGGTACGCATACTAAAAGTATTTAAAAAACTATACCCTGCATTATGTTCTACTTTGAAACAAAAAACGAATCATCATATGGCCACACCGAGGTGACGTTTCCATACTCCGCATTGTGGAACGAAAATATGAAACAGCATGCTTGTACCACTGAGTCAGTGACAACTTGTTGTCTTTCTAGTCTGTGGTTTGTTCCGAGTTAGAGCTGGCTGTATGGTTTCAATAATAGATATAAACTGCGAGTTACGACTTAAAAAAATATTTAAAAACAAGATATAACTAACATTTGAATGACTTTGTAGGTGTTTAATGTTCGAATAAAAACATCTAAATCGTGTTGGCAACCTGAAATACTCAAAATATCCGTTAACTATCAATTGCTCGTTTATAAATCAAGATGTTTTCTGTTGTTGTAAATAATAATAACGGTTATAGTACAATAATTAAATCAAACGAAAAACTCCAAAGCAGCTCGTAAATTGGATAAGCGATAAATTGGAAAATAAAAGTAACGACAGAATTAATTAAACCTCAACATGATAGATAGCGCCATGTTTTCATTATGTAGTGTGGCTGAATTATGGATTTGAAAATGTTTTCCTGAGACAAAACTAAATGAAATTATGAAATATTGGCGAATAATACTCGTTCTATTTATTTAATGCAATCCCAGAAACACCCGTACAAAAGATAGCCAAGTGCCCCTAAATATTAAAATGTCTCTTTTTGTTAGAAATAAAACTTTTTGCCAAACTATGAATTCAACATTTTCAAAATATATCTACTTTGACAAAGCTCCTGAAAAAAAAATTACCGGAGTGCCTTGGCAGATGCCATTAAAAGTTGGCACCTTTAATCAGGATTCCGAAATGGTACAACACTAAACTTGGTGGGTTAATACTAAAAAAATATGGGTAAAAAAAAAACTTAGTAAAAAAGCCTAGTCCAATTTAATGCGAATCCGGTTTACTTAGCAAACATTTTTTTGATTCGCACAAACTGTTTGGTGGTCCTTAATTTTACGACAGAATGATGAGAGAGATGGATTATGGAGTTTGGCTGAGTTTAGAGCGATACCCAAGAATGTGGATAAGGCGATGGAGCACAATCTCTTAGTTAAGTAATAAGTTAGTTTAGACTTCACTTTTGTTTTGTCTGGATATATAACTAAGTTATGTAATAAGATTTGAAGAGAAATATCTCATCATTTTTGCTATCACAGGGTACGTAATAAGCTTGCTGGTGACAATGATGCTAGATTTCTTTGTCCTTTCTGTCTTGGTCTCTCACGCCTTGCTCGTCTATACGAAGTAATACTCCGTCTAAGCTTCAACAAATAACAGCAACAAATTCACTTCTTATTTGACCGTTTAGCTGACTAGACACAGCACATTTGATTGATTTCTTAAAATATCTTAATAATATAACTACTCTATTTAGAGACACCGTGAAGGCATTTGTCGTGAATTGCACATCCTCCCTCTAAAAAAATCAATAACAGATAATATACATACCTAACACTTAAGTCATGCACCCTGAACACGGAATATTCTGCATTCTTAAAAGTAGGGTAGAAATGGTCCACCGCCTCCGTCAGCAGGGTGTGGCACAGCTTCGGCTGTGTCGCTAAGTTCGGGTATTCGATGTCCCACATTTCCGAGAAGGAACAGTCCGGATTTAAACTGGAAAAGAAAAAAAAATGATTCATGGAACATTGCAATCGAAATGTTTATAGTAGTTTTTTTCGAAACTGAAACTTATTTCGTTTCCTAACGATGTTTTTCTTCGCCTTTAAAGCAGTCGGCTTGTTCAACTTTAATTTATTTCACTCCTTATAAGAAAACCAATCAGTGTGTGCGCTCACCGAAAGATCACATACCGCTTAAGACACCGGGTGATTGTAAAATTGACTGCAGCCGTGGCAGCTCCTACATTGGCCAGACGAAAAGAACCATTTTTGCCGTCTTAAGGAACATATAAAAGCCATAAAAAACTCAGACACAAACAAGTCAGCCATCGCCGAATTTGCAAGAATCAGGCCCTAACCATTGGATTGAGTTCTATAATACTCGGATTTTATCTACGGAACGACACTACATACCGCGACTCGTTAAAGAAGCCTTACAAATAAAAAAGTGCGAAAATAACTTTAATCGAGAAGACGGTTTTAAATTATCTAGTACGTGGAACCCAGTGGTTAGGACATTCGTGAAACGAAAAAACAACAATCGTGGTGCGTTCGGTCAAAAACCCAGTGTGAGTTCCAGTAGTAGCAGATCAAAACGAACGAGAAGGAGGGTAGATCGATTTATCTGCCTCTAGTGCTACGTTCCGTTTGCTGTTTATAGCGCTCACAGCGCTCATATACCCGTTCCGATTGCCCGTAAGCGCTCACAGAGATATCGATACGTCATCAATGACGTCATAAACGCTGCCATCTTCCCGCTCACAGTGTCAACGCTACGGAGCATGGTCGCTGTGAGCGGCCTGTCAATACTGACACATGACGTTACTTTGTTGATGTTTTTATTAGTCGATTAAAGATTTTAAAAGATTGCTTATTAATTTTCTTTTGTAATAATATAAAAAAAATGGCTCTTACTTCATTCAGGGTCAAAGATCTTAATGAAATTGTAACTTTAGACTTAAGCGACGAACAATCAGAATGTTAGCGCGATATTTACCGTTCCGATTGCAATAGTACTAATAACACTTTTAGCGCGCTCAAACGAATCGGAACGGTTTTGAGCAGTGTTATCGCTGTTAGCGCTGTAATTGGCAAACGGAACGCAGCATAACTGTCATCGCCACCTACCTACATCTGCCAGTCCGCGATCATGGTGCTTGCAACAGAATTATATTTAAAGTATAAAATAATAAAAATATAAAAAATTATAGTTAAATTGTAAAGACTAATTGGTACGGCTTGGCCTTGATCACTGCGCCACCTACGCCTTCCTAAATATTTTTTAATCACCATACAATAACTGTGTTCTATATTTAAATTTCTTTCATTATGAAGATTCAAATCCTTTTCAACGCTAGATTCACTTTATAACACTAAGGGCTGATTGTTTAATGCTCAGATAACTTTGAACAGTACAACAATTTTTAGTACTTGACATAATTTCTAGGGAAAGTCTTGACAAAGCGTCAAAATTATTCTCCAGATAAAAGTTTTCTTAGCATTTAAATTTAAACAATCAGCCCTAGGCTGGAATATATAAAGCGTTATACTTTTCTCAGCTAAATGGTCAAATAAAAAGCAAATCTGTTTCAAATAACATAAAGATGAAAATTCGGTACAAAACACCAATTTGACAAGACTGGTGAAACACATTTTTAAAGAATTTCAATACTAAGTTGTACAGAATAAAGTCAATTCTTATTTGACAATAAATATATGGCGCGGTTACACTTAACTCAACCTGATCCTGCATATTGCTATATAAATATTTCTAACAATCACACCTCATTATCTGGCCCAAATTAAGTATCATCAAGAACTTGTGTTGTGGATACTAGATAACGGATAAATAAACTTAAGAAATATATAAACACATATAGATTTTTTTTGTATATATAAATATTAGAAATAAACGTAGTCCATGACTAGAAAGCAAATATATTAAAATATCTGCCCCTACCAGGATTCGAACCCGGGACCTCTGGCATGGAAGGCAAGGCTACTTACCTCCACTCCAAACAGGCCGTGTTTATATGCCGACCAATATGACAAGATTGGTGTCACAATATTATGTAGTAAAGAATAAAGTCGCTTTTTGTTTGACCATTTAGCACAATACAGTGTGTAATTACCTAATTTTCCCATAGCAGGATATCCTGTCCACCACAAGATATGAAACTTGAAGCTTTGTTAGCTCCCTATAGTATTCGTCTGGAGTAAACCGTCCGTACACTTTGTATACAGAGTAGGCTCGTTGTCTGCAATGGAAAAAGGAATTAATGTCAATTGCAAATACAACGAGCCAAATATAAAATATTTGTTACTAAAACGCTCTTATTATAATTTTTAACACGGGCAATTTGAACATTGCATTCGAACACAATTCACACAAAGCTTCGAAATAATTTCTTAGTATACGGGTACCTCCTACATAAGTTACAAAAACTCATATATAACTCATATTTGACCGTCACTGGGATCGAAATGTAAAAAAAAAATATCTAAATAATATAACATGAAAAATAACTTCATAACCCACTGTTATTATTTGTTTTTGGAAATTATAATAAACATAATAAATATTTCCTACTTACACACCACATTATCTAGACCAAATTAAGTATCATTAAGAACTTGAAATGAAATGAAATGAAATATTTATTTCTCAACATTGACAATTACTTGTTCTTATTGACATCAAATAAAACATGACTCTACCACCAGTTCGGAAAAACATTGGTGAAGAAGAACTGGTAAGAAACTTCACGAATATATTTTTTTCAAAATAAATTTACAGTCTCTTTATTTCTATACAAAATTATTCTTATCTGCATCTGTCAGCTCGGCAAGTCTCCCTCCCCCCAAGTATCCAAACGACGAACACCCTCAAACGGCACCCGTTCACGATTTAACGCGGGATCAAACCATCGCTTGGATTATGTCATGGATACTAGATAACGGATAAATAAACTTAAGAAATATATAAACACACAAAGATATATTTAAAAAAAACCATACATACACATCCATGACTATAAAGCAAATATGATAAAATATCTGCCCCTACCAGGATTCGAACCCGGGACCTCTGGCATGAAATGCAAACCCACTTACCTCCATAACAAAAAGGCCGTCAAAATACAATTATCATAGCCCTAAAACCCCAATCTTTAATTCAACCCCCATACCTAGCGCCTAAGTTCTCAAAATGCGGGTGCGCCACAATGGGCCGCCTCGTCGTCAACATGATCGTGGAAGACAAAGACAGCGAGGCCGCGAACGAAGCCGTGGGCGTGGTGTTGGTCATGATCCAGTTGAGCAGCTCTTCAGTACGAGGGGCTTGGTATTCACCTGAAAGAATGGCCTGGTTACTTAACACAAATATATAAACCCGCGGACAAACGCACCAACTGCGTGGCCCCAAAGTGAGCAGAGCTTGTGTTGTGGATGACCATACAGCGAACCGGAGGGGAATACCCCCGAATGCCCAGAATAAACACGCATATTGTATAAATATAAACAACCATGACCCTAGTAAAAACATCTGTGTTCATCGCAACGGCGCGTGGGGCGGGGCTACTACCACGGACTCCATTTGGCCGTTAATTTTTAGAGAAAAAACCTTTAAAGACCAAAGCTATCTATAAATATTTTATAAATCTATAGTTAATATACAGGGTGTTTGGTGCAGGGTTAGCCAAACCCTATGGGTGTGTAGGTGGTACTAATTGTAAAATACAAATTGAAGTAACTAACTGTTATAATTTTTTTAATGATTTTTTTTTTATTTTTTTAAGTTTTTCCGAAATCTTGCCATTCCAACCGTACAACTTTTTTTGGAACATTTTTTTAATACAATTTTTTATGTAAATTTGGTCTCAGATGTACCCTTCGTCTTTCAAAGACATTATTTGTTCAAAATAACGAGCAAAATTTTTTTACAGGCTCTTAAAGTTAAAAAAATAAAAAACATTCGTTACAAAAGTCAACTTTATATCTTTTAAAAAAAAACCATTAACGATCGAGGAGTTCAAATACTTGTAAAAAATTCTTTAGTCATCCCTCTTTACATCGGTATACTACATGTAGCAAAAAAATTTATGAATTTGTCAAAAATACCACTTTAAGGGAAAACGGAGTAAAAACACAAAAGTCAATGTTTACATTTTTAATTTATTACTTTACAAATTTCGTTCAAATAACAAATAATTTAGAATAATTTACCTCCAAATTAGTTGATTATTTAATAGGAATATTCGTAGAAACGTTAAACTAGTAAACACTGCATTGCAAGAAAACAGCAATTCAATAGTTATTGTAATTAGTGCGAGGCATACATGTCAAAAGCAGGTAACAAGCTTTTGTTTCGCTATGTTCATTGTTTTGCATATTTCTATCTCTTTCTATCATCGAATACCAGACCTTCAATCCTTACCTGTGAAGTGGAATCGCTTTAAGCTACAGTATGTTTAGATGTTTGTCTTTAGTCGTGGTTTGACTATGATTACTGTGAGACGTATCTTAGCTTTCGTTAATATTTTTGTTATTTGTTACGTTTTGTTGTTTTGCTGTTTGTTGTTGAGTTTTTGTTATCGTTGTTTTTGTCACAAAATGGCGGAATTCTCCAATGAAGAATACGCTGATATTATTTATGCGTATGGTCGATGCGATGGCAATACACGCGCAGCTTAAAGACTGTACAGAGAGTTGCATCCCAACAGACGTGTACCACATCATAACACTTTTTCAAGTACATTTCGACGACTTCGTGAAACAGGAAACTTAACCTTTCGAGAACCACGAGTCAGCGCAACACAGCATCCAGTTGCTATAGACGAAGCCATACTCCAAGCGTTCAATGATGACCCCACTACCAGTACTCGAAAAGTCGCCAGAGATCTGGGTGTTTCCATATGGAAAGTATGGTCTGTCGTCAATGCAGATGGAAGGCATCCTTTCCACTACACTCCGGTGCAAGGTAAATTACTTTGAAGTGCCTAATTTAATGTAGCTTATCTTTGTTTTAGTTTAATTAGACAAGACGTTTGAGGTGAATAATTTTTTTTTATGGTTGACAGTCAGGCATTTGACCACTGTCGACCGTGATCGTCTGATGTGGATTTACACACTCAAGCGAGTCTGTGGCTCAAGGTGGAGTATCCTTGGACTGGAATTGAACTGATAAACTTAGTTAGAAAGATTATTGGTATTGCACTTGTATTTTTTTGTTTTATCTCATGGGTGCCTCATTACAGTCGAAACTGCACTGTTACATAATCGTTAAGATTTTTTTAACGGTTTTTTCTTTCTTGTTTTAGGTTTAGTGCAAGGTGATAACGCGCGACGAATGCAATTCTGTCGTTTTATACTTAATACGGACATAGAGGACGGAAACTTTTTAAAAAGCATTCTATGGACGGATGAGTCGAAATTCACACGTGAAGGGATTTTCAATCAACACAATTTACACCACTGGGCAAAAAAAGGACAAAATCCCCGTGTTACAAGGCAGGCATCGCATCAAACATGATTTTCTGTCAATGTCTGGGCAGGTATAGTTGGCAAACATCTGATTGGACCTCACTACTTACCAGACACTCTTGACGGGGACAATTATTAAGAATTTTTAGAAAATGATCTCCCTGAACTGATGAGCAATGTGCCGATATATCGAGAAGATCGACCGATAGTATTTCAAAATGATGGTTTTCCGGCACACTATCGGCTAACAGTTCGAGAGTTCCTAGATAACTCGTTCCCCAATGCGTGGATTGGACGACTTGGCCCCATCTCATGGCCTCCACGATCCCCAGATTTGACCCCTCTTGACTACTGTATATGGGGACGTGCAAAAGAGCTTGTATATGAAGTTGAAATACAAACAAAACAACAATTAATTGAAAGAATTGATGCAGCATTTGCAAAAATGAAAGTCGAGATGACGCTCCGTACTACTACTGTTGAAATTCGGCGAAGATATCGAGCGTGTATTAGAAGTAGGGGAGGGGTATTTGAACAAAATTTGTAGTTTTAAAGAATAAAAATGTAAACATTTACTTTTGTGTTTTTACTCCGTTTTCCCTTAAAGTTGTATTTTTGACAAATTCATACATTTTTTTGCTACATGTAGTATACCGATGTAAAGAGGGATGACTAGAGATTTTTTTACAAGTACTTGAACTCCTCGATCGTTAATGGTTTTTTTTTTAAAAGATATAAAGTTGCCTTTTTAACGAATGTTTTTTATTTTTTTAACTTTAGGGCCTGTAAAATTTTTTTTGCTCGTTATTTTGAACCAATAACGTCTTTGACAGACGAAGGGTACATCTGAGACCAAATTTACAATAAAAATTCGTAGCAAAAACATGTTCCAAAAAAAGTTGTACGGTTGGAAAGGTAAGATTTCGGAAAAACTTAAAAAAATACAAATAAAATCATTGAAAAAAAATTATAACAGTTAGGGTCTTTTACTTCAATTTGTATTTTACAATTAGTACCACCTACACACCCATAGGGTTTGGCTAACCCTGCACCAAACACCCTGTATATCTTTATATCCTATTGCACTCTCACACACACGCACACACGCAATACACGCACAAACATACTCGCATTGATAAATGGGAAGACTGGTCTTCACGACACAGAGAATCCTAGTGTGGAGCCCAGTGACACTGTAAAGAAATATTTAAGCTCTTGTCTATTTGTACTGAAATAAAAATTTCATTAGATTGTAAATTATTTAAAATGACAAGAAAATTTCAAGATGACGTTTACAACTCTACTATTTTCATTCGCTAGGTTCGCGGAAGTTCATATGTTGGATAGTTTGTGGAGACGGAGTCTTGCTAAATATCATTTTGTAAGGACTCAAGAGCCATTTATTTTGTTTATTATTACCCATTTATTATTACAGATGAAGTTTCTTGCCAGTTCTTCTTCACGAAGGTTTTTCCGAACTGATGGTACAGTCATGGTTTATTTGACGTCAATAAGAACAGTGATTGTCAATGTAGAGATATTTTATATTATTGTAAAAAGAAAAGGTTTGTTTATTTCTTTGTTTGTTCGATAAACTGTGTAACTACGGCTGATTTATAATTCTTCCATCATTAGGTAGCTTCTAACATAATATGTTTCGTCCCGGGACGCCTTCAGGAACAGTCATTACATAGACCAGTCATGTCAAAGATACGGCCCGCGGGCCGCATCCGGCCCCTGGGCCGTATCAATAAGGCCGGCGATCGATATTATTTATAACACCCGTAAATTACATTCTATATAATTTAATAAATAAAATGTTATAATGATTCAGTTCATTTTAATAAATGGCCCTCTGCAAAATTGAGTTTGACACCTCTGACATAGACACAAAAAGTGGTGTGTTATTGTTATAGTTTGACGTATGTATGTCTATGTACGTGGCATTATACGTCCCAAACGAACGGACCGATTTCGATGCGGTATTTTGATTGAAAGCTGAATGTGGTAAAGTGAGCCGAGGTTGCATAGTGGGAAGGTGCCGTAATAGTAGTATGAACACAGATGTTTGTTCTCGCGTCATGTTTGTATATATATAAATGTATGTTGATTTGCACCCCCCCCCCAGGTCACTGTATGGTATCCATAACACAAGCCCCGCTCACTGTGATGCCATAAATTTGGCATGTTTGTCTGGGGATTTATTTATTTACTTACAATATTCTTAGCCAAGATTGAATAAAATCGGTTTTGTTGTTCATATATATTAAGTTATATTATTCCACATTACTTTTTTATAACAATGATGTGTGTACCTGTAATAGGCTTATACATAAGAATAATATAGACCAATGTTATCCAATATGTATAATGCTGTAGGTATAACTTTTAAGAATTAAATAATATATACCAATGTTACATATTGCAACGGAAACACAACTGAATCCATTTTGTAGATTTATAATAAGATAGAAAATAATTAATTGCTTACAGGTTTAGATTAAAGTAAAATAGGGGGAGATAGGTTACCAGCGCAGCTCGTTCCCATCGGCTTATCTAACTAACTCGCAATCCGACTGGCGCAACCGAAAACGACCGAGGTGACACGACACGACATCCGTCCTGCTCGCGCGCCTTGTCACATCGCATCGTTCTGTCTCTTTCTCCAATTATATAAAGTTGCAACAATATAACATAAAGTTTGTTTGAGCACCAGATCCATTACGTCACATATCTTCCGCCATTTTACTTTAATCAACGTTTCATAGGACGGCCTGTTTGGTGTGGAGGTAAGTAGCCTTGCTTTTCATGCCAGAGGTCCCAGGTTCGAATCCTGGTAGGGGCAGATATTTTATCATATTTGCTATCTAGTCATGGATGTGTATGTATATCTGTTTTAGTTTACTTCTAATATTTACATATTAAAAAGATATATATTTGTGTTTATATATTTCTTTAGATTATTTATCCGTTATCTAGTATCCATAACACAAGTTCTTAATGATACTTAATTTGGGCTAGATAGTTTGGTGTTCTAGTTAGAAATATTTATTTACTTAAATAATATTATATACTTACTTAAATAACTTAACTCAGTATTTACACGTTTCACAAGGAAATATATTAATGGGACGATCAGTAAAATCCAACAAGCCATGCTGATCCTAGAATTTTTTCTAGGTAATCTGAAAAAAAAAAAATACACAAAATATTCCTTGACAAATTGAAATGTATAGTCGAGTGTATAGAAAATGTATAGTGCTGGTAGTATCTTGTGTCAGGTTCTCATCTGGGGGGGGGGGGGGGTCGTGCCTTCATTTACGCGCCAAAACAATCACGATTACAGCCAGTGCAATGACTGGAGCGATTCCACCCGCAGCGTACGGTCGCCGACGCATCATCAGTCGAGATTAAAATCACAATCAATATTTGGACGACCGAGTGGCGTAGTTTTAAGTAGCCTTGCCTTACACACCGAAGTGCCAGGTTCGAGTCCTGGCCGGATGAACACAGATGTTTGTTCAGATGGGTCATGGTTGTTTGTATTTATATATGTATATTTATTCTGGGATCCCCCCAGTTCGCTGTATGGTCATCCATAACACAAGCTCTGCTTACTTTGGAGCCATACAGTTGGTGTGTTCATCTGGGGATTTATTATTATTAATATATTGATAAATAAAACACCCGCAACTAACGATGTCCATGGGCGTGGATGCCACTTACCATCAGGTGGATCACTTGATGGTTTGGTTTAAGTTGTAAAAACTCATCGGAACATTCGGCAATCACCGTGATCGAACCCGGGACCTTAAAATCGAAAAGCCAGCGGTTTATCATTGCACCATCGACGCTCTTAAAATACATATGTTTATTAATATTTCAGTGAATACTTACAAGGTACAATACTTCAAATTCATAGCTAATGATGCTACTATACACATTTGAGGTACAAAAAACAACTTTAACCTCATAACAAGGAAGGCTAAAATCGTGTAAACCCCCAATTGTGCAATACAATAAAATATACCAGGATCTATATTTAAACTCCTCATATAATCTAGAAAAACATCAGTTTCGACAGATTTCTCATTTTCCGACTTTATTTCTCTATCTACAATGTCTAAATTTGTAGTTTTACTAGATCTGCGTTTACGACATTTCAGTTCTGAGTTCTCGATTACTTTTTCGTTCGTATCTTCGATTATGTTGTCCTTGTCTGTTACTTCAGATATATGCGCTGTCTCTTTCTTATCTTCTTCGGAACCACTGAGTTTCAGCCAGTAAAAGGTTAAATTTGATAAAGCGAACAATACAAGAGGTATCAAAGAGGTTTTTGTCAATCCTTCAATTGTTTCCCAAGGTAAAAAATCAAAACTGCTCATACACGTATAGATCATCGTATAAAAACTTCGAAAATGCGTTAATTTCGACCACAATATATCCCAAACGTGATTATCGCAATCTGCATTCAGAAATTCACTTATAGCCTTCTTAAGGTAAATGGACGCGCAAAAAACTATACACAGTCTTAAGGTTACAAGCCAAGACTCGAAGAAAAAGTCCAATCGATTCTGAACCTTAACGCGCAACGAGCTAAATAGGAGACAATATATTGAAACTACGATGAACAACGAGGTGTATAGTGACGATTTTAGCATGTCACTTCCTTGCAACAGAAGGACGGCCATATGCAACCCACTAAAGTGTGAATGCAGGAAGACGCATAGAGATTTATTGTCTATGATTCTGATTTGTTCCATTATGAAAAAGATGGCTGTTTGAGTCAGGAATATAACCTGGGTGAATTGCCACGTTAACAGACAGAGGCTGTTGAGAATGAATATTGACACCTGTAACAAAGAAAATACAGTTCAAAATATGTTACTAATTTTATTTATACAGGGTGTACAAAAAAGTACTTTTACTCCTGAAACAGGCAGAGAAGTTGCTTAGACTTAGCAACTTTGCTGAAGGAATATAGCGTCCAAAATGCATGAAACAAGAATTACAGCTAAAAAAACGACATGCTAATAAATGTACTGCAAAGCGTTTTCGCCACGTGCAACGAGAGCGTCCGTGCCCCGCCACATGCGCATATCATGTGAGTCAGTAAGTGCATTATCGCTGCAGCTAGCGGGATTTACATTAAATGATTGTACTTCCTTGTTTATGCATTTTAACCACTATGTTTCTTCAGCAAAGTTGTTCAGTCTTGAAAACTAAAAAAAACAGAGATGGAAAATAAAAAACCATTTACGAATCCGACCCATGTTCCTTAAGATAAGTTTCAACAAGTTTTTAAGTGTTTTTAGGGGGACTTGTCGAGCTAACAGATGCAGATATTTTGTAAACACACAGAGAGACATTGTTTGTTTCTTTTGAAAAAATTATACCAGTGAAGTTTCTTGCTAGCTCTTCTTCACGAAGGATTTTCTGAACTGGTGGTAGAGTCATGTCTTATTTGAAGTCAACAAGAACAAAATTTCAGTAGAGCAGATTTCAGAGATCCGTGCAGGGATCTTTTTGCTGTTTCAAAGTTACTCACTTTGCCGAGTTTGTACATATATTCGAAATGTTGTTGTTAGTAAAAAAACATAAAGAATATTTTCAGAAACTAGGTAATGTCATGATTTCAAGAACTAGAAATAAAGATATTTTGAGTAAAAAACTGTATATGCCGCCTAAAAAATTAACATTATTTAGTAGAAATGTTTATTGTATGGCTATCGACCTTTAATTATAAAAACTTAAATTTTAATGACTATAAACGAAAAATATATGACTTTTTGATACAAAAATGTTACTACACAATTGATGAGTATTTTAAAGACACTGAATAGTAATTAAATGATTATATGTATAAGTTTAGGAATCATAATGTTTTGTGTAATATTTTTATAACATTTAAATATTGTTATTTGTAAATACTATTTTGATATTATTTAATAGCTTTTTAGATAGTAAATCATTTTGTAATTAACTTCTCATAAATATTTGCACGCTGTTTACCAGTAAAAAAAAATGTAGAACTGTCAATTTTTATTAAGAACTATTTGTACACATTTTTACGCAAATAAATTCATTTGATTTGATTTGAATTTTGTTTCAACTATTTCAGGATTAACAGTTTTTACACCCTGTATAACCTATGTGAGAAGATAAGAGGTGACATGGTGACAAAATCACTATATTGCCACCTTGGCAGCGCCATAACATTATTACACACAATTAGTTGTCTCGTGTTAGTTTCTCTCCCAGTCCTATAAGAGGAAAATATTTGTTTACCTTATGTGATCGATTGTAATCTCTGAAAGTAACAAAAATTCTTTCACCATTAAAAAGCTTTGTAATCGAACTTTTTTCCCTGTTTTTAGGGTTCCGTAGCCAAATGGCAAAAAACGGAACAAAGAACTACGGCAAAGAACTACACTGTTGAAACTTGGTAAACTTGTATTCTGTATTCTGTGAACCGCATTGAGATTTTACACAAAAGTAAAGAAAAAAACATTAAATTTTGGAGGTTCCCCATACTTATAACTGAAAATTAAAAATTTCAATATGTTTCATCGCGTGTACAGTCAACAACTTCTCAACCTACCATAGCATGTCAAATTTACTCAACTTTGAACTCTATCACGATAGACTCTGGGTTGAAAATTGACTGGGCAATTTACTATTTTGTGGTAGATTCAAATTCAAATTCAAATATTAATTTCTCAACATTGACAATTACTTGTTCTTATTGACGTCAAATAAAGCATGACTCGACTGCCAGTTCGAAAAACCCTTCGTGAAGAAGAGCTGGCAAGAAACTTCACCGATATATTTTTTTCAATATAAATTTACAGTGTCTTTATGTCTATACAAAGTTATTCTTATCTGCATCTGTAAGCTCGGCAAGTCTCCCTCCCCCCAAGTATCCAAATGACGAACACCCTCAAACGGCACCCGTTCACGAGTTAACGCGGGCTCCAGCCATCGCCCTCCTCAACCATATTAGAGGTTAGGTTGGTAAGTTTAGATCGAAAGGTTAGATTGCACATAATGTAAAGTAAAATAAATATACCAGTGACATTTCTTACCGCTTCTAGAGCCCAGACCACAATCAAATTTTAAAAATCAAACCTTCGGTCAGATATTTTTTTCATTTCCTTTTTTAAGAAAAGTCTCCGATGCACTTCAAACTAAAGTCCATTGCTAGGTTATTAAGGATCATTATTTAGATTTAAAAGTATAATTATACACAAAGTAAATAATACGAACACACCTGCAACTGAAAAGCAACCTTCTTCTTAGGGTCCCTCAGCTGTAAAACCAATAGCCAAGACTGCAGCAGTAGAAAGGGAAAGGCGAAGTTTTCTCTTTCGTTCGGACACCACATGACTCTTGTGGCCTCGCTGTGATTGGCGAAAAATTGTGCCGTCGCTAGGACACCTCCGAGGATCGATTCACTGGAAGATTTTAATAAACAATTTGACATTTCTTATTAAAATCATTCTGAGTTTTTTTTTTGATGACAGATTCAAGCGTTACTTTTTTTAAACTTTTGATAGATAAATATTATTAATCGTAAATGATTAATAAAATTGAAAATAATTTATGAATAAATTATTAATTTAATTTTAATGTTTTATTTTAATTCAAAGGTTTCACTTGTATTAATGACTGATCAATGTGCCCATAGTCATTATTAATCGTAGTTTTTATTAATAATATAATAATAAATCCCCATACAAACACACTAATTGTATATTAACCCCAAGTAAGGAGAGCTTGTGTTATGGATGATCATACACCGAAAGGGGGCGCGCGAATAACCATATACATTTATAAATATAAACAACCATGACCAGAGAACAAACACCTGTGATCATGACAAAAATGAATGCCCCGGCCAGGACTCGAACCTGGGACTTCCGGCGTATGCCAACTACGCCACTCTGTCGTCAATTATAATTTTATTTGTGAATTATCGATTAACAAATAACAAAACAAGTTACGGACCGTAGGCTTCGCAGGAAATTTCAAATTCAAATTCACATATTAATTCAACACAATACAGTAATAATAATAATTAATTATATGCATATTTTCCAGTAATTACGTGGTTCTGACGGCGCTTCAAATAGTTATAAATAGTTAAAAGTGTCAGATCTTGATACGAGAAACTGTTCTACCACACATCACATTCATGCATTCAATGATAGCACAGAGAAGTGTCTCTCTCCAACTCGTGTCTGTGGTGAGCATATCTAAGAATAATATATATTCGTTCGCGATGAAAGATTGCGTGAGTTTGACACTTTTAACCCAGGATTGAAATCCAGTGGTACAGCTTAACCACAGTCAAATATATTTTTATTTAATAAAGATATATTTTTCGACGACCGAGTAGCGAAGTGGTTAGTAGCCCCGCCTCATATGCCGAAGGTCCCAGGTTCGAGTCTTGGCCGGTGCATTCATTTGTGTGATGAACATATTTATACAGGGTGTCCGGTAATGAATGGATAACCTTGAAACGTCTAATAGTACAACTTATGGCCGTTCCGAAAAAAGTACGAATAATAATTTATCATAAGTAGTACCTCTGATATTTCTTTTTTAAATAAAAGTCTCTTTTTTCAATATTATTTTACTGTCTTAAAAACTATGACCAGAAATGAATGATTTCTATTAGTTTTTTGTTGTTTTAATATTATAGACTAACTGTGCTGATAGATTAAAAGTAAATAGTATGAAAAGCTTACGCAGTTTTTTTTTTAGAAATAGGCAAAATAATTTATTTTTGAAAAATATGCAAAAAATATTTTTTAAGCAAAGTTCAAACCTCTTGGGTATGAAAAAAATTTATGAATACATGGGTGGCCAATAATTTTAAAATAATGTCTGTTTCAAGAAAATTTTATAATGGTACAGTTCATAAATGTATCTTTCATAAATAGTGACTTAATGCCATTAATGTAGAAAATGAGAAAATTTGACTAAATAACCAAATTTGTAATATGGGAATTTTTTTAAAATCGAATTGTGTGATCATTGGGGATTGATAAAAACAACATTTAATATTTAAAATAATTTATTTTACATTAATTTACAGTAAATGTTCAAATTGTTTGCCTCCCACTCTCATGCATGCCCTACATCTTCGGATAAATGCTCTGACACGACTGCGAAGTTCGTCCAAAGACCGTATAGGCTTACGGTATACTTCCTCTTTGAGGCAGCCCCAGTAAAAAAAATCCAATGGATTTAGATCCGGTGAACGTGGAGGCCACAAAATTGGCCCTAGACGTCCGATCCACCTATTTGGGTATCTGCTGTTTAAATATGCACGAACCGGAACAGCATAATGCGCAGGACAACTGTCATTTTGCAGCCAATACGATTCCCTCAGCTCCTCGGGAACCTCTTGTAATAAATTGGGGAGATCGTTTTGAAGAAACTCCAAATAACTTTGCCCCGTTAAATTCCCCGCAAATTCAAATGGGCCAATTACCATACCATTTAAAATTCCAGTCCAAATATTTATTTTAAATTGGTATTGTGACCTGTCTTCACGCATAAGCGTGCATACATACATAACCGTCTCTTTTCAGCGTTGACTCATAGCTCCACAAAATATTATTAAAAAATTGCGGGTCTTCCTCCATCATAGCCAGCATTTGCCGGCAAAAACGCAATCTTGCTTGAAAATCTCTCGGTTGGAGAGTTTGCACGCGTGTGACGTGGTAAGGGTGGAATCTGTTTTACTTTAAAATATCTTGCACGGTCGATTTTCCGATGCCTGTGCGTTGAGCTATTGCTCGCGTAGAGGTTGAAGGATCATTTTAAATCTCCTCAAGCACAACGTCTTCTACATCAGGAGGAGCGATTCTTCCAGTGCTATTACCACCTACACCACTACCCGGTATTCTTCCTTCTGAGTAACAACCGTGGACTCTTATAAATACGCGGTAGTCTGGATGGCGCAAATTAGGGTGTCTCTCCCTATAAAGAGCTGCGGCTGCATTTGCGTTGCCTCTGCATTCTCCATAAATAAACTGCATGTTTGCATATTCTTGAGCCGTGTACTGATGACGTGGCATTTTGATACACAAAAGTACAGTTCAGTCCAGAAACAAGCCAAATCGTCGCAAATATCACCAAACAAAACAAATCCAAATCAGTAAGCAAAACGAAGGTCAGTAAAATAGCCAAGTGGTCGTTTTAACACTGATTCAAATAATTGCAAACGGAGACGAAATAAACACATGCGAAGCCGAGCAAATCGAGTGACGCACTAAGTTCCCTTTATTTTTACATTTAGCTCTTCTCTTTCGCACTTACCCAATTCAGACCCCTCTTTGTCTAACATAACACAAAAGACGGTCGGTATGGCATGCGCGCAGGTAGCAAATATGAAGGTCGCACGGCCCATTTCACGCTAGTAAAGTAACCATTTTAAATATTTAAATTGGTTATTTTATTACATTCAAATTAGTTAATTTCTGACAATTTGGTTTCAATTTGTTTTAAAATAGCTGTTTTCATGGTTGATCAATTCCTGGTGTGTTTTTTTATTAATCCCAATGATCATACACAATGCAATTTAAAAAAAATTCCCATATTACAAAGGGTTGAGTTCAAAATGTTCGTGTCGTCGGCCACTTATGTTTCAGTAAAATATACAGTTATAATTATTTTTATAATAATAATCAATAAGGTTAATACCATATTTTACAATCACATGAGCTAAATACCAATTCGTTTTTTTATTTTTAGTGTTAAAATAGCCATCATTAGAGTAAACTTATAATAACAATATGGTATTGCACCACAAATTCTTTGAACTAAAAATATTTGTTACTTCTTTTTATAGGGAAAAAAGGAAAAATAAACAATGAACTACTATTTAATTATTTATTGTGTTAGTTTGCTATCTCATTAGTAAGCAGGCTTCATTCACTTGTTGCACAAAAACTAGCGAATGTGTTTTTTTTTTTAGGGTTGCCGATCGTAGAAAATAATTTCGCACATAAACCCAAGCAAATAAAAATCACAACAATAAAATATTTGACTATAAAGCTGACATAAATATATTTTTAGTGATATTATTTAATATGCTATGATTTCGAAATTTTTTAAAGTAATTAATTCAACTGAATATCTATGTCATCTATTTTAAATCATAAAGATTACCTCAAGTATTTCTTTTGGCACAATGATTAACCTATAGTTCGAGAACCTTGTCATTATCGGTAAAGATGCACGCAGTTACATATTCTTTGATTTGCTTCTATGTCTTTTATATATTTATATACATAATTTGGTTCTGACTTTCTTTTTAGTAATTATTATAAACTGTTATAAAAATTAAGGTATGGTCATTTTTTGCATAAAGTACTGAAATCAAAAGCTTATTGAGGGCCTGGAATGAACTCAAACATTTGGTTATTTAGTCAAATTTTCTCCTTTTCTACATTAATGGCAATAAGTCACTATTTATGAAAGATACATTTATGAACTGTACCATTATAAAATTTACTTGAAACAGACATTATTTTAAAATTATTGGCCACCCATGTATTCAAAAATTTTTTTCATACCCAAGAGCTTTGAACTTTGCTTAAAAATATTTTTTGCATATTTTTCAAAAATAAATTATTTTGCCTATTTCTAAAAAAAAACTGCGTAAGCTTTTCATACTATTTACTTTTAATTAATCAGCACAGTTAGTCTATAATATTAAAACAACAAAAAACTAATAGAAATCATTAATTTCTGGTCATAGTTTTAACTCAGTAAAATAATATTGACTAAAAAAATTGATATTGAAAAAAAAAAAGACTTTTCTTTAAAATAGAAATATCAGAGGTACTACTTATGATAAATTATTTTTCGTACTTTTTTCAGGATGGCCATAAGTTGTACTATTAGACGTTTCAAGGTTATCCATTCATTACCGGACACCCTGTATATGTACGTTTATTCTGGGTTCCCCCCAGTTCGCTGTATGGTCATCCATAACACAAGCTCTGCTTAAATCTTTTCTTAAGTTTTCACGATACATACTTTAAATAAAACACTTTTTACCGGATATTATCGCGTATATTTTAGTTAATTTTAAAATTATTTCGACGTTTCGGCATCTTTGCAGTTGCCGTGGTCACGATAGACTAAGGTGTTGTTCATCTATTGCCAGTAATAAAAACTACATGATTGTCAATACATATTAACGCCATCTGTTTCTCAGTATTCTCGCATAACGTCCCGGATTGACACAAAAGGCACTGACTGTGTCCTGAGTTTGCAGTCTAACAGTTTGCTGGTTTTTCATTTTGATGTTTTTAAGTATTGGATCCCATGTTGATGAAAGTTTCCAACCATCTTCTCTATTGAAATTTGGATGTTTTTTTAATTTCAATAGTTTCTCTGACCATCCTAGGTATAAAATGTTTCTCTTTTGCTAGGATCTTCACGGTATCAAATCTTAAATAATGGTTGGGCTTGTCTATGGAATGTAAACAAACTGCAGATTTTGAGGTTCGTTTATTTTTAACATCAGAGATGTGTTCTTTAATGCGAGTTGACACATTTCGTTTGGTTTGACCGATATAAGAGAGCCCGCAGTCACAGTCGATTTTATAAACGCCTGGATCTTGTAAAGGGATGCTTGATTTTATTGGACGAAGATGCTGGCTTATCTTTGAGTGCGGCTTGTAGATAGTTTTGATTGAAGCTCGCCGAAGAATGCCTCCTATCTTGTCAGTAACACCCTTTATATAAGGCAGGAATGCTGGACTTCGTTCAACTGTGAGTGGCTTTACGCGGTTTCTGCGACTAACTTAGATATCTAAATGGGAAATCCCATCACCACCCGAGCCAATTATCTGCCGTAGGCAACTCTTTGTTTCAGAGAGCACATGGAATCTGCGATCCCCAACACATTAATGAGGAACTCAACCGACTGGTTAAAGTGCTGCGGGATAACGATTTAAAAACACCGCGTCGCCGTCGCAGAAACCGCGTAAAGCCACTCACAGTTGAACGAAGACCAGCATTCCTGACTTATATAAAGGGTGTTACTGACAAGATAGGAGGCATTCTTCGGCGAGCTTCAATCAAAACTATCTACAAGCCGCACTCAAAGATAAGCCAGCATCTTCGTCCAATAAAATCAAGCATCCCTTTACAAGATCCAGGCGTTTATAAAATCGACTGTGACTGCGGGCTCTCTTATATCGGTCAAACCAAACGAAATGTGTCAACTCGCATTAAAGAACACATCTCTGATGTTAAAAATAAACGAACCTCAAAATCTGCAGTTTGTGAACATTCCATAGACAAGCCCAACCATTATTTAAGATTTGATACCGTGAAGATCCTAGCAAAAGAGAAACATTTTATACCTAGGATGGTCAGAGAAACTATTGAAATTAAAAAACATCCAAATTTCAATAGAGAAGATGGTTGGAAACTTTCATCAACATGGGATCCAATACTTAAAAACAAGCTCTGCTTGTTTTGGGGCCATACAGTTGGTGTGTTTGTCTGGGGATTTATAATTATTATTTTAAAGATAGAGTAACTCTCGTACTTAAGGGGCGCTAACTACACTTTCCAGTCGGCAAATTCATGTGGGCTGTGTTTCCCGAAGCAATTACTACACATATTCAGCTTTACCGCCCAAAAATGCCGATTGTAGCCAGCCCTAATAACAAAAACATACTAGACATAAACTTACCTCAAGCTAACCGCGAACAGGAATATAACAGCCGCTGTGACCCCCGCAAGGATCCATACAGACTGTAAATAGAAGAATATCGGCTCTCCGATGCCCACGCAACTCTGCACCGGTTCCATCTCCTGGCGGTAGACCATGTGGCAGGCTCTGTAGGTGCTCGTGTTCAGCCACGGCTGGAGGTACCTGTATACAGTGCCCAGGATCACCTGAAAAAATGTATAAGGGATTTTAACTCTTCTTTTAATAATAGTAAAGGTGTTTTTTAATGTGAGATTGTTTTGGCTGAAATCTATAAACAATGATTTGACTTCTCTCAGATAAATGGTCAAATTAAAACCGATTTGATTACAGCATAGAGATGAAAATCGCATTTGTCAAATTTGTCAAGATTGGTGTCGCATGTTTCTAGAATATGAATTCTGTGTTGTTTAAAACAAAATCGCTTTTTATTTGATCGTATAGCTGAGATAGCTCGGAGATTAGGCTAAGTTCACTTTAAAGATTTCAGACTTGATGTATTGTATCTCCTAGCTGTAGAGAAAAATACACCCTTTTTTAGTAGTGTATCTGCTAGCTATGTAAATAAATTTATACGTAGTTTCATTACTTCCATTTTTAAATCATATGCGGTGCAAAAAGTACTGTTAATCCTGATATAAGTGAAAGAGTTGATTCGCTGAACTTTTTCAAAACGCCATAGGTCGAATTCATGGAATTTTTTTTTCAGTTTTCATCTCTCTGTTTTTGGTGTCCAAAACTGAACAACTTTTTTGAAGTAAAAGCGATTCAAAGGGATATCAATGAAAAAATGTTTTCGTAAAGTCCAGCTGTGCTGCAACACGCTAGAAGACTAATATGATAAGCCAGCCAAGCTGCACTTCTTTTTTTTACAAATGTACAGTTTGTTTATGGTCCTATTAGACTTTTAAATTTCACCGAACTTTGTGGCCTAGCGCTGAGGGCGCTTAGCCGGAACTTAAACTACTCCTACATACGAAACGCCTAAGGGCACCCGAGAGGGCACGGACCTCGGCTTAGGACGTCGTATATTGAAACTAACACTGGCTCGGAAGGGTTCAAGTTGCAATCTGTGATGGCTAACGCTATAGAAAAGTTGTAAACTGTGTCGTTTTCAATCGCGTTATCGATGATACATTGGCTAGGGCCCCAAAGCGAAAACGCCCGTACATTGTAACCATTGCATATTTAAGTTGAAATTCTTTGTATTTATTCATTTCTGTCGCTCTATTTCTTCAGAAAAATCTTTATGTGTATGAACCACCAATCTTTATGTGTATCAGACGATGTAATCAAATTATTAGGTACACTGTCATGACTAAACAATTTGAAAATTTTCAAATCAATACGACAGCTAAAAAGTATTGTTAAAATTGTTGTTCAGTTGCAAGATTTGTTTACATTAATACAAGTACAACCTTTGAATTAAAATAGGATATTCAAATTAATCATTTACTATTTATTATATCTATATCGACTAATCATTTACTATTTATGACATCTATATCGACTAATCATTTACTATTTATGATATCTATATCGATCGATGATATCTCTATACATACATGTATAGATACTACTTACAATAATGTGGATTTCGTGTTTGATTGCCTGCTATGAAAAGTTCAAATATTCATGTTCTCTAGTCTGGAATATTTAGTAAGTTAATAAAATCTGGATTCCCCAGTTTTCTGTATATTCATAATGAAAAGTAGCACATTCAATTATGTGGTTGGTTACTTTGTATCTTTAATACAAGTAAAATAGCGGAAATAGGCGACAAGACACGGACCTTACAAGTCTTGTTAACTGTCGTCTGATGTTACTTGTGAATTGGTTTAGTTACTACGCGAACCGATCTTTGCTCGAAAGTTTTTAATCATTTACGAGTTGTGTTCAGTATAGATGCTGCTGTTAATAAATTGAACTGTATACCGATGCAGGTGGAAGCTTTTAACTAACCATCAGAATCAATTGTCTTCATACTGTAGTGTTTTTTAGCTGTAAGTTTCCCTAAAATTTGTAAGAATAAAATAAATTCATATCGGGGAGCAATATAACTGTGTTTCTGTGAGTTAATGTACCTGTGGTAGTACCAGACGTACATTTTTCACGTACGCAATGTAAGAACGACACCTATCTCCCGATATTTTCCTTTCAAAGTTTCGTATGGTGTATTTTTTTTTTATTTTATTTCAAGTCCAAAAAAAGCCACTAAGCAACATATTGAATAGATGTTTTCTTTCATCGTCCAAGCTGTTGGCTTGATGTACACAAGTAGTAATAACTCAAACTCATTGCTGCATTCTCATTAGTAGACAAAATAATTAAATATGTTGATAAGCTTGTCGGGTTACTGCCATATTATGGACATGAGCAAGGCTTTAGACCATGTATCTCATGAGTTGCTCCTACTTAAGTGCGAAGGATACGGTATTAGGGGCCTGGCTAATGCCTGATCTTAGACAATAGGGCACAATATGTTGAAATTGACAATTTGGATATATTTGCATGCCCCAAGATAGGTGAATGTTCTTGGGCTTTTATTTGTATTAAGGCCTAATGCTATACTACCTACATTCTTGCAAAATAAAATTCTTGATCTTATTGCTTTATTTGGCTTTGTTACAACACAGGACGGAAAATCGTGAAGCCAGCGTCTTAAACTACCGATACTGTGTATATACCTACAGAAAAACAGGAAAAGTACAAAGTCTAGTACAAAAATTCCTTAAAAAATCTCCCGAGTTAACCCACACATGTACAGAATTATGAATAAATTAAATTACTTGAAACTAAAATCATGTATCGTTGCAATACAGCTGATTATCGCTTGCCGCAATGTAGGTGCAACTAGGAAGTTGACCTTATGTAGCTTCGACTACTCCGAGCGTTCCAATTTTGAATAGTTTTCACCACGCAATATGTCATTTTGGATGTTTTATCAGCATCTGAGCAAGACAAGACTGGTATCATGTTGATAACACTTTTGCTCCGATGCTATAGCATGCAGACTGGAAGTTAATTTCTTTGTAAGTCAATCTATAACCAAAAAGTTTAAATAAAATTTACCTCCTGATAAATGTTAAATCGATTGAAAGCATTAACTTCCTTGGGGTATTCAACCAATTTATCATACATAATCTTCGACATCCCTGCAACAAGTGTTTTTTCTTCCACAATTGTCTTGTAGTAAGAGTAATAGAAGCCATTCTCTGACATAAATGACATTTCTCGTTCCAGATTTGACAGAAGGGAGAAGTTCTCATGGTTTTCGTAGAGTGTGATCACATATTCATAGTGAATGTAACCTATTATTGTGGCTGTAAAGGAATTTGAAACAAAATTAGTTTGACAAAGGCACATTGAACATAGTTTAACATTTTAATAGTGTGCTTTAGTTATATAAAATGTAAAGTGAACTGTAATTGTTGGAATCACTACATAGTATAAACCAAAGTCGCTTCCCGCTGTTTGTCTGTCCCTATGTATGCTTGGATCTTTAAAACTATGCAACGGATTTCGTTGCAGTGTTTTTTTATTAGATAGAGTGATTCAAGATGAAGGTTTATATGTATCATATATGCATAAAATAGAAGAGAAACACCGATAGTTTTGGAGGTTCCTAATGTCATGTCGTAAATAAACACATTTTTTTGTGCTAACATTGCAAACCCTGGCTGAACCCTACGAGATAGATCAGAATAATGTACTACAGTATTGTACACCTTAAAACCATGTTTTATCCTTCACTTTTTATGAGAAATAATAGCTTATTTACGAAGTGATTTAAAGCAATACAGCATTAATCCTAATCCAATTAAGTACCTTAACCCGTCAAGTGTCCCTTGTACCACGTAGGTACATAAGAAAATATTTCGGAAGTGTCGCATTTATCACAGATTGAACGAAATGAGTTACTTAACTTATTAATAACTTATTATTAGTTAAGTAACTCATTTCGTTCAATCTGTGATAAATGCGACACTTCCGAAAAATTTTCTTATGTACCTACGTGGTACAAGGGACACTTGACGACAATACATCCTATTGTTATTGTATATATTATGCTCCTATTTGTAAATATTGTTGTTTGTAAATAAATGTGTATTTTGGGTTATTATTTATTACACAAATATCAATGGATCCTATGTTTGTTTGATTATGAAAAGGTTATAGTTTACTTTAAACATCCCGTTGTATTGAATGGTAATAATTGTTGTCATAATACAATAAATAAATTGGTAAACAGCTTATTGCAGAGACAAAGAAATCTTTTCCCTCTGTTGTATCAATAAAATACATTAAATGCTTTTCTAGTATTTTCTATAAAATAAAACAAAGAATGTTTATAGGTTGTTTTCTCACAAACTATTTTAATAAAAAACATGAAGAGCAAACTAAAAAAAATTTAATTGCAAAGCACAAGTATAAAGACACGTAGTTAAGTATGGTTCATATTATATTTGTATTGCAGCTTTTCTAAAGGGCAGCTACAGATAAACTTTTCACTTAAAAAGTTTAATATGCCTATAAGTTTATTTATTAACAATATTTATAAATTAACAATATAATTGAGAAAGCAGTACACAAATATTTAAATTTAAATTAATTTATATAAAAGGCAAAGTAGAGAAAATGCTGGCACAAATATCGGGTTGGATCACTAAATATAAACATTTTGCAAAATATGTTCCTTAGGGACCTTTAAGTCATGGTTTTAATCAACAATAATCAAACTTATTGAATAATCTATGGGCACCCTGACCCTAGAGACCCTAAGTGTCAGTAAAGTACTGATATCTTTTTCATGCATAATATTGAATTGAATCATTAAAAATAATTTTGTTAAGATAAAAATATCAGTATCTCATACAAATTTTGCTTGAATCTAAGATTTCTAAACAAGGCAAATATATATAAACAAGTTTAGAAACAGAAGAGGCGACACATAGGTAGCCCACTGTTACTGTCAATTATTTACTGACAAAATCGATTAGTCTAAAAGAAAGACAACATTTTTCTCATAAGCTGGTAAGGATTTAAATAGACACAACATATTAAAACAAGTTCATCAAGAATACTAACAAACTAGACTTTTTATTCCTTATTCCTTCGTTACATTCAGATTATCTCTAATAGGATATTCAATGAAACTATGTAATTAATGTATAAACTGAAACATGCTTTTATACAATATTTAAATAAGTGCTTAGGTTGCATTTTATAATCCGTTAAATTAAGAATTAATTAAGAAATTATTGACTGCTTCGATAATCAAACGATAAATAACATAGAGATACATTATATCTGTGTTAAAAATTTTAATTAAGTTATTAGTCTCACCTAAAGTTCCTAAAACTAAATTTCGTAACAACTTTTTGCTGCAGAAATTCTTTTGTGGTACAGTTACTTTCATATTTTCTGTATTTTCCTCCATTTTGCAGGCTTTAGAGACACTACATTGCAGAAATTTATAACTGAATTTAAACTAAATTGTTGAGAAACTAATGTTATTAGTAAAAACTGATGTTCTTTCGGTTCGGTTTATATTTTCTTATGATTACTCTGTCACTGTCAATTGTTGTTTCCTTCCACTGTTTTGATTGAATGAAAGCTCTACAGGCTCAGCCGTAATAACAGCTGACATCTTTTCTTTCGGTTGGTAATGTTTCGTTTCGGACATGAGGGCTACGGTTTTTGAGCTCACCAGCTGGCGCCACTGTCGGGTAAGGTGTGAAGAATATCTAGAATAGCTGTGAGAGTTTGAAAATCAAGTTTACATTTAAGTAATATCAGAGACTAGTAAATAACTATAGACTAACCATGTCTAACAAAATTTTGTGACTTGAAAAATAGTTGTTTTTAAGATAGAGAGATGGCGTTAGTTGTATTAGATTTACAAGTTATTTAAATTTAGTAAAAATAATGCGTAAAAAAACTTAAGATGGAGCTGTTTACAAAATCATTTGATATTTCATTGCAAGTACTATCCGTAGGTATCAGGCGACAACAGACGTTGCCAGCTAGTGCATTATATTATTTGATGCTATGTTGCCGCTCTTATAATTCAGTAACAGAAATCTTTACACCACCCCGGATATTATTTGTAGTGTTACTGGATTACTGTATTGCCAGTATATAATTTTTCCCACAAAAATATAGCATTCATCTCCACAGTTTGTTCTTATCTGCCTTAACATAATAAAACGAATTTCAGTGCATTTAATTAATAGGTTTTTTATATTTTAATTTATTTCTTGATATCGATAAAAATTATGTCTTAATAAGTGCATAATTTTTATTTATAATGCATATAACTCATAACTATTTTGCAGTAGTTAAAAAAATATTTTCTTGCTGGATGGATTTTGAAATATTTTGTAAATATTGTATTTAGACACTTATAACTTAAATCAACTTTTTTTGTTCTTTTTATGACAACATTTTATTTGTTTGACAATTTGAATTCTTTGTCGTTTATTGTTGTTGCTATGAGTGTGTGTTTGTTTTGGAACTTTTCCCTGCATTTCTTTGAATTCACAATTTTTCTGCTCGCCTACTGTGACTCGTGCCGATCAAAGAAAATAATTTCGCACATAAATCCAAACAAATAAAAAGCACAAAATAAAATATTTGACTATAAAGCTGACATAAATTTATTTTTTGTGATATGTATTATTTAATATGTTATGATTTTGACACTTTTTAAAGTAATTAATACAACTGAATATCTATGTCATCTATTTTAAATCATAAAGATTCTCTCAAGTATTTCTTTTTCCATAATGATTCACCTATAGTTCGAGAACCTTGTCTCTATCGGTAAAGTTGCACGCAGTTACATAATCTTTGATTTGCTTTTATGTCTTTTATATATTTATATACATAATTTGGTTCTGACTTTCTTTTTAGTAATTATTATAAAATGTTATAAAAATTAAGGTATAGTCATTTTTTGCGTAAAGTACTGAAATCAAAAGCTTATTGAGGGCCTGGAATGAACTCAACTATTTACTTGCTAAGGTTTCAGGTTATTTAACAACGCCATCTAGCAGTTTTAGTCCGTATTAATATACAAAAAAATATTTTGCATTGCGTTTCTTGTCAATAATTCATATAAAAATTAAAGACGACAAGGTTGGTCCAAGCTATTTGAGAGCGACATCTAGTAATAGCTTGGATTTTGAGCTTTTTCCGAGTCACGAATTTTTGTATGGAGATGGTCAGTCTATAGTTATTTACTAGTCTCTGGTAATATTTAATACGTTAATAACGTAGCGTAAAAATATCGAGCATGCCACAGTGTTGCGCAATCCCGTTTAGTTCGGAAAAAAACAAAAAAGGCCCAAAAATGTGTGACATTCATTCACCCGTCCCTCATATTAGCCATACCTAACCTTAAGTAAGTATTGCAAAATCCTCACGACATTATTCTAATTAAAACTAAGCCCACGTAGTCCACAAATAGTGAAATATGACATTTCGGGACACTATACTTTTTTGAGCTTAACCACGGGAGGGAGGTGAGAAAGGGGATGGTTATGTGGGACTCAATAGGAGTTCCTACCATACAGTGAGATTAATTTAAGAAGTGCGATTTGACAGCTGACCATAGAACGTAACGCAACGTTACTTTTTTACCAAACACACAACAGTGACTAAAGCAATTAAGTCCTACAATCAAAAGAAAAATTGTTGATTGAATGCAGTGTTGCTACTTTACAATATAATAGTTACTAAGGTACAGACAAATCGATTTAAATTCAGAAATCATACATACATATTTATCCAATAGATTTTACATCAGTTTGTTAAGAAAGTTTCTTTTACGGCATTCATGTAGACAAGAATTATATATTATCGTATATTAACAAAGAAAATAATCCTAAAAGTGAATAATAATTATAAATACCTATTGCAACGTTTAGTATTTTATATGAATATGGATATATAATACAAATATTGAGCTTCCCACGGGAACCTGATAAAATAACGGGAGACAAGTAAAACACGTATGACTGTTGACTGTTATGATTCAGACTGACTCACTGACACATTTGTTATTACCCCCAAGCTGCTAATAAAATATATAAAATAATAACCTACCTACTTAACCTCATACATACATTACACCTCCCCACTTAAATTATAATTAAATTATTTTCACTTAAAATATAAACTCTACCATATATTTTATAAAAGATACATTTATATTAGTTGTAACGAACTATTATTATGGACAATCAATACCATACTTTAGTACGGGTTTTCTTTGGCGCTTGGGACGGCTGAGCGGTGACGGTGGCAAATCAAGTGCCGTAGAGTCAGGATGACTAACCGGGGCTTCCTCAACACAAGCCCCTCAACACAACTGACTTACTCTCATCCTCCCCATCTATTAACGGTCGCTCTTTGCTGGTATTATCGGGCCCAAGGCTATCCCTATCGTTCGGGTGTATGACGCCATCCCCGTCGCTCTCTGGGCACACGGAACAGTATCGGGATTCGCGTTTTAATTGGTTGATGTGTCTCTGAATAGATTGATCGTTACCGCTGTCTACAAGGCACCTTCCGGAACCTTCTTTGCCTACGACCATACCTTCCAACCATTTATCGTTACCGCCGTAACTCCTAGCCCTAACTTGGTCTCCGACGAGCAGCTCTCGTAGCGGCCCGTCCAGCGCATGCCGCAGCTGCCGCGCCTGCGCATTCCGCACGCTATCCTCGCGCGCGCGCTCGCTGCGTAGCAGATCCAGCCGACAACGTAGCGCGCGCCGCTGTAGCTACATCGCGGGGCCGTCCCCAGTGCTCGAATGCACGCTATTTCTATAAGCTAATAAAATGGTTTGGAGCGCCGCGTCTACCTCAACGGACTCCCTAGTGGCCTTCTTAATCGCAGGTTTGCAAAGCTTAACTGCATTTTCTGCGGCTCCATTTGATGCAAGATGGTATGCCGGGGAAAACGATTGAAGAATTCCATTTTTTTGCAAAAACTCTCTAAATTCGAGGCTCGTAAAGGGTGGTCCCCTATCCAATACCACTTCTGTCGGACGAACCGCGCGAAAGTGGCCCTCACCGTTTTAATCACACATACCGCGTTCGTTCGAGTCATTTCGAATATCTCCAACCATTTCGTGCTAGAATCTATTAAAATTAAAAATGTTTTACCATGTAAAGGACCTAGAAAATCCAAGTGGTTTCTACTCCACGACCGCAGATCGTAGGGCCACGGACTCGGCGGCGCGCGCGGCGGCACCTGCGCCTCCGCCGCACACGTGGCGCACTGCGCATACACCCGCCCACCATACGTAGCTCCGGGCTAGCGATTTCGTTTTAACGATCCCCATGTGACTCGCGTGTAGCTGCTTCAAAACTAAAATACGTAATGCGGACGGAATAATGACCCGATAGCCCCACATTAAACACACTCTATCCACATAAATCTCGTTACGTTTATTGTAATATGGCTTGTATTCGTCTTCCGTGCATGTTAACGGCCACCCGGATTGAACAGACAAGGTAAGCTTGCTTAGAAGCGTGTCCTTACAAGTCGCTACGCGCACGTCATCGTGAGGAACGTTTCTACAAAATTCAGGTACCTACGTACTTTCTTGAATGGCTCGACAGTCCGAGACCGTGGCACCGTTTCGTGGCCGCCGTGACAGCGCATCCGCACAATTCTTTTGCGATGAGACGTACTCTGTTTCATAACTGTAACCCGTTAAAAGTACAGCTCACCTTTGTAACCGCGACGCAGCCATTACGGGGATTCCTGTTTTACTACCGAAAATATACGTTAACGGTTTATGGTCCGTTCTCAAGGTAAACCGCCACCCATACAGATATTGGTGAAATTTCCTGATTCCATATACTATACCTAAAGCCTCTCTATCTATCTGCTAGTACGCCCGCTCAGCCGGCGTCAGCGACCGCGAGGCATACGCATACTCGCCGTCGCTGGTGACGTGCGAGATGACGGCGCCGATGCCGACGCTGCTCGCGTCTGCCGTCAGGATCAGCGGCAACTCGTTCGAGTAGTGCACTAGCACTTCTCTCGACATAACTTGTCTTTAATAATAGCGAATGCCCTCTCACATTCGTTATTCCTTACATACGCTCTGAGTAAATTATACAGGGGTGCTAAAATAGAACTCACTTTTCTGATAAATTTAGCGTAATGCCTATGAATGACCTAAGTTCGGACACCGTCGTAGGCGCAGATGTATTAATTATAGCCTCGATTTTGTCAGGACAAGTTTGTACTCCCCCCTTGCTAACGACATGGCCCAGATAATTAACTGATTCCTTGAAAAACGCATATTTATCTGTTTTTACCTTGAGACCGCTAGCTTTTAATCGTTCGAAAACTTTATGTAAATTGTCTATATGTTCTTGTGTATTCCGTCCCGTGATAATAATATCATCTAAGAAAACCCCCACATAAGCCAAATCGGCAAACAATTGTTCTAAATGCTTTAGAAAAATACCTGGGCTAGACGATAAACCGAATACTAAGCGATTAAACATAAAAAGTCCCTTATGCGTGTTAATTACCGTGTATTTCTTGGTGTCATCTAATTCAAATTGCGCGTACGCTTGTGACAGATCAATTTTACTAAACATTTCCCCTCCGTGTAATCGCGCTAACAAGTCTTCGGTACGAGGTAGCGGGTAACGGTCAATCTCGATTACCTTATTGAGTGTTAATTTGTAATCAGCGCAAATCCGAACACTCCCGTCCTTCTTCATTACCGGTACAATCGGCGTGGCCCAGTCCGAGTGCTCGACCGGCGTGAGGATGCCGTCACTCACCATCTATGCCAGCGCGCGCTCCACGGGCGCCCGCAGCGCGTAGGCCACAGGCCGCGTGGGCAGGAACACCGGTCGCGCGCCCTCACGAACGTGTATGCTAACCTTGCCGCCGGTGAACCGTCCTAGACCCTCCGAAAACACCTCACAGTATTTGGAACTGAAATCAGTAAAATTAAAATTACTATTTGACATAATATGATTCACTGCGTCAATTTTCAGTTCAGGTAAATGAATCTTTAGTTCCAGTAACCACTGTCTTCCTAGTAACGCTGTTTTAGCGTCGCGCACTACATATAGGTCTAAATAGTTCTCGTTTCCGCGGTATCGAACTAGGGGCCTGATTACCCCTACGGGGCGCACTGTCACTCCTGTATACTGTTCAATGCGCTCCACGTATAACCGCCAATTGTCCGATCGAACATTAAACTCCGAAATTTTACCGATCGACTTATTATTTTCTTTTTTTTGTTTGCACAACGTAAGTTCAATAATTACTCGTCGCCACTGAGAAATATGGAGCTGCCCACGGTAACCTGATAAAATAACGGGAGACAAGGAAAACACGTATGACTGTTAACTGTTATAATTCAGACTGACTCACTGACACATTTGTTACTACCCCCAAGCTGCTAATAAAATAATAACCTACCTACCTAAACTCATACATACATTACAAACTAGTTGTAAAATGACTACTATTTTTCTCTTCTTCGTGTACTTTATGATCCATAGACAAATAATATTTAAAAAAAACTTTTATTGCACGTACGTCAGTTTTACCATACGCAGCGAGACACAAACACAGTCCCACCATTTACCCTGAAAAAAATGATGGGCCTTCTAAAACAACCATGTAATCATGTTACAAAAGATGACTGGGAGGAGGTGGTCGAAAAAGCAAGAAAATTAATAGCGGAGGACTTTGAAAGAGACGTACATACAGATAATCTACGAGACAACGAGTTAATTATTTTTGTCTCCGATAATGAAGACAGCAGTTCAGATAGTGAAAAATATCACTTAATACATGGTTCATGGTTTCATTAACTTATCCTTATATAAGTGCGTCATATATCTTAGGTTTTATTTTTGGCAAAGATGCAAATTGTAGATAGATAGCCTTGGTAAGTTTAAACGTCATTGCGATTTTGACATTTAAAAAAAATGCTAACATATTGTGCCGTCAGATCTATCAAAATGGCTTAGATTTTCATCTGACAGCACAACATAATGGCATTTTATTCCTCTTGTTGTTAAGATCGCGTAGTAAAAGTTATATAAAGCTTCAAACGGTAGCCGAACAAATAATACGTGATATGATCATCACCGTTTTTCACAAATTTAATTTATTTCTCTCGGCTTAAACTCGATCAAAATAGTTGAAATATTTGTTTGGCAAGTTGAAATGATCGTTTATTCTATGCTTTAATGGATCGGTTATCATCCATTCCTCTTATAACAAAATCTATACCTTTTATTAGAATTGAGTAATCGAAACTATTTCATTCCTATGAATCGATTTTTCGACAACTCTTTTGTAGACACCTCAACTTCTTCACAAATCAAACAAATCTTACTGTAAAACCACCTTAGTAGCTGTAGTGTCACAGCCTCCATCTGAGCGACAGACGGGTAGGGGGAGGGGCGCTATACTTTACGTGATAGCCCTCATTATACATATTGGGGGCATACGTTTTTACAATTTAGATTATCGTGGTATGTTGTTCTGCCACCATTTCAGAAAAACCTTTGTAAAGAAGAACTGTCAAGAAACAGGCTTCATTCGCTTACGTCAGTCCCCTCAGTCCATCCTCGGTCGTTAAAAAAAGAATCAACTTAAGAACATATATGAGAGACCATAACAAAATCCCCAAAGTAAGTTAGACGGAGACAACAAACACAGCAACGCGATCGCCAACCTACCTTTTACTAAAATATTTGGCCCAACAAACAAATAAGATAACTAGTTTTGACTCAGGTAGTTTTTTGGAGGTAAGTTCAAAATTACTTCATTTTAAAACCGTAAGACTTTGCGGATTGCAGCAAAATGTCCTAGATGATAAAATTTTAATAATATGTACATGTTTATGGGGACTTTTTTTTTTAAAAGTCACATTTTGTAAAAAAAAATTGTTTTTTTGCAGTTTTCTTTTATTAAAGCTGAAATTCTGTAGTTAATTTAATTGGGCATTACATGCTATGTTTTATTTTGAAAGTGTAGTTGTTAAACTGCAAAACTACTTAACAAATAGGCAACATTGTGTTGAAATAGCTCGCATAACAAATGATACCTTAAAATTATACCAATCTCCATACAGCTACAATGGAAGAGGAGTTCCTCAGGGTAGTGTATTAGGCCCACTGTTATTTTTAATTTATATTAATGACCTCCCAAACTCAACTAACCATGACTGTATATTATTTGCTGATGATACGACAATAAAATCTAATAATTGTTATGACGCTGAAAAAGAAACAAATATAGTTTTAAGTAACGTAGTCTTTTGGTTGGACATTAACAATTTACTAATTAATCTATCGAAGACAAAAATAATACAATTTAAAACATATAACTGTAAAATATCAGATCTTCAAATTGAGTATGACAAAAATAAGTTAGATTTAGTTGACTCAACAAAACTTCTTGGTATAACAATCGACAAACATTGCAACTTTACTGGAAAGCTCATATAAACATCTTATGTTCAAACATTGATAGATTTATTCAGGTACCTATGTACTTAAACGGATAACTCTCCCAATATCCACTCAGGCAACTACACTGGCTTACCATGGATATTTCTCTTCAAATATTCGATATGGACTTATTTTATGGGGTAACTCGGAAAAAATGTCAACGCTGCATTTGTAAAGCACATTACCTAGATAGTTGTAGGCCTCTATTTAATAAATTGAAAATATTACGACTTCCGTCACTATACATTTTTAAAATTTGCTGCTTTGTGAAGAGACACATACATGTTTTTGAGATTGAAGATGATATAATGGGATATCGTTCTAGACCTAAGAAAAAACTTTGTGTGCTTGCTCAAAAACTCATAATATATAGCACTAATGTATATTGCATGGCAGTTAGGATTTTCAATAAACTACCAATCGAGTACAAAAACTTGACAACTATTTGCACGCTGTTCTCAGCAGTATATGTACCGGCACAACTTATAATTCCCCATCTACTTTGACGCATGTACAAAGCAAATAAATAAATTGGAACCTTGCATATTGAAAAAAATTTTTTACACATTTAAAGAGATCCCTGGCCACGCCGCCCGCGCAGAACGACCTGGTAACGGTTTATGTAAAATTTCTGTATTCAACTCATAACAGTATTTAGCAAGACAAGAAATAATTATTTGTGGCCATTTTAATATAGATTTATTAGTTGAGACATCACAAAGTAAACGATTCTTGAATCTTTTTAATTGTTACAACCTAAAAAATCTTTTTTTAGAGCCTACTCGAATCACAGCGACTTCAGCCACATGCCGTGATAATTTTTTTACAAATTTAGTGCCATATACAAAGTCCGTAATTAATAAACTACAACCAGATCATAGTGGGCAGTTGGCCACTTTTAATATTGGACTAAAAAAGACTCTAAAAAGAGAAATTACCTTTATACCCATGAATGAGAGATGGCTTGAAACATTTAGAAATAATGTATTTCAAAAAACATTTAAATTAGATTACTGTGGCAATTCTATTACTCAATATAACTCTATTCATAATTTAATTAAAAATGAATATGACTCTGTTTTTACAAAAAAGAAAATAATAATTTATTTAGTATTTAGATTTAGTGACTGGGCAAAAGTGGAAATATGCAGAAGTAGAAATAGATTAAATCAATTGTACAGTGAAAGAACTTATAATCATAAAAATACATTTTATGAATAAAAAGTATTCTCAATTATTTAAAAGAGTATGCAGTGTAGCTATATCTAATTACATTAATAATCAAATTAAATATAGTACTAACATTTCAAAAACTGCATGGAATATAATTAATCAGGAAACTGGGAAAGCAAAAGACACCCACACCAAATATAGTTTAAAAATTAATGATAAATTGTTGTCAACTGACAGAGAAGTTGCTGAAGCATTTGAACATTTTTTACTGCCATCCCTGTGTCACTACTTTGAGTATTCATTCATGTTCCACTCTTGCACAGTCACTGCTAATGGAAAATGTAAATTCATGCGATATTGATTTCAAATTTAAACATGTTACTGTTCCACAAGTTTTAAATGCAGTTAAAAGCATTAAAGTAAAGATACTGCCGTTTAGATGGAATTTCTGTTAAAATTATTCAATCTGTCATTGATGGTATAGCCCCGCACTTAGCCAGTATATTTAATGACTGTGTTGATAATGGTGTATTTCCTGATTTAATGAAATTGAGTAAGGTCATCCCAATATTCAAAGTATGTCTGACCCTCATAATTTTAGACCTATATCTGTACTACCAACGCTCAGTAAGATTTTCGAAAAATTAATTTTAAATCAATCACTTTCTCATTTTTATGGTAATAGTTTAATGAATTTTAACCAATTTGGTTTCACGCGGGGTCGCTCAACAACCGATGCCGGTGTTCAGCTCATAAAACACGTATTCAGCGCCTGGGAGGAGTCTTGTGATGCTATTAGTGTCTTTTGTGACTTGTCCAAGGCGTTCGACTGTGTGGATCATACTACTCTACTCATTAAACTGCTCCATTACGGCATAAAAAACCAAGCGCTTGCCTTGATTAAATCATATATTTCTAATAGAAAACAGAAAGCTGCAATAAATGGAGAAAAATCATCAGGATCGGCAGTGATAATGGGTGTGCCCCAGGGCTCAGTTCTTGGTCCTTTCCTATTTTTAGTATTCCTATATATATATATATATATATATATATATATATATATATATCAATGATCTGCCATCGGTCGTTAAGAATCAATGTGAGGTCATATTGTTTGCTGACGATACTTCCTTCTTATTTAAAATCAAAAGACAAGAAACTGACTATCGAGCAGTAAACCAATGCATCTCCAACACAGAGAAGTGGTTCTCAACTAATAATTTGCTCCTCAATGAAAAAAAACTAAATGTGTTAAGTTTATATTGCCAAATGTCAGCCAGGAACTGACTCCTGTAAACTCAACTGTATTTCTGGGTATAACTCCAGTGGAGACCGCATGTTGATGTTTTAGCGAAAAGGCTTGGCTCTGCCGCATACGCTGTCAAAAAAATGAGACAAATAAAACAACTGCTCGTTTAGTCTATTTCGGTTACTTCGACAGCCTCATGACATATGGCATTCCGTTATGGGGGAGTGCTGCCGACATCAACACTATATTTATTCTGCAGAAAAGGGCTGTTCGCGCAATCTATCAGCTCGGTCGAAGGGTGTCACTTAGAAGTTAATCTAAGGAAATAAATATTCTTACTTTCCATTCACAATATATTTTAGAAAATTTAATGTATGTAAAAAAGAACATAACCTTGTTAAAAAAAAAAAGGTCTGCACAATGTTAACACAAGAGGAAAAAATATGCTGACAGCTCATAATAGTAGGCTTCATAAAGTCACTAACTCATTCATGGGTCAATGTATACGCTTTTATAATAAGGTAATCCTGAGGATATCCAAGGTCTTCCTATTGACAAATTCAAAGAAACTATAAAGCAGAAGATGTGTGCTAAAGCATATTATAAACTATCCGATTATTTGGGTGATTAAAGCCCTTGGGTATAATCCCTTCAATAACAGGATTTTACTAGTATTTGTACATGTGTAATGTGTCTGTTAGCTCGTTGAGTTATTCGTCCCGATAAATATCTAAAGCGTCATTGTCACTAAAGTACGTCTTCTTGTGGTAGCGTCGGGTGGTTAAGGATGTTGGCTTAAGGTTGATGGCTGGATCCCGCGTTAACTCGTGAACGGGTGCCGTTTGAGGGTGTTCGTCGATTGGATACTTGGCGGGAGGGAGACTTGACGGATGTAGATAAGAATAACTTTGTATAGACATAAAGAGACTCTGTAAATTTATTTTGAAAAAAATATACCCGTGAAGTTTCTTGCCAGTTCTTCTTCTCGAAGGTTTTTTAGAATTGGTGGTAGAGTCATGTTTTATTTGACATCAATAAGAACAAGTAAATGTCAATGTTGAGAAATAAATATTTCATTTCATTTCATTACATTTAAAAAGCGTCTCTTTTTTATCCTAGCTAGGTTGTACCCCAAGCTATATGTAAATTCCTTATTTAAAAATAGTATAATAATGGCAAAAATATATGAAATAAAAAGTCTCGTTATTTGCATTGGTTTTACTGGTTCTATCATTTGACATATGTGTCCCATCATTTACTTTTTTAATAGATTATGCATATCGCATTACTCGACATCTGGTAGAAGAAAGAAAAGTTACAAGCGGATTTAGTAAATAATATTAAAACATAAAAAAATTTGCACCATTACGCATTTAGTATCTTTTGCTTTCATTATAAAAATAGGGGTGAGTTGTTATCTATGATTAAGTTTGACGAAAGCATGTCCATCTATGTTTGTAATGACTAAAAATAGAAAAAAAAACTATTCCTGGAATTGTGATCAGGGCTTTGAATAACGTTAAAAAATTGGTAACGTTATCTCTTACAAACCGAAGTATCGTTATTAAGGGAGGTAACAATACCAAAGGTAACGTTATAGGTACAGTAACGTTATGAAAGGTATCGATACTTTTCAATTTTTTACCGGTAAATGTAATAACGTTAGCTATGATAGTATCGGTGACTTTATTGATATTATTTCTGTCTCTTTTACTATCTTATTTGACTTGTAACCATAAGTTTGTAGGAGTTGAAATAATTCGGTAACCAGGTGCCGCACCGTATCGTATAACAAGACACACCGGTATTACCCGAGCTGATCGCAAAATATTTATAAAGTGTGAGATCTACGCTAAGAAATATAATGGTAAGGAGGTAATTTGATATTTTATTATTGGTTTTATAATTGAAAAATATCGTGACAAATATGTAAATCCAGAGAAAAGCTCTGCGATGCGCTATGAACATAAACGCCATCGCCCCTGCGACCTCCATATCTGAATGCTAGGTACGCCCATCCCGTGGGCACTAACCACCAAGTAGCTAGGCGTAACGCTCGATCGTACGCTATCATTCCGACCTCACATACTCAGAGTTACCAAACTCACCCGTCTGTACATGGCCCGCCTAAACAGTATGTTACGCAGGCACTGTAAAATGTCTCTTAGGAACAAGCGAACGCTTTTTAAGGTTTGCGTCAGACCAGTCATGACGTATGCCACCCCAATCTTTGCCCATACCAAACCCTCCTATTTGTATAAGCTGCGGGAAGTCCAAAATCTCTTCTGCCGCAGGGCCACGGATGCTCCGAGGTACGTGCGTAACGCAGACCTGCACAAGGGTCTCGACTTACCTTCAGTACAACAACACCTTAGAACGCTCCACCGCTTTTTTCAAGCGATCCGAAGAGCATTTTAACCCCCAAAAAAAAAAACCACCAACGAAAACGCGCGCGTGCGGCTCACTTTGACGGATTGGCAACGTCGCCAGCAGTAACAAAAAAAGTAACACTATTTTAACGTTAAATTAGTAGTGTTATTTATTTGAATTGAATCTTCATTACCGCTACTTATTATAACGAAAATTTTTTAACTTTACGAAAATAACGTTATTTACCGATATTTAAACCGTTAATTCGGAAACGTTATAAAGCCCTGATTGTGATGCTGCTCTCAAATTACGGATGTTTTGCAATTAAGATTAGATTTTTTGACATGCGGTCGTGATGTATATTTTATGATAACTGTACTAATTTAACACTTATGGCACATGAGTAGATAAACGGAACAGAAACAAAGTTCCATACAACCGCACCAATCGGTTGCACTACTACAAGCACGCGGGGCATCTGTGCGTAACCACTGGCCGCTTGTCACGTACGCGGCGAGACTTACCAAAAGGCACAGCCAGTTTACAATCTCAGGGTCATTGCGACGCACGTTGTTTGTTTTGTTAGTTACAAGTTTAAATATTTTAATGTGTAAACGTGGTATTTAATTATTTATAATGGTTGTTTACTGTACTGTGTGTATGAATAATTCTAGAGAAAAAAAAATGGAATTGCTCGAGCAAAAGTTTAGCGATTTTTCGATCTTGAAATAAATATTGTCAATATATGTTATGATATGTGAGTTTTTCCCTTTAGATTACTTGAAAAAACTATATGTTAGATTCAGAATTTATCACACCATCAAAAGAAACAATAAATTATAAAAAAAAACAAAAATTATAAAAAGAAAATTATCAGAGTTAGTAAATTGTGAAGTATTCTATAATACTGAATAATAAAACTATTTAAAAATGTTTTGTTTAATTTGTCTTAACCTATTGTGACAACCCTACCAAAATAGGTAACAATTTTTCACGTTCTTAAGAAGCTTTGTCTCTTTTCCGTTTATCTGCTCATGTGCTCAGGAACAGTCCTACATTATTTTCTGTAATCATGACAAAAGGTCTTGTATGTTATGAAAGTAAATTCAACAGTTTAAGAACAAAACAAAAAATTACACCAATCGCATACCTACCTACATCATTAAAACACAGATTACAAAACAGGTTGCTAATTTTAAAAAATAGCGTTCCCGCCATTTTTAACAACTTACATTTTTCATGAGCTGATGACGTCATGAAAAAGAAAAATAGGGCTTACTATTACTTAGCTAAGGGCAGTTGGCGATCCAGCGGTTAGATGACCGATTGGCTAGACTACACTAGCCAAAATTATTGTAATGACTTCTTAAGTTAATACCATTTAGCAAATACCAAAAAATAAATGCATGTTAATTATACTATTATAATACTAAAACTACTATATACCCAGGAATACCTAATTTAAAAAAAAAGTAAACCTTGAAATATACAAAGATCTTGAGAGAAATGGTGATGGCATAGTAAACATTGTATTTATATTTAATTATAAATTATAATAATTATATCATAACTTAAAATGAGAAATCGGCCATATGATATATACAAAAAAAACGAACAATGCAGTATTTATAGTTTTATTAAAATCATGGCATCGGAATTGTGTTTAAATCTTAAATACTAACATACTTTCAACTATTACTCACAACCATTCGTTGTAGAGTCGGGGAACTTGTGCAGGCTCGGATAAGCATTCAAAGTCCCTGCAGATTTATTGCCCTTGTCGGAACACAGCACCGAACAACGCGCAAACATCTCACCTCAGCTTGAGCCTCCATCGACTTTCCCGACTGTACACATAAGAGTATTTCTTAATTTAACAATGAACACTTTATGATCAATCCAAGTGAGACGATCTTAATGACGTAATATAGACGTTCATTGATGGGAACTCAAATTTAATTATTTGAATAAAACGTAGATCGCAAGAAAGGTAAATTTCTAATTCATAACAATATATATAAATTAAATCAAAAAGCGAATGTGATGCAGGATTTGCCACTCAATAGTTGAGCCATTACAAACGTGCGAACTGAGTCATATCGGAACTCTCGCTCGCACTTCTAGTGTTGTGTGTAACAACAAAGAAGGGATTTGTCGTAATGTTTTATGACTCAGTTCGCACGTTTGTAATGGCTCAACTATAGTCAATTATTGCTCAATCTTATACATTTTTCGGTTCTACATAAGTCAACATTACTACGATTTGTGCAAGTGAACTGAGCTTAATGCTTATGGCTTATGGCTTATGGCTCTTAAGAACAGAATTTTCAAAATTTCATTGTAAACTATCTAATAGGTATAATATTTATAGGTATTTACTTATAAAAGTAATTTTAACGCTCAACCTTTTGATATAACAATTAGAATTTATGTTGTATATACTAATGAGGTATTTTATGACAGCTCGGCAAAATAGTTCATAAATTGTACAAAAGGCAGGGCTAGTAAAAGTTAAAACATATCGTATAAGAACCTCGCCGTGTAGGTCTTTCTTAATATTTATTCGCTATTATTTTGACATTTAATTAATTATTTGAGCTCTGAATAGGCATATTGTAGTATTCAATAACTTCGTCTCCTTTTTAGGCTACCTATCTGTACTCCACATTCTGACCAGCTTTTCCTACCGCCTTCTAACGAGGCTATTAGAACTATATAGGTATATATTTTTAATTTGATTGTGGAAAATTCCGAAAAGAAAAAAGAAAAAGACCGGTCATAGATAAAGTGTGTAGAAAACAATGCGATAAAATTTAATAATATTTAATAAATAAACATTAGTTACAAAATAATATTGTTTTCCTGGTGCTTCAAACAGCGCGTTTTGTTATACAAACTATTAGTAGTTACGAAATAAATACATAAATGCACGTTGCTGTCTAATGGCAAAGAATTGTAAACAATATTGGAACCATTAAATATGACATATTTAATAATAAAGTTTTCAGCCATCATCAGCTGTATTTGAACAATTGAATTAGGATGAATGTGCAAGATTTGATTAAAGTAACATAAGGGAAGACAGGCGACGTGAAAAATTGTTCTGGTATTACTACGGATACATTTACTCACACAAACTCAATTTAATTATAACCCGACATAAAAGAGATGAAATGATACAACTCATGCGCTTGCGAGCATGATAAAACATTTCAAGTCCGTAAAATTTCGTTGGATTTGTTTCGTGACGTTTGTCTTCACTGCACTGCCCGTTAACAAGATGTTTGAGGTCAGTATTTTACTTTAATCAAATTTTGCAACATTAAAATGATTCTACGATGTAATGTAATGGGTATTGTTTATCCCATCCTGTAATTAATATTATTTGTGTTTTATGGCAATCAGCTGTTGTTACTACACAATAACTATTTCTGTCAATTTCAAGTATTAGTATAATAAAAGTATGAATAAATTAAAACATTGCTTTCAAGACATGTGTCCAAAAAGCTAATTCGTTTTTCTATCGCACCCTGTATAAGTTAATTTAAAAGTTGACACTTGACACGTAACAGGCATAACCTGGGGCTACCAACATAATTGTTGATTGATCAATCGTTTGACACAAATTCTTAATCACAGTCCGGCCAACTTTTGTGGGTGGCACTTATTAAAACTGCACAAATTCTTTTATAAAATGCTCATGTCTCGATATTTGGGTAAAGGTGGTCCAGGTGAACTTATTACACGCGTTTTCATTATTTGGCGCTGTTGACACTAGACCACGGAGGTAGTATCGAGGGCGACCTCTGTTGTCGGATTCGGAGAAGGCTAATCCACCGCCACTGTCACCTTTGCAGAGGGCTTTCCCTGCAAATTAAAAAAAACTATTACATTACTTTAGTAGATTAAATAGATTTTCTGTATGAAAGGTTTTTAAAACATTAAGTACCAATTGTAACAATATCTGGCTCTGACTGAAACTCAAATGTAATTAAGTGTATAGGGCTTGGTCAACGAACAAAACCAGGACGAATAATTTTAATTACGAACAATGAGGAGAAATGTTATAGTTACAAAATCAAACTACAGAGCCAGAAACAAAACAGTCTGTAACAGTTATCATTCACATTCTAATTCAAATATTTATTTCTCAACATGGACGTCAAATAAAGCATGACTCTACCACCAGTTCGGAAAAACCTTCGTGAAGAAGAACTGACACGAAACTTCAGGGGTATAATTTTTACAAAATAAATGTACAATGTCTCTTTATGTCTATACAAAACTATTCTTATCTGCATCTGTTAGCTCGACAAGTCGGGGAGGTACCCCCCCCTTTCATACGACGAATACCGTGACATTTACACAACAGATTTACTACAGCGCCCACTGTTGAGATTAAGACGTAATATGTTTTTATTACTGAAAACTTTATCACATATAACCTTATGAAATTATCAGGTTTACTTTTGTAATTTTTTTGGAACAAATATATTATTGCTTGGTATATGAATATCACTAAATAGCACTTAGTTAGTGTCGAATAGTGTGAACACTGGTGTAGAAGGCACAGCTTGGACCAACTCCAATACTTAGGAGACAGTTAAAATAACTATAAATACCCCTGGAATAGTGACGATATAATTATTTATTTTGACAATATTTTCTATTGATAAGTAAACTAGAAGTAAGGTTACAAAGTAAGTCGGAGAAATGGGTGAAGGCTGATTCGCATCCGAAGCCCCTGCAGTGTTGTCGCCCTTTTGTATGCGGTGCGGCTATAAAACACCGCACGAAGTGCAAGCGATTCTCGCCTTAGCATGAGCCGACTTCCCCGACTGTATGTAGTACACTAGGGAACACTTATTGAAAATTCAATGAATGCTGATTGTTAATTCTCTACGCGAAGGAATTATTGTGTTTAAAAATATCCTCCCACCTTTTAACCTAGATCTTTTTTACTACTAATGCTGCGTTCCGTTTGCCGATTACAGCGCTCACAGTGCCAACGCTACGGAGCATGGTCGCTGTGAGCGGCCTGTCAAAACTGACGCATGACGTTACTTTGTTGATGTTTTTATTAGTCGATTAAAGATTTTAAAAGCTTGCTTATTAATTTTCTTTTGTAATAATATAAAAAATGGCTCCTACTTCATTCAGGGTCAAAGATCTTAATGAAATTGTAACTTTAGACTTAAGCGACGAACAATCCGAATGTTAGCGCGATATTTAGCGTTCCGATTGCAATAGCACTAATAACACTTTTAGCGCGCTCAAACGAATCGGAACGGTTTTGAGCACTTTTAGCGCTGTTAGCGCTGTGAGCGGCAAACGGAACGCAGCATATAACATTTCTAAAGTTACTTCGTTACAGATAAATCATTTTGAACAAAAATGGCGTTTCCGCCTTTTTAACTAACCCTACTCTCTCCGCGCGCTGGCGACTGCGTGCAAACGTGAACTAACGCGAACGGGATGTGGTGAGGGTAGATAGTTAGCGTGCGCAAGTACATCGAGAGGTATAGCCCATATTAATTTAACTTAACCAAGTACAAATAAATACATATAAAACATAATGAATCGTAAACAAACACAATACGCCCAAACCTTGGACTTTTTACGGGCTTACGAAAATATAATAAAAATGTTTTTAAACTATCGCGGATATTTTCACTATAATTTAATGCATTTACGGGATTCTTTTGTTTCGCGCGTCCGATATTTCGATGCTGTTGCAAGCACCATGACCGCGGACTGCCACTGACTTTAAATTCATTAAATTATAATAAAAATGTCTTCGATTGCAAATTAAAAGCGGCTAAAAAACGTTTTCACCAAAATAGTGCCCAAATGAGTGTTTGGTTTCTCTTCCAGTTTTATAGCATTCGGTCAATTCGACAGCAATTTAAAAAATATATAAATAACACATCCAGTTCTCTAAAAACAATGAATTATCTTATATTCGGAACAATTATTTGTAATTTTTATCAATGTCTTAAAATATCTATGAATTTCATCAAGAAATCGGTAAAAATGCATGTTTTTAAGTTTAATTCCAGATAAAAATCAATAGTTCATAAAACATTTCAACTTTTGTTACCGGCTATTTAAATTCAATTTTAAATCATGCACATAGGGTTATATATGCAATAACATTATGTTGTTAGGTTTCAAAGGAAGTTTCTTGACAAACATCTAAACCATTGTGGACAGTTTAGAGTGTCGTAATTGTACGAAACTGTGTAACTATACTATTTCCATTTCTTTATTTTCTCGATGACAGTTCTATCTATCTCGTTTATCGATATAGCTCCATCCCTATCAGTTTCTCCGACTCTGGTATTATGTAACCTTGTACGTGCGTAAACGTCATATTTTTATAAAATAATGCATACTTATTATAAAAAAAACGCCCGCACAAGTTTTCACACGAGCTGTCAGCGAGAAAATAAAGAAATGGAAATAGTTTTTATTTGTGATCGAAGCATTGACATAAAAACAAACGGATGTAAAAAGTGTCCCGAGTTTACAGAACCCACACACTTATAGTATTACGAACCAAATTACTTGAAATTTAAGTCGTGTATCATTGCATTACAGCTGATTATCGCTTGCCGCAATGCTTCACCTGATGCAGCTGCAACTAGGAAGTTGACTATACAATCACCTTACGCGACTACTTCGAGGGATTCAATTTTGACAGTTTCACCGAGCGATATGTCATTTTGGACGCGTTGTCGGGCGGCCAATCAAATAAGGACTAGTATGATATTCACAACTTTTTTGCATTTTTATTCCCTTTTGAGCGCAGACCCGAAGTCCATTTGTTTGTAAGTCAATGAATCGAAGTTACTTGAATGCCAAATGTACTCAATTGATATAAGCCTTCGACTGAAAGTCGCCTGTTTAAGGAGGCATGTGTATAAAGAAATTTTATTTTTTACCCCTAACATTTCACAAAAAGATAGCCCTTACCGCTTCTATCTCCCGCGCAAATCTTATCGCTAGTGATGTACTCTCGAAATCCTGGCGGAGAATCAGCTATGCACTCCTCTACGTTGACGTATGGCACTTCCAGGACTTGGAGGATCGGTGATGCTGTACCGTTTTCTGAAGTAAGACCCCAACCAGCGACCTGAAAAATTGAGGCATTGAAAGTTAGGAAAGCATTAAACCAACAGAATTTAAGGTAAATAAAAATAATTTGACCAAAATAATTGGTTTAAAGACCTTGTACATCTGAGAATCGTTATCTCTATAACTGAAACGTCACCGACACGCGGCCTGTTTCGATGAAAGGAAATGCTGAAGGTTGTTTGTTCAGGGTAGTGCCATAACCTGGGCCTCCACCGACTGTGCCGATTGTACCTTCGACTTTTCACTATTCCACCAACGAAAGGTTCAAACGCTATTGCCATTTCTTAATACTTATTTTATTCTAAAACAGTGCTCTACTAACCTTCCCCTTTTTACCGTCAATCAATTGCCTTGATTCAAAAGTAATATCGAAGTCTATGCACACTGGCCTCACATAGGTTTTATACTCTATGGCATTTTTCAAAATCAAGATGGCGACGTCATCTTGAAAGTTCGCCGCTGAGCCTTGAAAACGCGCGGGCATTTTAATGTCGCTAACCTGAAAATAGTAATTAGTTACTTAAAGTGTATAAATATGATATAATTATTTTCTACCATGTGTAGGTACTTTTATCTCACAAAGCGACGACTTTATCTTTACTTGTAGTTTACAATAAACGTCTACAAACAAGGTATATAACATATGTGAGCGAGCGCGAGATTTGTTCGCTCCGCCCTGGCTTGCACACAAACGTAGCGTATTTGGACACGAACATCTACAAGTAAAGCGAACGTCGTCTCGTGAATTAAAAGTATTCAAATGCAAAAATTTATTTCTCAACATTGACAATTACTAGTTCTTATTGAAGTCAAAAAAGCATGACTCTACCACCAGTTCGGAAAAACCTACATGTAGAAGAACTGGCAAGAAACTTCACGGGTATAGAAATAGAGGTTCTTCCAGATCCTCGTGTAAGATCTTATCGGTGCAACAGTCCTTCCTATTTTGATCAGTATATTAGCTACATATACGTAAAAGTATTTCAGTTCGAGGGCAGGAACATGGAGTGAACAATTTCAATCCCAACTACAGCCTACAGTCGGCTACGCATCGTAGGTCGCAGACGTGTATCAATCAATTTAACACCTTCGATAAATAATGTATATGAATGGGCATGGATGCTTCAAACCATTATGAATTTAGAAAAAAAAATTACAGTTGCCGGAGTTGCCCTGCCTCATACGCCGGTCCCATGTCCCAGGTGCGAATACTAGTCGGGGCATTCATTAGTGCGATGAACACAGGTGTTTGTTCTCGGGTCATAGTTGTCTATATTTACATAATATGTATGTTTATTCTGGGTTCCCCCAGTTCGGTGTATGGTCATCCTTAACTTAATTGTTACTAACCGATATATGGATTACTTGTGGCCACAAGTAATCCATATATCGGTTACTTACTGACATAAATTACTTATTATTATTATTATTAACTCAAGCTCTGCTTACTTTGGGGCCATGCAGTTTGTGTGTTTGTCTGGGGATTTATTATTCATAGAGAAGGTATTTGATCATATATCAACGTGGTATTACTCACATCAGATTTCTGGGCATCCGTATCATTAGGGTTGTTCCACGGCCTGTAGATCTTTCCCAAGGCCACGGCGTAGTTCTGAGCTGGCAGCCTCTTGGAGACGTCGTCCCAGAAGCAATGGGCCGCTGGAAATTAAATCGAATATTCAAAAAAGAGAAGAGGCAAGATCTGCGAAAGGAAGTTTGGTTCAGGTTAAGGATAACAGAATAAATATTTTGGACTAAAATGCAACAGGCAGTTTTCAAATAGGTATTTATAGCGTTCTTTATATCTCGCTAGATGGCGCTTGCGATTGTTTAAGAAAAATAAAAGTTTTGCCAAACAGTTGTTTTATCAATCAAACTTTGTTTTTTTACTATTTTAATAAATTAAATTGAATATTACTGCAAAAAATTGAAAAGTAAAATACATTATAAAGATAAATATGGTATCTATGGTAAAATTTACGTCATGCGCGAGCGCCATCTCTTGGAAAATTGCCTGTTTTTTGTTGAATGTCACATATTATGTGTAAATTCTTTGAACTGTATGTATGTATGAGTTTGTAAGTGCGCTAATTTGTAACTTTGTGAAACAATAAACTCATTTTTAGTTTATTTATTTAAACTTTGTGAATGTTTTTAACCGCGCGGCGGCCCTTATACTACGGTTGAGCATTTTTGTTCATTTACTAAATATTTTAGCAAGGTCAGTTAATACCTTGTATAAAATACGTATCTCCTAATTAAGTGGGTTATACATAGGTGTATATGAAAAATGTAAAAAAAAGAGTTATCCTTACAATAATAATAATAAATTTGTACATTTGTGCCAAAATAGTACAACATTGCTCTCTTAGAATAAAGGTATCTTAGAATATAGAAAAAAATAAAGAATAAAGTAAAAAAATCAGTAATAAAGTAAAAAAAGAATAAAGAATAGAAAAAGGTATCTTAAAAAAAAGGTATTATGCATTCATCTTAAACAATACATTTGTTGGCTCCAATTCTTATTATAGAAAGCACAACAGCGCCCTAACCAGACCACGGCAGTAGTCTGTACTAGGGGCAACAGCCGTTCACAGTTTATCATGTGGATGTTTGTTTGTACTTTATATAGAATACGTCACACGATTCAAAGTACGGTAACTGCATTCTTAAAACTACTACTGAGCAAAGTTAAAACATTTAATTTTAAAATTATCTGTCGAACACTAACAGGTTATATAGTTCTACCCCCATGATTTGCTTTGTTCTCAATACCTATTTAAGGATCGAATTAATTTTATTACAATTTATTATAAGAAATTAATGAATCTTTTGTATCTTACTGTTTGCTTTTTATTAATAAATAATAAATATTTCTAATAATCACACCACATTATCTAGCCCAAATTAAGTATCATTAAGAACTTGTGTTATGGATACTAGATAACGGATAAATAAACTTAAGAAATATATAAGCACAAATAGATTTTTTTTTCATATATAAATATTAGAAATAAACTTAAATAAACATACATATACATCCATGACTAGAAAGCAAATATTATATCTGCCTCTACCAGGATTCGAACCCGGGACCTCTGGCATGGAAGGCAAGGGTACTAACCTCCACACCAAACAGGCCGTAAGCAGAAACGTACTCAAGTGGTTAAAGCATTAATTGCGTTTCAAAGTTAACTGAATTGGTGTTAAATAATAAATAGTAAATTCCACAGACAATCAGAAGACCCCGCGTACCTGCTCCAATGGGCTTAAGAAGCTTGTGTGGATGGAGACAGCGAGTGTGATGGGGCAAGGCTGTAGTCCCAATACAAATAGTAATGAATCCCCAGACAAACACACCAACTGTATGGCCCCAAAGTAAGCAGAGCTCGCGTTATGGATGACCATACAGCGAACTGGGAGGAACCCAGAGTATGCAACGAATATAAATATAAGCAACCATGACTCGACAGCAAACATCTGTGTTCATCACACAACTGATTAGCCCGACCAGGACTCGAACCTGGGACCTTCGGGTATGAGGCACTGTTACTACCAGCGAAGCCACTTGGTCGCCTAAATAGTATATAAATCTTACCGGAAATGACAACCGTTGTGGAAATCAGCGAGCCTCCACATATCTGCATGTACGGAACGGTGGTCTTTCTATAGATGCCTGCATGCCACGGCAGCTCCCCTCGCTTGGCCGCCTGCCCGTTGATTATCAGACCCGTCCCAGATGGCGTTACTGTGCCGCATTCTAGCGAAACAAGATGGCGTTACAATATGGCGGATTTGCTAGGACTCAAGTTGTAGAACATTTTAAGGTTTTTGAAATTGTTATGGACTTTTTCTGGTAAGATGATCTTGAGCTTTGTAAAAATGATAACTGTGTGTAAAAATTATATAAAACTTGTAATTTATAAAGTATTTCAGATAAGTAGTTAAATAAATGCGTCTATATTTCATATTGTATAGAGATGAAAATCGCAGATTTTTTTCTGACACGACTGGTGTTACAGTTTGTAAGCTATCGCGCTCCTACCGCATTGCTATCGCTGTTACGTCATACAGGTTTGTTGACAATTCGCAATTGAAAAATACTATATACAGGGTGAAACATAAGTCTTAAACAGAAATGTTTGTTTCTATAGCAGTATTTTAAGACAAATTCATTGCATTAACTCTAGAAGCAAACAATAAAATTTTATTAATAATAATTTTAAATAACAAAAATAACAACCTTATGGTCACCCTATTCGAATACAGGAACATGCTATGGGTCTATGACAGTTTAACGAAGCAACTAGGGTGACCATGAGACCCAGTTAATTTAAAACAATTTTTTAAATTAACGAATAATCAAACAACGTTTGCATATTTTTGCCTGTTGTACCGTTCAGATATATAAACTGAAGTTATACAGTAAGAAACACATATTTCTGTTTACGACTTATGTTTCACCCGGTATATTATGTAAACACATATCAAAGCTAGATACACAATCCAGGTCAGAAAAACTTCCTCACCAAAATAGTGTCCTAATTAGTAACTAACTAGTACCTACTTATTTGGTATATCTTGCAATTTAGTAGCATTCGGCTCCTTCAACAGTTAACATGTCAAAACATTTTCAAAATTACAAATCTAGTTTCTCTAAATCACTACATAGTATAAAACAAAGTCGCTTTCCGCTCCATGTCTGTCCCTATGTATGCTTAGATCTTTAAAACTGCATAACGGATTTTGATGTTGTTTTTTTAATAAATAGAGTAATTCAAGAGGAAGGTTTATATGTATAATACATGCATTATAGTAGAGGAACATTGATAATCTTAGAGGTTTCTAATGGGATGTCGTAAATAAACACATTTTTTTGCGCTTACATTGCAAACGCTGGCTGAACCATACTAGATAGATCAAAATAATGTGCTACAGAACTGAACACCTTAAAAAGGTCTACAAAAAAGTCCGCGGTGGTAAATGTATATCTCTTAGGGGTAACCCACAATAACCATTTTTTATCCTTTACTTTTTACGCGAAATAATGGCTTATTTACGAAAAGATTTTAAGCAATACAGCATTAATCCTTATCCAATTAAGTACCTTAAATACATGTGCATGTAATATAGATAAATATGGCCTTTTACAGAGTGTAATTTAAATGAATATTTTCGAAGATATTACAGATTTAAAAAGCAATGACATAGACCCGTGCGAAGCCGGAGCGGGCGGGTCGCTAGTGAATCATATAACTTATAAATATTTTTAATGTGTTAAAATACTTAAGAATTTAGTATATAAACCAGATTTAAGTTTAATCCAAACTAAAAATAAAACATCCTGTTCCAATCATACATAAATTAATTTGTTGACATCGGCTTTCTAAATTCAATTTCAAACAAACGTCTAACTAAACCATTGTGGGCTTAACGGCCCAGTGTCATTTGTATTCAAATTCAAATATTCATTTCTCAACATTGACAAATACTTGTTCTTATTGACGTCAAATAAAGCATGACTCTACCACCAGTTCCAAAAACCCTTCGTGAAGAAGAACTGGCGAGAAACTTCACATGTATATTTTTTTCAAAATAAATTTACAGTCTCTTTATGTCTGTACATAATAATTCTTTTCTGCATCTGTTAGCTCGGCAAGTCTCCCTCCCCCCAAGTATCCAAACGACGAACACCCTCAAACGGCACCCGTTCACGAGTTAAGACAGAAAGACAGAGAAACTTAATAAAGATAATCTGTTACCGCTGAAACAACTAGTTTACAATGGCATCATAAATATTTTGTATGCTGTTGAATCACTTTTGCTTCGTGTTGCTAAGAGTGGAACGATCTGTTTTTCCAGACAAATATAACCCTGGAGCTGTCAAGTGTAGAGTGAATAGGTACCTCTTGGACAGGCGTGTATGATCCTCGTCTTCATCGTCACTTTCCATCAGGTGAGATGGAAGACAAACGCCTGCTAATAATTATTTAATAAATATATATACCTATGCAACTTAACTTTGTATGGCAGCCGCCATCTTGTCAAACCGTGTTCTCGACGCTTTGGTGTGAGTGTACAATCAATACATTTTTGTCACGCACACAGTGCTGTATGTACAAGCTAAATGTACTCATATATCTATACACAGAACCTAGTTCAGAGTAATTCACGAAACGGAGTTAACAAAGCGTCCTTTCATTCGCAATTCTGTATGGATGTGAAAGGGACAGGGACATTGAGCTCAGTGGGCGTTAATAATTCAAAAGATGCGTTGGCATTAGTGGCTCTTAAGGCAAAATAACATGGCATTGGTAGGTTATATCTTCCGTATTAACTCTGCTTCGTGAAATGAATATAAATATGTATTTCACCGAAGAAATCACCATGTATCTACTATTTACAAAATATTAAAAATAAGTACTTAAACCTTTGAATAAAATGGCGGAAGATATGTGACGTGCTAATACGACGTGCTTTAGCAATGGATTTGGTGCTCAAACAAACTCTATGTTATATTGTTGCAACTTTATAATTTACTTTATAATGGGAGAAAGAGACAGAATGTTGCGATGTGACAAGGCGCGCGAGCAGGATGGATGTCGTGTCGTGTCGCCTCGGTTGTTTTCGGTTGTTTTCGGTGTTGCGAGAAAGTTAGATAAGCCGATGGGGACGAGCTGCGCTGGTAACCTATCTCCGCGAATTTTACTTTAACCAAAGACTTGGAAAGCATTTTAAAATTATCAAACTATTGACATATCGTCTAAGTGGCGCTACCCACATTATTCGATATTTCTGCTGACAAATTCAAAGATACTATAAGGAAAAAATTGTGCGTTGAAGCTTATTATTATAAACTAACCGATGTAATGTGTCTGTTTGTTCGTTGAGTTCTTCGTCCCGATGAATATCTAAAGCGTCATTTTCACTAAAGTATATCTTCTTATGGTAGCGTCGGGTGACGGGTCGCTCACTTCCCTCTAATATGGTTGAGGAGGGCGATGGCTGGATCCCGCGTTAACTCATGAACGGGCGCCGTTTGAGGGAGTTCGTCGTTTGGATACTTGGGGGGAGGGAGACTTTCCGAGCGAACAGATGCGGATAGGAATAATTTTTTACAAATTAAGAGGCTCTGTAAATTTATTTCGAAAAAAATGTGAAGTTTGTTACCAGTTCTTCTTCACGAAGGGTTTTCCGAACTGGTGGTAGAGTCATGCTTTGTTTGACGTCAATAAGATCAAGTAATTGTCAATATACAAACATAAATGCTGAAGACCCTAATCTACTCGAAAACGTGATTAGGGCCCCTAAGTGATCTCTGTCTTAAATTAATAAATATCTTTTTCGCAAATTCTACAATGTTAACAGGATGGAGGAAGAGAGGATACAACAATTAAAACAATAAAACTTGTCCATCAAATGATTTATTAGAAAAAAATCTCCATCCTGTTTACATCCATTAAATTAATAATAATTTGTGTACAAAATAAATTACAGATAAATTACAAAGAATATAATATTACAGTGTACATTGTATTATTTACTTCTAATCTGATATAATAGAGATGAATTGTCATCATCATACAGGTCTCACCTGGCTTGAGAATCAGGGGAACGCTTGAATAGGACTTTAGAGAAAAGTCAGCTTTGTTTTCTTGTCTGGATATAATAATAATAATCTTTATTATGTATAAATACCAAGAACGGGTATGTTACAACATTTGAACGTTTTTATAATTTTTTTTGAAAATATAAGTCATTTTGATCCAAACAATGTTTTAAAAGATAAAGTTTTGTATTAAATATTCCTATTCTATATATTAGAAAACTTTAAAAAGAAGCTATAAGCTCATTATAAATTTAGTTATTTTTTAATTATTATTAGCTTACTGTTAATAAATACACATAACAATGTCTACTATGACAGTATGCATGTAAACGCATTATCTACATAGCTGTTATATGTTTTATCCAAACGCCCATACAATGTTTATTATGATTCACACATTGTGACGTCACAACTCGGTACCGTTCTGTACGGAGCGTTTCTCTGCGACTCGCAGCAGCTCCTCTAACACATCGCTGTATCTACGACACTTTTGATTGCAAACATACTGTTACTTCTGCAATATTTCTTTACTGTTGATAAACTATTTAAATATGTGATAATATAAATGATCCATGTCTCCTGAGCTATTAAGACCTGTGTTTAAAGGAGACAGCTATTGATATGTATGCAGTTTTATTTGGTAACGCAGACTACATGTTGTGTACATATATTGTTACATTATTGCAAATTGTGAAATTGGTTGTCTGAATAACGTATTATTATTATTACATATAAATCGTACGTGTAAATCTTGCGATGAAATAAAAAGTTGTTTATAACTATTCTTTTTATTTCTTTAATTACTTGAAGTCGATTCCAATCGTTTACAGTCGTCAAACTGCTAACATTTTTTACTAACACGAACTAAATATACAACATTTGTTCCCCGACATAAATGCGATGGAATGATTCAAAACATGGGCTAGCGAGCGAGACAAAATATTTCGTGTTCGTATAATTTCGTTTATACCTATTCGTGTCGCCTCGCGTTTATTCGGGTCGGTTCGCGAAGAGACACCATTTGATAAGTAGCACCAGGCGACCAGCAACAAGATTTATAAGGTACATGCCTTCGGAGCTTGTCACCCATTTTCCGTTATTTTACTTGAACCAAAGAGAAAAATATAAATCATTTTCAGTTGTTGTTACGATTCGCAATTCAACCTCATACTTTATTAATTAATGGTAGCACGCTTAACCTATATCGCTACACTGTTAATCGTATTAACTGATTTAATTCAAAGTAACTTTAGTTCGTTCGATCTAAATTGATTTTTAATTATTTTACCATCTTTGGAAACACTACCAGTGTTCGTTATAGCATCATTCGGTTTTAAATCTCGCTTTTGACTTATATTAATATTTTAAGCAGTATTGAAAAATCTTATAATTATCTTACTAGCAGTCTTCTTCTTAAATATTTGAACTATCTCATAATATGGAACAGCTGAAGAGCACTTCATATGAAGAAGGAAGATGAAACCGTTCAGAAACTTTATAGAAAACTTTATAAATGTATTTTTGAAAGCACTTTTGAAGCGACTATACTCAAAAACGTTTGAATCACCAATGCCAACGCGTCCCTAGAATAAAATTGTTTACGCTCAGTGAGCCCAAACTGTAGTCATCTGTCCCTTTCACTTCCATATAAAAGTGCGAATGAAAGGATGCTATATTAACTCTGTTTCATGAATGGGGTTTTGGAGCATGGTTCTAATTTATCTTCTTTACATTTCTTAAGAATGCTACATATTTAAGAATGTCGCGTTCTTGGAAAGACTATCCTATCATCTCTAACAGTAACATTACTATTGTAAATATTTATAACAACTCCCTTATCCTTACTTTTCTTAGGATTCCCTATTCTCCAATCATTTTCACTTATGTCGAATTCTGACGAATCAGAATTAGGTTTATCAACAGGACTAGCATATGAAAGCTCACTTATGTGCACTTCAACTTTATCCTTGACTAAAATAGTAATATTGGTTCCTTTTTTGCTCAAACCTGGAGTGCATCTGGCGACATAGTCCCAGTTCCCTTCAATGCATCTCATGGTCTCCAATATTCCTGAGTAGTAGTAATTCGGGGACCTGCATTCTGGTATCACCACTGTGCCATCTGGCTCGTAGAGGTCGCAGATTCTGTACCCTACTGTGGTCCCGTCGGAAATTTGGCAGCGGTATTCCACGCTGGGATGGGGGTTGAGTTTGCATAATCCTGAAACATTTCAAATAGATTCATTCAAAAAGTTACTAAGTAGATGCTTATTAAAAATATTATAAGAATTACAAACAAAATTATATCAATTATTTTTGGTAACTGAGACTCATATTTATTTTTTACAACTGATGCAAAAAGACAAAGAGATTAAATAATAATGGATTGAACCTCATGTGCATGAGCGTCGGTGGCGCAGGGGTTAAGGCGTTGACTCCTCAATCTTAACGTCCCAGTTTCGATACCGGTGATTGCCAAACGTACATAAAGCCGACTGCTCTAACGGTGAAGGAAAACACTGAGAGGATACCCACATACCTTAGAAATTATTTCGAAGGTATGTGTTAAGTCTCACCAACCCTATAACTAAATTAGACTATAAAAAGGACAATAAATTGCGTGCAACCACCCCTTAGTTGGTTGACTCTACTCAGACGTTCTTGTAGTAGGATAATTCAGGCTGTATTGGAATTGAAGCTCATTAATATGACCCATCTATAAACACATTTGGGCATCGAGCCAAAATGACAACCTTGCGGAGCCCCCCAAAAGATACACGCAACTACGATACTTACGAATACAATTCGGAATGCTGCTCGACCAGGCTCCGTTGATACAAAATAGCGAATCCTCTCCATGGACTCTGTAGCCAGGAACACAGGTAATGTTGAGAGAGACAACGTCGAACGCCTGTCCCGGGGCGGCTTGCGGAGCACCCGCGACTATGTAGCCGCCGTGAGCGGGGTACGGGGGCAAGACGCAGGCGCCGTTTGTGTTTGGTCTGGATGTGGAGAAAACTAGTAAATAACTAATGATAATTTCTTGAGGAAATTTATCTTTGGGATATTCGTGACATTATATCAAAGATATTTTTTTTCAACTTATTTTCACATTATACTAATTAATTTTAGTATTTGTTGTTGTTTCTAACTGTTTTCGAGCATATGATTATCTTTCGCAATAATACTTATTACGATCCTCAGATTCATCGTAATAAGCGTAGGATTCCTAATATTACAAACACAATCAACTGTCGTACTACTTTCGCTAAAAGGCAATACTCTTTCCTCTCTGTGCACCTCTACAATAAAACCGTGTATGAATGTAAAAAAAGATTAGGGTCTGGTTATTATCTATGGACTATTTTCAAACTGAAAAATTATTTACCTACCAAACCTAATGCTGGAAACTAAACGTAATGGAACATACAATATAAACATTTTTTTAATTAATACACATATATATATATACTATTTATATTTACAAATTCTTCATTATTTATTAGGTACACATATCACACAACACACACCACACATACATACATTCTTAATCTTACTTTTATTCACACAGTGAATTGTAAAATACAATTACAACAATCCATTTTTAAATTACAACTGTACATACTTTTAGGAAATTAAAATGGGTGAAGGCGCTGACCCCTAAAATACAAACCTTGTATATAGTTTAGGGGTCTGAGACTTCACATAAGCTTGTAACCTTTTCTGAGTTAATAAAAAAGTTATTATTATTAATTGTTATTTTAAAAATCGAAACGTATATTTTTGTCTATTCTACTAATGACGACAAATCGTTGTATCCAAAAAAATAGTTAGTAAATAACTAACGTATATGCAAAACGAGTCGCTAAATTTGAAATCAACTTACTTAGAAGTGGTTGGGGCGACAGTCGGTTTACCAACCCGGTTGCACAGCTCATCGTTTTCGTCTGAGGCATCTGCACAGTCAATTTTCTGCAAGAAAACATACATTGTATAGTGGAACGGTTTTTGACGTATTACTAAACAAAAAAGTTATAAGGGCCTTGTAAATATTTACAGTTTTTTTTTCTCAATCTCCAGTCAAACAAAGCAGTCAAACGGTATGGCCCCAACATAAGCAGAGTCTGTGTTATGGATGACCATACAGCGAACCCAGATTAAGCATACATATATTAATTTAAATGGAGGTCCCAGGTTCGAGTTCTGGCCGGGACATCCATTTGTGTGTGAATATAGATGTTTTTTCTCAGGTCATGGTTGTTTTTATTCATATATGTGTGTTTATTCTGGGTTCCACTCTCTTTTTCTCTGCTTTTTTTGGGCCATACAGTTTGTGTGTTTATCTAAGGATATATTACTATTTGTATTGAGACTGCAGCCTTACCCCATCACACTCGCTGTCTCCATCCACGCAAGCTCCATAAGCGCATTGGAACAGGTACGCGGGGCACTTCTTGTCCGCGCACGACCTGACCGTCTCGTCGGACGCGTCGGCGCAGTCCGGGACGCCGTCGCAGCGACTGGTCTTCGGGATCATTTGGCCGTTAGCGCAGCGGTACTGGCCTCTGTGGATCGGTAAAAAGCGTGACTTACATTGTGACATCCTAGGCAATCCGGTAGGCTTATTTTGTAACTTGCGATACCAAAAATCGTGTAATCAAAAAACGTATTACATACCAGCGATAACAGCGCGATAGCAAACAAATTGTATGTGATATAACGTTTCATTGGCGTTCATAGACGATCGTGACGTAATGCCACTGCGAATATTTTTCAAATATTACAGAAATTGTTTATCTTTGCATCTTTTGTCGCTGATTTTTCAGCGATAGAGTGATTATTGTGTTTGAATTCGTACCGCTATCCAATTTTCAATGTTACAATAATTACTACTACAATTAACATTATTTTCTTAAAAGACCTCATTCTTTCACAATATAAAAAAGATTTCTTATATTTACTTAATATGCCAAATTAGCGCTACACTACTGACTTTTCTGTTATTTTTCCTGTTCGGGAAACAAATGGGACACGAACATTGCTACCAATTGTTAATTATATTTATGATAAAGTAATAAGAATTAAACTGATTTAATTAGGCACCACAATATAGACACCTAATAAGATATAGGATTTATTTAAAATACTCGTGATTTGTTCATTTAGTTACTAGAACATAAAGTTACATTTGAAGGGTGAATTTCATTAGCAAGACATAAAGCAATAAGGTTGATTTTCCCTTGTCATAATACTCTGACAGTTAATGACTCAACCTTACAGCTATTTCGGTTACTATCTTTCATAGTTTGCTTTCTCGAGAGGCTGAGTACAACCAAGCCTTTTCTTGTTTATTTACTGTTGTTTTAAATTCAAAATAATTTATACTGTAACGAAAAGTTTCGAACAAACATAATTCAAATCCAAATTCAAATATTTATTTCTCAACATGGACAATTACTAGTTCTTATTGACGTCAAATGAAGCATGACACTACCACCAGTTAGGAAAGACCTTCGTGAAGAAGAACGGCAAGAAACTTACATTTACATTACAGAGAAATTTACAGTGTCTCTTTATGTCTATACAAAATTGTTCTTATCTGCCTCGGTTAGTATCCAAACGACGAACACCCGGCACCCGTTCACGAGTTAACGCGGGATCCAGCCATCGCCCGCCAGCCATACCTCCTAGTAGCAAGACCTCCTTACAGGACTGCACGGCTCCGCTCTTCCATAACCATATATTTGCAAATATATGTTAAATCAATGCTATGTCCCTGAATATTAAACACATGTAACAATTAAAGCCCTTACTTTGCACCCTGCGTTTCGTTCCTGCACCGCGGCAATAGCTCGTCGGACTCGTCCGCACATTCCTTCTTGCCGTTGCACGGAGCCCAGCCGTCCACGCAGGCGCCGTACGTGCAGCGGAACAGGTTCGTCTGACACCTGGAACGTTACGCAAAATTTAAATAAAATACTTTTATTTATTTAATGTTCTAAGTTATTTATTAATTTAAAACAAACTATTTAAAATATTTACAATTCTAGAATGTACAAATAAGTTCATTAAATTTATAATTATAAGATAAAAATATGATACAAATAAAAAACTAAATGTAAACTAGAATCTATGGAAGGCAACGTAGCCAAAAGTCTGGCCGAAATACCACGTTAGATCGCGATAGAAATTCGTCGTGCGAGGTAGGTGCCAGCCTTAGGGCCACGAGTTTCACTCACCAATCGCCTCGCTAGTTCCGAATTACTCCATAAACATAAATAAATACCTACACACCAACTGTATGGCCCCAAAAAAAGCAGATTATGTTATGGATGACCATACGGCAAACTGGGGGGAACTCAGAATAAACATACGAATATAAATTGTTTATTATTAGGTCATTACATACAAAATTGGCGTTTTGTAGGGGAGGAACATAAAGTAATTTTTTTTTAAATATAATATATTTATTTAATCAAAGTATGTACCATTGCTATCTTTGCACTTTTTCCATCTCATAGGTAGTTCATTAATCCCTTTACTAAAAAAACCATCCGGACGGGAATCAATCAAATCTTTGAAGGCGCTTTGGACTGCCCCATCGGTGTTGAACATTTTCCATCTCAAGAAGTTATCCAATTAAAAAAAAAATGGTAATCTGTTGGAGCAAGGTCCAGGGAGTACGATGGATGTCTTAGACATTCCAATTGAAGATCCTCTAATTTGGTAGCAGTCTGTTGTGCAGTGTGTGGTCTAGCGTTGTCCTGAAGCAGCAGTGGCCTAGAGCGATTGACCAGCCTTGGTTGTTTAGCAGCTAGCTTTTCCATCATGGTTTGCAGTTGCTAATAAAAGACATCTGCCGTTATCGTCTGGCGAGCTTTAAGAAGGCTGTAGTGAACGACACCGGCACTAGTCCACCAAATGCTGATAAGTAACTTTTTTTGAGTCAATTTTTGCTTGGCGCAGGATCTGGCTGGTTCGCCAGGATTCAACCATTGCGATGAGCGTTTCTGATTGTCGTACAGGATCCACTTTTCATCACAGGTAATGATTAGATTTAAAATCCTTTCATTATTGTGCCGGTTGAGTAATGTAACGTAACGCAGCAGTCGACGCGCGTTTATCGGTTTGTTGCACTCAATTCATGAGGTACCCACCTCTCAAGTTTTATCACTAACACCGCACCCTACAGCTTACTGGACATAGTTTTCGATGGATCCGCTTCCACAATAGCTTTCAATTCTTAACTATCAACTTTGGTCTCCGGCCGTCCACGGGGCTTGTTCTGCAAGTCGAAATTTCCAGAACAAAAACGCTGGTACCAAAAACGCACGTGTTTTCTTTTGCGACACCGCCGCCATATATAGCATTAACACTTCGAGCCTTTTCTGCAGCACTGGTGCCACGGTGGAACTCGTACTCGTAAATAACGCGATATTCCGAGTTTTCCATTTTGTAGACTAAGTGACGCAAATAAAAAACCAAAAGAGGGAAAAACAAATGAATTAAGGTTTTCAAAACACAAATTCGTGAGTAAATAGCTTTATAAATTTGAACTTGTAATTCTTAACCAAAGAGGAGATAAAACAGATCAAATTGGCCAGTACGACAAAACGCCAATCTCTACCAATTTGGAACTCCTTTATTAAGTCTAACATCTTAGGTTTAATATCTATAAATACAATCTAATGCGTCATTGCCACTAAAGTGGTTATACTACACACCGATCAATATATCAGGGAATATTCAACTTATGTTTTATGACTACTTAAACATGTGTAATTTATACCAATATAATAATATTAGAAACTTGAATAACCGCGTATTGGACTAAGTATTATGTAATGATGACGTAACTGTAGCGGAATGTTTAGACCCTTTGGTACCTATTGATCCTCACCATAAGGCTTTGAGCTTTGAATTAGACTTTTTTAGAGTATCCAGGACTTCCAGCCCAACCGCGGACCATATTTTTATTCAAACAAGGCGACTACAATCTTATAACAGCTAAATTAGACGAAGTTGCATGGACCGATATTATTAATTTTGATAATTCATTAGAGCAATCTACGAAACTTTTTTATGACATTTTATATAGTATAATTAACAATCCTACCAAAATTGTGTCCTCAAATAGTAAATACCCAGAGTGGTATAAAACGCCGCTGATTAAACTTCTTAAAGAAAAACGTAAATATCATAAAAGGTACATTAAATACAAAAACATCTCAGACTACCACAGTGTCACAATATTACGCAGCCGTGCAAAGTATCTTGAGGAACAAATGTTTAAAATACCTATATATAATGAATATTGAAAATAATATGAATAGCAATCCAAGAGCGTTTTGGGCGTACGTTAAGAGTAGAAAATCGTGTAATTCGTTCCCAGCTGTTATGACATACAATAATATAAGTTTGGGTAGTGTCATCGCTAATATGTTTAGTGACTATTTCTTTTCCACCTTCCAGAACCCTTCCTTACCAGACAACCGTACTAACCATCAGTCCGCCACTAACGCTGTATCCGACATACATAGCATCGAAATTAATGAATCTGAAGTTTATAATTTATTAAAATGTGTAGATATGACAAAATCGGCTGGCCCGGATCGCATTCCACCCTTGTTTATCTCAAACTGTGCTAAAACCCTCCTTTGCCTGTGACTTTGTTATTCAGGCTTTCACTTCAACTTGGACAATTTCCCTCTTTGTAGAAAACTGCATACATAACGCCTATACATAAAAAAGGCGCCAAGAATGAGGTTACTAACTATCGTCCTATCTCTAAATTATGTATTTTATCCAAACTTTTAGAAAAAATTGCATATAATCAGACATGCAATGCTCTCAGGTTGAGTTTTGTTGAGCAGCAACATGGCTTTCTCAAGGGTAGGTCTACCGAGTCTAATCTTTTGATATGTAGTGAATACCTCACTAAACATATGTCGAACCGATCCCAGGTAGACGTTATATACACAGACTTCACCAAATGTTTTGACCGGATTGATCGTGCTATTCTACAGCGTAAGATTCAGACTATAGGTATAAAGGGAAACCTATTTCGTTGGTACGCCTCATACATCAACAACAGGAGCCAAATAGTTGTACTTAATGGTTTCAATTCTCAAGTGAAACTAGTTCCTTCGGGAATCCCTCAAGGATCTTTGCTCGGACCTTTATTATTTATAATTTTTATTAATGACATTGTTTCCTATATTAAGACATCAAAAATTTTATTGTATGCGGACGATATGAAGATCTTGTATCCAATTAATAATATGAATAACTGCATCAAACTTCAATCTGACTTAAATAACCTCTACAACTATTGTATCTCAAACAAACTTGAACTAAATATTGCTAAATGTTGCGTATGCTCGTTTACCCGGAAAGCCTCCCCAATGACATTTAAAAATGCTATAAATAATATAAATTTGCAGCGAGTAACTACTGTGGTCGATTTGGGGTTTTCTTTCGATTCCAAGCTTCTATTTGACACCCATGTCAATAAGATAGTTAGCAAAGCTTCAAAAACTCTAGGATTCATAATACGCATATCCTCAGACTTCACCAATGTAAAAACTCTTAAAATTTTGTATTGTACTTACGTCCGAAGTCACCTCGAATACGCTTCGTCTGTATGGAACCCTAAATATGATGTTTACGTTCAACGAATTGAGAGCATACAAAGACGCTTTTTAAAAATAATTCAGTACAGGTGTAGAACCTACGACAACAACTACATTTCAAACGACACCATATATTAGGTCTTTACCTATGAAATTGCCGTTTTTCACGAAATAAATGAAGCGTAATTTTTTTAAATATTTTTTATTTCTATTAATCAAAATAATCACCCATGCAATCAATGCATCTTTGCCAACGCATTGGTAGCTTATTGATGCCTTTCTTGAAGAAATCAGCTGGACGGGAGGCAACAAATTCTTCAAAGGCATTTTGTACTGCCTCTCGGGTATTGAATTTTTTTCCCGCCAAGAAGTTATCCAAATTCTGGAAAAAGTAGAAGTCTGTAGGCGCAAGGTCTGGTGAGTGCGGCGGATGACGGAGAACTTCCAACCCCAACTCTTGTAGCTTGGAGACCGTCTGCTGTGCAGTATGAGGTCGCGCGTTGTCGTGCAGGAGCAGTGGAGCCGAACGATTGACCAAAGCTGGTTGGAGACGTGCGAGCTTCTCCATCATTGTGTTCAGTTCTTCACAGTACACATCTGCAGTAATGCTTGTCCCGTTTGGCAAGAAGCTGTGATGAATTACACCCACGTTAGACCACCAAACAGTGACCATCACTTTTCTAGGGGTAAGTTTTCGTTTAGGGCATTGTTTGGGTGCTGAACCAGGGTCCAACCAACTTGCTGAGCGCTTACGATTGTCAAACAGGATCCATTTCTCGTCACAAGTAACAATGCGGTTCAGAATTCCTTCATTTGTATGCCTGCTGAGCAGTGCAAAGCACGTCTCCACGCGTACTTCGCGCTGGCGGTCATTGAGTTCGTGAGGTACCCATTTGTCAAGCTTTTTTACCTTGCCAATTTGACGCAAATGGACCAATATTGTTTTGATGCTAACGTCGAAAGCTGCTGCTAATTCAGCCGTGGATTGAGTTTCATCAGCTTCCACAATTACCTTTAATTCGTCATTGTCGACCAAAGTTTTCGGACGACCACGGGGTTCATTTTTCAGGTCAAAATTTCCAGAACGGAAGCGGGTAAACCAATAACGGGCGGTGCGTTCGTTTGTAGTGTTCGCTCCGTAAACGTCGTTGATGTTGCGTGCCGCTTGTGCCGCTTTGCTGCCACGACGGTACTCATACTCCATAATTACTCGAATTTTTAACTTATCCATGATGACGAAAAATGTTCGAATGCGTTGAGAACAAAACACTAACTATTAAACAAATAACGATTTTAGAAAAAGAATTCCATGTTTGTCAAATAAAAAAAAATTTGAAATTAGAATTATCAGTCAAAAAAAAAAATATATTTTCATTTTAAATGGCCAGTACGGCAAAACGGCAGTTTCATAGGTAAAGACCTATTATTACCTCTGAGTAAGCGAAGGCAAATATCCGACGTCGTTAATTTAATAAAAATTGCGAATAATAGATTAGATGTGCAGCAGCTTCTATCTGGAATAAATATTTACGCGCACACAAAGTTATATCGCAACCCTAGTTTACTGCACGCACCTACCGCAATGACCAATTACAGACAGAACTCATTTATGTGCAGAACACCAACTTTAATAAATGAGTTAAACAACGAGCTCAAGTGTCAAGTCAGCCATGGCCAAAGCATTCTTTTCTTAAAAACATTTATTGTTAGTATTTATATTCAATTTAAATCTTCTTCTTGTGTCTGTATCAAATAAAATATTATGTTTGTATTTATGCATGTATCTACTTATACTAGCGACTTCTTTATATTATAACGTGATTTACACTACATGTGAGAACTTTGTAAATGGCCTTCTTTATCATTTTTAACTTAATCAATTGTACTTAGCTGTAAGTTTTCCAAGAATTAGAAAATAAAATAAAATAAAATAAGTACGTATTCTTACGGTAGCGTTGGGTCATGGGTCACTCACTTCCCTGTAATATGGTTGAAAAGGGCGATGGCTGGATCTCGCGTTAAAAATTTTTTCAAAGTAAATTTACAGTGTCTCTTTATTCTTATCTGCATCTGTCAGCTCGGCAAGTCTCCCTCCCCTCAAGTATCCAAACGACGAACACCCTCAAACGGCACCCGTTCGGGAGTTAACGCGGGACCCAGCCATCGAGATACACGACTGAGGCCAGCAGAAGCTAATACTTACACGTTTTTCCTACACAGGGCGTGTGTTTCATCGCTTCCATCAGGACAATTGATGACACCATCACATTTATCATAAAAACTGATGCAGGTCCCGTCTCGGCATTTGAACTGCTTCTTACTGTAAAAATAAATCGAAATTTTAATAATTACAAATTAACAATAGTAAAAAAGCACAAGGCAAGAAAATTAATACATAACACCCTACCCCAAACGCCAGAGGTCCCAGGTCAGGGCATTTATTTGTGTGAAGAACATAGACATTTGTCCTCGTTTTTTTTTTATATATGTATGTTTATACTGGGTTCCCCTCAGTTCGCTGTATTGTCATCCATAGCACAAGCTCTGCTTACTTTGGGGCTATACAGTTGGTGTGTTTGTCTGGGGAATTATAGATTTATTATTGAAGATAGAAAACAACACCGGAATTAATTTGTACGTAAGCGAAAGAGGCAAAAGAAAAAAAAATAAAACTAAAGCTCAACAGGTCACAGTACAAACATTCGTGAAGGTTTCTATTTCGGTATTGTTTCATACATGGTTAATTCATATAAAATAATTCAATAATATTTATTCTCATAGTGCACACAGGCCAAATCGGGGCATATTTTATTTTGTAAATTTTGTACTATTAGACCGCAGTTTATTTGTTTTCCTATCGTGTTTTTTTTTTGGTGATGGCGTCCGTGCCCGAATATATCATTAATAATAGATGTTATTGATGATGAATATTGCTATTGATGGATTATCGACTAATGATGCGTTGCCAACAGTAGACTGAAGCTAGAATTTCCCTTGTTCCAGTAATCGCACTGGCTGTTTTTTCCCTTTATCCGGAATACTACCGCGTAAACGTGATTATTTTGGCGGGAAAAATAGGAAGGACTGGCGAACCGCTCCAGACGAGATCTCAACAAGAGAAACTCTTCTACCACTAGCGCCATCTATGTTTACTTCTTTTCCACGTTATTACCTACAGTTGTACGAGTTACGCACTAATGTATGGACTGTATTAGGTCGCGCTGCTGCTGATGATAAACCAAGGAACTTTAGGGATATTTTATATTAGTCTACGCTAAATTATATAAAATGAAATGAGAATGAGAGAAATGAGTGGAATATGTGAATCGACTGACGGGGAGCGGCCGGGGTGATGACCGCATCGCGCTGCGTAATTTGCCGGTTAGACAAATCACAATAATTACGACCTAGATTCATAAAATGCCAAATTTTAAATATAGCAGCCTCAAAATCGCATTCGAATCCCCTGCAATGTCGTCCTCGAATATGCGGCCGAACAACGCGCCAGTGATTCGCGCCTTTAGCCTGGGCCTCCGACGAGTGAGCCCATTGTATCAAACACTTAGACAGTATAAATAAAATAAAATAAATTGTATTAAACTTACGGACAAGTCGCTGTTTGCCTTTTTGTTCTGTGCAGATCAGTCGAGGGTGTCAAGTTATTTCTGAAAGAGGAAAAATTACAAAATCAAAACAAGACGTAGAGAAAGGAAGCAAACATTCTAGAATTTATTGTTTTTTTTGTAAATCAATCAAAAAGTTTTAACTAAAATTAAAAACAATTATCTTAACTTTTCTTCTTATAACACTCTCAAAGTTTTTCAGAAGTTAGCTAGCCATTTCCATAATAAGGATTGACTCAGTGACTTTAAATTTTTATGATAATTTATTTTAGTTATTTCTTGGTTTGAAACTATTTTTGAAGTAACTTAGGTTAGGCACTGACGAAGGCCTAAATCGCCATTGAAAGAACTTCTTAAACGAAAATACCTACTTAGTACTCGACGTTTAAAACAAAATTTGACATTTCACTTATGTAGTGTACCTAATACACATATAGGTATATGATAGCGCTTTGTTAGATCAACGATGTACTGTAGTGCTGCGTTCCGTTTGCCGATTACAGCGCTCACAGCGCTCATATACCCGTTCCTATGGCCCGTGAGCGCGCTCACAGCGATATCCGTACGTCATCAATGACGTCATAAACGCCGCCATCTCCCCGCTCACAGTGCGCAAGCTACGGAGCATGGTCGCTCTGAGCAGCCTGTCAAAACTGACACATGACCTTACTTTGTTCATGTTTTTATTAGTCGATCAAAGATTTTAAAAGCTTGCTTATTAATTTTCTTTTGTAATAATATAAAAAATGGCTCCTGCTTCATTCAGGGTCAAAGATCTTAATGAAATTGTAACTTTAGACTTAAGCGACGAACAATCAGAATGTTAGCGCGATATTTGCCGTTCCGATTGCAATAGTACTAATAACACTTTTAGCGCGCTCAAACGAATCGGAACGGTTTTGAGCGATTTTAGCGCTGTGAGCGCTGTAATCGGCAAACAGAACGCAGCATAGGTAACTTAAGACGTCATAATCAAATAAATAACTATCCAGTATTTTAACTGTTTAAGGTTGACTTATTATTATTATTATTATTATTATATAAGGTTGACTTACTTCTTACGTAAAAACAGGTGTTATGAATTTATATTAACAGTTATTGGATTATTCAAACAATGTAGTTGCAAATTAGACTGACGTCATATTGTCCGTGATCCACTTTTCGTAATGAGTTTTGTTGACAGAAAGAGTCGGTCTTTGTTGAAACTTCACTGAGTGCACATCAAATAAATGGTAGTTTTTTTCAATTGAAAACCCAAACCACCAATACTCTAACATAGATACCTAATATGTATACATATACATACAAACATTGTCTCATGCAAACAACAAGAACGGTCGCTGACACGCACGGACCGAGCCACCCATTCTAAAGATGAACTAGCGGAAGTCGGACGTACACGTAAACCCGGGACTTGGTGTACTACCTATAGAGCCAGTGTGCTGACCACATCAAAGATACAACAACTTACATAATTAAATGCGATGTTTGTATGTTAATTTGTTACTTGTTTACGGCTAAACGAATTGAGGCACAATATGACATAGATATAGATGGTTCAAGATATGTGTGCGCACGATCACAGGTAAGTGTGCGTTAAGCTTGTGTAAATCTGTGTGCGTGACAAGATGTACTAATTGTACATGCACACCGATGCGACGAAAGCACGGTTTGACAAGATGGCGGCTGCAACAAAAAGTCAAATTGCATATTAACAAACACACGCACACATACCGGAAATGTGAGTTGAACTTTGTATTTTCTCTGTGAGTTGAACCACCTAATATATAATAATACCTAATGGAAGAACCCAAGGACTAACTTAATTATTAGAGGAAATAATAGTGCGCGGGAACGGTTTCTCTGCCATGTTCATGCCCAACGAGCGATGTTTATTTAACTAGCTTCTATAATTTCAATGGCATTGATGCAATATGTTGACATAAGTGTAATTAAGTTTGGGTTTCCTATCGTTGGCATTTGTGTATGGAGAAGTCCTAAAGCAACATACCTACCAACATACCTACCTAAAAAATACCCAGATCCAATACACCCAATTATACCTTAACCAATCATCTGTCGAACGTCAATGGCATAAAAACTTTTTGAAAAAAAAAACTTTTTTGATTTTAATAAAAAAATAAAATAAAATAAGAAGCGTATATAAAATATTATGTCTGACCGTTGAACTTACGATACAATGCAACCAGTTTTTGAATAATTAACGTTGATTATGCTGTTTTGCTTGAATAAAATAACACTAATTTGATTTATATAGATATTTTGGCGCCGCGTCGGCCGCGGCTATATGCCACGGACCAACTAACTGCATGATCCGACTCCTCAACGCGTTTTCCGAAAAGCTTTATTCGTTTTACTGCATGCTGGGCTAATTAAATAAGGTCTCATTGTATGTATTTTTATATTACGTGTAAATAGTTTTGTTAACTGGGGCTTCCTGTATAAATAAATAACTTTGAATCTGTCTTATTCAAAATTATAAAACCTATATTAAATTTATGACATTTTGTGTAGTAGTTAAAATCATAATTTTTAGACAAGCTCCTAACAAATGGCACTCAAATCTTGTACCCGTCACCTGATTTAACTTAGTCACGCACTGGCATCAGCAGTGTGCGAAAATTAATAAAAATAAGCATTAAATTAAAATTAAATAAATTTTGACAAATCGCTCTCACATGTCTTCTAAGCTTCTTTAATATAAAGTTGCAACTAGACAAGAGTATTCTTAAGTTCAGTAAAATAAACTACAATTTAAGAAAATTGTGGAATTTCGTTTTGTAAAAATTACAACCGGAAAAATAGTTTTCTACGCGCAAAATTTGAATAATTCAAAATTAATAATTAACTTAGAATATTGACAATCAGCGGCAGTAGCCTCATACGCCGGAGGTCCGAGGACCGACTCCTGGTGGGAGCACAAATTTGTGCGATGAACACAGATGTATGTTCTCGGGTCATGGTTATTTATGTATATGTATGTTCATTCTCGAATCGCTGTATGGTCACACAGTTAGGTGTTTGTCTGGGGATTTATTATTATTATATTTAATAAATAAGGAAATAGTAAACTTACGAGCTGGCATAGCAGAATTGCTCATCGCTCTGATCCGAACAATCGCTGACGTTGTCACAGACACGGTCGATGCTGATGCAGGCTCCGTCGTCGCACGAGAACTCATTGATGCTGTAACCATATGGTATTTATGTTAATAAATTATATTTGCCGACTAACACATTAAGGCTGAAATCTTTAGTAAGCCTCGATTTATCTCAGCTGTATGGTGAAATTGAAAAATCCGCTTTCTGCATTCGTTCTAAAAGCGAACTTCGACGAATCCGGACGATTTAGGAAAGGAATGTTTATTTTGTTAAGTACTGGTTTAAACTCATTGGACCAGTTGTAAACAGTGCCACAAGATGGGCTTTGTCGTGAAATGCCAATCGCAGCCTATCATATAATTTTTGTTGACTTCTGGAAAAATTATTGCACGAAAATTTTCTCGCGTTATATTAATGCTGACGTGATACAGACAATTTTCAATTTGCCGCCAAATCGTAAAACAAATGACAAATGTATGAAATACCTACGTACTCAATAATATTGGCAAAGAGTTCCAGTTTCAAAATTTTTAAACTTATTTTTTTATTATATTGTTTACAAGTTCCAGTCCGGCCAGTTCTAAGAACTTTCAGTTGGACCCTCGTATTTTGTTGAGATCTCATCAATCACATTTACGCCGTTGTGTTTCAGTTAAAAGGATGTGACAAATGCTATTTCAACTGTTTCAATATTTATCTGTGATTTCATAAATCTACAAAATAGGTAAATAAAACGCCTACGATTCATAATGTCCGTGGGTGGGGATGCCACTTAATAATAAAATAGCGAGTGAAATTTCAAGAAGGAATTCTTGCTGAATTCTACATTACACCATTCATAGATTTCACTATAATAAACACATCTAATATTACAAAAACAAATATTAGGTCTTTACCTATGAAATTGCCGTTTTTCACGAAATAAATGAAGCGTAATTTTTATATATATTTTTTATTTCTATTAATCAAAATAATCACCCATGCAATCAATGCATCTTTGCCAACGCATTGGTAGCTTATTGATGCCTTTCTTGAATAAATCAGCTGGACGGGAGGCAATAAATTCTTCAAAGGCATTTTGTACTGCCTCTCGGGTATTGAATTTTTTTCCCGCCAAGAAGTTATCCAAAATCTGGAAAAAGTAGAAGTCTGTAGGCGCAAGGTCTGGTGAGTACGGCGGATGACGGAGAACTTCCAACCCCAACTCTTGTAGCTTGGAGACCGTCTGCTGTGCAGTATGAGGTCGCGCGTTGTCGTGCAGGAGCAGTGGAGCCGAACGATTGACCAAAGCTGGTTGGAGACGTGCGAGCTTTTCCATCATTGTGTTCAGTTCTTCACAGTACACATCTGCAGTAATGCTTGTCCCGTTTGGCAAGAAGCTGTGATGAATTACACCCGCGTTAGACCACCAAACAGTGACCATCACTTTTCTAGGGGTAAGTTTTCGTTTAGGGCATTGTTTGGGTGCTGAACCAGGGTCCAACCAACTTGCTGAGCGCTTACGATTGTCAAACAGGATCCATTTCTCGTCACAAGTAAAAATGCGGTTCAGAATTCCTTCATTTGTATGCCTGCTGAGCAGTGCAAGGCACGTTTCCACGCGTACTTCGCGCTTGCGGTCATTGAGTTCGTGAGGTACCCATTTGTCAAGCTTTTTTACCTTGCCAATTTGACGCAAATGGACCAATATTGTTTTGATTCTAACGTCGAAAGCTGCTGCTAATTCAGCCGTGGATTGAGTTTCATCAGCTTCCACAATTGCCTTTAATTCGTCATTATCGACCAAAGTTCTCGGACGACCACGGGGTTCATTTTTCAGGTCAAAATTTCCAGAACGGAAGCGGGTAAACCAATAACGGGTGGTGCGTTCGTTTGTAGTGTTCGCTCCGTAAACGTCGTTGATGTTGCGTGCCGCTTGTGCCGCTTTGCTGCCACGACGGTACTCATACTCCATAATTACTCGAATTTTTAACTTATCCATGATGATGAAAAATGTTCGAATGCGTTGAAAACAAAACACTAACTATTAAACAAATGACGATTTTAGAAAAAGAATTCCATGTTTGTCAAACAAAATTAATTTGAAATTAGAATTATCAGTCAAAAACAAAATATTTTCATTTGAAATGGCCAGTACGGCAAAACGGCAGTTTCATAGGTAAAGACCTATTAATCAACACCTATGATTAATGAACGTCAGGTATAATGAAGATTTAATACACGATGACGCGCCCTACTACCTTTGTTGTCAATAGGCGCTTATTGTGACGAAAAAAAGGTGTTGGGTGCATACATGTGGCTAGCAATTACCACAGATGGCGTTCGTTTGCGGGCTACGAAAACAGTAAAAAAATTACCAATCCATACTAAATATTGAAAGGGTCAAAACTTAAGCAGCACCCTCCACGGGGAGGGAGGTGGAAGATCAGCATCTGCAGCCGATCTGCGGGGTGATGTGGGACTCAACAGAATGGCACCTACCCACTAAAAACCACATCAATGGCTGAGGCAAGATTTTGCTATTAGCCTTCATCGGAAGCGACACCCGATTAGGGAAGAGGGTGCGCGGCGCACTTCTCGGTGTTGGTGCAATGAGCGCCAGAAGTCGCACCCCTCTTTTTTTTGGTAGAGAACGGGAAAAGTAAAGAACTGGTGCGTGACATCCTAGATGACACTTACTATATAAGTTGTTAACTCACCTGCAAATACTATTTTCGTTTCTTGCGATAGATGGCAGCACTGGCGTAGAGCCTGGAACAAAAATATACACAATATTAGACTTATATTATCAATGGCGTAGTGGTTCAGGCGATCTTAAGAGCCCTGTTCAAATCCAATAACTGCCAACAGTATCAATGCGTTTTAACAATTTAAGTACACAAAGCGACTGCTCAAACGGTGAAAGAAAACATCTTGAGGGTTTCCTCGCACGCAAGAAATTATTTCTAAGGTATGTGTCACGTGCCCCGGACACCACTCCCGGTTGATACCTTCAGCTTTCGGCAGATCTGGACCAGCTTTTGGCTGTCCAGGCTGAACCAACCTCCAATCATCCACTAGCACCATAAGTGCCATTCTAATTCACAGTGGATGACTCGTTAGAAGTTTCCCGCTCGCGCAGCCCCTTCCCTAATGGGCTATCGCTCCGATGAAGGCTCAGCAATCCCTTGCCGCATCCGTTGAGGTAATGTTTAGTGAGGAGTGACTCTAGTAGTTCGGAGTGAGTCCCACATCACCCTGCAGTCCCGAGGTGTCAAATTATAGAACTGTCATGAAATAAAAGCGAAAGAACACGCTTTTGCCACATACGGATCATTATTAGATCATCAGGCGTTCACCACTAAGTGAAATTTATTCAAATGGTTGAGATAAATCAACTGGAACCAGCGCAATTTCAGCCTTTTGATACAGATTATACAAATTTTGATACTTTGCCTTCGAATTATATGAACCACTACGACGTTATAAATAAATTACAATTAATAATAATGAATCCCTAAACACATCAACTGCCGGGTCCCAAAGTAAGAAGAGAGAAAAAAAAAAGAATTTATTAAGTAAAAAACACGAGTGTATAGAAAGTTGAATTTAAGAACCTAAACGCGTTGTCATAAGAATCACTTTACAAGCAAGTGTGTTGACAAATAATATGAATATTATTTTTCTGAATAACTAAAGTACAATGTCAGCGTTGTTATGAATGAAATGTCAAGTAACGTTATTAAAATGATATTATTATTTATCAGTCACAAATAATTTTATTTATTTTTATAATGAATACAGGACATATTCTACGTCTTTAATTTATAATTATTGTAAAAAAAATATTTTATCGGATTTAAACATTTAAAAAGAGACCCCAAATACTGATTTGAGCATTCTTTTGGTGCTGACATATTTCGAACACTGATTGTGTGTTAAGTTCTTGTTTGTGTCGAAGTATTTTTTCCTACTATACTATTTCCATTTCTTTATTTTCTCGATGACAGTTCTAATTTGATATAATGCTCTCTAGCTCAATCTAATAGCTCCATTCCTATCAGTTTCTCCGACTCTGGTATTATATAACCTTGTACGTGTGTAAACGTCATATTTTTATAAAATAATGCATACGTAGTGTAAAAAAAAAGAACGCTCGCACAAGGTTACACAGGAGCTGTCATCGAGAAAATAAAGAAATGGAAATAGTATAAATATCCTTTATTAAAACACCTTTCACGACTCTTTCTGAATTCGAAATGTAACGCATTCCTGTCTGGCTGAATCCCTTGGTAGGCTCATTTCTAACCAAGAACAAATCGATTATCAAACCATCCATTTTTCTAAGACACTATTGTTAACGACGCCGGACGTAAAGGTATGAAACCACGCGATCTATTCTATTCAAATATTTTTAATTAGTTTAACCTTTCACAGATTATGTGACCCTGGCTTATTAAGTTCCGTGTTAGATTCTCGGATTTATGATAATGATGACTGCATTTATTTAAGTACAATGTTGATTAATATTTATTTTTATATTTTCATAGCCAACCGACCTGATGGTAAGTGGCAGCCGTGTCCATGGACATCGTTAGTCGCGGGTGTTTTATTTATTAATATTAATTGTGATCATTATATTCACTAATAATGCGTCCCAGACCGCAGGCTTTAGTTGGGATTGCGTTTGTTCCAGTAGTTATATTCGCTGTTCCTTTCCTGTAATTAGCGTTGCCAGGCGTCCGGATGAAGCCGGACGTAGGTAGGCTTTTTGATTGCGTGTCCGGCCAAAATAAACAGGGCTTGTCTGGCTTTTGTTAGGCTTTTTACATTTCGCAAACGAGCGAGCGCCGAGCGTGGCCGAGAGCAGGCGACGAGAGTCGCCCCCGGCGCTCTGTGACAGAGCCTCTGTCGGTATTGTTCATTCCTCGATTGACAGCGCACAAAATCCTCAATGATGTAGGGTGTCCAGCCTTTCTACCCAAATGTCCGGCCAAACTGGCTGGTCTGTCCGGCTATTAGGTTTGGCGACCTGGCAACCCTACCTGTAACCGAAACTCTTGTGTGGTTATCCACACAAAAGTGAGTTTTCGGAGGCCAAAACAAGAAGTACGAGCACCGTCCCAGATGAGATAATTATAATTAATATAATTATATTATAATTATATTAATATTATTATATTATATTACCTGTAATAGTCAACCAGGGTAATTGTAAACACTTATGACTTTTTGGTTAAATTCATCAATACCTTATATTATAAATAAAATATTATGGGCATGTTTTATGATACCTTAGCTTTATTTTTATGTAATTACGGTAAATATTAATTGATTATAAACATATTTAAATCTCTGTTTACAATAACCCATTATTTTTTTTTTTCAAGCTTTTGGGGTAACTGGAAACACCTCACTTTATAACTGTATGAGATGCAAACATAACATCACTACATTTTAACAGTCAATTAACTTTTAATAATGAAATGGCAGATTCAAACTATATACTTAATTAGGGGGTAATTGTAAAACTTTTGTTTTTCAGTGGATCTAGAAGCATTTAACACAATATGCTGAAATTATAATAATATAGACAATTACAAATAAAATCATTTTTTTTTATTGCTTATTGCTTATTCCAGCTGAAATGGAATGGTAAGTGATTATGAAGATGCGGATGGTGCACGCCTGTACAAGAAGTGTCTATTCGCATAAAACTTGAAAGCTCCAGGATTAAAGTTTGTTTATTTCTGATCCTCGAAACATTTATTTCTCAACATTGACAATTAATTGTTCTTATTGGCGCCAAACAAAGTATTACTCTATCACCAGTTTGGGAAAACCTTCGAGTAGATTTCTTCTTCACGAAGGTTTACGGGTATCATTTTTACAAAATAAATTTAGAATGTCTCTTTATGTCATTACGAAACTATTCCTATGTACTTCTTTTAGCTCGGCAAGGCGCCCTCCCCCCAAGTATCCAAACGACGAACACCCTCAAACGGCACCCGTTCACGAGTTAACGCGGGATCTAGCCATCGCCTTCCTCAAACAAATTAGAGGGAAGTGAAATGGAAATGACGTAAAACACGCACGCATGTTGTTTGCATCTGAGTCATATTAAATTATTTGATTCAAAACCGTTTTTATATTATAAGTTAAGAGAGGATACCAGAGGAATATTAGTAACAGTACTGGATTGATTTGGATTTCCCAGTCCGTATGAGTGTCCTGTCGGAATTCAATGTCCTGCTCGCAACCGCATGTTTTGCATAATTGGGTATTTGACAACATTTGAAAATGCAAGTTTTTATCATTTATTTAGAGAACATAAGTTATGATAACCCAAAAAAGGTTTGAAAAATAAAGCTTTGAGTTTAGTATCGTAATTATACAGGGTGCTCAAAAAGTATTTCACAAAAAATCCACCATTTGACTACAAAAAAACTGTCGAATTGTGAAGACCAACTCAATCTGGAATATTTTTTGTGAAATACTTTTTTGAACACCCTGTATAGAGTAGAAAACTTAAAAAAGTAGCAAAGAACTTATTATAAAATATGTCAATTTTTATATTATTATTAGCGTAAGCAGTAATGCCATTTAATTTAACAATTTTAATATGACAGTACGCATGTAAACGTACAATTTATGCACGTAGCTATTATATATTTTATCCAAACGCCCATACAATTTTTAGTATGATTTACACATTGTGACGTCACAACTCGGTACCGTTCTGTATGGAGTGCTATTCGGCGACTCGCGGCAGCTCCTCAAACACATCGCTGTATCTAGAAAACTATTGATTGTAAACATACTGTTACTTCTGCAACATTTCTTTATTGCTGATAAACTATTTATGTAATAATTTTTTTTATCAAATACCCAATTCTATGTCATACTTTCATGTCAGGGAGCAATTAACCGAGTTTGTGTTAGTAATGCATCTGTGGTACACAAATGTTTGTTCTCAGGTCATGGTTGTTTCTATTTATGTATGCTGGGTTGCCTCCAGTTCGCTGTATGGTCAGACGTAACACACGCTCTGCTTGTTGTGCGTTGATCTGGATTTATTATGATTTTATAGTACTTAAAAGAACCGAGTGAAGCACGAAGCGAAGGTTAGCGTGCTATTGATTGTTGAATTGGGGTGAGCCGCTATAATGTTTGCATAAAGATTCATACATTCCGAAGTTACAGTTTTAAACTTTCACCATGGCTATTTGGAAAATACATGTTCAACCTTTGAACATTTTGTTTTATATCAACGTTGTGTTATATCTTTAAGTCCTCATCTTTCCTTGATTTTCTATTCTCTAATGTTAATTTTTAATAGAGTTAAAAGATTAGACGCGTTTCCGTGAGAACCTCGGGATGAAATACAAGTATCTTTCTGAGGGTAAATGATTTTTTAAAATCTATACTGTGTTTTCAGAGCTTTTCAATCACATCTAAACAAACAGTGAAAAAATAACAGACAACTTATTTTTATAATATATAGCGAGAAATGATAGCTTGAAGGTTAATAAAAAAAAACAGAATTAAATATAGGTACTGCACCTAAATTACATATTACTTGGAATTCGATTCAAATATCTTCAGGTCATTCTTATGTTTGTCCTGATAAAATCGTAGATTGCTATGAACTTCTTGTTAAAAAGTCTTGTTGGGAATTAGTTGAAGCGTATTTTGTAAATAACACAAACACGAAAGCTGCATTGGTGTTCTACGCGAATTAGTATCCATTGCGACAAGTATCAACAAGAAAGGTAACTCAAAGAAAATGTTTTTTTCAAAAAGAAGTAAGTGCGGGAGCCTTGTGTAATGGACATAAGATACGGAGATTGCTATTTTAACCTATGTGGAAGCTTATTCAGAGATATCGTCCAGGTATGTTGTTCTCGAAGTGGGTGTTTCCCACTCACTTGTATTAATTACATGGAAATAATACGTTATATACAACAACAAAGATTATAAATGCTATCGACAAGGGCGCACAGTTCAGTGGTCGAAGAACTGCCTTTTGCAGATGATACGAGGAAAAGTAATTAGAGATCATAAATTTCTAAAGTATATACTATGGTCTGACGAAACCAATTTTTGTAATACAAATACAACCGCCAAAATCACACTATCGGTATACAGAGTTCTCTCAGAGTTCGGGAAAGCCATAAGATGGTTCGTTTCCTTTTTGAACTGTTGTGTAATGTCGAACCGAGTCAAAATGGTGAATTTTGTGAAGCAACTTTTAACTCTGCCTTGTGTGACGACGTTATTTTCGAGAATCTCAAAAACCAGTTGGAGAATGGCTCCTGGCGGAATTGCGAAAAGTTGATTTTCAGCAAGATGGCGTTCGATGCCCACAGCAGCCGTATTACGCGTTCCTTTTTAAATAGGCAATTCGGTCTTTTCTGTCTTTTGCTCTGAGTCTTTTGATCACAGTAAGAAATAGGATGGTTTCGCAACAAACAATATTTCGCGTTGATAAATCGTTTTTTCCGGACGAAACGTACGGAAAACGTATTTGGCCATTTCTGTAATTTCTAGCACCTACTCATGCATTAAATGGTCCAATAGTATTTTGATCCGCACATGAAATAGGATTGATTGGCATAAACAGTTTTTTTTTGTGATTACAATTTTTTTCACTGACTGTAATTTCTTTCCAAAATCTATGAATGCACGATACCTCAAAGATGTGGATGGTCTTCAAGGAGAGTTTTCTTGCAACTATAACGGTTAAGGCGCCTGCCTTTACTGTTGCGTCTCAAAAATTCCCCTATATATATCTCTTATCAAATATTATACACACTTAAACATTGTTATGATATAATCTCTTATTGATAATTAGCAATTTGAAGAACTTCTTCAATAATCCAAGTAAATTTTTCGCTGTTTCTTATTAATGCATGTTGCACTGAGGCAGCCTTCAATTCAGTGTACATTTATCACTTTTTAGTATAATCATATTAAGTAGTTGTAACTTATAATGTATCACTCACCGGTTATCCTATTATAGACTTGTATAGACTTGCCGAGCTAAGGGTGTTACCACACCAATCGATCGTCCGTCGATCTATGGCAGAATAGACCAGTCAACGTCGCTCGACGGACGATCGATTGGTGTGGTAACAACCTAACAGATGCAGATAAGAATAATTTTGTATAGACATAAAGAGACACTGTAAATTAAACTAGTGGGAGTCGAGTCATACTTTATATACTTTATTCCAATAGTCAATGTTGAGAAAGAATAATTTGGATTTGAATTTGAAAGGCTGAAGTTGGAATTGCCCTTGTTCCTATTTAGCCAGTGATTGTTCCTTCCCTTTATCCGGAAAATTACCATTTATACGTGATTATAATGGCAGTCAAAATATTAAGGTCTGTAATACTACCCCAGATAAGAGGTGTGTGTGTCCGTATACCGACAGAGTGCGCTAGTTTCAGATTAATTACTGTCGCTTCTAAACCAGTATATATATATATATATATATATATATATATATATATATATATATAATGTACTCTGTGATAAATTGACTATCGAAGAAGATTATTGATTTCTTCTTTTTAACAGACTTCAAAAAAGGAGGGTGTGGTAGGTTTAACAATTTTTCAATGTTTTTTTAAATTTTTTTTAAATTAATAATTAGCAGGCGTTTACAGATTAATTTATTAATTTGCTTTTTGGTGGTCTCATCTAATTAGAAAATAAACTGATTTCAAGGTAGTATAGTTGCAGCAACATGATCGAGAACACCGTGAGCCGTCCACGTAAACGTCAGTATTTACAATCGGGAACCATACTTTATAGGGCGATCTGCAATAACTATTTTTTTTCTCCTTTACTTTTTCAGCAGCTGCCGCCACGGAAATTTTTGTAATATTTTCCCACCTTTGAAATTTTCTGTGTAAAATACATAATTCCTCCAAATGAGAATAGCCGATGCCAGACCGAAGAATTTCATGGTCCGACCAAAACTAATAATAATAAATATTTCTAACTTAAAATTATGTTCATTAAGAACTTGTGTTATGGATACTAGATAACGGATAAATAAACTTGAGAAATATATAAACACATAGATATATTTTTTTGTTGTGTCCGAAACTTAAAGGTTATATGCAATTTCATAATTTTTGAGCCGAAATCCGATTTTCATAAGTAGTAAGTTTTATACCCCATTTGAAAGATAAAAGATGTTTTAAAATGTTTTGTAGATTAAATTACTTGGAGTTTTGTTTCGAAAATTGAAAAAAAACTAACTTATAATTCAAGGAGCATTGTCTTAGAAAATGCCTTTGACAGAAAAAAAAATCAGGAATAGACCGCGTAATTTTTTTTTATTTAATTTAAAATCGGATTCTGTTGCTTTTGACCTCATCTATTAGCGCTTAGCAGGAATGCGTCATATTTCCAGTCACCCTGTATATACTAAGTCTATCATTTAAAGAAGGGATTGGTGGGGTAGGCTCCGTTATTCATTTCTCGCTAACAAATCCTCGCCGTTAAATTTGCACGTGCCTGCAAGGACACTAACAACAAAAAATTATCAATTAATTCTTGGTTTTCTAAGGATTCAGCAATAGTTTCGTACCAAAATGATAAAACTTGACCGTTTTCAGTAGATCTGAGCACATAAGTAAACAGACCATGTAACATGTTAATACGAAAACTTAAAATTAAATATCCAATATAGAGTTTACATGCCGACCGTACAGTTGTCTGACAGACTGCTCCCCCAATCCCATTCTTTAAATGACAGAGTAATAGACATTGTCATCTCTACCGCTGACAAGTACCTACGTTGCATTTCAATCGCTAAACGTCGTGAAATGTCGAGTTTGACATGGAACAAGCAACGTCGATCGACGGACGATCGATTGGTGTGGTAATACCCTTAGATATCCGAGAATATCAAACTAACTTCCCCATCATTTATTTATTTATTTATTCTTTATTGTTTACCATAATACATTCAGAGACACACGGGTACAATGTTTAAATCAATAGGCGGCCTTATCGCTGGGGAGCGATTTCTTCCAGACAACCAGGTTTTTAAGCCTATTAAGTGCTTATTAAGATAAGGGAATATGGCTTAACAATTTCAAAACACAAAAAAAAATTAAGTAGGTAATTCTAAGTGAGTAAACACTACACATGAAACATAAATATTATACACATGATAATATACATTGTACATGATATGCTTATCTTGAAAAATTATAATTGCCATACTAAATACTTTTTCCCCTATGTAGTCGAATTCACGATCTCTATGCCTCCTCTATGCTAAGGTAATTGTTTCTCGAATCCCACGTATAGTCCAAAATTGTGGTCGGGTGAAGTTCATCAGCACGACATAAAACAAGGTTGATTTTCCCTTGTCATAATATTCTGACAGTTACAAAATGAACCATACAACTATACCGGTTACACAGGAAGTTATGTCAAAAGTGGCACGCCACTTTCTTTCGCAACTTTACATTTGCTAAATATTGTGATTGATTACTATTTGATAGTACCTATATCTTATTTTATGTAAGTATAACTATATATTTATTTAGTAGATATAAAAATGGAACAGCGCGAAACTAATAATGAAGGTCAAAAACTAATCGTTAAGATATGACGATACGAATAAAAAACAGGAAAATCCCCGGTCTACATTGTTAGTAATATGCAAAATTCGCAATAGCTTGATTTTAAAACAGGTTTTATAAACTTCACTTCAAATACAAAAAAAAAAAAAAATACTAACCTAATATGCCGAAAAATACAGCAAACACCAACATAATTCACAAATACACAGAACACACAGGAAATTCACAGATTTATTTTTTTCACAAACACATGATTCTCGTAAGGATTAAAATATTGTTGAATAAGTATTTCTAAAAACATAAATCTACGGTTCACTTGACTCAAACTTTTCGTTATTTTTATAACAATAACTGATACAAAATAACATAGACGCGCGTTACCATAGTGGTAATTCTACAATAACTAAACAAATACAATTGGTGTTACCGAACCAAAAAGAGATTTTCCCTTAACATTCAGATCAATAATATTATGTTTTCTAACTTTTCTTATGTGCTTTGTTATCATAGTATCAATAAATTAATCATAATAGTTCTACTTTTTTTAATTCATTTTAGATTTCTTGGCTTATTTCTGTTGATTGTGCATTAATATATCAGAAGGCACTTCAAGTTATATATATATTTTTTTGCAATATGATAGACCTACCAACTTTTCTGTTAATTAGCAAGCAAAATTGGCAAGCATAGATAACAGCGGAGCTTAAAAATACCTTTACTTCATACATAGCTTTGTAGGTTTATAAAATACACATTTTTTTATGACCAATCAAGTCGTACAAATTTAAGTATCAATAATACAAACATTTTGTTGCAACTGTTTATTTTAAAGTGTATACGAAGACATCGAGAGGTGATGGCTAGACCAAGAGATAGCATTTGAAAGCCCTTAGTTTCCTTCTAATCAATGCAACAATTATATAAATAGATCGATCGACCACAATAAACGTATAAATCGTTCACTTTTGAGTATCAATGCTTATCACCTCTCTTCTTAATGTACAATGAGGCATCCATCTTTGAGTTTTTATTCTGTTTATCATTCTGGCATTGCATTAAAATCAAACACTCAAAACTAATATGTGTCAATATTAATTTAAATTTAACAAAAATCCTAAATTCTCCTAAATCCGTCGAACTCAGCAACACTAAGGAAGAACTGGACAGGTTATTAGAGGTTACGCGGCTAGCGATAATTACTGTGAACTTGTAAATACCGGTCCATTGGGACTTTTTCATTCCAATATAAATTCGATGATGAATTTTTAATTTTATTTATAATCCGGACTTAGGTACTTGATTTTATGTCTGATGATTACGTCTTTCTGTCTCACATTGACCTCTGGAAAAATTTAATCGGCCCGATGCTGCCTGCTTTTTTTAATTTGGCATAGGTACATCTAAATCAAACATTTATTGTTTTTTTTATTTAAGTTATGTTTTTTGTTGATATATTTGCCTACTCAAAAATTAATGAAAAGTTTAATTGGAATAAGATTGACTTTTGGGTAAAAAACTACTGTTCCTAATAAAACTAATAGTTCCGTAAAAATTTCATGATAGAAGTTTCAAAAAGGGTTTGTGATGTAATGTTTTAATCTATTCGAATAAATGAGCCGAGAACATAATCTTTTTCACTTCAGAAATATTTAAATAATGCAAGATAATATGATGATTAAAAATAAGAGATTAACAATGTTTGTGGCGCAATGTTATCAACCCAAGTCGTCAACCTAACTTTGGCCCACCATTTTTTTTGATTTGGCCTCCATCAAACCAGATTACAGGTCGGTACATTTAACTTATTATGTCATTATTTACAGTAAAAAGCTACCAAAAAGTGGGAAAGCATTATTACATCTTGTTAATAGATCAACAAATATTTGCAAAAAATTTGTAATTTTACTACGTAAATAAATAAACTATTGTGTGAAACATTTATTTGGCCTTATAATTTTAAAATAATGTTAAGTTTTATTATTTTCCTCTTGTTAATTCTTGGTGATCAATTTGTACTGGTGAATGTTGTGATCGCCAGCGCACGCCTACTGATCTTAACCACCCGGACTTTTCTTCTCGGATGCTGGGGAAACCCAAAATGGAAGCAGACAGGGCTTGTTAAGAATGTTAGTTCACTTTTATTTTAATAGATGGCGCTACCAGCGTAATGTTTTGCGAATTGCGACCAAATCGAGCTAGTAAAGTTTATGATTCCTATGTGTAGTCTCATAAGACGTTGAATGATTATTTTTCAGTTCAAGAATACTATGATGTATGTAAATAAGTTATATATTATTATCCGCCCAGATCTATGTTAATTCTAAGAAAGGAAATAAAACAAGTTAAAGTGATAACTGATACGTGATAACTAGTAACTAGTGATTTTTCTTAAGTGTTGTGCAGTAAATATCTTCTGCCTTAACACCGCTTTTTTAACTTATTAATTTTCTCGTGTCACATACTGTCTACCGAAGATTTTACATTAATTTAAACTACATAATCACTTGTTAACCGGGTAAACAAAGACCTAACTAACAATAAGTATAATTTAAATGCGATTAAATCCCGTTCAAAGTGTTTTATTTAATATAATGAATCGTGAAAAAGTAAGAAAGTAATAATTTTAACTACCGCGTATATTTTGTTTGAATCAGCACCACCATGTGGCGGAGACAACGTCTGTGGCTCCACCGTATTCATTATTGACATTTGTTTGATCCTGAACTTCTAGCGAATAGCTAAATAGATAGCGAATAGCTAGATAGATAGCGAATAGCTAAATAGATAGCGAATAGCTTGATAGATAGCGAATAGCTAAATAGATAGCGAATAGCTTGATAGATAGCGAATAGATTAGTAGAACGAATAGCTCCTGTTCGTCTAATAGTAATAGGTTTTACCTATGATCTTCTATTTGGAAACATTGCTTTTGCAACTAAGAAACAGATGCACAGTTTTGTCATACATAAATGGCATGTATTGAATGAATGCATTAAAATATACCTGGGGGAGGGTCATTGAAAATGTACCGTCAGACACGGTATCTAATTTTTGCTGATTATGTACCTCCAAAACAACCGTTGGATGTTTACACTATTTATTTGGACACAATAGGTGAAATCATGAGTAAAGAGATGGATATAAATTACTGCATTATCGAAGACTTCAATTTACCGGACATACTTTGTAATACTGTACATACTGATTTACTTACAGGTTCCAACTTATCATATGCTAGCAAATACTTATTAAACTTTGCATCTTTAATGAATTTAAAACAAGTTAACTTTAACTTTAATAGTAATGAGCGAATTGGACTTGATTTTTACTAATATGACTTATGTATTTGTACCCAGTCTCTAGATAATTTACTTCCTCCCGATAGACATCACCCACCATTAAACATCCTGGTCCAACACAACCTAACCGCTGACCAAATGCCTCGTTGTAACAGAATAAGATACTGCTTCGACAAAGCTTGTTATGATAAAATAAATAATGACATTTTAAATATTAATTGGAACAACATACTTACTACTTTAACTGCTGAGGCGGCGGTAGACACTTTTTATGAATATATTTTTTCAATTATTAAACAACATGTACCTACTAAAACAGTTAAATACAGTAATCAATATCCTATATGGTTCACACCTTCGTTAATACGTATTTTCAACTCTAAGAAAAGATACTGGTTAAAATGGAAAACTTATTGTAATATTAGTGATTATGAAACTTATTCCATCTTCAGAGAAAGATTTAAAAGAGAATGTCATGCATGCTTGAGTAGATATATAAATTCAATCGAGGACAATATTCAAAATAACAGCAAATTATTCTGGAGTTATGTTTCCAATCGTAAGGTTGAAAATGTTGTTCCGTCTACTATGCATTATAATGACATATCATCTCAGGAACCTATTGAAATATGTAATATGTTTTCGAATTATTTTAGTTCTACTTACGAAAAATCAACTTTCCACATAGATACTTGGGTACCACCAGCTGATACCGACAGACACGATATACATTTAACTAATATTTATATCACAACTGAAATGATAGTTAAAGAACTCAATTCACTTGACTGTACTAAAGGCCCATGTCCTGACGAGATCCCTCCGTCATTCTTAAAAAAGACGGCCAAAACAATATCTGAACCTTTACACATTATTTATAATAAGTGTATCTGAATACGATAGGTCTGAAGGTCTTCGATAAAGTGGACAATATAGAAATGGGCCTATAGTTTTCAACTTTAGACTTATCGCCGCTTTTACAAAAGCGAAAAGTTAGTACACAAAGTAGTTTATCCCCTTCTTCATAAACTCATTATACCTGAACAACATGGGTTTGTTAATTGCAGATCTACAACCACGAACATATTACTCTATGCAACTGTGCTATTTGAAAATATGGACCACCGTATCCAAGTGGACTCTGTATACACAGATTTCAAAAAGGGCTTCGATAAAGTGGAGCATGAACTTCTTATGAATAAAATTGCATATAATGGAAACAAAGGTAACCTTCTGCGCTGGTTCTCATCGTACACCACGGCAAGAACTCAGAGAGTTGCTATAAATGGTTTTATTTCCAACAGCTTTATTGCCACTTCGGGTGTGCCACAAGGCTCGATTCTCGGACCTTTACTATTTGTCGTTTTTATTAATGACATCAATGAGTGTTTTGTTCATAGCAAATTTTTGCTTTATGCTGATGATCTTAAAGTGTATTTACCCATATTTTCATTATAAGATTGTCATAAGTTACAACAGGATCTCAACAGGTTATCCTCTTATAGTACCAAGAACAGACTATTTCTAAATTTGAAAAAATGTAACCAAATAACTTTTACCAAAAAAACTAATAAAATAATGTTTTCCCATGAAATATGTGGTACTACTTTAACTACAGTCAAAGTGAGAAGTAGTCTTGGTGTAATTCTAGATGAACAGCTGCATTTGGATAGTCATATTAACTCAATTATCAATCATGCATATCGAATGTTTGGCTTTGTTATGAGAACTTGTCGTGACTTCAAACGTCCTGCCACATATTTACATTTATATAATACACTTATACGTCCCCATCTTGAGTATGCTGCTCCAATATGGAACCCTTTTTATATTAAATATTCTGATCAAATAGAACTTGTCCAAAGAAAATACCTTCGATCAACGCAGTACCGATGTTTTCGTAAAAAAATATCATATAAAAACTTACTTGATAAGTACCATCTACTAACATTAAACAATAGAAGAACACTTATTGACCTTTTGACACTTCATAACATTTGTAATAACGGATTTGATTCTTCCACTATTGTTAATGAATTAACATATTGTATTCCTAGTAATAATCAACGTAATCCTCATAAATTTTTCTTCACAAAGTTTTGTAAGACTAATGCTGGGTTGAGGTCCCCGCTAAGACGTCTTGTTTGTACTTATAATTCTACTTTCTTTAAATTAGATATATTTGCACTATCTCACCGTAGGTTAAAAATTCTAGCTAAAGAAATTTTAAAATAAAAGTGTTAAATTCTGTTACTGCCTAAAGTTTGAATTATATTCATTATTGCGTTTTGTATAATACTTAATTTACTGTGAAGTACTTAGTAACTTATTTGTGGATAGTGGTGTGGACTGTACCTGTATTTATTTTGATTGTAAGTTAGTTGCTAAGCTTATCTTGTACAGTTGTTTGCTGTCCCTAATAAAATAAATAAATAAATAAATCTCGAAACACAATAACGCCCGGGACAAACCAACCCCCTAAGTTTGTGATTTTATGCATAATCATAAAAGTTTTAATAGACCATATTTTGTCTGTCCAGTTGCGTCGAAATTGTGTAAAATTGTATGCTTTGAATATTAGGTCTTTACCTATGAAATTGCCGTTTTTCACGAAATAAATGAAGCGTAATTTTTTTATATATTTTTTATTTCTATTAATCAAAATAATCACCCGTGCAATCAATGCATCTTTGCCAACGCATTGGTAGCTTATTGATGCCTTTCTTGAAGAAATCAGCTGGACGGGAGGCAACAAATTCTTCAAAGGCATTTTGTACTGCCTCTCGGGTATTGAATTTTTTTTCCCGCCAAGAAGTTATCCAAATTCTGGAAAAAGTAGAAGTCGGTAGGCGCAAGGTCTGGTGAGTACGGCGGATGACGGAGAACTTCCAACCCCAACTCTTGTAGCTTGGAGACCGTCTGCTGTGCAGTATGAGGTCGCGCGTTGTCGTGCAGGAGCAGTGGAGCCGAACGATTGACCAAAGCTGGTTGGAGACGTGCGAGCTTCTCCATCATTGTGTTCAGTTCTTCACAGTACACATCTGCAGTAATGCTTGTCCCGTTTGGCAAGAAGCTGTGATGAATTACACCCGCGTTAGACCACCAAACAGTGACCATCACTTTTCTAGGGGTAAGTTTTCATTTAGGGCATTGTTTGGGTGCTGAACCAGGGTCCAACCAACTTGCTGAGCGCTTACGATTGTCAAACAGGATCCATTTCTCGTCACAAGTAACAATGCGGTTCAGAATTCCTTCATTTGTATGCCTGCTGAGCAGTGCAAGGCACGTCTCGACGCGTACTTCGCGCTGGCGGTCATTGAGTTCGTGGGGTACCCATTTGTCAAGCTTTTTTACCTTGCCAATTTGACGCAAATGGACCAATATTGTTTTGATGCTAACGTCGAAAGCTGCTGCTAATTCAGCCGTGGATTGAGTTTCATAAGCTTCCACAATTGCCTTTAATTCGTCATTGTCGACCAAAGTTTTCGGACGACCACGGGGTTCATTTTTCAGGTCAAAATTTCCAGAACGGAAGCGGGTAAACCAATAACGGGTGGTGCGTTCGTTTGTAGTGTTCGCTCCGTAAACGTCGTTGATGTTGCGTGCCGCTTGTGCCGCTTTGCTGCCACGACGGTACTCATACTCCATAAATACTCAAATTTTTAACTTATCCATGATGACGAAAAATGGTCGAATGCGTTGAAAACAAAACACTTTCTATTAAACAAATGACGATTTTAGAAAAAGAATTCCATGTTTGTCAAATAAAATTAATTTGAAATTAGAATTATCAGTCAAAAAAAAAATATTTTCATTTGAAATGGCCAGTACGGAAAAACGGCAGTTTCATAGGTAAAGACCTATTATTTGTGTGGTAGTAGGGTTTCGCTTGTTAAGATCTCGTCGGTGGCGGTATTACAGTCCTTTTTATATTTTCCAAGGGGGAACTCCTCATAGACCTCGTCCAGCCAGGGCAGCAGAAGGTGTATCTCATATTGAAAATCAAAACCAAATATTTATTTCGCAACATATTAGTTATTTAATTTATATTTATTTTTGTACGTATTGTGTAACCGTGTTTCTCGTTAAAGTGTGTAATTGTTGGTACGGAAACTTCACTGGTCTCCGTATAAATCATATGTTGTAATTTTAAGTGCATGTGATGACTGTTTGTTTCCTGAATAAAGTAAAATAAAATAAAATAAAATTAAGGAAACATTGATAATTACTTGTTTTTATTGACGTCAAATAAAACATGACTCTACCACCAGTTCGGAAAAACCTTCGTGTAGAAGAACTGGCAAGAAACTTCACGGGTATATTATTTTCAAAATAAATGTACAGTGTCTATACAAAATTATTCTTATCTGCATGTGATAGCTCGGCAAGTCTCCTTTAGTTGACTCTTACCGGCTAAAATATTCTTGGTGTGCCTTCACCCACCCTAGATGGAGCCCATGGTCCATCATATTGAAATCGTAACAATAATCACATTTACTTGGTGGTTTCCGATTCCAGTTCAACTTGAGTCTTCAGTCGCCAACGCATCACTAATCGATAAATCAATCAATAACATCTACGCTTAACTATGTCTACGGGCGCGCATGCCACTTACCATCACGAGATTGTTTGCCAGGTATAAAAAGTTGAAAGAATGTTTATTATAAAAACTTTTACCCGTTATAAAACTGGAGGTCATTTTTTGCTATTTATAATAAGTGCCATTAAATTTACAGGGTGTCCCAAAGGTCGACGTCAAGCCGAAACTTGGGTGATATTTTTTTATTGACACTCGACGCTTGAAATAACTAGGACTATAGTTTTCTGGAAAACAGACGCAGGCAGTTCATTCCACACCTTGGCGACCCGCACCAAGAAGGAACTATCGAAGCGTTTGGTTCGACTTCTTGGGATGTCTACCATGAAGGGATGGAAGATCTGTCTGTGTCTAGTAGTCCGATGTAAGAAGGGTGTGGGTTCAACCTGATCAAAAAGAGCATTCGCGCACTCTCCAAATTGTAATCTGTAGAAGACTGCTAAACTGGCAACTTTCCGACGATGGTCGAGGCTTTGCAGTTTTTTTGTGGTGGGGTCAAAGTTGTTAATATTTTTCGGGCTCTTTGGTCAACTGCGTCCATCGCTTCTAGTTGGTACTTTGCAGAACCATCCTAAAGGTCGCTACAGTACTCCATACAAGATCGAACTTGAGCTGTATACAAATTAAGTAGCTGTTCAGGGCTGAAGTACCGTCGGACCTTCGAGATGATTCCCAACTTCTTTGAAGCAGTTTGAGCCATGCACACAATTTGTTGCCCGAAGTTTAGTTGGGACGATATAGTTACGCCCAGAAGCCCTAGGTGGTCGGTTAAGGGTACAGAAACATTTTGGAAAGTGGACGTTAGGTCGAAAGCACAAGCGGCACGCAACATCAACGACGTTTAAGTAAAGGTTGTATGTGTTGTCTCTCACTATCTAGAGTATGGACAGTCAACTATAGAGATGGGTAGACTGAGATCAATAAAAGCCAGTAGAAAATTTATATGATATATAAATAAATGAAATATAAATACATAAATATAGTTCAAATTTGGGGATTATTATCTCGGCTATAAATTGCCTTTCTTCCAGTAACTGCACTGTCCGTTCCTTCCCTTCGCGTAGACGTGGTCATCATGGCGGTCACAACATTGCCAGTACGGCAAAACGGCAGTTTCATAGGTAAAGACCTATTATTATATTCAAAAAATAACTAGGTTATAGAATTTAGAATTTACGTTCGTAACCCAAATTAACTACAATGTCAGTCTTGCAAGATTAGATAGGTGCAGTCGGAAGACTCTGCGGCTAAGGCGAGAATCGCTTGCACATTGTTGGATCTTTTGTAGGCGCTCCGCATACTACGGGCGATAACAAAGCAGGGGATTCGGGTGCAAATCTGAGCTTGCACAGACTGTACAACAGGTACTTTTCAAAAGAATGTCATTGTATGCCTTATAGGAATAGCAATAGCCGAGTGCGGCTCATGGAAAATGTACATATATAGGGAGTCCCAAAGGTCCAAGAAGATATTTTTAAAATTATAGTGCATTTTTATTTTTCGAAAAAATTTACACCCCTATGTCAGTCTTTTAACTGCTGTTGCTACAAATCTTTACTATTTGCCAATTTTTCTTTAACTGCCTGTACGTACTGAAAAAAATGTACTACGCCATTTTGGCAAATAACTTGAAAAAGTAGCGCATAACTATTATAACTTAGCCTATCCAAAGTTTCTAAAGCATCCAAAGCAAAGAGTCGAACTTCTGTCGCCCATCGCTGCCACCTCTGAGAAAGCCTGACCGTTCACTGGCCCACACTGCAAAAGAGAAAGCAGACCTCTTTGCTAATCTTTTTGCAGACTATTCACGTCTAAATAGTCAAGGTAAAGTCCCACCCCAGTTACCTCAGTTCGGACCCAAAATGGGTACCGTTCATATTCGCCAAAAGGAGGTTCTTAAATGCTTGCAGAATTTAGACGTGAACAAGGCCAATGGCCCCGATGGCATACCTGCAGTTGTGTTAAAACACTGCGCAGCCGAGTTGTCTCCCATACTAACGCACCTGTATCGACTCTCTTTGGAATCTGGAGAGGTCCCTAAATCCTGGAAGCTGGCTAACGTGCAACCAGTACCAAAGAAGGGAAGCCATGCAGATCCCATCAACTATCGACCTATTGCAATCACCTCCATACTTTGCAAAGTTATGGAGCGTTGTGTATTGAACAATCGTCTCCTGGCATACCTTGAGTTCAACGAGTTCCTTAGTGATAACCAATATGGTTTTCGCAGAGGACGCTCGACTGGAGATCTTCTTGTGTATGCCACTCACTTATGGAGCGAAGCCTTGGAAGGTCACGGTGAAGCTGTATCCTTAGACATTTTGAAGGCTTTTGATAGGGTCTGGCATAATCGTCTCTTGAGTAAGCTTCCAGCATACGGGATACCTAAAGGGCTCTGCGACTGGATATCTGATTTTCTGAAGGAACGGTCAATTCGAGACGAGACGGCTGCTCTTCTGACCTAATGGCAATTAATGCCAGGATCTCAGGGATCTGTTCTCTCTGCAACGTTATTCTTGCTGCACATTAACGACCTGCTAATCCCAGGCATTATTGGTTACGCTGATGACAGCACAGTTGTAGAAAGATACATGTCCAATGCACGAGCGAGTCCTCAAGAAATCCGGGCTTAGAGAGAGTCCATGATTGAGCGGGTAGATTTGGCCTTAAAGAAAGTGTCCAATTGGGGCGAGTCCAACTTGGTCAAATTTAACCCGTCAAAAACACAGGCGTGTTTATTCTCCGCGAAAAATAACAGTTTCGACCTAACGTCCACTTTCCAAAATGTTTCTGTACCCTTAACCGACCACCTAGGGCTTCTGGGCGTAACTATATCGTCCCAACTAAACTTCGGGCAACAAATTGTGTGCATGGCTCAAACTGCTTCAAAGAAGTTGGGAATCATCTCGAAGGTCCGACGGTACTTCAGCCCTGAACAGCTACTTAATTTGTATACAGCTCAAGTTCGATCTTGTATGGAGTACTGTAGCGACCTTTGGGATGGTTCTGCAAAGTACCAACTAGAAGCGATGGACGCAGTTGACCAAAGAGCCCGAAAAATATTAACAACTTTGACCCCACCACAAAAAAACTGCAAAGCCTCGACCATCGTCGGAAAGTTGCCAGTTTAGCAGTCTTCTACAGATTACAATTTGGAGAGTGCGCGAATGCTCTTTTTGATCAGGTTGAACCCACACCCTTCTTACATCGGACTACTAGACACAGACAGATCTTCCATCCCTTCATGGTAGACATCCCAAGAAGTCGAACCAAACGCTTCGATAGTTCCTTCTTGGTGCGGGTCGCCAAGGTGTGGAATGAACTGCCTGCGTCTGTTTTCCAGAAAACTATAGTCCTAGTTATTTCAAGCGTCGAGTGTCAATAAAAAAATATCACCCAAGTTTCGGCTTGACGTCGACCTTTGGGACACCCTGTAAATTTAATGGCACTTATTATAAATAGCAAAAAATGACCTCCAGTTTTATAACGGGTAAAAGTTTTTATAATAAACATTCTTTCAACTTTTTATACCTGGCAAACAATCTCGTGATGGTAAGTGGCATGCGCGCCCGTAGACATAGTTAAGCGTAGATGTTATTGATTGATTTATCGATTAGTGATGCGTTGGCGACTGAAGACTCAAGTTGAACTGGAATCGGAAACCACCAAGTAAATGTGATTATTGTTACGATTTCAATATGATGGACCATGGGCTCCATCTAGGGTGGGTGAAGGCACACCAAGAATATTTTAGCCGGTAAGAGTCAACTAAAGGAGACTTGCCGAGCTATCACATGCAGATAAGAATAATTTTGTATAGACACTGTACATTTATTTTGAAAATAATATACCCGTGAAGTTTCTTGCCAGTTCTTCTACACGAAGGTTTTTCCGAACTGGTGGTAGAGTCATGTTTTATTTGACGTCAATAAAAACAAGTAATTATCAATGTTTCCTTAATTTTATTTTATTTTATTTTACTTTATTCAGGAAACAAACAGTCATCACATGCACTTAAAATTACAACATATGATTTATACGGAGACCAGTGAAGTTTCCGTACCAACAATTACACACTTTAACGAGAAACACGGTTACACAATACGTACAAAAATAAATATAAATTAAATAACTAATATGTTGCGAAATAAATATTTGGTTTTGATTTTCAATATGAGATACACCTTCTGCTGCCCTGGCTGGACGAGGTCTATGAGGAGTTCCCCCTTGGAAAATATAAAAAGGACTGTAATACCGCCGCCGACGAGATCTTAACAAGCGAAACCCTACTACCACACAAATAATAGGTCTTTACCTATGAAACTGCCGTTTTTCCGTACTGGCCATTTCAAATGAAAATATTTTTTTTTTGACTGATAATTCTAATTTCAAATTAATTTTATTTGACAAACATGGAATTCTTTTTCTAAAATCGTCATTTGTTTAATAGAAGGTGTTTTGTTTTCAACGCATTCGACCATTTTTCGTCATCATGGATAAGTTAAAAATTCGAGTATTTATGGAGTATGAGTACCGTCGTGGCAGCAAAGCGGCACAAGCGGCACGCAACATCAACGACGTTTACGGAGCGAACACTACAAACGAACGCACCACCCGTTATTGGTTTACCCGCTTCCGTTCTGGAAATTTTGACCTGAAAAATGAACCCCGTGGTCGTCCGAAAACTTTGGTCGACAATGACGAATTAAAGGCAATTGTGGAAGCTTATGAAACTCAATCCACGGCTGAATTAGCAGCAGCTTTCGACGTTAGCATCAAAACAATATTGGTCCATTTGCGTCAAATTGGCAAGGTAAAAAAGCTTGACAAATGGGTACCCCACGAACTCAATGACCGCCAGCGCGAAGTACGCGTCGAGACGTGCCTTGCACTGCTCAGCAGGCATACAAATGAAGGAATTCTGAACCGCATTGTTACTTGTGACGAGAAATGGATCCTGTTTGACAATCGTAAGCGCTCAGCAAGTTGGTTGGACCCTGGTTCAGCACCCAAACAATGCCCTAAATGAAAACTTACCCCTAGAAAAGTGATGGTCACTGTTTGGTGGTCTAACGCGGGTGTAATTCATCACAGCTTCTTGCCAAACGGGACAAGCATTACTGCAGATGTGTACTGTGAAGAACTGAACACAATGATGGAGAAGCTCGCACGTCTCCAACCAGCTTTGGTCAATCGTTCGGCTCCACTGCTCCTGCACGACAACGCGCGACCTCATACTGCACAGCAGACGGTCTCCAAGCTACAAGAGTTGGGGTTGGAAGTTCTCCGTCATCCGCCGTACTCACCAGACCTTGCGCCTACCGACTTCTACTTTTTCCAGAATTTGGATAACTTCTTGGCGGGAAAAAAAATTCAATACCCGAGAGGCAGTACAAAATGCCTTTGAAGAATTTGTTGCCTCCCGTCCAGCTGATTTCTTCAAGAAAGGCATCAATAAGCTACCAATGCGTTGGCAAAGATGCATTGATTGCATGGGTGATTATTTTGATTAATAGAAATAAAAAATATATAAAAAAATTACGCTTCATTTATTTCGTGAAAAACGGCAATTTCATAGGTAAAGACCTAATATTCAAAGCATACAATTTTACACAATTTCGACGCAACTGGACAGACAAAATAAGGTCTATTAAAACTTTTATGATTATGCATAAAATCACAAACTTAGGGGGTTGGTTTGTCCCGGGCGTTATTGTGTTTCGAGATTTATTTATTTATTTATTTTATTAGGGACAGCAAACAACTGTACAAGATAAGCTTAGCAACTAACTTACAATCAAAATAAATACAGGTACAGTCCACACCACTATCCACAAATAAGTTACTAAGTACTTCACAGTAAATTAAGTATTATACAAAACGCAATAATGAATATAATTCAAACTTTAGGCAGTAACAGAATTTAACACTTTTATTTTAAAATTTCTTTAGCTAGAATTTTTAACCTACGGTGAGATAGTGCAAATATATCTAATTTAAAGAAAGTAGAATTATAAGTACAAACAAGACGTCTTAGCGGGGACCTCAACCCAGCATTAGTCTTACAAAACTTTGTGAAGAATAATTTATGAGGATTACGTTGATTATTACTAGGAATACAATATGTTAATTCATTAACAATAGTGGAAGAATCAAATCCGTTATTACAAATGTTATGAAGTGTCAAAAGGTCAATAAGTGTTCTTCTATTGTTTAATGTTAGTAGATGGTACTTATCAAGTAAGTTTTTATATGATATTTTTTTACGAAAACATCGGTACTGCGTTGATCGAAGGTATTTTCTTTGGACAAGTTCTATTTGATCAGAATATTTAATATAAAAAGGGTTCCATATTGGAGCAGCATACTCAAGATGGGGACGTATAAGTGTATTATATAAATGTAAATATGTGGCAGGACGTTTGAAGTCACGACAAGTTCTCATAACAAAGCCAAACATTCGATATGCATGATTGATAATTGAGTTAATATGACTATCCAAATGCAGCTGTTCATCTAGAATTACACCAAGACTACTTCTCACTTTGACTGTAGTTAAAGTAGTACCACATATTTCATGGGAAAACATTATTTTATTAGTTTTTTTGGTAAAAGTTATTTGGTTACATTTTTTCAAATTTAGAAATAGTCTGTTCTTGGTACTATAAGAGGATAACCTGTTGAGATCCTGTTGTAACTTATGACAATCTTATAATGAAAATATGGGTAAATACACTTTAAGATCATCAGCATAAAGCAAAAATTTGCTATGAACAAAACACTCATTGATGTCATTAATAAAAACGACAAATAGTAAAGGTCCGAGAATCGAGCCTTGTGGCACACCCGAAGTGGCAATAAAGCTGTTGGAAATAAAACCATTTATAGCAACTCTCTGAGTTCTTGCCGTGATGTACGATGAGAACCAGCGCAGAAGGTTACCTTTGTTTCCATTATATGCAATTTTATTCATAAGAAGTTCATGCTCCACTTTATCGAAGGCCTTTTTGAAATCTGTGTATACAGAGTCCACTTGGATACGGTGGTCCATATTTTCAAATAGCACAGTTGCATAGAGTAATATGTTCGTGGTTGTAGATCTGCAATTAACAAACCCATGTTGTTCAGGTATAATGAGTTTATGAAGAAGGGGATAAACTACTTTGTGTACTAACTTTTCGCTTTTGTAAAAGCGGCGATAAGTCTAAAGTTGAAAACTATAGGCCCATTTCTATATTGTCCACTTTATCGAAGACCTTCAGACCTATTGTATTCAGATACAATACGTCATCATGATTCCGTGGCAGGCAGCAGCTATAAAATAAAATTTATCAATGCATTTACATTTTATCAATAAAACATTAAAAACTCACCGTACTGTTTTCTTTCTTTTTCATCCAGTTCATCGAAGTTTGGTTTCAGTATTAAACATACTTCACGCCATGCTGCTAACTTTAAGTTTTTGTCTTTATAAACGTCTTCGGTCTTATCCCACAGAACAGGTCTCTCTTGGACAAGCGTAATTAAAGTTTCTGCTTGAATATCCATGCTAAACGTCTACTTTTACCAGAACATGCGAGCCGAATGACGTGAGTGGAACACGGGCGGGGCGAGGGGAGCACGAGCGGGGCGAGCGGGGGACAGATACCGGCACAAACTCGTTCACATTACTCCGGGCCCGGTCGTTCTACCGGCAATTCGTAGTGACATTACGTTCGGTAGAAATGCCGGGCTCGGCAAAAATGCCGGACCCGGGATAATGTGAATAGCTTCATATAAATTGTACAGCCACTAGCTCTTCCGGCAGATTTACCGGCGCGGCAGATCTGCCGGTCCGGCGTAGTGGGAACCCGGCCTAAGGAGACCTAAGTTAAATGGGAAATTATAAGTCAAGCCCCAGATTTCTTTATTGGCCACGTGATCAAACTTCTAATTTTATAACTAAGCCACGGGAAAATGAGATAGCCTCTAATACACTAATTCGTCTTTTTTGCAACGCCTTCTAAATATTCTGTGGAATGCGTAGTAGTTAAATTTTGGTTAGGTTATTTTAGGCTGTAATTTTCGCATGCGCGAGTCGAGCGAGCAAAGCGAGCGTGGTGCGGCAGCACCCGGCGAAGCGCCATAATCGAAATTGCATGATAACTCAAAATTTTACAACAAAAACATCATGCGACCACATATTTTTAGTGGCTAAGATAGTATCGTTCAGACAGTACTATATCTTTATATCTTGTATTATTATATTTGACCTATTGTGATAATTAAATATTAGGTATACATATACATACACAAACACTTTAACACTTACTATTATTTAGTATATATGTTAGATATTTATTTATGTAGACACATATTATATTATTATTTGTTTAGTAGTATATTTCATTCTAAATGCTGTACATTTTGGAATTTAGAAACATTTTATTTTATTTATTACAAGATGTAGAAACCTTAAACTTCACATTATCCTTAATTATAAAAGGGACCTTTTTTAATATTAATTTTACAATCTTGAACAAAACTTCTGTTTGCTGGTAATTCAATGATTAGATATATATTAGCCATTTTGTTTCAATAATTTTACAATCTTGAACAAAACTTCTGTTTGCTGGTAATTCAATGATTAGATATATATCAGCCATTTTGTTTCAATAATTTTACAATCTTGAACAAAACTTCTGTTTGCTGGTAATTCAATGTTTAGATATATATCAGCCATTTTGTTTCAATAATTTTACAATCTTGAACAAAACTTCTGTTTGCTGGTAATTCAATGATTAGATATATATTAGCCATTTTGTTTCAATAATTTTACAATCTTTTGTGGCCGTACTACAAATCTTTAGTTTTCTATTGATACAATTATATAACCTGGCAGATTGCGAATAAAACTGTTTTGAAGCAAAGTCGGTATTTACTTTATTAGTAATAATAACAGAATATGGATTTCTTTTTAGCAACATTTTTATATCATTGTGTTTTTGTTTATGTATTTTAAGAATACATTGAAGTATATAAAGTTGTCTTACTGTCAAAAGTTCAGTGCGTTTGTATATCTGTGTTGTACTAAATAATGAATTTTTAAATAATATTATTTTTAATAGTTTTCTTTGGGGTCGTTCAATGCTAATTTTAGATTTAAAAGAGCCACCCCATATACTAATACAGTAGGAGAACGGACATAACTAATGAAATGTAAATATATCTTATGAGGTGATTATCACAAACATAACGTAAGCGTTGAAAAATCCATATAATTTTTCTGGCTCTGGGAGCAACTGAGTCAAGCTGTGGATACCATGAAGGCTTGTTGTCGATTACAACACCGAGATACTTTATTTGAGTTACACTTTGGAGGTTTGAGCACAAGCAATTGATAGAATCTGCAATATTATTACAAGTATGACCTCTGATTCTGAAGTTTGATGTTGGTTGATACGAATTGTTACTAAAAAAACAATATCTTGGTTCAGTTTGGCACAAACTCCCATATTTTCAATATAAAAATCATCCACCAGGTAAACATAACCTCAGTCTATACCCAACCATCAAACGAGTTACTTTAAAACGTTGCTTACTCGAGTCAAGTTTAATGCGAGCTCTGACAATCGCATTCACCTTCTGTTTGTTTTCCTTATATCGCTGTCAAAGTCACGACCTAAACCATCAAGTCATATGGAGATGTGTTCAAGATAAATGAATAAAAATATGGGATCCCATTTATGGTACGTTCAAGTGCTATTGAGTATCCGCCAAAGGAAAAACAAACTCTGCAATTATCAGAGCTATTTACATTAAGGATCATCGCACGGACGGGACTGGAGGATTCCCGTCAATATCCTCTGGAGGAGTTGGACAAAGGTTTGTGAAGATTAAGCTGAAGTCTGAAAGAGGCACTGGGTTTAACTTCACGGTTACCATCTATGGACGGTATGGTGGGTGGTAATTAAATCTGCAATACCTGCTCGTGGACCCCAGCGATGTGGAAGACTTACAATGAAGAAGGCGACATAGCAGTCACCTACGCTCATTCAGAAATATGATTATTTATTTATTATTGTTTTGTATACCTGTTTATAACGAATAAATTTTATTTATTGTCATAGATATAAATTGAAAACGAATTTAAAATATTTATTTGATTCGAAAAACACTATTGAGGATTTTTGAGATATAATTTCGCGGCATCGACTTCGAACAGTTATCAAAGTCTGATACTCAAGGTGACATACGTGACTACCACACTGTCGAGTAGCCATTTTTTAGACATTAAACAAATAATATATGGAAATATATAATCATAAATATATTACGCGTCGCATAATTTGGGGGCTCTGAAGTTGCTGCACAGAACACGTAAACGGTTGTGCGCGGGGCGGGGTGCGCGGGGTAGGGTGCGCGGGGTAGGGTGCGCGGGGTAGGGTGCGCGGGGTAGGGTGCGCGGGCGGCAGTCCTATGACATGAACTGCGGCTAAGTTCAGGGCTACCAAGTAATTTGACGTGTACTATGGACATACAACTATGGGTGAGTTCCGATTGCTGTTCACAGCGCTATCACCTCCAAAACTGCTCATAACATAGTTCGGAATGGGTATATGTATGGGTATAGGTATGCAACATATGACCTTAGCTTGTGTCGCTAACGGAGTCTTTTATTTTACCGTAGTGTACTAGACCGCAGCTGCAGTTCTACTGGTGAGGTATATTCTTATCGGCTAAGACTTTATCTTGTATTTATTAGTATTTTTTTTAACCTTAATTACCAGCCACTTCACTGACACTGACATTATCTTCCAAGGAATCTTGCATCCATTCTTGATTCCTGGCTTATCTTTTGCTCCACCTCTTTGGTGTGTACGCCATACGTATAATATAATGACAACATGTTCCATTAACTCCGTGACCAACACGATTGTGCTAACAATAGGTTTGTTTTTTAGCTGTAGTCGACTTAATGTGTAGTGTCAAATGTAAAATTTCATCAGTTCATTTGGATGTAAGGGCATGGAACTCGGAATGTCACACTCTTATTGAAGAGTTATCACAGGATGTTAGACGTTTGAAGAATATTGTGGAAGAATTGATGGTACGTTTCCTGAGCGAAAATATAGTCGACAGTTGTAGATTTTAGTTGGGACAGGTGCGTAAAATGGTGGTCAAGTGATATTTTACTGAGACTTTTTTCGCTTTAAATTTACTGTACCTTAGTGCACAAATAAACGAACATATAATGTATATTGGGAATCTGTCCAAACAACTCTCTTCACCGAACAACAGTGGGACCTAGGTTCCAACTGCAAACCAGCACTGTGGTTTCCTAACCAGAGTCACGAGATATTATGAGTTGGTTTGTCTATTTTTACCAACCCTTAATTTTTATTTTATTTATTCAATAGTTGTGGCGGTCACTTCTTCGACAGCGAAGGCCACCCCCAGGGTCGTATGGAATACACACCGGTGTAGTATGCGGGTTGGGTTATAGGCGGGTTGTAGGTTACACTAAACTAACCTGGAAGGAGGCACCTAGCTCTCACCCATACACACGACCTGAAGCGGAGGTACTTAGACGTGCGTGTGGGTTCGGAGCGTGCGGTGCTTATCGAGAGCGGCAGTTGAATGATGCGGCGAGTTTGACAGCGAATGTCAAAGAAATATTTAAAATATGCGGGTAGCCTAAACTACATACTGAGCTCCATATTGGCGCGAACAATAGTTTAAGATAAATATGTTGGTTTTTAAATAAACACTTTTCTTTGTTTCTTACAATATCACTTTGGAATTTTATAATATAGCTAAATTAGTTAGGATTCTATATATAGCCAGGCCATTTTAATAGGTAACATTTGACAATTCATCAAAACTCAACAATAATATATCTTTTCGTTTTGTTAGAACTGCACAATTGCTTAACTTTTTTCAATTACGATTACATATTAATTGTAATATTGACCGAAACGAGTAATTATACGATTTGCTTTCACTAATAAACCATTCTAAACATAATAAACAATTTCTGATCTAAAGAACTGAACGTCGTTACAATGTTGCGTCAGTTAACCCTTTTTATTTTTAAGCACTAGGGATTTTACTCTAAAAATCGAAAGCTGATAAGTTGAATCGAATGCAATGATTACTTGTGAAGAAATATCACCATAAATTAATAACCACAATGTGATTTTAATAAAACATAATTATATTTATTATTCTTTAAAAATACAAAAATAACTATAAAAATACAAAAAATAACTAAATAGAAAAATCATTGATGTTAGGTACAATTTAGTCTCTGGGTGCTGACAGCAGTGATGTAGTTAACAATACTAATAACAGTTCTGATAGTTCAACTGAATAAATGCAATTTTTTGTCATAAAGTGTACTTGTCTTATTTTGCTCCTTAAATTTACAAAAGAAAAAATAATAATTCACAGGGATTAGCTTGATGATTTTTAAATTTACATAATATTTCAAGTCCGTATCGATTCATTCACTTTAATCGATGTTTTTAAGCAGGTCACCTCACTATGAAGTGAGCAATGAAGAACTGACAGACGTCAAATGTTACCTATTAAAATGGCCTGACTCTAGTAGGTTTTTTAAAATCTCTATAAAGCTGTACACCAAAATGACCTACAGAAATAATCATTTATTTTTAATACATATTCCTGTTTGAATACAAGCATTATTTATTTCAATTAAAACAAGACAAACTTTTGCGAAGTAGGTATTGATCTGAATTTTAACCGTGTTTTCCTCAAAAAATGCTTTGCAAACATTTTGATGACATCGAAAGTACATAAGTAAAATATATGTTAGGTACATTAAACTATGAGTCTAAATTAATGTATAAGAATATGCACAGTGTATGTAACAGGAGAGTTGCGAGCAGCGACGTCTAGAGCAGGAAGTAGCCGCCTTCCTGTCGCTCTCTAATGCACATCGCGGTAAGCACAGCGCTGATCACTCGCACTCGTCAAGTTAGGTTCCGACGCTTGACAGCTATAACTTCCCACCAAACTGATCCGGCTTTCAATTATTCTTTCGATTATTCACTTCATTGACTTCCTACATTACGGCTGCTACACAAAATTAAGTTGCAAAATCACCATTGCACACGTAGGGCTGCGCGCAGAAATGCCTTACAGCTATACTCTAAGTGTGTTCCGCGGAACCCTAGGGTTCCGTGATACCTCTGTCGGGGTTCCGCAAGAATTTAGAAAAAAAAATCAAAACACATCTCTCTGGTCGCTCCGCGGCTGCGCGGACTCGGCGGCCGCGCGGACACAAAACGCTATGAACGTTATTTAATTATTTATTTGTATTTGTAGAAAAAGGGTTCCGTCATTTAAAAAGTTTGAGAACCACTACGGATACGGACCAATACGGATGGATTAAGGCTTAATCCATCCGTATTAGGTGATTAATAATAAAACAACAAGTTCAAGTATACGTTTGTGTAAATTTACTTTTAGGAATTTTTAATAATCAATTTGACGAAACATCATAAGTCTGAATGTTATAGAACAGCAAAGTGACAGTCTCTCCAGCTTCTCAAAAAATTGGTATAAATAATTAAAAAATAAGTTTAATTTTTCAGTGTTTCATTCATAGAACACGTATTATTGAGGTTGTACCTTTGGTTTAAGTAAAATAGCGGAGTATTGCTGACGAAATCCTGAATCCGACTACCACTACGAACGAAGCGAGACGACACGATGTCCGTCTCGCTCGCACGCCACGTCATTGCCCCAAACACTTGTATACATCAATATCATTCTCACATTCATTAAGGTACAGTTGCAACAATGTAGAGTTTGTTTGAGACCCAGCTAAAGTACGTCGTGAAAGCACGTCAGCGATATTCCGTTACAGTTAGAGTTACAAGTTAGACTTGACATCATAAGTACTAGTGTCATATCCGAAAAGTGAGACTTCGCTGTCAATCCAGCTCCTTAGTTTGGCGACGTCCACGTAAGCCTCAGGCACGTCTTGTTGACCGCAACCAATGCCCCATGCGAGGATCCCCCGTTGCACGAGTCTGTTACCTTGGCTCTGAAATAAATGTAAATGACATGAAAGGTTTCTTCCAACAACTTATACTTAACTTAATAAGCAATTTTTGCATAGAAACATCGATATTGAATTATACAACAATATGTTCACGAAACATTATAAAAACACGTGAGGTAAGAGTCTTAGGTCAAATATGCTTGGGAATTGACAGGTTTTGTGATAAAAGCTTCCGTTATATTCAGGATATTACTATATACATATGAGTGTCACATGTAAGTATTACATTTTAACAAGAATAAATCCCCAGACAAACACACCAACTTCATGGCCCCAAAGTAAGCAGAGCTTGTGTTATCGGTGACTATACAGCGACCTGGGGGACCAGCGAGCTAGTTACCCGTTAAAAACACACACACACATATATGTAACTATGACACACATATACAAACTATGACATGAGAACAAACATCTGTGTTTGTAACACAATTGATTGTCTGAACCAGGACTCCAACCTCGAACCGGCGTTTGAGGCAGAGCTCAGGCTACTACCCCTGAGGCCACTAGGAATGAATGCCAATGAATGAGTTCCCACTGTAACCTAGACAAGAGTCCACAATTTAAAAGTTTGCCCAAGGATTTTATTCTTCGCTTCACACACAATCTGAAATTAATTATTAACCTGAATAGGGCACATCAGAGGAGAGCCCCCGTCGCCAGTACAAGCGCTAGAGCCCTTGATGCCACCAGCACACATGAAACTGGGGTGCAATTTGAAGATGTTCCCAAGCCGTGTCCGCTGGAACATGGCCTCGCAGGTGGAGGCCTCGACCACTGGCTCCTTTATCTTGAAAAGGAAATGATATGCTAGGTGTAAGATAGAATTTAGTAACCTTACAACATAAGGTCTATATGGTTAGGGCATTATCAATAAAATGAATATCGCATATTGCAAACGCTGTACAGAGGTCTCGTGACGTGAGACCACGACCATGACGTTTCGGTGTCTTTACAAATACAACTCGAGTTAAAATGTGAATAAATACAATGAAAAGCGATAAATCCGGTTAAAAAATTGTTACATTTAACATAATGAATCGTGGAAACTTTAGGAAATATTGGATGTATTATTTTGTTACACGTACTACTAGAAAAAAGATCCAGGAGTATTATAGTGATCCAAAAAATTGTTTTCATTTGCCTCCAGTTTATCTGAATACCACAGGTCACTGGCACAGTGTAACAACTATACTTCAATCGGATGAACAAAGGTTTGTTACTCCAGATGAGGACGATTATAATAAAACATATTTAAGAAGCCTCACTCTCCCCTCACCTCAACCCTTCAAAATACTATAGCTATACGTTTTAGGAAAAAAAATAACAGACAGTTCAATACACAGTTCGATGGCTCGATCTCTACTGATATTTTAAATGTGAATTTGTAGCGGTTTTAGAGCTTAACTACCAAACCCATCTTAATGGAATGTAGCTCACACGTTGTCAGAAGTATGGAACAGGCTACTCGTAACTAAAACACTGTTGTTACTCTGTAAAAATAAATTAGAGCTGATTCTTAGTGAGTGAGTTCAGTTCTGACTTAGTGAGTATCTAACCTTTTTCAATGTGGACTGGTAACGTCCATATTCGAAGTCGTCCTGGCCCCATCCAGCTACGTAGCACTCGGTGTTTGGTGTAGCGAACTCTTCGGGGTTCGGGAGACAGGCCACGCCAATATGTGGACCGAGCTCCACGGCCTGATTGAGGAATAATATCGCTACGTCGTTGAAGAGGTTATCTGTAAAATTTGCGAGAATTTATGAGTAACGCAAACTCTTAATTGAAAAAAAAGGAAATGGCTAATCATAAGTATCCTGTAAAATATATACGTTGTCATCATCTTTTTTCTTTGTATGTTTATAAATAGGTAGGTATGTGTGTTTTTGATGACTTGGAACATAAGACAAGCGCTTGATTATTAAAATGTAATAGGTACATATAAACGGTACTTATATTTTTGTTGTAAAGTTTTACGAGTATATTCGGTTTGGTATCCAATAAATAAATGTTTGTTATATTTATTGGATATACCATTGCATGTTACAAAATAATATTTTTGTTTTGTTTTTAATACTTTCAGAAGGAATTGTAGATAGAGCAATACTTAAACGTTCTATTGTTAGAAATGTTGGTACCATTAGTCAAGTTTTATGTAGGAATACTTACGTTCCGGCTATCCATCAGGCTAAGACACCTTTATGGGTGCGTTTCACTGAATCCGCGCTAAGAAGGTGTGCTATGCGAGCTGACTTGGAGATGAGTGAGGAAATAGTGCTGTGCCAGGATGCGCAGCGGACTGTCCAAACTTGAGTCCTTTGGTTCTACCTAACTCGCTACATGGGTTCGCACATATCCCTCACACGTATCCTTAACACTATGGAAGTGCCATATGTGTCATTCTTTAGAGAGTCAGGTGAAGCCGACGCACGGGTAGCAGAAGGGTGAGTCGCGAATTTTTTATGGACTATTGAAAAAGTTTAGGTATAACTTACTAGATGGCGTCACTTCCTATTTAATTAAGCTAATTTTAATAATTTGTGTAACTGTGAAATGAAATAATGCAACGTATTTGTGTACTGAGGAACACATTGAAACGAGCTTCAACAAACAAGTTCCGACAACACGCCATCAAACCATGAGCGGCACTGACGCCAGCGCCCCTAGCGAGGAGACACTTGAACTACAGAACGTGTCAAGTCAGTCTACACTGAGAAATACTGCCACATTGCGCATTGCGCAGATGTCACTTGGTGTGTACCGAATCTTGCTCTGCTAATCCCCTTTCTACGAGAGATATACTATGCGACCTAGGACATGTTTTCCTCGTCTAGTCCCAAGTTAAGGAAAATTAAAATGCTCATTGCCCAAAGATACAATACGAAAAGCATAATTAAAATAGAATACAAACATAATTAATATCCCTACTATTAATTAAGTCCGATGAAATTTGAAAGCCTAATAGGGCCATAAATAAACTGTCCATTTACAAAAAAAAAAAAAAATGTGCCACGGTGAAAACCAACTCAGACTGACAAATACTAACAATATTTTACAGAACATACCTAAATAAACATATTTAGAATTATTGAAAGATATAGTTACTATTTGTAATTATATTCCCGATTTAAAACGCTTCGGCCATTAATGAAATCAATGTTTACATTTAAAATTTTTTTATTACAAACAGAATCAATTTAAAAAATCAATTATTTTGATCTACTGTCTTTTTTGTCCAGTCATAAATGAAAATGTTTGATTACTTACGGATTTTTCGTTTAAGAATTGGTATCGCCGCCTGCTGACGCACCAAGCTCGGTTCGCTCGCCTTGCTCGTGCATGGAATAACTACAAACCTCACCTAACCCCTGGATGTGAACTCTTTGGCTTAAATAAGCTTTTTCTTTGTTTAGCCCATTCGGCGGTTTTCTTGTGACTTCTGAGTGTATTTCTAGTTTAATAACTACACAAACTAATATGACAATGATTTATTGGATGAAAATTCTTTTGATATTTCAAGTTCAGTTATTTTAACGAAAGGTATTTTAGGATTCAATATTTAGAAATGAGATGTTCCCCGTCTGAGGTATTTTGAACTCGGGCATTTCAAATAAAGGCATTATAATTTCTGGTATTATAATGTGCACCCTTGTATTCAGGTCATTATATATATAATATATATGTTTATTCTATGATCCTGATAGGGAGGGTGGGGACCCAGGTCGCTGTATGTTTATCCATTACACAAGCTACGCTTACTTTGGGGCCTCACAGTCGGATGGTTTCTGTAGAGATTTATTATTTTTATTCTTATTAAAAATTCATAAAAGGAAAACAAACCTTTGTGAAGTTCCGGATGCATCACAACGGTGGCCAAGGACACAGTTTCATGCGTGTACAGCTCGGAGTTCATCTGGACGTTCCATTCTCCCACTCTGACTTCTAGAGTCGAATAGTCCGCGTTGAACAGGATGTGTGCCGCGGTGAGCACCACTTTTGGATGGATCAGGGACCCCACACCGAGATAGTGGTCTTCAGATTGGCTCACGTCAAATCTGTAATAAAACGTGATGCCGTGGGCATAATGAGCATTAGATAAGCAATAGATAAATTAAAAACATAGACGAAATTCTAATAGTAATAACGTCATGAGTAAATATCCATACAGAGGCCCAGCTCTTTAAAAACTTGTCAAACTGTTGCGTATTTACGCAGGGCGACACATGTTTGAGGTAAACGTTCTTTGATCGTAAATTCTGATGGAAAGTTCTTGCTGCAAATTTGTTGTATCCATTCTAACTGGTATTTTTTATTTACAGCAAATACTTGCTTCGCGAATTGTAGGTACATTAGTAATTGTCTAGTTTCTTACGTCGACTGAATGCAAGTTGTGTATGGTTCAGGTTTTCAAGCATACCTATCAATAAACGTTTTCAAGAGACCTTTCCTCTCAAATATATATAAATGATACATGCGTGAACCAGTGTGAACCGGATTTTGCCACGTACGCGACGAGCGGCCGCAGAACACGCACGCATGCCTCGCGTGCTTGGGGTAGTGTAACAGTTACACGCGGTTATATAAAGCAGGGCCACTGTATGAATATATACTTATGTGGTAACAATTTCACTTCGCGCCTGTAAGGGCCCCGCCAAACCCACATGTTTGGGCCGTCGCATTCGGGTCTACAGTACTTCTTGAACGACAAAGCCAGCCCGAAACAATTACTGATATTCAACAGGGCAGCATTTTATTCGACTTTGCCGAACGGTTGACATTGGTACTGACCAATGAATGCCGGCTTGGATATGTGGCTGGAAGTTTTACGAGCAAGTTCTTCACCAGTTAGAATTACCCTAAACGCCAAATGTTTATTCCACTTACCTCGAAAGATGGCGCTAAGAAAAGCTGATCCGAACGTCCACAATATTATGCCTATTTAATATGCCTATTCAGTGCTCAAACAATGAAATAGACGTAATAAACCTTGTGCCCGTCGACTGATCTAACCAATACTGACTTCGCGAATACGGACAAATTATATTCCGAATGCGGCTTCCCCTTTCAACCCTTTACTGCGCTGCAAAACAAGTGCTGCTCTATACTTCGTTAATTTTGACAAATTCAAATTCAAATTCAAATATTTATTTCTCAACATTGACAATTACTTGTTCTTATTGACGTCAAATAAAACATGATTCTACCACCAGTTCGAAAAAAACCTTCGTGAAGAAGAACTGGCAAGAAACTTCACGGGTATATTTTTTTTCAAAATAAATTTACAGAGTCTCTTTATGTCTATACAAAATTATTCTTTTCTGCATCTGTTAGCTCGGCAAGTCTCCCTCCCCCCAAGTATCCAAACGACGAACACCCTCAAACGGCACCCGTTCACGAGATAACGCGGGATCCAGCCATCGCCCTCCTCAACCATATTAGAGGGAAGTGAGCAGATAGTTAAATACTGAAATAAATACCCAAATAAATCACGTCACGTTTGACAGCCCTCTGTTTGGCTTGGCCGATTAGCAACTTAGATATAACAATTACTCACGAATAAACAGCCACTATCCAGGGGAATTCTCCGAATGCAGCTTGACTTCCACTGGGCAGGATCTTGGGCTGGATGCGGCCACCAACTCCCCCAGGGTTGTGGTGCCCACAACCTTTATGCTGGAATTCAATTCGGTGATTAAAATCGTTGACAAAAAGTTGCTTGCATACCAAAAAAGAAAAATACATCAACCAATAAGATTACGTCATTTATTTTTGTTTTTGATTACCAAAATGTTCTTGGTGGATAAGTGTTGGGATTGCCGTAATAATTACTGTTACAACTTTATGCCACACGCTTCATATGAAGTAAATCGATCGAATTATCGACTAAACCTTTTCTTTGATTTGCCCTGTACAGTATGGATCAAGTTACTGAGCCATTGTATTCGAGAGAGCGTGGAGAGAACATCGGTGTCGCAGCGGTTATGCACATGCTTCTTTCTTTATCTAACATTAAATGTGTAATTTTTTGTGTTTATCTAATCTACTTTAAAAACTTAATTAAAAGTTTATTCACTTAAAATGTATACGTACGTCGCATTAGGTACTGATAGGAAAACGACCTTTTTCCGCTGATCAATCAGGCGTAGACAGAAGTTTCACCCGGTTGGTGTGCCAAAAATCAAACAAAATGGTTGTTTTGTGTTGTCAAAGAGCAGAACGATCTGCCTGGGTCTGTTTTCGCAGACAAAGATAACCCTTTGGAGCTTCCAAGCTTAGGGTGAATAGTTACTTCTTGGCGTGTATAAACTCGTTTTAATTTATAGTAGAAAAGGAAGATGTATGCATAAATACTAAGTAGACTTTCGATTTATTCAGCTATTACATGGAAATTGGTATGGGAAAAGTATCGGAGATACTTAAAACTTCTCTTTTTGTGTCAGGCCGTTACGCATAGTTTGTCCGCACATACCCTGGTTTTCCAAGCACGCAATGAAAATTTTCTTGGGAGGATGTCTTGTCCCTTGTCTTCTTCGTCAGTTTCCAACAAGTGTGGTGAGAGATAAGGGCTTGGTAATTTGACATAAATAACTAGGAACCGGTGTTTTTCAATTACTCGTTTGACTGACAGCTTCCGGTGCGCGAAATCTATACAAACTTACTATTACTTGTTGTTCCGTTGTGGTTTGAATAGTTTTCTTCATGGCACAGCAGACCATCTGATACTCTTTGCATGGCTGGTAGGAGCTGAAATAAATTATATGCACTTATACACACTTGTATTGAATTTACTTTCCATGGGGATTGACCATTTAGTAACGTCTTTCACACAACTATTGCATAGTTTAGCCTGTGTCAGAGGAAAAATTTAAGGCTGTAACAAATCATCGAAGCAAAAAGTTAGTGCCACGTTCTTCTGTCCTTTCAGTTTAACCGCTGTAATAGCTAACTAAACATGTTTGAGTTCCAGTCTTTGATTCAAAGTTTGCCCATTGCCTTAAGTAAGTAAATTTAGGCAATAATCACTCACCGATAATCAAACGTAGCTTCATTTTCAAACGTTAAAGTACCATTGATACAGTTGTACTGCAGCACACAAACTCCGGGTTCCGAAGAATCAGTTAAACAGACGTGGTACTGTCTGGGTCTACTAACTGGAAAAAGGGTTTTTTTGACAGCTCGGCGAAATAGTAAATAAGTCATACGATAGATGGCGTTAGTAGAAGCTGGCCCTTTTTTTAGTTAACATATATCGTATAAGAAAGGCAAGTGCCATGCCATATAGCCTGATCCGTCGTAAATATTTATTTAGTATTATTTGGACATTTATTTAATTGTTTGAGCACTGAATACGCATTACTTGGTATTGTAGAAACTCGGTCTTATTTTCAGCCTACCTATCTTATACTAGACTATTAACATTTCTTTATTTTCTCGATGACAGTTCTAATTTGATATAATGCTCTCTAGCTCCATCCCTATCAGTTTCTCCGACTCTGGTATTATATAACCTTGTACGTGTGTAAACGTCATATTTTTATTGGAGCGAAGCGAGCGTAGCGAGCGAAGCTCCTTATGGACTCAAAATGTATAATCGTTCACCGCGAACTCCTCTCACACCGTTTGACCGATTGAAACCAGATTTTGCACACAAGTCTAGAGTGACCATAGCAAGGTCAGTACGAAAAAATTTTTTCGATATCATGTACCATTGAGCAAAAATCACCGAAAATCTTTTACATTGAAATAGCATTGAAAAATTTTGTAAACAAACAATTGGCGCCAAAATTGAATTTTTGATCAGAAAAATAGAATTTTGAACATAATAGCATTGAAAAATTTTGTAAACAAACAATTGGCGCCAAAATTGAATTTTTGATCTGAAAAATAGAATTTCGAACTTTCACAATACGGGGAACGGCTTTTCGTTTGTCCGTTCGAATCTCGAAATTTAAAAGTCGTTTTCTCGAGTTCTCGCCCATAATTTTTCAAATTTTCTTTTTAATTATTAAAATATAGTCGAAGGCCTACCCAGCGATACCAAAATTGTTAGTATTAAAATTCTGATTAAAAAGATATTGACGTTTCTTTTTTTACATTGACATTCCATATAAAAAAATTAATTATGTTTCCAGAGTAGTGATATTGACCACCAGCACCATATGCGCGGACTTGGTAGATTTTCATTACCGGGTGGACACCCAACAACGTCATGATGCCCTCACACGTAGTGCTATTTTTGCACGTAAAAATGATTTCAACGGAAACATAGCACAACTCAGACTTGAAGTTCAACGTAACCCTTCGATAATCCAACGCTTATTGAGTTGGGGCTCGAAAATTCGTGGATCAAATGCTTATTGGTTTCAGCGACGTAATGAGCTTTTAGCTATGGTTAACCAACTAGGTCTTCCAACGCTGTTCCTAACTCTAAGTTCTGCTGATCTTTGGTGGCCATGCTTGCAGGAACACTTTGGTTTGTCAAACGATTTCGTAGCTGGTCTAACAGAAAGAGAATTGTCGAGAGTCATGCAAAAGCTTCTCAACGAAAACCCACTAATTGCAAACGAATATTTTGCAACTCGTGTTTCGGAATTCATGAAAGTATTGGAAGACTGAACTACGAATCACTGAATTCTGGTATCGCTTTGAATGGCAACACAGAGGTAGCCCTCACGTTCATACGGTTTTGTGGCTACAAGGGGCACCAGACGTTTTGAAATTTGATCAAGCGAGTGCTGCGCAGCTAGGACCGTACAAAGCCTTTTATGATATAGTTGTGTCAGCTGTCAATCCAAATCCAAACGAACCGTCTGCTGAAATTCATCCTTCTCGTTTGAAATGTACGGAAATCGTTCTGAACGACACGAGTCAATACGCGCAAGCAGTCAATCGATTTCAGCGTCATACAAGATGTTCTGCTTATTGTCTCAAAACACGTTCAGGACAACAAGTTTGTCGTTTTAACTTTCCTAAAGACTTGTGTATGGAATCGAAATTGGAGAAAGACGAACGTGGAGTATGGATGTATACTCCCAAACGTAATGATCGACTGGTTGAGGAGCATAATCCATTCGTAACGCAAATTTGGAGAGCTAACACAGATTGCAAAGTTATTACGTCGGAATACGCAATGATAAATTACCTTGCTAAGTATGCTGCAAAAGGTGAACCTTCTTCTCAAGACTTTCGTGAAATATTCAGTTCGATACTCGACAATTGCGCACCTTTAGATCCTGCCAAGAAAGCTTTTTCAAAACTTCTCATCAAGTTAGTTGGCCAGCGAGATATTTCGTCTTGTGAAGTGATGCACCACATTTTGGGTGAACCGCTTTTCCATTCCAGTCGCCAGTTCGTAAAGGTTTTCATAAGCACTACGGAATACGTTCGGGTAGCTGACACAGACGATGGTGACGATACTCCTGCAGATTCGTCAATGCAAACCCAATAAAGTGCTCGACCTATTGAATTGGAAAATATGAATTTTAAGTCTTTCGCAATTCGATATCACTTTGTTCGTAATAGGCTTGTCCAATTCAAGAAAGAGCAAGTCCTCCAAGTTCTGCCTTATGTGACTTTCGGGAAGAACACTGAAATGGACGAGATTTACTGTAAGCAGAAACTCCTCTTGAATATACCATGGCGAGACCAAAATTCGTTGAGAACTCACACAACTTGGAGAGAGTCATACATTAACAGTGACCTGAGTATGTGGGAATTGCCCGAGTTAGTAGAGGAAGAGTCGGAGGATCATGCCCAGCGCGTTAACGAACCTCACGAATGGATGACACTAGCGGCTGCCCTGCCAAATCAGCCGATATCAGATGTGAGTTTAGGTTACCGTGATATTGACAGACAGTTTGACTGGTACTCAACAATCGACAAATATCCTCAAATTCTAGAGAATTTAGATTTCGTGAAAGTTTCTAAGTTGGCAGAAGAAGATAATTTCTCTCGATCTAATGATGCATTTGAACTGACATCCGAACAAAATCAAATAGTTGAACATTTGTTGAACCAACTGAATGACCCAAATATCGGTAGATTGTCTATCGTGCAAGGTAGCGCTGGGACTGGCAAGTCGTGCGTCATCAGGAAAATGGTGAACGTTGTCGAAAGAAATCACGGCAATGGAAGTGTGTTGCTTATGGCTCCTACTGGCGTCGCTGCAAGCAATATTGGAGGACGTACGATACATTCTGCTCTTCACATGAAAGTTTCAAAAAAACAAGAATTAGACGAATTGACAGGAGAAACAAAACGCAACTTTGAACAAGAGCTGATGCAAGTAAAAGTTGTGATATGTGATGAGATGTCTATGATTGGACTTGCAATGTTAGCTGCGATTGATAATCGTCTGAAACAAGGATTTGGGAGACAAGAAAACTTTGGTGGCGTTATTTTCTACATGTTCGGTGATATATTTCAACTTCCACCAATATTCGACACGTCGATGCTTGGAAAACCCAAACCAACCAATACTCTTGCTGTTTATGGCAAATTTTTGTTCAATCAATTCACGAGATTCTTTGAGTTGAATGCTATAATGAGACAAAGTGGACCGGAGCAGCAAGTTTTTAGAAACGTTTTATGTAACATTGCAAATGGTAATATCACTGACACTGATTACGAGTTTCTTCGTGCTCGATTTTCGTCGAACATCAATGTTACTTCGGATTTCTCTAATGCGATACGTTTAATTTCGAACAAAGAGGCGATTGCAATATACAACGAATCACGTTTACGTAACCTTGGCGTACCAGTAGCAATAATTGCTGCAAAACATAACAATTCAACAGCACTGCAAGCTACAGCCGATGAAGCCCAAGGTTTGCCATCGATATTGAACCTTGCAACTGGATGTCGTGTAATGCTCACACAGAACTTGTGGGTATCGAAAGGATTATGCAATGGATCTATCGGAACTGTACGAGACGTCATTTATAATAGGACAGCACACGAGAATTACCATGACGACTTTCCGATTTGTGTTTTAGTTGATTTTGATGGATACTCGGGACCAAAATTATATGACAACTCAGTACCAATTTTACCGCAGACTGTCGCGTTCAAAAAACGGAATACAACGTGCACCCGCAAACAGTTTCCACTTGACGTTTCATTTGCAATCACAGTCCACAAAAGCCAAGGGGTAACAGTCGAGAAAGCAGTCGTCGACGTTGGTAAAACTGAGTTTAGTCTTGGGCTAACTTATGTTGCGATGTCGCGCGTGAAAAACGTTGATGGTTTAGTGATTGATCCGCCGTTTCCTAAAACACGCTTGCTTGGAATAAACAAAAGTGCTGCATGGAAAGACAAACGAGAAGAAATCGCTCGTCTCCGCAATTTGAATGCATACGAAATATTTGAAAGTTGATTCAATCTGTAATAAAGAGATATAACAAATGAGATTTGGCGATTGTTTTTTGGTAACTCATAACACATACGCCCGGTTTCTGAAAGGCCAATCAAATCAATAATCAACTAACACGCCTGTTAACTTAACATTGCTGTCAAATCATATCGAGTTTCTGAAACGCTGATTAGACGAAAATTAACTAATCAATGGTCAAATTGATTGACACAGGAATTCTTAGACACATTGGTTGAATTGTTCAGTTTACAGATCAACAGTTCATTCTTAGCTGTCAAAAGATATTCCCGCGAAAGAATCAAATTGAAAATTTCTTTATTATTATCGAGTTGTACACATTTTGGAACTTCTTTTGCTATTCTTAACAATGAATTCTAGAGGCAAAAACTTCACTGAAAGAGAAAAATGTAAACTTTTGGACCTAGTAGTGAAGTAAGTACATATCAAAGGAACAACTTTAACCAGAAGACAACAATGGGAGCATTCAATATTATGATAACTTTACCCATCCTTTTTTCCCCAGATTTAAACATATTATAGAAAATAAGAGCACTAATGCTGTCTCTACAGTAAAAAAAAATGAAGCTTGGGCATCCTTAACTTCTGAGTTCAACAGTAGCGCTGAAATACCCAGAACTCAGAAGCAATTAAGCAATGCATACTTCAATTTGAAAAGGACTACTAGGAAAAATTTTGCAAGTGAAAATGTAAGTATCTAGTAAAATATTATAAACTTGGAACATAATTTGAGTTATATAAATAAAACAACAATAGTATGCAACATGGTTTTACTTTTTTCTAGGCAAAAATATATTTAGAAAATAAAAATCAAATTGTACAGCCACTTGAGTGTACAAAAGGACCACCACAGATTGCTACCTCAACGGATCAAGTCAGTCTATATTGCTTTTGGCATATCTATTTATATGTAATTTTAAAGTTAAAGAATTGGCTAATCTTATATAAAAAAATTGTTACAGTTAAATACACAAATTACAACCACAGAAACAAAATGTCTTTTAAAACAATACAGAAAAGATGAAATAGCTGATAAGGTTTGTAAGTATATGTAGGTACGTGTTATGTTGTATATGTTTACAAAAATGATTAGGCTTTGAAGAAAATATAAACCAACATTAAATCTTCATAGAATAACAAAATATTAAAATATCTATAATATATCTACATATAATCCATCTCCATAACATGTTAAAACTAACATAAATGCATATTTACAGAAAGGTGTCAGAGCAACTGGTGGTGGTGTGTACAGCCCTATACTGAGCACTATTGGTGCTCAAATGTTAGCACTAATGGGAGATCAAATAAAACCACTTTCGAATAACTGTGATAGTGCATCAAGCTATTACATAAATGGTATATTAACAGTAACTTAACATACTTACAGTTCACAATTCAAAATTTATATAAAACCTTAATTATAAATATATTTTATTATTTCAGATAACAATGTTTTGTCAAACCAGACTTCGGAAACTCTGGATGTTCTACCACCACCAAGAAACATAACTAGTCCCATACCACATACTTCTACAACAAGTGATTATGTACCTCAAAATTCACCAGCCATTCCTAAAACTCGCAAAATAAAAAAAGTTGTTAAGAAACAAAAAAGCAACAATGAGTTATTAAAAAAAAAATACTATTCCACAAAATTGGAATGTGCTTTATGGGAGAAAAAAACTAAAGTGTTAGAATATAGAATGGCTTTGAGGAGACAAAAGTTATTGGACTTGGAAATTAAAATAAAAGAAAAAGAATATCAAAATATATGTTAAAATTCACAAAATCCATACTAAACTATTTTTATCTTCCTATTTAAGCAAAATATATAATGTTAAATTTAAATTGAATTGGAGAAATAAATATTTATGTTGTTTATCTTTATTCAGTATTTTATTCCTGATTAAAGTGAGTTAATAAAAGAGATGACCTCACAGCGGTATTTTCATTGCTTGCTGAACTCTGACCAGTTTCTTCTGCAAGACTCGAGGCCATTTCAGATGTGTCTTCTATATGGTCATTATGATCCAATGCCAAATTATGTAACACACTGCACGCTACAATTATGTTCATGGTAGTATCAAGCTTAACCCGCAAGCCCATGGACAAACAAGGAAAACGTCTCTTGAGAACACCAAAACACCTCTCCACAGTATTCCTAGTTCTGATGTGAGCTTGATTGTATAATTCTTGACTTCGAGTAGTGGGATGCAAGAATGGTGTTAATAAATATGATCTGCAAGGGTAACCACTGTCCCCCAGTAGATAATCAGTGCCATACACTCCACTTTCAAAGTCTGCTCTTATGTGTGAATCATTGATAATTGTGGTATCATGAACAGACCCAGGCCACCGACAAATGACATCTAGTATTTTCAATTTTGCATCACATATCATTTGCACATTTAAAGAAAAATATCCTTTTCTATTTCTGTAAAGCTCAGCTTGTGAACCACCAGGAGATTGTATTTTTATATGTGTACAGTCAACTGCTCCAATAACATTTGGAAACAAACTAATAGAATAAAATTCACATTTCACTCTATTGCGATCTTCTTCTGTACTAGGCATTGAAATAAATTGTGGCCTGAGCTCCGCTATCACAGCAGATACTTTTTTTATGATTCTACATGCTGTAGACTTGTGCACCCTTACATTGTCAGCAACAGTAATTTGGAATGCTCCTGTTGCAAAATAAGTTATGGTCAGTAGCACTTGTTCCAAGGCACTTATTGCTCTGTTCCGTAATGTTAAGGGCCTTAGTTTTGGTTCTACCATGTTCACCAGTAACATAAATACGGCTTTCGTCATTCTATAGCGATCCTTGAATTCTGTGTTGCTGTAGAATTCGAAAGGATTCATTCTCCTTTTAAAAATACGCTGGCGTCGATATTGTTCATCATCACTGCTAGAATCACTCAAGCTGACGCTGATATCGGAAAGAGACATGGTAAAACCTAAAAATAAACAATTTTTCAGTAAAAAAAATTTACAAGTAACATCTGATAAATCGAATAAAACTTATTACAAACATTCAATGGTGAGCATGATTCACATACCCGAAATTAAAATAAAGAGTAAATTTGTGTTATCAAACAATATTTAACAGTAAACTTGCGAACAATCACGAATTAGTTGACACAGGTTTTGACAGTAGTTTAATCTACGATTAGGCGTTAACTTGCGTTTCAGAAACCAAAAACGGCGATTGACATAGATATTTGTAGTGATATTTAACAGCTCTGTCAACTAACAAAGATGTTCAAATCAAAGTAGTTGACCGGGCTTTCAGCAACCCAATTGACAGTTGACAAGAGATTTGACAGCTTGTTAGTTAATTTTTAAGTTGATTGTCGTTTCAGAAACCGGGCGTTAGAATTATAAATTTCCGACTGATGAATTGTTGTTATAGGATTTGTATTGACACGCATAGGCTCCAATGTTTGTTTTGAATTCTCGCAGCGATTTCTAACCTTAATTCCTTCCACGCAATACCTAAAAGAAACCGTTTCTAACAGTCAGACTAAATGCAGATGTGATTAAAACTAGACACTGTTAACCATCTCTGAGATACGCGGTCATCATCAGCTGACCATATGATTTTTCGTAAATGTTTGTATCGAATTATTTCATTTAAAGCTAACCCAAAAAAGTCCGTTAGACTAAAACAATTGATAAGGAAAATATCGCTTCGCTCCGATTATGGCATGGTTAGGTCCGGAGGACCAACGCATTCCGACCTAGTAAAATAATGCATACATAATGAAAAAAAAACGCTCGCACAAGGTTACACAGGAGCTGTCATCGAGAAAATAAAGAAATGGAAATAGTATATATATTTGGAAAACTTCTCCTAGTGCCATCTATCGAGGAAATTAAAAAAAAATCTTAATTCAATTGAGGAAAATCCCTCATTATTTTTATTTTATGTTATAAAATACGTTATCCAGAAGAAACAGGCAACATATTATCCCGAAATACCAGGAGCGACGCTTATGACACTGCGCAGGGACGTCTTTCCATCGAGTAACTCATACAATTATTATGTTAGAGATACATATACATGTCGCAAGCGGATAGTTTAATTAAACATTCAACTAAACAGCTAGCCGCTTGTTTGAGTGTTTTATGCTTTATTTATAATCTTCAATTTTCATAATGGCGCTTCGCCGCGTGCTGCCGCGCCTCGGTCACTTCGTTCGCTTGGCAGCCATGTTTATTACATTCCCGAACATACTTCAGTTGTTGAGTGTCCCGAGCGGCTTTGCTTGATTTTGTCGGAAGCAGGGGGATTTTGCGTATTCAGAACATCTTCTCAAGCTTATATTACTATAGGATGGACAAATGACGAACATATAATAAATCCCTTGATTTGTTTTTGTAAATATTAGTAAGGGAAGTCATTATATTTAAAGTTAGAGTATTTTTTAGCAAGTGATAATCCGATCTGTTTTAAATAGTTATAAGTTGGCGCAGCTCATAGCGAAGTAATATTTGATTGGTTCAATTGATTCGGAGTTTAAAAATAAACGAAAAACCAAAAAGTTAATCTCTTATGTTAGGGACAAGATGGCCCCGTTCATATGATGGCCCATTTTTAAAATATCATGCTTTCCTTTATTCGCATACTTCAAAATGACGTGCGCATACGCAGGTTCAACCATAGACAGAATGCCACCATTTTACCCAATATTACTTACTGAAGGCAGACTATTAGTCGAGTCATTTTAGGGGGAAAAGATGTGAACTTTTGTAGGAACCTTTATTTTGGCCTCTCAATATTGTCTCAAAAGCCACACAAGATCATGCTTAGGAAGCTGACTTACCAGGTCAGGTACTGAAAACTAGGATTCGCGATTGACCTGCGTTTCGGCGTGCACGAGTAGGTATACCTGAGCGCCCCGCCCTCACCGCCCTCTATCCCAAAAGCGGGTCAACGTATGAAAAATTGATCCAGACATAATTTGTAGAGTATTTTATGCTCCACAACTTCTATAATAAACGCTTATATCAATCACTATAATATACAGAGGAGGGACAAAAAACGTTTGTTTTTCTTTCTTTCTTCTTTCAAGCAAGATTTGAAGTACAGAAAAGGAGATGTTTTAAAAATTGAATTTTTTGGACCTTTGACCTTGAATATCTCAGGTTGGTATTCTTAAAGGTCACCTTGTGTGACTTTTGAGACAACATTTAGATGGCCAAAATAAAGGTTCCTACAAAAGTTCAGATCTTTTCCCCCTAAAACGACTGGACTAATAGCCTGCCGACAGTAATATTGGGTAAAATGGCGGCGTTCTGTCTATGGTTGAACCTACTTATGCACACGTAATTTTGAAGTATTTGAATAAAGGAAAGCATGATATTTAAAAAATGGGCCATCATAGGATCCAGGCCATCTTGTGCCTTAATATAAGAGATATTATATCTAGAATAAACATACATATATAAATATCAACAACCATGACCCAAGAACAAACGTTTGTGTTTATCACGCAAATGAATGCCCTGGCCACGACTCGAACCTGGGACCTCCGGCGTACGAGACTCGGCTACTATCACTACGCTACTCGGCCGTCAATAAGTTAGATATATATATGATTTCAAACCGATATTCTGTTTGTTTATTGTTGCCAGAAAACACATGTCAGATCGACGTAGATCGACGCCATCGATCGATTGGTGTGGTAACACCCTCAGACACATAATAAAGGTTTGTAAGTATGCAGAACTTTTAACTTACCTGAGTTTGTTCCAGGTGGTTGTGCAATAGCCGAGGCTACAAGCAGCAGAAATACTGCTCGTGTTTCTTTAAACATCTGGAAGTAAAAAGGTTTACAAAAGATATTATCGACAGGCAGCATTTTTATCAAAGCTGAACAAGGGGTGGTTTTGGAAGACAATAACTCTACCAGAATACTTTTATTCTCCTAATCGAATCTGTTTGAGTGTCGGAGAAAGCGCTTGCTTCTCGGGGTTCCCCGGTGGGAGTCAAATGCACTAATAAGTTGTAACAACTGAAGTACGTCCAGCCGACTGCTCTAACGGTGCAGGAAAACAACGCGAGGAAACCCAAAGGAACTTATTTCTCCAGTGTGAAGTCTGCCGAGCAGTAGGCAAGCGTGATGGACTGACGAGGCTGATGTCGCAGATGTCCACGCGGCGGTTAGTACGGCTGGGGTGACGTACTCACAATGAAGGATACAAAACAATAAAGTAAATATTGCACCCCAGGGTAGATGTACATTAGTCGCAGGTTGTTTGTTTGTCAACATTGAATGTGACTATTGACTCGTTGCTGAGCAGGCTCCAGTTGGGATTGCCTTAGTTCCAGTAATGGCAACGGCTGTTACTTCCCACCACGTAACCGTAGTTATTGCCCCCCAGACAAAATCTTAACAAAAATAATCTAAATAAAATCTACTAACACTGTTTCAAAAATAGAAAAGAAAGTGAGGACTTCACACTTTAGCCACTAAGTGATCTCTATACAAATACTCACGGGTACATATGAAACAAATTGAACATTATTTTTACCTTTTAACTTTTGGTGAATAATTTCAAGCGTCGTTTGCGTAAAGCCACAAAAACACTTTAATTACAGACTCAACTCTTTCACGTTCAATTCGCAATTTAAATACTTTTTATTTAAAAAAATGTTTTTGTCTCCCAATAAGTCGCCGTACTTTCGAGTCGAAATGAGAAGAATGCGTGCTCTTACAGAACTCCACGTACTTATATTATTTTAATTTGGATATTATATTATATTCTGGGAAAACCGTATCTTTGTAACTTGCAATTGTCCTGTTGATAAACTATATTTTGCTCTTGAAACGACCTGTGTGAACTTTAGGTGCTTTACGCCACACGCATGTAATGCTAATTTAAGAACTGATAAAAGTATATTTGAAAAGTCTTTTTGCATTTTGTAAGAAATATTTTGTAGATTTTTTGTATTTTGTAAGAAATATTTTGTAGATTGTTTGTATTGTTACATTCACCCTTTGGTTATATTGATTGTTTCTAGCTGATTGTGATTCTGAGAAAAAGGACTGTCAACGTCTGCGGTGTAAACACGATTATAAGAAAGAATACAAAATCAAATTTGTTAACCATCTCAATTATCGCTTTCGTTTAAACCCTGGCCTTTATCAAGATAGCTACAGGGAGCACGGACTCTTATCTTTGGAACAAAGACGTATAATGCTTGATATGTGTTTCTTGTACGACATCGTTCACAGCCGAATTGATTGCCCTGAACTTGTTTCTAAAATATTCCGACTCTTATACTGTACATTCGGGTCGGCTCATAATGTTGTATGAAGGGGCAATTTGTTAATATTCTCGCTATATGAACTCTTTTTACCATTTGAAAAAGAAGCAATTTGCAACGGTACATAAAATCACCCGGTATGTTTGACTAGGTATCAGGATGACGACTCCTGAAAGGCGACGTAATGGGCCTTCTTGGAACGAAATGCCGCAAGATTTTGTTTCACAACTGACTATTATACTTCTGTTATTGACAGCCTCCATAATATAGAGCTTTTGATCAAACATACATTTGTTTGTTTTTATAATCCCCAGGCAAACACACCAACTGTTTGGCCCCAAAGGAGACAGAGCTTGTATGGATGACCATACAGCAAACTGGGAGGGAACCTTGAATAAACATACATATATAAATGTTAAAATCCATGACCCGATCCCCAATTACATCAAACTATAAACAGCTTAAAACCAGACTCTTAATATTATTTTGTAATTCCACAGGCTAGCACACCAACTGTGCGGCCCCAAAATAAGCAGAGCTAGAGTCATGGATGACAGCGAACTGGGGGGGGGGGCAACCTGGCCCCTCTGGCGTATGAGACAGGGTTACTACCTATTACGCTACTTGGCTGTCTTAGAGCGTTATGATACTTATTAATATTTAACCTATGAACTACCACGACGGCCTAGATGACCGTCCCACTGTAGGGTTATGATGCTACACGACCGGGTGTTTCCACGTGGTGCACGAGAGTTTTTGAAACTACTTGAATGAAGTTTTTCAAAGCTCTACAATGGACTACATGGCTCCTTAGACAAATATTTTTATCTCTTATAGTTTATGAGTTCCCGATATCACATTTTGATTGAAGTGAAGCGGTAGATAGGATATAAGCTCCTCATGCAAGGACCTGCAATATGGTATCAAGCCATGTTGATAATTCAACGTTTACAAACCCCAAATACACACACAAACATATTGCATCACTAATTATAATTGGGTTTATTAATTTCGCACAATATGAGGAAAAAACGCGAACGATAGGACCAAAAATGATAAGCGGTATGTAAACCGCAGTTATTTAAAGTCCGCTACCTAACTATCTGGGATACCATTAAAAAGATATATATTTAGTATTACAATACAGTTTAGGTGGAGCGCACTCAGTTCTCCGGCTGCGTCCGCGTGTATAGCAGCACGGCAAACAAACTAAAGTAGGTGCTTTAAGCCTGGACTCCAAGGTAAGTAATCTGTCAGTTTTCTTATTTCATTTAATTATTTTTGACTAGATTTTACCAGGATTTTTGCCTGCGTATCCTCGAAAATAGAGCATTTCTTTCAGAAATAGGAATATATTGGTATCAAAGTTACTTTGCGAGTTATTCCAGGTTATATTCTGTCCGTAAGGTATCCATATCGCAAGGATATTCATATCCTACTAATATTATAAATGTGAATATTTGTATATTTTTATATTTGTTACTCAAATACGCAAAAACGGCTGAACTGATTTGGTAAACATTTGGCTTACGGACAGATTATAAATTGGAATAACATGTATAGACCAGAATCGATAATTTTTGCAACCAAAAAAAATAACAGTACCTAGGATGAAACCCATTGGAAAAGTAGGAGAATATAATAAAAATGAAAGCAAAAATAAATTACGGGCGATCTGAGTTCGGAAAATGGGGGGGGCGAGGTTTTAAGGATAAAAATGGTTTATCTCATTTCCGGCAAAACTACAAGTCCTATGAAAAGAAGTTAAATGGCAAAGTTCTGGGTAATAAAAAGATCTACAACTTTTGTACAAGACTTACAATTTTTTTCCATAACCTCAAAATTTATGTGAAAAATTCAAATAACCAAATTTTTGGATTTTTATTTTTATCTCTTTCAAAAAAACTTTTTACGCCCGTAATTTATTTTTCCTTTCATTTTTATTACATTCCCCTCCTTTTCCAATGGGTTTCATCCTACTATTATTTTTTCACATTTTACCACTTTTAAAGGTCTGGTCCTGGCCCTGGTCTAGTAGGTGAACTTGTATGTATTATATATTTTGCATTTGATATTTCGCTTTACTTATGATTGAAAGAACTTACCTATTTTTTTATTTTGGGAATGTATGTTTAATGTCCGTTTGAAACCTGCTTTCAAGATCACATAATTAGGTTTATGGGTCCTTCAAACGTTGGTATAGATTTTTAATTTCACGAGGGTCTTTTGATGTTACACATACAGACACCACCCCAGACCCCCCTTTCCCAGTGGGCACTTTGGGCAAGTGCCCAGGGCCCCGCAATCTAGGGGCCCCTTCAGATCAAACACAAAGTCCCTAGTTCCTGTCAGATCACCAAACGAAACCAATATTTATTACCAAAAAACTTATATAATTCTAAGAAATCGAACCTAAATTACTGACTACAATACCAACTTTGTCGCTGATGTCCGTAGACTCTGATGTGCTAAAAAGCACAGATTTTGAAGAAGAGATTAACGATTTTGCCCATCTGAAATATAGAAGGGTTCCTCTTCAAATAACATAGATCTTTAAGCACTAACCTGTAAACGCTAAAAGAGTTACTTTTGTGGACTATATTACATTTATCTATTCGTTTCATGTGATTGTTAATAAAAATAAATATTTAACCTTTTTAGGTATCTACTTTTTTTTGCGCGGTTTACATGTATCTATTAAGTAGTTAAGTTGGTAACTAAATTTTAAGTTACTACAAGTCACTTGTGTGTAGACGGATTAAGTAGTTAATTTCATAAGTTCATAAATACGTTTTTAATACGTTTTAATTTAATACATAAATACGAGCGCTCGGCGCCACCATAAAAAATCACGTCCAAACGTGTTAAGTGAGAACCACCTACTAATACGAAAAATAGAACGAATCCTAATCTTCTTAATCACTTGCGTACTAAATTTTAAGTCACTTAATAAGACTGTTACACGCAACTTTTAACTTAAAATTTAGTTACCAACTTAACCACTTAACGCGTGTAAACCGGCCATTTACCTATTCTAACAAAATAGTGTTCTGTCAAAGGCATAGCGGCTCCATTATCCTAACATGCCCAGGACCTCCAATAGGTAAAAGACGGCCGTGCGTCACCCCTCATATTACTAAATACACGATGCCCTCGGTCAAACAAAACATTAAACACTGGCCGTTCTTTTGCATTTATTATTAAATTATTTATTTATATGAGTCGGATTCCGAAAACTGTTGGATAATGATAATGAAATAAACACAAAACGGCGACCAAAAAGATGTTTAACACGGAAACAATCGGACCCCTTTTATTTGGAAGATGAAGAATTCTTAAAACGATATCGGTTGTCTAAACGATTGGTATTAGAACTGTATGATGAGCTGAGGCCATTGTTGCAAAATCCAAAAAGGTCAACTGATTTGACAGTAGAGACAAAGGTAGAAGTCAAATTGGGTTCGTTCTAAACTCGTCAATATCAATTTATTTTTACGACGACATTAAGCAAACCTTTACATATTTGTAATTTAAAGAATTATATAAATTTATATTATTTAATGAAAATAAAACGGGCTTATGGTATACAATTTGACACTAAAAAGCGCAATTTTAAAATATATTTATTGTTTTTTTTAACACAAAAAAACGGGCAAAATCATATCAACTAGATTTCGAATCGCATCGCATATGGTTCCAGTAAAAGAGCCAGACTTAGCAACGAGTGTACAGCGTCATCTCTTTCTCACACGCAAACCACAGACAAATTTCGATCGTTCATTCCTCCGTGAGCGATTCAAGCGCCAATTAGCTAAAGGCACTTCATGGTTCGAATCTTAGCGATTCTGTTTATGTACCTAAACTGGATTGCATCGAAATTGAATGGCTAACTAAAAGTTCTTGGTAGGCTAGCTGGAGTTAACCCTTCGGCGTTCTTTGATAACTACAGAGAGCGCATCCCTCTCTGCATTCCGTAGCTTCCTCACTAAAAGGGGGCGGAGCCAAGGCGTTCGAAGGCGCAAGCAAGTTAAACGCAAATAGCTTTTAACGTGGTTAGGCGGTCGTGGCTTCGAGGGTATGTAATGTAAGAAAGAATGTGACTCATGCTATTTTACTCTAATGAAAGTAGCCAGCCATGTTTGATAACATCACTTGATTTTGATTTGTGTTTACAAATACTTTGATCGTCTGTTTATGACACACATCTTCTTGCAGATGCACAAAGAACTTGTCTTACTTCTGGCTGTTACCTCATGTGTGGTTGCACAATTATCTGGAAGCTATATAGAAATTCTAAAAAAACTCTATGCAAAAACTACAACTACTGAACCAATGTTCACAGGTAAGATTCATACATGTAATTGTCTTATTTGTCTATCCTGAAATGGTAAATGTATTTCTGTAAGTATGCTATCCTCAAGATGGCACACGCGTTTAAATAAGATTTATTAACACGGGCTAGGCTGCAATCTTTGAAGCCAGCTTGGAATTATTACTTAGACTCATCTGAGTTGAACTGTTACACTAGAAGCGATTGTTTTATAACTTTGTCTCCCGTAAAGTAAGACAAGTGTAACCCAACTCACCATGAAACATCTAATTTGTAGATTAAATAAACATGGAAAGAGAATTCAAGATAAAAGCTTAAATTACTTTGAGGACGTTTCAAACTTATACAAGACGTGTCAACTCAGGCTGTAGTTCGACCAAGCTGTCTGTCATCTTATACAAGACGTGTCAACTCAGGCTGTAGTTCGACCAAGCTGTCTGTCATCTTATACAAGACGTGTCAACTCAGGCTGTAGTTCGACCAAGCTGTCTGTCATCTTATACAAGACGTGTCAACTCAGGCTGCAGTTCGACCAAGCTGTCTGTCATCTTATACAAGACGTGTCAACTCAGGCTGCAGTTTGACCAAGCTGTCTGTCATCTTATACAAGACGTGTCAACTCAGGTTGTAGTTCGACCCAGCTGTCTGTCATCTTATACAAGACGTGTCAACTCAGGCTGCAGTTCGACCAAGCCTTCTGTCATCTTATACAAGACGTGTCAACTCAGGCTGTAGTTCGACCCAGCTGTCTGTCATCTTATACAAGACGTGTCAACTCAGGCTGCAGTTCGACCAAGCTGTCTGTCATCTTATACAAGACGTATCAACTCAGGCTGCAGTTCGACCAAGCTGTCTGCCATCTTATACAAGACGTGTCAACTCAGGCTGCAGTTCGACCAAGCTGTCTGTCATCTTATACAAGACGTGTCAACTCAGGCTGCAGTTCGACCAAGCTGTCTGTCATCTTATACAAGACGTGTCAACTCAGGCTGCAGTTTGACCAAGCTGTCTGTCATCTTATACAAGACGTGTCAACTCAGGCTGCAGTTCGACCAAGCTGTCTGCCATCTTATACAAGACGTGTCAACTCAGGCTGCAGTTCGACCAAGCTGTCTGCCATCTTATACAAGACGTGTCAACTCAGGCTGCAGTTCGACCAAGCTGTCTGTCATCTTATACAAGACGTATCAACTCAGGCTGCAGTTCGACCAAGCTGTCTGCCATCTTATACAAGACGTGTCAACTCAGGCTGCAGTTCGACCAAGCTGTCTGCCATCTTATACAAGACGTGTCAACTCAGGCTGCAGTTCGACCAAGCTGTCTGCCATCTTATACAAGACGTGTCAACTCAGGCTGCAGTTTGACCAAGCTGTCTGTCATCTTATACAAGACGTGTCAACTCAGGCTGCAGTTCGACCAAGCTGTCTGTCATCTTATACAAGACGTGTCAACTCAGGCTGCAGTTTGACCAAGCTGTCTGTCATCTTATACAAGACGTGTCAACTCAGGCTGCAGTTCGACCAAGCTGTCTGCCATCTTATACAAGACGTGTCAACTCAGGCTGCAGTTTGACCAAGCTGTCTGTCATCTTATACAAGACGTGTCAACTCAGGCTGCAGTTCGACCAAGCTGTCTGCCATCTTATACAAGACGTGTCAACTCAGGCTGCAGTTTGACCAAGCTGTCTGTCATCTTATACAAGACGTGTCAACTCAGGCTGCAGTTCGACCAAGCTGTCTGCCATCTTATACAAAACGTGTCAACTCAGGCTGCAGTTCGACCAAGCTGTCTGCCATCTTAGATTTGCTTGCCTTGTTTATATTTTACTAGCTCTGGTCTTTATAGTTTTGAATCCAGTGTACCTTCAGTTTCATAAAATGGCAACATGTAAACGATACTAGCGACGCTTGTCAGTGCTCAGATAGCTTGGTTGGTCTCTGCTCTTGAAGTATCTGGACTACGAGGACTTTTTGTTCCAATAACCCAGTACCTTTTATTAAACGAAGTCTTTGGGTTGCCCTCTAAGTAAGTATTATGTCGAAAAGTTCTTATATCAAAGGGGTTATCAATTTGGAGCTATATCGTAAAACTTTATTGGTATCCTATATAATCTAATTTCTGATTTATTTTCAGATTTATTTCCTTTATCAAACGAGATAACTACTGAAACGCAGCCTTTCAGAAAACCTATTGGAGCAAACAGATTCAAAGGTAAAGTAAAAGGTTTTTTTTTTTAATTAGATTATTCTATTTTTTTAAATGTGCCTCCGTTTGCGCATTCGTACTTAAAAACTTTCGGGTTACAAATGCTGCGTTCCGTTTGCCGATTATAGCGCTCACAGCGCTCATATACCCGTTCCGAATGCCTGTGAGCGCGCTCACAGCGGTATCGATACGTCATCGGTGACATCATAAACGCCGCCATCTAGCCGCTCACAGGCCCCATGCTACGGAGCATGGTCGCTGTGAGCGGCCTGTCAAAACTGACACATGACGTTAATTTGTTGATGTTATTATTAGTCGACTAAAGATTTTAAAAGCTTGCTTATTAATTTTCTTTTGTAATAATATAAAAAAATGGCTCCTGCTTCATTCAGGGTCAAAGATCTTAATGAAATTGTAACATTAGATTTAAGCGACGAACAATCAGAATGTAAGCGCAATATTTACCGTTCCGATTGCAATAGCACTAATAACACTTTTAGCGCGCTCAAACCAATCGGAACGGTTTTGAGCAATTTTAGCGCTGATAGCGCTGTGAGCGGCAGACGGAACGCACTAATAGTGTGAAATTGTAAATTATTGTCTACATATATACAAGGTACTTTTTTTACCGTTGGGAAATGGGCACCTGGGCTCAAGCGATAGTTTTGAACAACATTCCCAAAGACACAGCTAAAATGAAAAAATTGCCTTCTCCTCTTTAAGCATCTACCGGTCACTTAATAGTTCTGCTGGAACAGCTGAATGCTGTTTGTATTTTGCCTTAATGGTCTCTTTGGGAAAGTTGCTCAGAACTGTGGCTCATCCGCTGTGCCAACTGTTGGATGGCAAACAAGTCCACTTATCAGTGCTCATATCTCAAGTCATCGTGACTTTGATGAGACCACCTGCCTACGCGCAGCCCCCGCTAGTTTCTTGATGCTTTCTCCAAAATTGACCTTCTTACCGCGCAACAAAGGTGTCCTTATCAAAACGGTATCTGTAAGGTGAATTTAGAGCGCTGTTATACTCGAAGCAGTAAATAACAGAACGTCGTTAAGGAGCAACCACGCTTTGGACATGCATCGGGACGACAAGCTCAACCTTGGATATCCGCAGCAGCCTCATTGTAACATCGTATACATAGATAAATTAATGACTTATTTATGAGCTGCCAGCTAATTTCTACCTCCTGTGGCATTAGGCAGATCTCTTTTTCTTTTGAACGTTGAATTGTGTATAATATTGTCATATTAAATAAATATATACATAATATTCAAATTGCAAATGTTTCAGATCCAAATGACTATAATTATCTTCAACCAAATCGGGAGTTTTTTGAAATATTTTTATCGATACACCATCCGTTTGTTTCTACGCCAAAGATGATATATCGGTATTGTAAATATCCATTCAGGTCCCATTTAAGAACCCGAATAAACACACATAAATATAAACAACCACGACCCGAGACCAACCATCTGTGTTCATCAAACAATCGAATGCCTCGAACAGGACTCGAACCTGGGCCACCCTCATTTGGGCATTAGGGAAGGGCTACTGTCACTGTCACCACTAGACTGTCTAATTGTCATTATGGTCCTGATCATGTTCCTTCTTCAGGGAAACTACAGATGTGTACGATTGAGGGGGAATCAGGCGTCTGTGTACGCAACTACCTGTGCAAAAACGGCCAGGTGGTGAAGGATGGCAGCGGCGGCATCTTCGACTTTCGGTGAGAAGGTTGTTTGTCTACTTATTAACGCACTTGCTGAAACATTATTGTCCCGCGTGGTTTATCCTGTAGAAATATCTTAATAGCCTGTGATGGCCTCCAGCCCTCCAGGTATATCCACACAAAAAATCACGTCAATCCGTCGCTTTGTTTTGACGTGAGGGAGGGACAAACAAACATTGTGTCTCTTTCTGCCATTGAACATTAAAATACACTATAATTTAATGAATTAACGGAATTCTTGCTATACTTAAAAGGACTAACAGATACAATAGGAAGAATATTAAATAAATATTCTGATGACAAGATTTTCACTCCTTATAAGAAAATCAATCAGAGTCTGCGCTCACCGAAAGATCACATACCGCTTGAGACACCAGGTGTTTGTTGACTTGCAAATAAATAAAATTGACTGCAGCTGTGGCAGCTCCTACATTGGCCAGACGAAAAGAACCATTTTTTGCCGTCTTAAGGAACATATAAGAGCTATAAAAAACTCAGACACAAACAAGTCAGCCATCGCCGAACATTTGCTAGAATCAGGCCCTAACCATTGGATTGAGTTCTATAATACTCGGATTTTATCTACGGAACGACACTACATACCGCGACTCGTTAAAGAAGCCTTAGAAATAAAAAAGTGCAAAAATAACTTTAATCGGGAAGACGGTTTTAAATTATCTAGTACGTGGAACCCAGTGGTTAGGACATTCATGAAATGAAAAAAGAACAATAGTGGTGTGTTCGGTCAAAAACCCAGTGATACGGTGAGCGTGTATTGCGAAAACGTACCTACATTTGCCAGTCCGCGATCATGGTGCTTGCAACAGCATCGAAATATCGGACGCGCGAATAGTGAAAATAACCGCGATAGTTAAAAACAGTTATTATTAAAATACACTTTCTTTGATTATAGTAACATGGCGGGAGATAGGCATTTTTACATACGTACCTGGCTCCGGTGCTACCACAGACACATTTACAATCGCGTTATATTGTTCACGGAAATACTGCTGCAGTACACGGGTTTGAGAGCAGGACAACATATGTCGTGTCGTGTATAATCGGGTCCGTTTGCGTAGTGACTAAACTATTTGACAAGTAGAATCAGGCGACCGGGAGTACGACTTTTGCTTTCTGTGCTTGAGGAGCTTGACGCCTATGTCCCGCTACTTTTACTTTTATCAAAACGTATTTTGTAATAACTTTGTTACTTCTATCATTCCATAAAGTTGAAGATTTTTCCGCGGTATAGAATTACTAAACGATATTTCGTTTTTTTGGTAGGGAGAATAAAGATTTGATGCCCGTAACAGAGTGCCCCAATCCGCAGACTTGTTGTAGAGTCGAACCAAACCGGAATAAACCAACAGTAAGTTCAGATCTATACACATAAACTAAGAGTAAGAGATTGATTTCAATTTTCAGTCCTAATCTTGATGAAGCACTTACGATCAGGTGGGTCGCGTGCTCAATAGCTCGATATGAAATAAGTACAATAAACCTACTATCAAATAATGGTGCGAACTCTGTACAAACCTACGCCAGCAGCAATGCGAGTTGCTGGTGTTGTAAACGACGTCACACAGTGGACCGAGCCTACTGCAGACGATGCTTTTCAATGCTTGATGACATTCCCCATTGTTTTCATTCATGCACAGTACTGGTAGTTCCTGAACCCAGGAACAAGTTGTATCATGCGTCCTATAGCGGTAAAAGTTGGAAGGTACCTACATGCCTTACAAGAGGAGAACTCTCTTACCACTAAACTTGTTGTTATTATTAATGAACTTGTATTTATTTAGCAAAGTCGCTGCGGTATGCGGAACCCTGCTGGAGTAGAAGTCAGCGTGACAGCCACCAGGATCACAGGAAACAACAATGAAGCCAAATTCGGAGAGTTCCCCTGGCTGGTGGCTCTTTTCAAGTGAGTATAGGTGAACCCGAATTTGTCCGTTGAACTCTTTAGGCTGCGTATGCACCAACACTGTGGTAGGTAGCTTGGTACTGTGCGTGGCAAAAATCGATAGATTACTTTGTTTTCCTAGCCTCCCTAAGGAGGCTCAGGTATCGTTAATGTTTGTCTTGCTCTCGGCCTCTTTACACGAAATTAAACAAGAGTGTTGAGTTACTTAAGTAATGAACCGATCCAACGATATTCACTGGAGTGAATGTTCAGCCGAGTAAAGGGTCTAATCGCCCCCTAAGCTATTCTCTAGTAGAAAATGGTTAAGCGGAGCCAGGCTTTTGTGCCTACAAAGTTACGTCAACGGGAGGCGTAGGAGAGATTGCTCATAAAGCACTGCGCATGCGTGTGAGCAAAAATAGTTCTATCCTTGCGCTCATCCCTGGTGGATGGATTCGCAATATCTGGACTTATCTAGCAAGTTTATCTGGACAATAGCTGTAAAAGATAACTCAGGTTTTTCGTTGCTGCAAAAGCAAGAGAATACTAATTCTATTCCAAATATTTTAAGTAAATACTTTGAAAACCTGTTAACATTCATGTGTATTACACAGTATAAACATCGAATTTATATACCATCTTCAGAATATAAGGTCATGGTACGTGTGACGCCCAAATGGCTGAGGACCCAGGTTCGAGTCCTGGTTGGTGTATTTTCTTGTATGAACACTGATGTTTCTTCTCAGGACATGGTTGTTAAAATTTATATACGTATTAAAATTCTAGGTTCCACCCCAGTTCGCTGTATGGTCATCCATAACACAAGTTCTGCTTTCTTTGGGTCCATAAAATTGGTTGGTTCGTCTGGGGATTTATAATTATTATTGTTCGAAATAGAACGCACCACGGGGCTGTGTATTGTTTAACGAAAATGTTAGGACCTACCCGCACTTGTCGTGAAATGTTGGACTGGCCGGGCTGTCTCCTGCTTCGCTGCTGTTCAGTAAGAGACTAATGCGCGGTTAACACTTAGTAACAAGTAGTTACTACACTGCACTGTGTGTCCAAACGCATTAAGTTATTAAGCTCATAAGTTCCATAAAGATGAACGGTGACCAAACTCAAAGGATTTGTCAATTCTGTACTTAGATTTGTTGGACTGTTGATAAATTCAGAGAAGAATTTGTTTCGAAAATTAAAATCTGTCAAAGACTTTGTTGTGTTTTGGGAGTTTTTGCTTCGTATGTTCAACAAGCATTCTTATTATTCGAGTAATCGCCACGAGCAGGGCTCCTAAATTAGGAATATTAACGCTGTAACTGTACTACGTCTAGTCAATACTCTAACTAACTTACTGTTGTTCTTCAGTGTCAGCGAATACATCGGCGCTGGATCCCTCATCCACCCCAGTGTGGTGTTGACGGCGGCTCACATCGTGCATGGATTGGAACCTGGCACTCTGCGAGTGAGAGCTGGCGAGTGGGAAATGCAGACCACCGCCGAACCGCTGCCTCATCAGGACAGAAACGTGGCAACCATTGAGTTTCACGAAGAATTTGATTATAGTATGTCACTGAAAAAGTTACTCCAGAATAGTCCCTGAATAGTCCAGCTAAAGTCTTTAGCCTCATCTAACCCAAGGAGATCGTAGGGAATATTCCAAATAATGTATAATGTGTGTGGGCACTACTGGCACGACGCCGCCATTGCGTGTTCACTGCTGAGTTGTCTGACAACTGTTCCAACTCTTGAACTACCTGCAGAATGCACGACGCGGTTTTCCTTGTTTCTCTCTCTTTCTATACTTACTACTTAGAGAGAATACTTTTCTGTTGATTTGCAATCGATAAACTTTGAGACCGGCTTTTACACAATTCTTTTATTATTTGAAAAATATGAATTAAAATTTTAATTAGGTAATATCACAACGTGCGATTATGTTGTGATTCATTTCAGTTTACATTTTGAGATTAAACATATGTACATAAATACATAGAATGAAAGACGAAATTTCACTTAGCAACGTTCAATACAATGTCCAATCCTAGATACCTAAAGCTTTGCGGATAGTTTTCCACTTTATAAAGCATTGAAGGAATAATCAGGAAGTTTATTTCGAGCTAAGACGCGCAAAGTCGTGGATTATAAGTAGGACAGTTTATGTGTTAGATTGCTACTTCTTCACACTCTAACATATATAGATTTGTTTGACATTTGGAACTTGAATAGCTCACAGTGTGTCTAAACCATGGTAAACTCATAACTAAGTACTTCTCAATCACTCATTTCAAAAATTTTGAATTCATAGATTCTAATCAAAAAAAGTTTTAGGATCGCTCATTTTTGGTTCCCATTGCCAAAGTATGGAGTGATCTGCCTGCGCCTGACGTTCCATAAAAGTGCTACCCTGGGATTTTCAAAGGTAGTGCAAAGGTTTGTCTTGGACAGGCGTGCAGCACCCTCGACTTCATCTTCGTTGCCTACCTGGTGAAACGTAAGATAAACGCCTGCAAAATGTAAATAATAAAAATCTCTCAGCGAACAAAGTCAGGTGCGACGGCTAGTTTCACACAAACATTTATTAACCTGAATGTTGCTCTACCGAATACCTAAAGAAAAATAATACTTATGATCTTACGATATTAAACAGGCAACGGGCACAACGATATAGCCATGCTGTTCCTGGCTACCCCCGTGACCCTTGCCCCGCACGTGGGCCTCGCTTGTCTGCCGGCGTCGGAAGCTGAAGTCCCATCCGGCACTGGATGCTACGTCATGGGCTGGGGCAAGCAGAGCTTCAAAGATAAGACATTCCAGAACGTTCTGAAGAGGGTAAGTTTATGTTGAATAAACAAAAGAAAACACCGTATTACAATGAGTTTCATGTTAAACGCTTTACATTATACTCAGAGTCTAAGACAATCTGTATCCACCAAGTTTTATCGCAAATTCTCTCCAATTTATTTTCTGTTTCCAATTTTGCTAGCGTTGCCTTGTGCCGAATTTGTCATCGTCCCTTCTAGACCGTACCTCCAAGTATGGGAAGTACGGGAGAAATCGAAACAGAGGCAGAATCAAATCTTGCTGGTAATGCTGGTAGTAATGGTGGCGGACATTTTGGAAAATATACTCAATGTTGTCCGTATTACTGTACTGTACTGGTTTAGTGACATTTATATTTTCACTAATCTGAGCTCGATTGCATTTTGGCATGTATCAAAAAGGTATTCAAAAGTATACCTGACTTGGAGTAGGTTTTTATTTTTATAGATTTCAGAACAGTGTCACGGTGACGACGTCACAAAATTCGATGGCGTATAAAGTAATTACCAATTTCGCAAGTAATCGTCAAATCACCCTGGTTTGAACGGAGCGTTTTGTTCTGTAATGGTTGGAAGCGTTAAGTGAAACAAACGAATGCTGAATAAAGACTTCTAAGTTATCATGATTATATAGGTATCAATACATCTCATCACCCACCTATATTTATAAAAATAAAAAAATTCAAGTTTTTTATTTTTGTAGAAGTACATTTTTCATATTTTAGATCATTTAAAAATATTAATTATACATTAATATTATTCGAGAACATAACAAGTTGTATAAGTTAGGATACAAGTGATACAAATATCTTCGAGCAATCTTGAACTACTTTGTAAGGATCTGAAAATATTCTCTGAAATATGTTGCCTCGTTAGGTTTATACGACACTGGGTTCATGTTACTGTCATATTTAACCTCTCTGTTTAATTAACTCGTTATCAAATTATCTTTAGCTTCTTTCTGTGAAATTTGTAATTTGTACTTCAACTCAAAGGGATAATTGTCAAAATTATAAAAAAAGATTTATATTATGTCCTGAATTTAATCTTGATGGTTAGCTATATTTTTCCCAAAAACTCGAATGACGTAAACTTGGTTTCAGTGTGTAATGACGTATTATAAGAGAAGCACCAATACGGAAGCCAGGTGCTCCAACTTTCAGGGTGGTTATCAGTTTGTATGCGTAAATAATTACCTAGATGTTTGTAGTTCTCCAATGCGCCAAACCCTGGTGGTGGTAAGCTGTTGACTGTAACTGAGTTATATTTAGAAGTTCACATACCTCTTTCATTGTTGCTGACAGAAACTCGATACCCCTGTAGGTGACTAGTAGAAAATTATTAACGAAGCTTCGAGCTACCTCACTTGAATTTTTTGAATATAATGGATACGTTTCTATGTATTTACTTAATTCACACTGTATTATTAAAATATACGTATAATTATTCATATCTTTATCTAAGGGACCTACAATATCTAAAAACATATTCACATAGGCCGTGTTTGCTGCCGTAGAGTCACTCATGGGTTGTTTTGTATAGTGTGACGAATGCTTTTGTTTTTGACATTTGTCACATTTTTTTACAAAATTTGTTACGTTGACCTGCGGTCGACCTCTAAATATGTCCAAAAATAATATTTTTATAATTCGCCTAATGCCTTTTTGCGAAAAAGGCATTAGTCGAATTTTAAAATTTGCAAAAAGGCCACTCGTAGGCAATAAATGTTTGGGTGATCAAGCCAATCGTTATTAGGAACAATAGCATCCCGAGCTTGTTCGGCCGTGCTCTCCTAATCTCTCTTTTGGCGTGGCGTCATAACAGTGATGTTACACTCATTCGTCTCCTTCATCTCGTCCGAGGTAATAACTAAGCGTGAAAGGGCGTCTGCTGCTGAATTTTCTTTGCCTTTGATATATTCTAAAATAAAATCATATTCCTAAATAATTAACCTACATTTTAACAACCTACTCGACGGGTCTTTCATGCCGAATAAAAATATTAGTGGCTTATGGTCAGTTTGAATTTTAAATTTCCGAACATATAAATAAGGGCGAAAATGTTTAACGCCCCCACCATCGCAAGCAATTCTTTTTCAATTGGTGGATATCTTTTTCAGCCTCGTTTAATAATAATAATAATTTATTTCCAGACACAATGATCCATATAAAAGTGTTAGTATTCAATGACTTAATAACTATGTTCGTATGTTACTATTACTTATGTCGCTATTTATTGTTGACATTTATGTGGATTCTGTTCCGATGTCTCAAGATTGGATTATCCACCTTATCTGCTAAAGTCTGTTTAAGCTACGACTGGCGTATGCTACAGGTCTGCCATAGCCATTACATGATACAGCTCCGATAGCATAGCCAGATGCATCGGCTTGTAACTTAAATTGATTATTTTCTGAAAAGTCAGGATATTGTAATACAGGGTGTAAAATAACATTTTGTTGCAATAAATCAAATGATTTTCGACAATCCTCGTCCCAACTTAATTTTACCTTTTTTTTTGACAAATTGTTAAGTGGATATGCTTTGTGGCAAAATCTTTAATTAATTTCCTATTTATAATTCATGAAGGCTACAAAACGTTTGAGTTCATCAGAATTTGTAGGAACTGAATAATTTTTTCAGATCAGAGAATTTTATCAGAATCAGGTACAACACCCTCCGATGAAATAACATGACCTAAATAAAGAAGTTCTGTAAAAAATTGCATTTTTGTGGGTTAAGTTTTAAGTTCACTTATCTTTTACTTTCATTCATCAACATTCCCAGAACAAAAGTATAAAGAAAAAACGAATGCCTGGAATTTCCGAAACAAAAGAATGAAGAATAGAAGATCACCTGGGGGTGGGGGGTACATAAACCCGTCCTGGCGAAAAAGCAGTCACTCAGCGAGAGTAAGCTAAAGAGTGAAGATGAAAGAGAAGAGTTTAGTAAAGTGCTAGTGGAAAGAAGATAGAATCGGTTCATTTAAGAGGTGTGCGAAGTCAAGCTTTGTGTGCAAAGAGGACCACGAACAACGTCATCGCAGTCGCGACATGTGAAGACCAACGTTGTGGCAAGACCCTGTGACCGTTGGTTGAAATACAGCATCATCAATCGTGTTTCCTTCCAATCCCATAGCCCACTTCCGTAACTGTAGCATTTACGAGATCACTCTTTCAGTAACAAGGCCCCCGAAATTCTCATTTCATTTTGGGAATTAGATTTGTTTTTTTTTGCATAACTGGATTGGTAAACAATTTGTATTGACTCAAGCTTGTTTTGTGTCCACTGCATTTTGTAGAATGAAAGACTTATTCCCCAACAGAAGAAGGGTTATTTTATTCTAGTGTATATAAGTGTGTTTGTTTGTGTGTATATATGTACATGAATTTCTTTAGCACCTTTCTACTGCCTGAATCGTTTTACTGATTTCAACATATGAGTTTCCACAAGGATCGTCTCAGGTGTGGGAGTAAGATAGGAGTTTCCGGAAGTCCCATGGGAACAAGAACTACACGGGAAAATAACTTCCGAAGTCGGATTTATTAATTTGTCGAATACTGTAGCTTGTTTATTTATTCTTTCAGGTGAAGGAGCCGGTGATCGATCGCGATACCTGCGAGGACATGTTCAGGCAAACAAGGTTGGGGTACTTCTACGAACTACACGACAGTTTCATGTGTGCCGGTGGATTGAAAGGTGCCAGCGCCTGCACTGGCGACGGGGGAGCTTCTTTGATGTGTCGTTTAGAGGTAACGTATCTCAGAGTATTTTAACAGCTTCGTAAATGGAGACTCAAGTACAACTTTGTCAAAAAGATTATCAGTAGAGTGATTATTTGGAAGGTTTCTAGTACCCGACCTAGCAACATTACTACTCACTGGTATTCTGGTTCTGTATGCTAGTATTGTGCGGCACTTCTTTCGCAACATTTGTTTTATTTGTAACTCCACACGCGTTTGTCTTCCGTCTCCGCTGATTGAGAGCGATGATTTAGACGAGGATGCCACACGTCTATCCAAGAGGTCGTCATGTATATTAATAGTAAAGGACTGAAAGGGGAGGTCTAATTCTCTTCGTTCATCTAGTTGGCTTGGACGATTAGTATTAGCAGAAAGAGGGCTATGTTTTTCTTTGGCACGCTCTACAGCCTAAACCGTTCGACGGATTTAAACATATGAAGAGTAATTTGATTAGTCTCAGAAGAGTGGCAAGCTATAATATGTCCCGAAATTCTATGGGAACAGTTAATAACCCGGGAAGATAACATGTATGTTTGGGTATTTTAATTTTTTTTTAATTTTTAATCGAAGCGCGGTGTCTATACATTCCTCAAACAACTCTCTCCATACGCTGAGTCTGATTCTGAGTAGTAATTATATTACATTGTTTTCTTTGTCCATCCCATGTTTCCTTTTATTGCAGTTCGGTGACAAACGCTACGTGCAAAGCGGCATCCTATCGCTCAGCGTTGGTTGTGGACAGCGACACGTCCCAGAGGCTTATGTTGACGTCGCAAAGCTGCGTCCTTGGATCGACCAACGAGTCAAGAACCGTGGATACGACACCAGCGTTTATGATATTTCCAAATATTAGAATGGACACTGTTTTTGAAAAAGTAGACACTTTTACATTTAGGTGAATGTTAAAAAATAAAGTAGTTTTGCAAAAAGGTGTCGTTTTTTGTTGTTGTTAGTATACCTAAATCTACTATTTACTTTTTTCTATTGCGGGTAGCATAAAGTAAACAACAGAAAATCAAGCTCTGTCAAGTTATTTGAATTTAAATTAATAATTGAAGGTAAAAAGTCAACTTTTACATGCAGTTTAATGAACGCGTCGGAGACACAAGTTGTAACTAAGTAACCAGCCAACTCATTCCCTTGAATTAACTGCGGCGCTCGCATAGTCACCGGTTTTTTTTAATAATTGCTTACTTCATCGATGGAATGCGAGTGTAATTGTAAGGATTTCAAACGAATCGTTGAATTACTACACAGATTGTCTAGTAACTTTAGAGCATGTTTTGTTTTTCGGTTTATTTTAAAATACATATTTAATATGTGTATATGTGTGATGTTAGGTTAAGTACATTATTTCAATACAACATTGCAAAAGATCTTTATTTACGGATATTGTATCTGTTTATTCTATAATAATAATAATAAAATTCTTTATTTGCCAGTATATGCGATACAATGGTGATCTTAAAGTATAATATCCGTCCGTTCATATACAACTGATATATCAGCGTGCAAACATGTCTTCAGTAGGTGTACATAAATAATTAGTTACATCTTGACATTTACAAAAAATATATATATATATATTCAAAAGTAATGATAATTATGTAAATTACATATAAAAAATAAAGGCCTACAGCTGTCCATGAAATATGTTCCACAAATTGCTCTTATACATTTTTTTTTGAATAATGAATGTTATGTGGGTGTATATGTATATGATTCACTATATTTTACCCATACCTACTTCCAAAGTATTTACTTCACTGATTAGATATAAAGGAGAACCCCAACTTCCCACACATGCCTGGGCCCAGGGCTTTTGTTGAGTTAACATTATTAAATTTAAAGCTACAGATAGATTTAATATCAACAACTTAATAAAGAAAGTTTTAGAGCATTTTGCTATCTGAAAACTTGTCGGCGACACTAATCTCGATTTACCAATTATAAATTTCTTTTCTATTTAAAAAAATTACTAAACTCGAATTTGAACCTCCGATTTTGTACGGGTTATACTGATTTCTTACTTTTGTAATAAGAAGGTATCCATCAATTCGCAATTTCACATTTCTATTTGCAGGTTAATATTAATGTTTTTAAGAAAATGTTGAAATTGTTGAAAGAAAAAAAATGTTTTTAATTAATGTTTGTTAGAAAGGCTTGAATTATGCTGTACAGCCGATTGACAGTAGCGTAGCTATGACAGTTCCAGGATGTATAGCTACATTCATTTAGTAACGTGTATTATCATAATTTTTTCTTTTTGTCTTTTTAATATTTCATTTCAAATGTATGTGTATATGTACTTAGCGTGAATAAACAATTTGTGAGTTGTGAGTTACGCAATTACGTAAGTTAAATAATTAGAAATACTTTAATAGATTATTATTTATTTGTATTTAAGTATTCCGTTGTATTTATTATTTTATATGAACGCATCAAATAACGATTTTGACGATAGCTTCTTCTCTTGCTCATCTTCCTCAAGTAGCTTTATAAGTGCAGATAGTATTCTCTCACCAACACTGACTCTGCATGATGAACTCTCTTCTTCATTCTCCAATAATCCAGTTAACTTGAAAATTGCACATATTAACGCTCAAAGTGTACCCAACCACTACTCCGACATTTTGGCCTCTTTCAGTAGTAGCAACGTTGACGCGTTATTTATTCTGGGCCAAATCATTTGGATTACTTGTGAACCCCGGTAAATCTCAAGCCATGATACTGGGAAGTCGATACATGCGCGGGTGCCTCTATTTCGCTAATCTCCCTCCTGTAGTTTTGGATAGCACACAGATTGCTATTACCGACACTGCCAAAAACTTAGGAGTTATTATGGACTCAAATTTAACTTGGCGTGCTAACGTAAATGAAGTCAGTCGTAAGGTACACCACTCCTTTCACACATTAAAGTGCCTTCAAAGCTTTTTACCACTTCAAACGAAAATATCCCTTGCGCAAACACTTATTCAACCCATAATTGATTATGCCGACGTCTGTTACTTGGACGCCACTGAGGAGCTTTTGAGTAAACTAGAACGCTTACAAAATATCTGCATACGCTTTATTTTTAATCTCAAGAAGTACGACCATGTCTCAGAACATCGCAAAAAACTAAAGTGGCTTCCGATCCGTCTCCATAGAAATCTGAAACTTTTCTTAAACCGTCACTCCCTTCTGCTCACTATTCCCTTCCTGGATTTGTTCTTATACGAAATGACCGAACTGGTAAGGGTGGTGGTGGAGTAGCAATCTACCTTAGAGCAGATAACTCACAAAACTGTAACCGTTTCTCCACCTGTGTACTCAAAGTCTGCTGAATACCTTGCTATCGAAATAACAATACGTCATACCAAAATCCTACTCACAGTTTTTTACAATCCCCATATGAACATTGATTATTTTGATGCCTTGGATTCATTTCTCCATAATGTCTGTCCCTCATATGATCATTTTCTTATGCTGGGCGATTTCAGTACGTGTTTGATCAAGAATAATTTCCATTCTCGTAAAATCTCTCTTAACCTCATATAATTTAACCACCTTACCTCTAAATCCTACTCACCATTATCCAAATTGTGTCCCCTCTTTAATCGATCATATAATAGTATCTTCTCCTAGCAATGTAACAAATCATGGACAACTTACTGCACCATTCTCCTATCATGACCTAATTTTCCTTATTTATCCTATACGCCTCCCTAAACAAAAACCCAAAGTTTTGCATCTTCGCAGTTACAAAAACATCGACATCGAGTCTTTGAAACACGATGCCAGTGTTGTTGACTGGTCACCGGTAATTAACAGTCCTAGCATAGATGAAAAAGTTGATTGTTTTAATTCCTTACTCCTAGAACTGTATGACCGTCACGCTCCTATCAAATCAGTCAAAATTAAACATAATCCTGCTCCCTGGTTGTCAGACTCTTTTAAAGATGAAATGGCTCTTAGAAATAAAGCCAAGAGAAAATATAAGCGATGTCCCTCCGAACGTAACCTTATTTATTTTAAAAATCTTCGTAATCGATGTCGAAATTGGAATCACGACATAGGCGGTTGCCTATGTCGTGATTCCAAGAGACACTATTTCCAAGAGTCCCTCGTCAACCATAGCTCTGCAGAAGTTTTGAAATTTGGAAGTCTGTAGGTATCGGTAAATTTCCGACAAATTCTAGTAATAATTTTGACTTGAATGCGCTGAACTTACAATTTTCACACCCGCCAGTTACTTTGCATCCAAATATTAAAACCGTCACTCTTTTGATTATTTCACGCGAATATTGAAACATTTTTACACATTTTATGAAGTTTTCAATAAAAAAACATTTTAAAATTTGTTTTCATTTTCATTTTGGCATCACAGCAGTATGTAGCATATGTCAAATCTCCAACAGTCATTCGTTTCGTTTCTTTTCGTGCGTCACGAGTGCTCTCTATTAAGAAGTGAAATAAGTGTTTCAATTGAGTCTCCAATATGCAATATCAATTAAAAGGACATGTACCAAGCTTATATTTTCTTGATAATTATAAATTTTTCTTATTGCAACTAGCAAATATATGTTAATGAACTGTGTGTTATAATTTCCTAAAAAATATGTTGCCTTAGTACAACCTCTACTGTTAATTTTTCTTACCATATTTCAAGTATTTATTATTTTTATTTATTTATTTAATATTTTATGTACACACAAGAATAAAAATACAATGAATGAGACTTAGAGACTAAAAATGTACAAAGCTCAGCTTATTTCTTAAAGAAATTTCTGCCAGCAGACCTGAGACTGGAGAAATAATACAATGCAAAGTTAGTGCGTGCGTACTACTAATAAAATTACTACTACTAAAAATATTAAAAACTTATTTCCAAGTATAATATTACAAAATATACTTAAATACTTAAACATAAAATACATAAAATACGTATATCATATATACAATAAATATATAAATCTATATATTAACAACATTTAATTTGCATGAAAAAAATTTTTATGAAAGCTAAAATATATTTAAGATATGTAGTATTCCCAAACTCTTTTCCTAAATATTGCTAGAGATTTTGACTCGCGTATTTTGAAACGTAATGCATTCCACAATCTGACAGCATGCATAGAAAAGGAATAGGAGAAGAAATCGGTTTTATGGGGTTTTAAGTACAAGAGAGTACGCTTATGTGCTCGGCATGGCGTATCTTCAGAATGAGTAAAGGAAAAACGCTCGCTCAAGTATTTTGGAGAATTTGGGTTATAGAGAACGTTAAATAGAACACAAAGAATGTGAGTATTTCTATGGAGATGGATCGGAAGCCACTTTAGTTTTTTGCGATGTTCTGAGACATGGTCGTACTTCTTGAGATTAAAAATAAAGCGTATGCAGATATTTTGTAAGCGTTCTAGTTTACTCAAAAGCTCCTCAGTGGCGTCCAAGTAACAGACGTCGGCATAATCAATTATGGGTTGAATAAGTGTTTGCGCAAGGGATATTTTCGTTTAAAGTGGTAAAAAGCTTTGAAGGCACTTTAATGTGTGAAAGGAGTGGTGTACCTTACGACTGACTTCATTTACGTTAGCACGCCAAGTTAAATTTGAGTCCATAATAACTCCTAAGTTTTTGGCAGTGTCGGTAAAAGCAATCTGTGTGCTATCCAAAACTACAGGAGAGAGATTAGCGAAATTGAGGCACCCGCGCATTATCGACATCCCAGTATCATGGCTTGAGATTTACCGGGTTTCACAAGTAATCCAAATGATTTGGCCCAGTTACTGATACAAACTAGGTCATCGTTAATAGCTGAGATAGCTGAGTAAACATTGTCTACTGCGAAATGCCAGTAAATCTGCAAGTCATCGGCATAAAGGTGGTATTTACATGAAAGAACTTGAGTGATACAATTAATAAATATAGAGAAAAGCAAAGGAGAGAAAACGCCACCCTGAGGTATGCCTGCAGCTAGAGCACACCAGTTTGAGTAAGACTCATCGAGGCGGACCCGCTGAGACCGTCCCCGAAGATAGGAATTAAACCAAGCTAATGCAGAAGAAGAGACATGAAGTGATTTCAATATTCCAAGCAGGATATCGAAATCTACAGAATTAAAAGCGCTGCTGAAATCTAGCAGTACAAGCAAGGTAAGGGATCTATTCTCCATGGCCCATCGGATATCATCAGTCACGTTGATAAGGGCAGTTACGGTACTCTGGGGTCGGTACCCGGGATGGACCTAATCTAACCTAGGGAGGTCTTCCTAATCAACAAAGGAAAGATAACATACTTTTACTTTAAGTTACTTTTATTTAAGATGAATCTATTTTATAGGAAAATACAATGATAATTATTAGACTATTTTGGGGACGAAGCCCGCAATAGAATTCCGTAAGGAATTCCGTCAAGGAATGCCCTGGAACAACCTTCCATATTCTATATATTTTACATTTTACAAATAAAATCAAATAATGACAGACTTATAAGTTGCCAGTCATAAATGTCGGCAAGTTTGTTTGTGCAATAACCTTTTTTAATAAATACGGCACAAGCAAACGTTGCAATCGCCCCTCTTGTTTAATTTATTTAATTAGTGAAGCTGATTAAATAAATTCCTATATACATTTCATTCTTAAATAACGACCCTACTTAAATCAGGACCATATACATTAATCGGGATTACTCTCAGATGAGCCCCCTACCGATAGGAATATATATACTTGATCATGTTTAAATTACAACATCTTATTACACCAAAAATGATCTTATTGTATTTATTCTCCATCAATAGAGCCTTAGCCACAAAACCTGATGAAAATCAGCCAAGATCCCGGCTGGTTAATTTATATCTAAATAAAACAGTGTAAATTATTTTAATTTCTCATACAATTCATGAATAATCAACAACCCCATATTAATCATTTACGTTACACAATCATATACAAATTCAAATAACCAATATTTATTATTAAATTAATCAACAATTGTTAAAATAACCCATTGAATACAATCAAATTATAATTATAATTAATTGATAAGTAATAAATTCATTAATATCCCAATAAAAGTAAATTTAATTAATCCCATTTATATTAAAATTAATACTAAATTAATCAAATTATATTATCAAACATTATCATTCAGTTGGCAAAACAAACGCGTTTGACATGAACTGTCATATTAACTTTAAACTTTTCTGAATGATTAAAAGTTTATTTGAAAGTTTGTAACTTTCGAAAATTTAAACATTACCTACCTAAATATTAAGATTTTACCTGCCTAACTATTACCGGACAAACTTACCTATGAATAGATCATAAAATCGGATCCAAAGTATTTTACTTAACCCAGAATGATATCTATAAATTAAAGGATTTATATTTCACAACGCAATGCAGAGAACTTTTTCAAAATGCACCGAAATACACCTGACAAAATTCTATACCAATACCGTTTAAAATACATTACCTATTCCATCACAACCCTTTTACTATTTAACCCACTGAGGATCCTATTCTACATCCGCGTGTTGACCCACAGACATCAATATCACAATATTAAATATACTCGTAAACTTTGGCCGCATAGCTGAATCGGCTATCACCTTCTCTCTTATGGAGATTATTATGCGTGGCTCAAATTAAACGTGCACATTATCTATAGTGTTATTTTAGTCTTTGAAAATTGACTTCTTTAGAGCATTGGCACCACACGTATATCTATGATTCGTAAATAAAATGTAACGCGGTAAATACGTGCCGCGTGTACCTGCCGCCCCTTAGAGGTTTCTCTTCGGGTATTTAAAATTAATTTATTAAATAATTAAATAAAATACCCTCTTATCTCAATATATAATATATAAAAACCTTTTCCTTATTTTCTTTTATCTGCATCGTCCATCCATTGCACCTCCTTTTTGGTGATGCTGTTTGGATCGGCTTTGCAGAATATATCATCTCGGAACATTGCGTTGCGAAGTGTACATAGAATTTGAGAAAAAAAAAAAATATTAGTTTCTTATATTATTCTAAAACCCCAACGAAATTCTAACCGTTGTATATCTACAAATGAACGATATACATATTTGTACACCTAAATGTGTACTTTTACTCTATTAATTCTAAGAATAACGAAATTATAATATTATTGTAATATTTCAAGAAATAAATGTATATACAAAAACTTTGTTTTATATATATAAATATAGACATAGTTTTATCATTAGTTTTACTTTATCGAATATTATATGGTTTCAATCTATTCACATGTACAATTAGTTCTTGGTTATTTTGTATTTTTTTTACAAGATAATTGTCACATCCTATATATCGTAATACTCGAAATAAACCTTTATATGGTCGACTAAGTTTTCGACTTTTACCTGATATTCTTTTTGGACAATGTAACAAAACTAATTGTCCTACACGAAGTTTAATATTAGAAGCTTTTTTATCACACGATCTTTTTTGTACTAAACGAGCTTTCCTTAAATTTTCTCTGGCTTGATTCATTGCACTTATATAAGTATCTTTTTTTTGTTGAACGGTCATATTACAGTTAGGATTCAACCTTTCATCAAACGGAACTTCAGGTTCTCTACCAAACATTAAATAATAAGGAGAAAATTTAGTTGAAGCTTGTTTTGAACAGTTATAAGCATATATTATAAAAGGTAAAATTTGGCACCAATCCCTTTGACTTTGGTTTACATATTTAGCTAATGAATATGAAATGGTTTGATTCAATTTTTCTACTAAACCTAATGTTTGATGGTGCATAGTGGTAACTAAGGAATGTTTTATATTATATTGCCTTAATAAAGACTTAATTAACCTTGACGTAAACATGGAACCTTTATCTGACAATACTTCACATACCGTCCCGAACTTTGTTAAAATTTCATTAATAAAGAAATTATATACTATTTGAGCTGTCACTCGTGGGACTGCTTTGCAAATAGCATATTTTGAAAAACAATCTATACATGTTATTATATATTTATTACCATCTACTGAACGATTAAAAGGACCTAGTACATCAATCTCTATCTTTTGAAATAAACGATCCGTTACTATAGGGCGTAATGGCACTATCTTATTATATATTTTCTTTTCTTGACAAGGTATACAACTCTTAATATATTTCTCGATTTCATTAGATGCGTTCGGCATAAAATATTTTACCCTGAACTTTGCTAAAGTTTTCATCATCCCGAAATGGCCTCCCGTACGTGCGTCATCATGTAATTGTCTCATGATTTCACTAAATAACGACTTAGGTAAAACAATTAATTTTTTTATTATATTTCCACTTCTAATACATATATATAACACATTATTTGATATCATAAAACCTTTATATACACTTCGTCGACTGATCGATACATTTTCACGCCACCTTCGGCAAAAACTATCTTCCTCTTGATGTCGTGATAAATTCTCCACCTCAATCGAGAACACTTGTAAACCGTCCTCTATTTCTTTTCCTGTACTAGTTTCATCTTCTATTAGAGGGTTTCGACTTAAGAAATCCGCTACAACGTTCTGTTTTCCGGAACAATGTACAATCTCAAAGTCGTGTGCTTGAATCGCCAAGGCCCATCTGGCTAGTCTTCCAGACATGTCTCGTCTTGTCCTTAACCAACATAATGCTTTATGGTCTGTTACTAACTGGAATTGTAATCCCCATAAATAATGTTTAAAATAGTTTAATGCCCACACTAAACTTAAACACTCCTTTTCAGTTATTGAATATTTTTTTTTCTGCTTCTGTTAATTTTCGTGATGCGAAGCATATCGGTAACAATTTCTCTTGTTGACCTTGCATCAAACATGCTCCCAGAGCTAAATCACTCGCATCTACATATAATCTTGTACATATCTTTTTGTCATTAACAAAATGTCGTAATAATGGTGGTTCAACCATTAACGATATCATTTTATCGAATACCTCTTGTTGTACTTGTGACCAAATGAATTTCGTATTCTTGTTTAATAGATCTGTTAAAGGAAGAGTTAATGAAGAGAAATTTTTTATAAATTTTCTATAATATGAAAATAAACCCAATACCGATTTCAATTCTTTAATATTTCTTGGTATTTTTACTTTTTTTATTTTCTCAATATTTTTTGGGTCTGGTAAAATACCTTCTCCAGAAATAGTGTGTCCTAACACAGTTATTTCTTTGAATCCAAAATTACACTTTGATGGTTTGAGTGTCAAGTTTGCCGCACTCAACTGTTGAAACACCTCTTCTAAAGCACTTATAAATTCATTAAACGAATCACCATACACGATCACATTGTCAGTAAAAACTATCACATTTTTATACTTAAGACCTGCTAACACTTCATCCATTGTCCTTTGAAAAAAAGCTCCACTAGTTTTTAATCCAAAAGGTAATACGTTAAACTCGTATAATCCAGACGGTGTGATTAATGCTGTTTTGTGTTTATCTTTCTCCGCTATCGATAATTGCCAATAGGCGGAGTTTAAATCTAAATCCGCATAGAATTTCGCCCCATTCAGCTGTGTTATCATATCTTCGATGATAGGCAAAGGATATGAATCTGTTATTACTTTCTTATTCAATTTTCTATAATCCACACAAAATCTCCATGTATTGTCTGGTTTTTTAACTAGTACTACCGGTGATGCATACGCACTTTTAGATTTTCTAATCACATTATTTTCAAGCATATCATTAACTTGCTCACGTATAATTTTATGTTGTTCATTAGATATTCTATAAGGTGCTCTATGAACTGGAGTTTCATCTATTGTATCGATTGTGACTTCGACAATATTACACTTTCCTAACTCTTTTTTTTCGAACGCGAACGTCGACCGATATTTTGTTAATATTTTTAATAATTCAATTCGTTCTTTTACCGACAAATTCGAAGATAAATTAAATTCTTTTTCACTTGGTTTAGCTACCACTACTTCCCACAATCTACAATCATTTTTATCTACTAAATCAGAAAAATAAATATATTCATCCTTACTCAATTCACGTGAAACCTGTATTACCTGAAGGGTATTTTGGTTCACATCTTTAACATTAAAATCATTAATTTCATTATTTCTAATAAATTTACAAATATTATTTACAAATTGAACATGACCTTTTTTAAAATCTAATATTGCACCAGACTTCTGAAGAAAGTCTTGTCCGAGAATTAAATTTCTTTCAATTTTATCAACTACATAACAATTCTGTATATACACAACATGTTCAATCTCCAAACATATTTGTATTTTACCAATTATATTCATTCGATTACCATTAACGGCTCGGATTTTTATATCTTCAACCTTATGTATTGTAATATTTAATTGATTACATAATAGTTGAGATATTACAGACACTGAAGCGCCTGTATCAAGTAAAGCTGAGATAAATCTTTCTCTAATTTTAACTTTAATATTGGGACTACACTTACATATAATATTGTCTTGATTAATCGGCATCAATAATGTCCCAAGCTGTCTTACTGACGCCGGTTGAAGTTTGGGAAATTCCTTCCTCGCCCGTTGGATGAATCACCTCGATCCTGTGTTCTTCTTAAATTATATGGAGATCGATTGTTATTATTTAAGAATTTTCCTCTCGCGTTCCCGTAGTCCATGTTAGTTAACCTTTGAGAATCTTCCTTCTCACTCCTCGGTGGTGTTGTAGAATTTACTGGTATTTCTTGTGACATCTGTACGTTGTCTTGAAGATATAAATTTTCTTCCTGCTTTCCAGTGAACATTTCGTGCATCTGCATGATCGTTTCTTTTAACATTTTTTTATTTGTATAGATTTGAGACGCTAGTCGGCATTTATACGTGTATTTGCAATTTTTCAAAAAATGATTTATGAAAATATTATCTGTTATTGTACCAGCTTTGTTTGCACACATGTCCAATGCATAATAGTAGTATATTAGCTCTTCATTGGCTTGCTGCTTCCGTGAATAAAAATTAGCCACATGATCTATTTCTCTGCCAAATTCTTCTATAAATCTTTTTCTAATTTCGTCGAACGTTTCGCATGTATCAATTATCGTTTTGTAAAAATACAACGCAGGTCCTTCTAAATATGTTTGTATAATTAGCCTCTTGCTTTCATCGTTGTATTTATGTAATGCCGCAATTACCTCGAACTGGGCTAAAAATTCACTCACCAAAACTGTCGAAATGCCAGAGTACTTATTTAAATTCATGGCTATTTTTATAATTTTCTTATATATATAACTTTTATAATTCTTTTATTTGCCGTAAAGCGTCGTCACTTTTTAGAATCTTTCCTTTACTCCTGGTATTCAGATGGCTCTTGCCTTCTAAAATTTTCCTTCCGCTATACTCAGTGGGGTATATAGCTGAAATAATCTGAAAGAAAACAAAATACTACAACTGCGCGCGGCGCCTCCACCATCTGGGGTCGGTACCCGGGATGGACCTAATCTAACCTAGGGAGGTCTTCCTAATCAACAAAGGAAAGATAACATACTTTTACTTTAAGTTACTTTTATTTAAGATGAATCTATTTTATAGGAAAATACAATGATAATTTTGGGGACGAAGCCCGCAATAGAATTCCGTAAGGAATTCCGTCAAGGAATGCCCTGGAACAACCTTCCATATTCTATATATTTTACATTTTACAAATAAAATCAAATAATGACAGACTTATAAGTTGCCAGTCATAAATGTCGGCAAGTTTGTTTGTGCAATAACCTTTTTTAATAAATACGGCACAAGCAAACGTTGCAGTACTATGACCTGGTCGAAATCCAGATTGGAAAAGACTATGAAGATTATTGCTAGTTAGAAATGACATCAATGCGACCGATGAGATTGAGAGAACAGACTCCCTGACCGCGTCTTCGGAAATGGCAATGAAAGAAAATGGAGGATGTTGTACTGTTGGAACATTTAATAACGAATTTAAGGTGACGGCTTTTTTTTTGATACATTCTTGATATTTTCAAACCAATTTTCATAAAAATGTAAAGACGCCGTAATCATTGTACATTCATTTCAATTTATTTTGTTTCACAGATCTAATATTTTTGTAGCATTTTTTATACAAATACAGAATAATTTTATGCATTTTTTAGCATACATTTCCTTTTGTTAACCACCAAGCCCACAACTTTCTTCCTCCTTTGATACTGTCAATTCTTACTTATTTCTACAAAGTTTGCACCTGTGTTGTGTAGTTAAAATATATTTTAAATTTTAATTATGCAGCATAACTTTGTTTTTAAAGTATATTTTCTTTTGTTTTTTTTTATTGTGTACTGAGAATTTATAAATCATTTATTGTGCCTACTTTAATCAATGAACATGAATCAAAATGTTTGCCTCTCGGTGCTCAAAATTTTATATTCTTGCGATATTTCTTTTTTTTACACTATGGCGTGTAGACTGATCCAGATTTGAATTCTATTTCTTTTTACTATTATGATTTATTTATTATTATTATTTTATTTTTATAAACACACATATATAAAGGTATTTCACTGTTTTGGCATTATTATTATTATTATTATTTTTAAATTGATAAACTTTTTGATGTTGCAAACAATTTTTAATGAGGAGGATAATGTTTCAGATGATGGTTCTGGCTTTTTTACCGCATCATCGTCATCCGACAGTAGTTTGCATAGTATGAGCCAAACCTTAGATCTTCAGTTGGGATCTACTTTTTCAGCATATCCTAATACCTTCAATGCGGTGCACATAAACGCACAAAGCATTCCGGCCCACTATCCTGATTTTTTGATGACATTTTCCAACATTCATGCAATTCTTGTGTCGGAATCATTCTTAAAACCATGTGTGTCTGACACCTGCTACTCTCTTCCGGGGTTTCACTTAATCCGCAAGACAGAACTGGCAAGGGTGGTGGTGGAGTCGCCATATATCTAAGAACTAACTTCATTTTGAACATTGTCAGTACATCTCCTTCACAGTACTCTGCAACTTCGGAACACCTTTTTATCGAACTACTGTTTGGACGTACTAAAGTTCTTTTGGGATTTAGTGTGTATATCTTACAAAATTCGATGTCCTAAACCAAAATCCCGAGTAATATTGCAGCGCAATTTTAATGGCATTGATCGACACAAGTTTTTAACTGACCTTAATAGAGCTAACTGGGACGCGATACTTAAGGCTCCTACAGTTGACCTAAAGTTGGAAATCTTCAATTCTATAATAATCCAAATATTTGATATTCACGCACCTCTTCGTCCCGTCCGACTGAAACATCTCCCCGCTCCCTGGCTCTCAAATGATATTAAAGCTATGATAGCCAAACGAAATGCTGCCAAGTTTGAATTTAAGCACAACCCAACCAACGAGAACCATTGCCGTTACAAGGAACTGCGTAATATATGCGTCTTTATATACACAGTTCTATTTCTAATAGGAACCCTACTAAAGTATGGTCTTTTTTTAAGAACTTTGGGTATTGGCAAATCATACTCTGCTTTTCTATCCAGTATTGAACTAGATTCTTTTAACCAACATTTCACTGCAGTCTCTCCAATTGCACAAGATGTAAAACAAGCCACGTTGCAAGCTCTAGCTACGACTCCAGACCCTGAAAAACCTACTTTTTCTTTTAGGCAGGTGATTGAGCGTGTGAAGTTGCAACGAGCATTACATCTATTCAATCAAACGCTGAAGGTTTTGATGTCATAAGTCAAAGAATGATCGAGCTTGGTTCAGATATTCTCATCCCTATCATCCACCACAACTTCTCACTCACAAATGGATCTTTTTCAAGCAGCTGGCGTAAGGCAGTGGTCATTCTTATACCTAAAACAAGCAATCCGTCCTTACCCTCCCACTTCAGGCCTATATCCATACTCTCCTTCCTTTCCAAGGTTCTGGAACGACTTGTGTTTAATCAAGTAAGTATATATATTAACTCCATCAATTTTTTAAGTACATTTCAGTCTGGGTTCTTTCTAGGTCACAGCACAACTACAGCATGAATTAACGTCACGGATGACATACGTTTAGGCATGTCCAACCAACAAGTGACTGCTGTGGTTCTTTTAGATTCAATACTGTGGATATGTGCATATGTTGATATCATGTTGGCTATGCTGCGAAAAGTTTTGAGTTCAGAAAAGGAAATTGAATGGTTCCGCACTTACCTTATTGGACGTCAGCAATGTGTTCGTGCTGATGATAGATTTTCTGGGTTTTGTGACGTCGGCGCTGGTGTACCCCAAGGAGGGGTCCTCTCCCCTCTTCTATTTTCAACATTTATAAACTTTTTGACACCCTTACTGTTCCGTACTTTCAATGTTTTGTGAGTTTATAGTGATAGCACAAGTATGTTTTTATCTTCGAGTCTGTTTATGAACGAAATTTGAATGCGATCAATGCCTGGTCACTCAAACCAAACGTCAATCGTGACGTCATCACGCTACACTAGCGCCATTACTTTTCAAAATTATCTTTGGCCAGATCGCATCGCCACGCGCGCTCCCGTAAATCTCATCTACTGCATTGGAATACATCAATGATCAGCAAGACAAGACCTATGGATTTATAACATCACACTTTTTGACACCTCTACTATCGTGCCAATATCATTTGTATGCCGACGATTTGCAAATTCACTCCCAGACTAGTGTTGAAGATAAAGATGAACTTTTTCATAAACTAAATAATGACTTTAGGACCATTTTAAAATGGAGTCAATCTCACAGCCTTAAAATAAACCCAAGTAAATCGCAAGCTATAGTCATTGGTGGTTCTAAACGGATCTCAAAACTTAAAACGTGCAGTCTTCCAAACATCTATTTGAATGATACCACCTTGACGATTAGCAATGTAGTCAGGAACCTAGTTGTACTTTATGATTCTGCCCTCTTCTGGTCTCCACACATCACTGAAGTCAGCGGGAAGGTGTTTACTGCTGCTGGTTCTTTGAGAAGATTGATAAATGTTCTACCTCTCCGAACCAAGGTGGAACTTGCGCAATCCTATCTCCTACCCTTCCTAAACTATGCCGACGTCTGCCTCATTGACCTCAATGAGGACTTGCTCAGTAAACTCCAGCGCCTTCAGAACCTCTGCGTTAGGTTCATTTATAGCTTGCGCAAGTTCGATTATGTGTCTGAGTTTCGGCGCAAACTTAAATGACTCCCTGTTAGGCTACGTCATGAGTTGGTTACATATTATCAGTCTTCTTTATAAGATCCTCTATGACCCTCGCACACCACTTTACCTCAAAGAGCAATTCAAATTCCTGGGTTCAAATCACAAACGATGTCTTCGGTCTGACACAGACAACTTACTCGAAACACCCCTAACCCTATCTGGGTATTTTCATGAATCTTTTTGTGTTTTAGAAATGAAAGCTCACAGCAACTTCAGAGCCGCCATATTCACCTGTTGGGAACCAAGCATGTCTCTGCATATGCTATGCTTTATTATAGATTAAACAATTTTTATTCATATTGAATACTTGCTAAGGAAAACAGCAAAGTTCCCAAAGACACGTTTATCATTCAGCGAAAAAGAAAATAAAATTGATTCCTTTTATAATTCTGACTTCTGCCAATTTCGTATTGTCATATTTTTTTCATTTTCGAAAGTTGCTCAGTGTTGTGATCTCAGCTTAAGCGCCCTTTTTCCGAACGGAACAAAAGTCATCCGGTATAGACAACCAAGAAAAAGTATTGTAATAAGTCAGACCTAAAATGTGACGGCCGAGTAGTATCATTTGTGTGATGAACACAGATTTTTTTGTTCTGGGGTCATGGTGATGTATATCTTTATATACGTATGTCTACTCTAGGTTCCTGCCCAGTTCGGTGTATGGTCATTAATAACACAAGCTCTGCTTACTACGGGACCATAGAGTTAGTTTGTCTAGGGGTTTAATATTGTTATTAATATTAATGTAGGGTGTTTCCCCACGGTGAATATTAATCTCTAATGATAAATAAATAAATAATAATAAATAAAATCCCAGACAAACACACCAGCTGTATGGCCCTAAAGTAAACAGAGCTTGCGTTATGGATGACCATACATCGAACTGGGGGGGAACCCAGAATAAACATACAGATATTAATACAAACAACCATCACCCGAGATCAAACATCTGTGTTCATCACACAAATGAATGCCCCGGCCAGGACTCAAACCTGGGATCTTCGGCGTATAAGGCAAAGCTACTTACCACTACACCACTCGGTCGTACCTTAACAACGTGACTCAATTTAATTTCTTTTATGATATGTTCGTTTTATAATATTAATAATAATAAAAAGGTTTATTTTTACACCAATAAGAAAATAAAATGACATAATGGTTAAAAAAATGGCATACATGAAGGTGTTAAAAAAGGCCTCCTTCTCAGCATTAAGCTAACGGACACTCTAAAATAGTGCACTTTAGCGCTGATTTTCAGAAGGAGCCCGAGCAAAATGTCATAACTAAACAAGGCAAAGCAAGCAATACAAGCATACCAAAATAACACGAATAACAGATAATAAATGACGAATCAAAATACAGGCAATAGAAAAAGAATAGGACAAAAAACAAACATAAATAATAAATATTTAACAAAAAGAAAAGAAGAGAAAAATATGCAAAGCCACAATGAACATATTAATTTAGATCACACTACCCAATCATCGTAAAATACAAGCATAATAAAATAACACGAATAACAAGTTTTGAATCATCATTGAATAAGCAATAAAATATAATAGGACACATAAAACACTACATACAATCATAAAATAACAAACATTTTACAAAAAGAAAAATTTCAAAGCAACAATGAACATATTAATTTGGATCACACTAGCCAATCATCATAAAATACAAGCATAATAAAATAACACGAATAGCAAGTTTTGAATCATCATTGAATAAGCAATAAAATATAATAGGACAAATAAAACACTACATACAATCATAAAATAACAAACATTTTACAAAAAGAAACATTTCAAAGCCACAATGAACATATTAATTTAGATCACACTAGCCAATCATCAAATAATACAATCACAATAAAATAACACGAATAACAAGCTTTGAATCATCATTGAATAATCAATAAAATATAATAGGACAAATAAAACACTACATACAATCATAAAATAACAAACATTTTACAAAAAGAAAAATTTCAAAGCCACAATGAACATATTAATTTAGATCACACTAGCCAATCATCATATAATACAAGCATAATAAAATAACACGAATAACAAGTTTTGAATCATCATTGAATAAGCAATAAAATATAATAGGACAAATAAAACACTACATACAATCATAAAATAACAAACATTTTACAAAAAGAAAAATTTCAAAGCCACAATGAACATATTAATTTAGATCACACTAGCCAATCATCATAAATACAAGCATAATAAAATAACACGAATAACAAGTTTTGAATCATCATTGAATAAGCAATAAAAATATAATAGGACAAATAAAACACTACATACAATTATAAAATAACAAACATTTTACAAAAAGAAAAATTTCAAAGCCACAATGAACATATTAATTTAGATCACACTAGCCAATCATCATAAAATACAAGCATAATAAAATAACACGAATAGCAAGTTTTGAATCATCATTGAATAAGCAATAAAAATATAATAAGACAAATAAAACACTACATACAATCATAAAATAACAAACATTTTACAAAAAGAAAAATTTCAAAGCCACAATGAACATATTAATTTAGATCACACTAGCCAATCATCATAAAATACAAGCATAATAAAATAACACGAATAGCAAGTTTTGAATCATCATTGAATAAGCAATAAAATATTATAGGACAAATAAAACACTACATACAATCATAAAATAACAAACATTTTACAAAAAAAAAAATTTCAAAGCCACAATGAACATATTAATTTAGATCACACTAGCCAATCATCATATAATACAAGCATAATAAAATAACACGAATAGCAAGTTTTGAATCATCATTGAATAAGCAATAAAATATAATAGGACAAATAAAACACTACATACAATCATAAAATAACAAACATTTTACAAAAAGAAAAATTTCAAAGCCACAATGAACATATTAATTTAGATCACACTAGCCAATCATCATATAATACAAGCATAATAAAATAACACGAATAGCAAGTTTTGAATCATCATTGAATAAGCAATAAAATATAATAGGACAAATAAAACACTACATACAATCATAAAATAACAAACATTTTACAAAAAAAAAAATTTCAAAGCCACAATGAACATATTAATTTAGATCACACTAGCCAATCATCATAAAATACAAGCATAATAAAATAACACGAATAGCAAGTTTTGAATCATCATTGAATAAGCAATAAAATATAATAGGACAAATAAAACACTACATACAATCATAAAATAACAAACATTTTACAAAAAGAAACATTTCAAAGCCACAATGAACATATTAATTTAGATCACACTAGCCAATCATCAAATAATACAATCACAATAAAATAACACGAATAACAAGCTTTGAATCATCATTGAATAATCAATAAAATATAATAGGACAAATAAAACACTACATACAATCATAAAATAACAAACATTTTACAAAAAGAAAAATTTCAAAGCCACAATGAACATATTAATTTAGATCACACTAGCCAATCATCATATAATACAAGCATAATAAAATAACACGAATAACAAGTTTTGAATCATCATTGAATAAGCAATAAAATATAATAGGACAAATAAAACACTACATACAATCATAAAATAACAAACATTTTACAAAAAGAAAAATTTCAAAGCCACAATGAACATATTAATTTAGATCACACTAGCCAATCATCATAAATACAAGCATAATAAAATAACACGAATAACAAGTTTTGAATCATCATTGAATAAGCAATAAAAATATAATAGGACAAATAAAACACTACATACAATTATAAAATAACAAACATTTTACAAAAAGAAAAATTTCAAAGCCACAATGAACATATTAATTTAGATCACACTAGCCAATCATCATAAAATACAAGCATAATAAAATAACACGAATAGCAAGTTTTGAATCATCATTGAATAAGCAATAAAAATATAATAGGACAAATAAAACACTACATACAATCATAAAATAACAAACATTTTACAAAAAGAAAAATTTCAAAGCCACAATGAACATATTAATTTAGATCACACTAGCCAATCATCATATAATACAAGCATAATAAAATAACACGAATAACAAGTTTTGAATCATCATTGAATAAGCAATAAAAATATAATAAGACAAATAAAACACTACATACAATCATAAAATAACAAACATTTTACAAAAAGAAAAATTTCAAAGCCACAATGAACATATTAATTTAGATCACACTAGCCAATCATCATAAAATACAAGCATAATAAAATAACACGAATAGCAAGTTTTGAATCATCATTGAATAAGCAATAAAATATTATAGGACAAATAAAACACTACATACAATCATAAAATAACAAACATTTTACAAAAAAAAAAATTTCAAAGCCACAATGAACATATTAATTTAGATCACACTAGCCAATCATCATATAATACAAGCATAATAAAATAACACGAATAGCAAGTTTTGAATCATCATTGAATAAGCAATAAAATATAATAGGACAAATAAAACACTACATACAATCATAAAATAACAAACATTTTACAAAAAGAAAAATTTCAAAGCCACAATGAACATATTAATTTAGATCACACTAGCCAATCATCATATAATACAAGCATAATAAAATAACACGAATAGCAAGTTTTGAATCATCATTGAATAAGCAATAAAATATAATAGGACAAATAAAACACTACATACAATCATAAAATAACAAACATTTTACAAAAAGAAAAATTTCAAAGCCACAATGAACATATTAATTTAGATCACACTAGCCAATCATCATAAAATACAAGCATAATAAAATAACACGAATAGCAAGTTTTGAATCATCATTGAATAAGCAATAAAATATAATAGGACAAATAAAACACTACATACAATCATAAAATAACAAACATTTTACAAAAAGAAACATTTCAAAGCCACAATGAACATATTAATTTAGATCACACTAGCCAATCATCAAATAATACAATCACAATAAAATAACACGAATAACAAGCTTTGAATCATCATTGAATAATCAATAAAATATAATAGGACAAATAAAACACTACATACAATCATAAAATAACAAACATTTTACAAAAAGAAAAATTTCAAAGCCACAATGAACATATTAATTTAGATCACACTAGCCAATCATCATATAATACAAGCATAATAAAATAACACGAATAGCAAGTTTTGAATCATCATTGAATAAGCAATAAAATATTATAGGACAAATAAAACACTACATACAATCATAAAATAACAAACATTTTACAAAAAGAAAAATTTCAAAGCCACAATGAACATCTATTTAATAATAATAATGATTTCTTAAAAGAAGAAAGAAAGGAAAAAATTAAAAGTAATACAAGAATTGAATCTTATATCTTCAGGGCCTATGAATGCGTGTGTGTGTATGTGGAGAAGAGTAAATGTGCGTGTGTGTGAGTGTGTGTGTAATTTAGGGTGGTGTGTATTACATTTCTCATTGTTTGATTTTGTTGTGGTTTGCACTAATTTGCAATAATTTATTTCAGTAATACCAAGTTAATCTTAACAATAATGCAGCACATTTTTTATTATAAATGTGACCAATTATGTTCTTAAATTCTAATTCAAAAACCGTTTAGAGATTTCACTTTTCTTTTACATATTTTATCATTCAGAACTCGCAGAAAAATGCGATTGTGCTTTTTTAACGATAATTAATTTGACTCTCATCCAACCTCTAAATAATGTCAATGTTTAGAATAAATAACAGTCATAAGAATCCGTAGAAGATTTTTTTAGATTGTTTATTCCAGGTAGTATAATAAACTTTGTAATGCAGTTTTAAGCTATTCTTAGCTACGCTGCGACGCATTCATACGAAATTCTACTAAATACTGTACCTACATAAATGAGAAATGTTCAAATTACTTTCTCAAAATACCTTATCCTTTCAGAAACAAATATATAATAAGATATTTCGGAATAACTTTACATACCGAATTCGCTTCCATGCAAACATCGAATATGAATTATAAGTCGAATATCATTTAAATCTGGCTTAAATCTATGTAATCTACATAATCAGTAAGCACGCAAATATATATATATATATATATATATATATAACACTTACTTAAACATTTTTAGAATTTGCTTTTAAACAAATTAGCTCAAAAGTCATTACTTTGTTCAAAAAGGCGCCAAACTACAAGATATAAATATAAAAGGCATAATATCTATGTTTTTCATGTCCGTTTGGATTGAGTAGCCACTCCAGATTTTTAAGGGCAGCTATCACCCTTATTTAGTAGCCATGCAGATAATTTTGTACGTCAAGTTTTGGAATTTGTAGTAAAATACATCAAAAGTTATATGACTCCAAAGGTGGCTCCTCAATCTAAACATCTAGATTGAGGAGCCACCTAGAACTCGTAATGTATTGAATGTAGGTTACTGAAAATTAGACTTGCAACTAGACTTACATTTTGCTGATCTTCATTTCAGATTTGTTTCATCACTCTGCAATGATAGTCCAGAGGGCTGATAATTTCTCAAAAAATTTAAGATAAACTTAACTTAATTCTAAGATAAAAAGTATGACCACAGACATAGTATCCGTGATTTCATATCTGCCAATTTATTCAAGCATCTAAACTGAGTCGTCTAGTCTCCAGATATTATAAAGTTTAGAAATTAATTGACCTAATCTTTAAGTTTCTAAAATGTTTTTTACTAAATATCCTAAAATTCTCCGTTTGTTTCGCAAAGGGCCAAAAACGAATACTCAGTTCAGATGCACATCCACTAACTGGTGGTTTATTTCCTTTATTAATTGGGTACTTAACAAATAAAGTAGGTACAAATAATCGCGCAAAAAGGTCCATTGGATTTATATCGTTACGGGGTGGGTAAATTTAGTCCTGATTTACTTCAGTAAATGAAACCGCATAAAAATTTTAAAGTTGTTTAATTTAAAACGTATCTTATTTCAGAACTTAAAAGTAAAACTGAGGTAAGGAAAATGTTCTTCGAGGAAATCCGGTGCAGGGTTTTTCCCTCATGTTTGCTTCTTCTGAATCGCCCGGCTTCGGGATGGGGCATCCTTCCTTCACAGGTATCACACGCTTCCTCTTCTCTTTCTTTGGAAAAGGCCATGAAGGTATAGGAACCCATGGTTCATAAGGGTTAGTGTTTTTAAAAAATACCATATTTTCACCAGGTAACATTTTTCTGGCGCGCAATGTTTCTACGAGATTGATTATGTTTCTTTTCACATCTTCTGACAAGGGTTTCTTATCTTCTGCATCCGTTTCTCCCTGATTGGCGAACAAAGATGGTGGATACCCAAATATACAACCCATTGGATGCTCCAGAAAGAACTCCAGATTTTGTCGAGCTGTAGTAACGTTTTTGTTGTATATTTGAGTTAGTGACAAACTGGAAAAGTCACATTTTCTTCGATCAGGTGGTTTCCCGCATGGTGGGGGGCATTTACATTTGCGCTTCTTTTTTGGGCAGGGACAAGGTGTGGCAGGGCAAAACTCAGTTGGATCTTTCGGAAGGCATTTTGGAATTTTAGGTTGGGATCTTGGTATCCTTGGTGGGCATGAGCTGCTTTGCACTGTAGAGGAAAGTTGTGATTCACAAATCTCTATGCATTCAGATATATTCTCTAAACGATTCTGCAAACGTATGCGCCGTAACAATTCAGAGAGAGGAAGCTTGTCAATATCTTTCTCAGAAAGGGAACTACAAAATTTCTTGTCATCGAACATTGGATCATCCAATTTACTAATATTATTGTCAGTCAGCACAGAAGAAGTCGTTCCCAAGCTAGTTGGAACATTTTTCTTTCGTAAGATTTTTTTGGGCTGCTTTGATTTGTGTTTTTCGCTTCGGCGTGACACATCAATATTATATTTCAAATTATTTTTTTCCTTGCTGTGAGACTGCGAACTCGTTTCATCCTTCGCAGATCTAAAATCGTATTTCAAATTGACACCACGGAATATATTTGTATATGGATGTGAATTGTAACATGACGAATCTAAAGGTGGGGTATTTTGGTTCGAAATACTTAGGTGTGGACTAAGGTAAGTCAATATTTGATAGCGTGTCTCCTCTACAATCAAAACATTCTTATCATTTAACAAATCCTCCTTAGTTTCTTCTTCGATAGTTCGACGACATGATGATGATCTATCAAATCCAAGATCTTTTTCAATCGCCTTAGAATATAAGTCGCTGGTGTCCTCACGTTTAATACAGTTTTTTTTTATTGTAAACACAATATTTTTACTTTGTGGTCCATTACCAAAATCTCTACCTACGCTTTTGGTCTTTGGAATTTTGTAAGCTTCAAGATCTTTTTCAATTATTTCATAGTATGGGTTTTTGTTATTACATGGATGGTTACTTGGATGACTAATTTCTGGAAAAACAATATTTTTAAAAATAAATGATGCGTCGTTTGCACCTTGTGGTTTTTTGATCATTTGAGGTGGAGGCTTGGTTTTATTCTGAATTTTCTGTTTTTTATTCTTCAAATAATATGCCTCAAGATCTCTCTCTATTATATTATAGTAGTTTGTTCGCTGTACGTTTTTAAAACCCGTTAACTTCCTCAAATATTTTTTTTTCTTTGCTTTATATGTTCTTGTATTATCAGCGGCTGTAAGTTTTAGATTTTCAGTGAAATTTTTTTTGTAAGCTTCGAGATCCTTTTCAATTGTTTTATAATATAAATTACCATTATTTTTTAAAGGATCTGTTTTCTTTGGGTTATGATTTGAAATATACATATTTTTTACCAGGAGATGGTGGTTTTTTATTTTTGAAAAAAGTGCAGGTTCTTTTGAAGATTTTTGAGACAATTTATTTTTTTTGTAATTTTTATTGGAATCATTTTTTTCTGGCATCAAATAAGTTTCATGAAGAAGAGGAAAAGGTGTCGTCGTGTACTTAACATTGAATTGATGGTTTTTAGCTGCTAGCTCTGCATCAGTCATGGCTAACTCAGGATCCGGTGTCATGACTTTACTCAATGTATCTCCATGTGATATAGGTAATTGTTCATAACTATACTGGGGCCTTACTTTATCCTCTTTCTCTGTGCCGGAGAGGAAGCCTTGATTAATCGGAAATATAACGGCACCAGGGCAGGCTTCGGGCCCAGCAGATACGGGTTTAGTAATGTCAGGCCTTGTATATTCCCCTAGCACCGGTTTATCTTTTACAATAATAGACTTATTAACTGTGTCAAGATTTTTGCTTTCTTCCAAACCTGGAAGTGTTTTTATAGCAGCGGATGCTACATCAGCACTTAATTTTTTCATTGCGGCCTCATAAACTTCATTTGTATTACCAGGAGGTTTTATATTACTAGGAGCAAACTCCGAAACTCTGATATTAGAACGTGGTCTTACAAAACTGGAATTTAATTGTATATTAATGGGACTTCCATGAATTTTCGGAACTGTATTAAATTCTTCAACATGTTGCTCAGTGGTCGGTACCTCCTTAATATTAGCTGTTTTGTTTAATTTGTCTTCCACCTTTTCGTTTTTTATCCGTAAAACTAGTTTTTCGTGGTCTTTTTTTTCTGGATCCAGTTTGTTTTCTGTAAAAACAGTTCCCTTACTTTTGTTGCTGAATTTTTCACCTCCCTTTTTATCACCTCCCATTTTGTCACTCGAAGAACATTGTAAAGTAATGAGGCTGTTATCGAAGACGGGGGCTTCTTTCTTTTGTGGTGGGAGATCTGATGTAGATGTTAATATATCATGGACAATTTTTTCACGATTTGAACCTTGCGTGTCAATTGACACATTAGCTTCTAGTGGACTATGGTAATCAAAAGGTCCTTTTTCATTCTCTTCCTGGCCAAATATTTGCTGAATTATACGGCCACATCGTTGATTGTGAGGTTCCTTTATGAATTTAGCTTTCGGTGGCTCAAATTGCAGTAACTGTATAATGTTATCATCTTTTATGCTTGTTTGTGTTGTGTCTGGTGGACAGGCTTCCTGACCAAAGAAAAACCGCAGGACTCTTTTGAATCTATTTTTGTCTTCTTGTTTTTGGGAGCTAATCTTTCTTCTTTGACTTTGAATGCATGGGTTAACTAAAAAAATATATAGAACTTAACAACTTGTATTAAGTATTGGTTACGTGTTTATTTTCACTGCTATACTTTTCAAAAATATTAAACAATATGTTTTGATATTTGTGTGATACTTGGTGAAATAGGTGACTCTTAACTAAGCTGTAATCCAATATAGGTTTGTTTCCAAATTTCCATATTTTCCCAAATCTCTTACGAAGAACAAATAGTTATTTTTAGGACTTGCTTAGGTAAACATAACCTCAATTTATGGACATTATTTACTTTAAGAGGGGATTTCCCCCATACCCTAAAAACCCTTATTTCGAGTTGCAAACATACACCCCTTTTTATTTTTTCATCTTTCTCAACTCTCTAATGTAATGTGGTTAGAAAAAATGGTTGCCATAGCATCCAGTGTATAGAATATACTCTTTCATTACTAGTTCTACCGGGGAATATAGGACTAAAATATAGCCATTGTAAACATTGACCTTAATTATGGTAATTGTATTTGTAAAAAGAAAGTTTATCGATAATAAATTAATTAATTAATCTGGACCTTGTTCGGGTGCTGATAATTTTTTTAGTCAATTTTTCTCGAATGTAGAGAAAAAAGCATTATTAAAAGAGAGAAAATAGCAGTATAGACATACCAAACTTGTGTGTCTGATAATAGCATTGCCGCAATCTTTCAGATCTTTCGACCCTGCACAATGATTTACTCAGCATTTCCCTCATCTTGACTATTTTCAAAATATTTATGGTTTCATTTTTTTTGTTATTTTTTTCTTTTATCTTAAAACAATATTACAATAAAACTTTTCTTTTCTTAGATCATGTTTGAGGTGTTGTGTCAGTGTAGTGTCATTTTATTTTGTGCCAGTTTATGGAAGAGTTGTCAAGATGTAGGTAAATGAAAGATTGTGCTTTCGACACACAAAGCAGTTTAAGGTCGTATGTACGTTACGGCCAGAGTGATAAATCTCATAATATCTACCAAACCCAGGTAACCATCCAAAATCAGATAAATAATGCAGACTTGAGTATTTGACACCATTTCAAAATGCAAGTTTTTATCATTTATTTAAAAAATCTAAATTATTTTGAAACAAATATGATTTGAAAAATAAAGTTTTGAATTTAATATCCAAATTATACAGGTAAAAAAAGCAAAATACCTATTTAAAAATATGGTAATGTTTTATATTATTAGCTCACTGTAATTAATTGTAACAGTATTTATTGTAACAGTATGCATGTAAACGCTTTATCTACGTAGCTATTATATATTTTATCCAAACGCCCATATAATTTTAGTATGATTTACACTTTGTGACTTCACAACTTGGTGCTCCCTACAAAACATATGGAGCGTTTTTCGGTGACTCGCAGCGGCTCCTCAAACATCTCGCTATATCTAGAAAACTATTGATTGTAAACATACTGCTTCTTCTGCAATATTTCCAGACTGTCGATAAACTATTTTAATATGTAATAAATATTTGTTTGTCGAATACCCAATTGGTCACATAATCTAGCCGTTATACAGGGTGTATCAAGACCACTTCCACTTACTTTGGGTTATGATTATACTGCTTATTCTCATTATGAAAAAGTACTTTTAATTTTTTTTAATGCCAATTTGGACATTTAAAAAAAAATGCTATATTTTTAGGTTTACATATGTAAGAACAAACGGATTATCAGCAAATTTTAATTAAATACACAAAATTTTTTGCAAAACAAAAACTCGCAATGTATTGCTAAACGTATTTATCATCATCCCGCAGCGGGGCTCGCCGCCCGACCAATCCGTTGCTAAGCAACGTGACGCGAGCCCGCGCGAATGCACCGGACCTCGCATATTGCTACTCGTGCTCAGCTGACTCGCTCATCTTCCCTTCCCTATCTCCCATTGTCAAAATCTTAGTAGGTAGGTTATTACCCAAGTAGAAATTTTGTAAAACCACTTATTCACCCTACGTACATACAACTTTATTAGTTTACAAGAACACCTACAACCGGACGATTTTTGTTACCTAGCAGTTTGATACCAATACATTTAACTACTACTCATTTAATTATTACTCATTGATAACAGCTGATTAAAATAAATAACGGCGAAAATAAATGCTGCAATACATCATACGTGGGTATTAAATTTTGCGTATCTGATAACTAGCTTTCCGAATTACTGTCTAACAGAGTTGGATTCGAAGATTGACTTGTGTCTTTTAGAAAAATAATTGTAATAATACCTACTTGTAAAACATTAAACTCATTACGAAATGCCACAGTCGGATAAATTTTATAGCCTACGAGTCTCTCTGTTAAGAAGATTCAATTTACACCTCGTTTATCACAATCGAACTATTTGGTCCAACAAGAACAATAAATACAGAACAAGGATTAGGATAACAATTTGGATCTGCATGATTGTAATCTTGACTGTCTGGTATATAATTGATTGTTATCTGTTGTCTTTTCCAAATATATAAAAAATAAAATAAAAGGTCAGACTGCTTCGACACTCGTAAAACATTAACCTTATTCCACAATCGGATAAATTTTATAGCCTATGTCACTCCTCGTCAAGACTAAAGATGATTCAAAAGACACCTTGTTTTTCAATACCCATAGCCTATGAAATAGATTATTCTTTTCTGCATAAATACGGGGAAAAAACCTCCTCCCTTTTAGGCAATCGGGTAAAAATAAGTGTTTTAAACTATCGCGGTTATTTTCACTATAATTTAATGAATTTACGGGATTCTTACCACGATTTTCGATTCTAAAAAGTGTGTGGGTCCATCAAAGGATAAAAAAAATATGATAAAAATGTCATTTTAAATCTTCACATTTAGTTGGGTTTTAAATTAATTTATAAGCAAAACATGTAAGCTGAAATTGTGTCAAAATACAATAAAATGACATACCTATTATAACAGGTAATGCCTTTTAAAAAAAATAAGCTCAAGCCGTTTAAAAATAATTCCGCTCCATCGCGAAATACACTCACTAACCTGACTAAATCCTTCTCATCCTAATGAGGTGTGGTTCGAACTGCGCACTTTCCAGTTCGATGCAGAGTTCGGCTCGTCTCCTGGTGAAGTCGAGGCAAAAGGGTAGGATCTTTTCAACTGTTTGCGCGTAACTTATTAAAAACAATGTTTAGTCTTATTATCATTTTTGCAGCACTATCGCACTGTCTATCTGTTATCCGGTCCCCTTCGGTTGGGTTTTTAAAAAAAAGGAATTTATTTTCACTGAAAGAGTTTAATGAAAATGTAAGAACTTAATTACAAAAGGGGACCTTTTGACAACCGCGCCCGTGAGAAGTTCAGAACAGACTGACTACCAACCGAACTAAAGATCCTTGTATCAGTATGATTAGTGATAATGCTGAGACGGCTCGGTTTCAGCCAGGGTTGCACTAAGGGTCGACACACAATTCGAAGTTTATGAAACAAGGATTAGATGTTCCTTCTAATGGAAGGCGATGGGACATTGGTAACCTTTTCGAGATCATCAGCGTCATCAATTTCCGTGGCTGGTAGGGTAGTTACATTTTCGCGAGTTTTAAACGATACTATGAAGCGGTTACGGTTGTTGCCAGGTTTACATAATTTATAAATTCTAAATGAAAAATAAAGTATTAAAATTATAATAACAACTAAAAGTAAAGTTAAATAATGTGTGCCATATTAAACAATATGAAGATCGCGAGGATGTTCTAAATCCTTTAGGTTGTTAAGGATGCTTTTGATTTTGATTTTACTGTCGGAATTGAGGTCGTCAAGATCTATGTTTTGAAAATTAATGTGGGACACATTATTTATGATTATTTCGTTTAACTTGGCCACATTACAGCATGTGTCATTAATCAGGTCAAAATCCGGAACATGGTTGATTGGTGAAGTAACATTTAAAACATTATATTTAGGTATTAATGTTGTACTTCTACAGTAGGCAATACAATCATTAGGCACTGAAAGTATACCTGTGCCCACGACACTTGTTTCATATAACTTATAATTAAGACAATCAATTGAAACTTTGTTTGGTTTGGATTGTACATAAATCCACTTATTGTTTATTAACGGCTTCCAAATGTCTAGGTTCCCTAATATTATTTTTGTTTCACATGATAAAGGTTTTTCACTGATCACTTTAGCTAATAATTCACTTTCACATGTTAGTTTTGCGTCTGTAGAGTACACGTTGTCAATGTCACAAATATAGTTTCCTAGGCTTATTTGTTTACAAATGTCTAGACTGTTGAAGGTGCAAAAATGAGATTTGTCTTTGGTCATTGCTATGTATTTATTATCAGGCATAATAAGGCTAAAGGAATTTGGATCTTTGGTATTATATGGTGTTGGAAGTGCGATACTGTGGAATAATACATATTCTTTTATATTAACAAATGGCACTTGTAACACGAAAATAATCTTACCATTAGTGTAAAAACAAATTAACTTAGAGATACTTAAAATTAGGTGAATAGTGCTTATATCTAAAGTTACAGGCAGTTCCAAGTCACTCGGTAGGTGTCGGTAATTATCAGCAAGCTCTCGATGTAGCTGACTTGGGGTCATTACCGCGGGGTGCAAGGTATTTTGGTAACTGAATAAAATGGCGTGTGCGAGAGCGTGTTGCGGCCACATTAGAAATTAGTGGACCTACTGTTTAAAAAATTACTACCGAAGCTTACGGTACAAGCGGCATGCAGGAATATAAGCTTCGTACGCCGAAGAAAAAACGCCAACCACGTCGTGTGTCATCGGTTGACAACTTCAACGCTGATGCTATTCGCCGTCATAGATATGACTATTACTTGCGCAAAGAAATTCCAACACTTAAAAAACTTGTTGTTTCTTTACGTGAATGTGGTTTGTTCCAAATTGGATTTGCTTATAAAAATCGGACAAACCTAAAATATTGATGGAGCGTCACGACGTTGCTATGGCTCGCTGCGAATTTTTGAGTGAAGCCAAAAAGATATCAGATTGGTCAAATGTTATTTTCACTGACGAGACTTGGTTAAATGCAAACCACACAGTATCTAAGAAGTGGACTGACGACACCGCCGCTTCCACTAGTTCAATGCCAATGGGAAAAGGCGAACGCCTTATCATATGCCATGCAGGGTCTACGAAAGGATTCGTGTCAGATGCTTTACTGGCCTTTAAATACAAGAAAACAGTGGACCACCACGAAGAAATTAACGCGGAGATTTACGGAGGATGGTTTGAAGAAATGGTGCAATCTCTGGAAAGAACCGCCCATAATTTTTATGGACAACGCTACATATCACTCCAGACAAATTGGTAAAATGCCGACGCAGGTCAATAAAAAACAAGAGATAATTGACTGGCTCCAACGTCACGGCGAAAATGTGGATAGTTCTTTATTAAAAGTACAATTAGTGAATATTTTAAAATCGAAAAAATGCCTCCCCAAAAGATATGTTATCGACGAAATAGCTGCCGAATGTAGTCATTGGGTTCTTCGACTTCCACCTTATCATTGCCAGTACAATGCTATAGAACTACTTAGTATGGGCACAAATCAAAGGACACGGCGCTCGAAACAATACCCATCCCCCTTTTACGGCAAACAAGATGTTAGATTTATTAAAAAATGCATGTGTGGAAGTAATTGCCGAAAACTGGGAAAAAATTGTGAGAAGAACCCAAACCATTATAGCGTCGGATTGGGAAATTCATGTGGCATTCGATAATATACAAGTACAGGAACTTATAATAAGTGTTGGGGAGAGCTCATCGAGTGACAGTGACGATTCATCAGATTTTGATTAAAATAAATAAATAAAGATTACCTGTCGTTATAATTATTTCGTTTCATTGTCGAGTACCTACCTATACCTACTTATTTTACAACAGCTTCGAAAATTTTAAAGAAGTTGGCATTATCAATCAAGAATTAATACGTGTAACATCTAGTAATGAAATATAATATTAGTTAATAAATTTGTACAAAAGTATCCGGCAGTAGTTCAGTTTCTTACATTTTGTAAAAAAAATATCGGGTCTGTTATCGTGTTACGTTTATCGATATAGCTCCATCCCTATCAGTTTCTCCGACTCTGGTATCATATAACCTTGTACATGTGTAAACGTCATATTTTTATAAAATAATGCATACATAATGTAAAAAAAACGCTCGCACAAGTTTTCACAGGAGCTGTCATCGAGAAAATAAAGAAATGGAAATAGTATAGTACTATTATTATCGTTATATCATTGTTTACTGGATCAAGATATAGGTTCATCTTACATCACGGGATATGATTACATTTGTATGGTGAAGGTAGAAGATCAACTCAGTAGGAATGCGTACGTCGCGTTAGCCTGGCCCACCGATGGGTTCTGTGATCAATTCGAGTGCCGTAAATGTTTTCTGATTCGAACACTGGCGTCATTATGAAAATTTTGCCTAATGCAATACATATGTACATATTTTATATATAGACGCCGTGACTTCCTTTTTTGAGGACAGTATGTGCAAGCAATAGAATAGAGAATATGTGATCAACTATGATTTGAGATTAACTTTTTTATTATTCATACAGTGAACTTTTTTATGATTTTTTATTTATATTTGTTATTTATTTCTTGGGAATTCATATAATCGTTAGGTTATTATAAATAAGTAACAAATGGTTAAAAAAATATATTGTTTTTTTTTTAATTTAAAGCTGACAATGGTATATCTTTTTTTAAATCTGTTTACTTATGGTATTAAAACTGTGTCTCCACAGACATATCAAACATTGAGTTTATGCACATAAACATTAAATTATATATTTTTTGTCTTGCAAGCGACTTTTTTGTTACGAAAGTTATTTTATGTTTTTGACAGTCGAACTTATTAGAACAGAATCAACGGTGCTGAAAATAATGTTCGTCTTTCACATTGAATTTTTAAAGGTTCTTTACTGAGAGTGAACAGGAGCATTGAATATAGAACCCAGGCTACTGTGGATAACGACACTAATGACATGAAATATTTATTTCTCAACATTGACAATTACTTGTTCTTATTGACGTCAAATAAAACATCATTCTTCCACCAGTTCGAAAAAACCTTCGTGAAGAAGAACTGGCAAGAAACTTCACGGGTATATTTTTTTCAAAATAAATTTACAGAGTCTCTTTATGTCTATACAAAATTATTCTTATCTGCATCTGTTAGCTCGGCAAGTCTCGCTCCCCCCCAAGTATCCAAACGACGAACACCCTCAAACGGCACCCGTTCACCCTCAATCATATTAGAGGATAGTGAGCGATCCGTCACCCGATGCTACCATAAGAAGACGTACTTAAGTGACAATGACGCTTTAGATATTTGTGGCGTCCGCAGACGTGATTTACAGAGAATCAGTTTATCTTTTTAGGATCATACGTGATAAAAGTAAGATCATGAGATGATTAAATATTACTGTATTTCACACGTTTATATCTCGTATTTAAGCTCAGTATTTTAACAAATAAATTGTCACTCAACATGTAGTCGTATCTTAATTTACAAGCCTTTTCCTGGTCGTTATAACTGGTGACCCGACGCTAGTCACGCACCCGACGCTAGTCATGCATACGACGCAAGAAGTTGAGGAGCCGGCCGAAGTACAAAGGAAAATGGCTCTACGTGCTCCAGTCAAAGCTGTTACATCGGAACCTGAAGTTGCCGCCATAAGCATATCAGAACGTATACCACGCTTCTGGCAAGATCAACCAAAATTATGGTTTACCCAGTTTGAAGCTATAGTCGCTGCCCAGAAACAAGGAGATGACTACAATCGCAAATTTATCGAAGCGTGAAATATGCGTGACATCATCGTTAACCCTCCAGAAGAGAACTACTCAAAGACAAAATTTTGCAAGTAATTAAGTTAATGACGTCACTAGTCTTACAAACCAGCTGACATGGATGAAAATTAAATCGCTGCACTACGCTACCAAAACGAAAAGTATCGACGCAAGTTCCGTTTCAAGATCAAGGTCAAGAAGTGTATCAAGGTATCGTAATCATGGGTTGTGTCTATATCATAGGCGATTCAAAGAAAAGGCATTTAAATGTCAACCACCATGTGCCTGGGAAAACCAGATCAAGCAACGGAAGTATCAGGGAAACTACAAATTAGCTCGAACCAGGGCGGAACTTTGTACTATTCACCCCTACGACTGCCTTATCTTAGCCGACCGACAAAGTGGCGAGAGGTTTTTAGTCGACACCGGGGCAAATATATCAGTTTTGAGAAGAAACTCTTTCAAGCACAAGTATGTTACAAGTCATAGAGTACACGCCGCGAACGGTAACCTCATTAGAACATACGGTGAAATACCGAAAACCTTAATATAGGACGAAGTCGCCAAAATTTGATGGAATTTTGTTATTGCTGACCTCAACACGTCCATACTTGGTGCAAATTTTTACAGTACCACAAATTTATTGTCGATTTAGATGAAAAAAAGCTCACTGAGAAAGTTACTGAGCCTACAACGCCTGCAAAAATGATCAGAGCAAGTCAACCTAGCGTTGAAACTAATTCACAAGAAATTACCATAACAAAATTTCTGGCAAAATACGAAGATATATAAGCCAGCTACCAACATACCCAACTCCAAGTGTCAAGTGCAACATCATATCGAAACAAAAGGAGCGCCCGTATCAGCGTGCGCGAGGCCGTTACCGCCAGACAAATATAAGATCGCAAAAGAAGAACATCTACAACACATGAAAATAATTTTAAAACGCATGCATGAGCAGGAAATAACAATTAACTTAGAAAAATGCGAATTTCTCAAGACCGGACTCGATTTCTTAGGCTATCATATAACGAGCCAAGGAATCACTCCAACTGATGAGAAAGCAATCGTATATTTCCATGGAGCGTGTTAAACTAGCATTTTTTGCAGATACTATGATACAATATGATATACAGAAAATATGACTTATCACGATCACGTAGACTATGTAAACAACCAGTTAGATTTGCTTGCGCTAGCATAATATGGCCTAGCATAATATTTAGTATTTAATTTTAGAGTTTAATTTCAGAATGTTAAACTGTTATTTTTGTGTTTACATTCTTTTTTTAAGGGAGTATCTGTCGCGTCCGTAGACGTGATTTACAGAGAATCAGCTTATCTATTTAGGAACATACGTGATAAAAGTAAGATCATGAGATGATTAAATATTACTGTATTTCACACGTTTATATCTAGTATATAAGCTCAGTATTTTAACAAATAAATTGTCACTCAACATGTAGTCGTATCTTAATTTACAAGTGTTAGTTGTTGAAATAAAACGAGTGCGAGTGTACTTAGTAGCTGCGTATATTCAACCGCCTTCGCGCGCGCGATGACTTGCGATTGAGACACAGCTCATTCGCCGGTCATCCATTCATACATCTCATTCATTCATGTATCACATTCATAACATCCCTTCACCCATAGTTAAACATTAATCCTCATAAATAAAAATATCGCGAAGGGCTCTTCTTGGTGCTGGCGGCGGTGAAGGTTCCGAGCTCCCCAGGTCGTCTGACTGCTGATGCTGCAGGCCCCCTCTCGGCGAGCCTTGAGTAGGTGCTCCATTGATGGTCTGCGCCGCGTCACCCACGACTATAGGTGGCATTTCTATGAGTACTCCGATTACATTCTTTCTGCTCGCGTTTTCACCGGGGTCATGTTCCACTTCCTCCCCCACAAGTTTCCACAGTTGATTAACGTGCCTTTTTAAAATAGTTTTATCTTCATTTAACAATTTGACTAAATATATACACTTCCCTAAAATGTCTATTACGTAACCTTTACACCACATAGTTTTTTGATTTTTGTACATTTTAACTAGTACTAATTCGTATTTGTTAAAGCTTGCCACTCTTCTGCCTTTGTAAAATTTAGACTGTGAACACTGTTTATCTTTTACAACTTCATCAAGGTCAGGGTCGCGAGAAGCTGGTTGGCGGGTTTTCAATAAGTCTAATCGATTTCGTAATTTTCGCCCGAATAGAACCTCTGCAGGAGATTTTCCGATTGTGCTATGCTCGGAATTTCTATGATAAAATAAGAATTCGCTCAACTTATTATTTAAGTCTTTTAGGTTAATTCCAAACAAAATAAATGACTTTATGGCCCGTTTTACAATTTTTACGGAACTCTCGGCCTGCCCGTTGCTACTAGGGTTGTGCGTAGGCGTGGTCACGTGTTCAATGCCATTATTCTTGCAAAACAATTCAAAATCATGCGATACAAAAGATGTGCCGTTATCTGAGCAAACGATTTTAATCAAACCGAACCTACTCATTGTTTCGCATAATTTATTTATTACTACCTTACTTCCGTAGCCCGTGGAGACATCAAAGCATTCCAACCATTTAGAGTACGCATCTACAATGATTAAAAATGTTTTGCCGTGTATAGGTCCTAAGAAGTCATGTACTCTGTACCAGGGCTCCGGCGGGAAGGGCCAGGGTGTGAGGGGCGCGCGGGGCGGGGTCGGCCGCAGCGCCGCGCACACGTCGCATGCCGCGACGTATCTATCTATGTCGGCGGACAGGCCGGGCCACCAGAACCTACTACGGGCTTCAGCCTTCATTTTATTAGTACCTAGGTGTTGCGGAGTTTTGCGCCGGCTGGAGAAGATGCCGCCGTATGTACCCTTTGGCCCCGAAGACACCACGACCTGACGAACCACGGAGTGACACCCGACTTGATCGAGTGCAGGTTGGAGCGCAGTGAAAACAACACGTCTTCAAAGTAAGAACGTTTATTGCGGATACCAAAATAAACCTTAAGTTTAAACAAGCCTATGAACCGCAATCGTTCCTGTAGTTCAGTTTCTTTCTTCAGACCTCTTCACTGGCCTCCGGATACACCGAACAGCGCTTACGTCTTCTTGGGTCTTCACTGGCCTCCGGATTCACCGAACAGCACTTTCTTTTTTCTAGTTGGATTCTTCAGAACTTTTCTTCTTAGACTTTTTCTTTCTTCTTATTAGACTTTTTCTTTCTTCTTGTTGTTTTCTTCGCTGCAGGCACCGAACTATTTCTTTCTTCTTATTAGATGTTGTTTTCTTGCTTGTGGGCACCGAACTGTTTCTTTCTTCTTCTTAGATGTTCTTTCTTCACTTGTGGGCACCGAACTGACTTCCAAAGTTTTTTTTTTTTTTTTTTGCTGCCGAAGCACCCTCTCTCGGGAGGGAGGTGGAAGATTCGTCATGAATACCTCCGCAGCCGTCTGCGGGGTTATGTGGGACTCACCAAAGTGGCACCTACCCACTAAAAACCACCCAAGTGGCTGTAGCATGGGAATGCTGTCAGCCTTCATCGGAGCGACACCCGGGTTGGGAGGTGGGCGCGCAAGCAGGGACCCGCTAGCGGGTCACCCGCTGGGAATACTTAATCACTTAAGGTGCAAATGACATTTATATATTGTTGATTAAACGGCCTGGGCAGCCTTAAGCTGGTCCAGATTGGCCGAAAGTTGATCGGGGGGATCCGAGAGTGCATTTCTCGGTCTACGGACTTTGTACCTCGACGGCACGGACGGAGCAGTATAAGCTACTGTCTCGCGTATAAGGGGGTTAGGGTGCTCTTCGGATCGCTTAAAATAAGCGGTGGAGAGCGTCCTAAGGTGTTGTTGTATGGTAGGCAGTTCGAGATCTCTGTGCAAGTCTGCGTTTCGCACGTACCACGGAGCATCCGTGGCCCGGCGGCAGAAGAGATTCTGGACTACCTGTAGTTTATACATATCGGAGGGTTTAGCATGTGCAAATATTGGGGTGGCGTACGTCATGACTGGTCTCACGCAAACCTTAAAAAGCGTTCGCTTGTTCCTAAGAGACATTTTACTGTGCCGGCCTAACATACTGTTAAGTCGACCCATGTACAGACGGGCGAGTTTGGTAACTCGGAGAATGTGTGGACGGAATGAAAGCGTACGATCGAGCGTTACGCCTAGGTACTTGGTGGTGAGTGCCCACGGGATGGGCGTACCTAGCATTCGGATGTGGGGGTCGTAGGGACGACGGCGTTTATGATCGAAGCGCATCGCAGAGCTTTTCTCTGGATTTACATCGATACGCCATTTTTTAAACCAAGCTCCGAGGTCATTTACGGCCTTCTGGAGTTTGGTGATGAGTGTGTCGACGTGCACGCCCTTGACGTATAGGGCAGTGTCGTCAGCAAAGAGGGAGAGTTGAACACCTTTAGACGGGATGGGTATGTCATTGGTGTATATTGTGTATAGTAACGGGGCGAGTACCGAGCCCTGAGGGACGCCCGCCTTGAGGGGGCGGGGGGTGGAGAGCGTACCTTCGTGTTTGAAACGAAAGGTGCGATCTTTAAGGTAGGAGCCGACTAGTTTGACTAGACGGTCGGGCAAGCCTGTGTTGTGAAGCTTGTAAATGAGCCCTGCGTGCCAGACTTTGTCAAAAGCCTTGGCTACGTCAAAGAAGACCGCGACTGTTTTCAGTCGTCTGGGGTAGAAGCCGTCGAGTATGTACTCGACGATTCGGTGGACTTGCTGAGGGCACGAGTGTTTGGCTCGAAAGCCGAATTGATGGGGGATAATAAGGGGGTCACCGTCCGCTGGGAACAGGTGGTCCTTCATTCGAGCGAGTATGACTCTCTCGAGAAGTTTGGCCATTGCCTTGAGTAGACTGATGGGTCTGTGATTAGCCGGCTCGGCGTGCGCCTTTTATACAAATTTTGCCTTAAATGATTCCAGCGCTCTGATTGGCTGGCGCGTTTGTGCAATTTGCACCTAATTACACTTAAGTTTTACTTGGATTCTAAACTTTACATCGAATTATCTTTCAAACTATTAAGCAAAACTATTACAATATTATATTCAAATAATAGAGCGAAACGATTCCTATATGTTTACATAAATACCAATTTGATAAAATTAAATACAAAAAACTTTCTAGAACAAAGACCATCTCAAAACACCGTTTGCGCCGGCAGACTATTTACTTAGCCTAACATTGTACCTAAGGCGAAACGGTTACAAACATAATTTTATCATTTTACACTATTAAAATATGCAAACATTTTAATTACAATTAGTTTTTAACATAATCAAACAAGATATAACTACCAATTAGGAACATATACAACAACAAAGGTTTTCTCGTTATTCTCTTCAAATACGTAAAACACCATGAAAATAACTATTACATTTCAATAAAAGAAAGCAATTTACATATTATTATCAATAAACCATAACAATAAACCATATAATTACTTAGTTATTCAACGAGAAAATATCTAACCATATTACGTCATTTATTACTTCAAATGCGTACTTTATTATATGAACCTATATACAATAACGTTATATCTACCATTATGTACCTAATCTGATACGAAATAACCATAAAATTACCACAATTATGACAAATCTAAACAAATCAGTATTTGACAAATAACCTAGGTCTAATTTCTATCCAAAACATACATAAAGCTTCTCATATTATGCTTATATTATACCAATGAAATCTCTAAGAACTTTATTAAACACAAACATCATCAATTCAACCATAAATCAATGTTATCAAAATAGAATTCAAAATATACCTATACCTAGGTTCCTATAACATCATAATTTCCTATAAGAATCTTATTAGTACTTGCTTACGTCACACTCGAAAATAACCACCTATCCGAGGACGGGCGCAAGTAGTGAGGGCGTGGACTAGCGTTATTTACAAAACTATTTGTATGGCTATGTCCCTATTATGCCGAATCCGTTTCATGTTGCGTCGCTAGCAGTCTCCCCCGCAGTGCGTAGCACTCCATCCTGCGGTTGCGACGCTGCAGCTGGAACCAGGATGACGACCCGTCTCGTTGGCCGCCTCAGGATCCCCCATGGTGTCTGCTTGTCCAGAACTCGAACTCTCCCATCAGGTCCAGGGTAGACTCGGTGAACTCTTCCTCTCGGCCAGGTGTTCCTCGGCAGTGTTGCGTCGACGACCATGACAATGTCGCCAACGCGCGGATCCTGCGTTGCTGCTCCGTTGACCTTCTTCGGCAGCAGGGTAGGCAGATACTCCTTGATCCACCTGTTCCAGAAGTGATCCGTCAGTCGTTGTGCCATCTTCCACGTTGCCCTCCCGACGAGCTCGATGTCTGCAAACTCTCCAGGCGCCGGTGCTCCACAAGATCTGCCAAGTAAAAAGTGGTTCGGCGTTAGAGCTTCCTCATCGTCAGGGTCTACGCTAACGTGGGTGAGTGGCCTCGAGTTCACCACGTGTTCGACTTCAGTCATCAGCGTGTGTAGGACTTCCTCTTGTGGTGTCCTGGACTGCAGTACCGTCGTCAGAGCCGTCTTCACCGATCGTACGAGCCTTTCCCAAGCGCCGCCCATGTTTGGACAGCCAGGTGGTATGAACTTCCACCGGGTTCCCTCTTGACTCGCTGCCTTTTCCAATTCTCGGTGCGCTCCGACGAAGTTGGTCCCGTTGTCGCTGAAGATAATCTTCGGCATTCCCCTTCTTGACGCCATTCTTCGCAAGGCCATAATCATGGAGTCGGTGCTCAATGTGTTCGCCAACTCAAGGTGCACTGCTCGTGTCGTTAGGCATGTGAACAGGACACCCCATCTCTTCTCTGTTCTTCTCCCGATGGGACGTTCATGGGCCCAAAATAATCCACAGCCGAGCAGCTAAACGGTGGTTGATGATGCCGTAAGCGCTCGGCGGGCAGGTCTCCAACGGGTGGGATGATGGGTGCGCCTCTGTGGACCTTGCACCACTGGCATTCATGAACGATCTTCTTCGTCGTAGTCCTAAGGCTCAATATCCAATACCTCTGTCGTATCTCGTTGATGACTGTCATTGTATTCCCATGATAGAACTTCCGATGATAATGTTCAATGATCAGTCGGCTTATCTTCTGTTTGCCATGTAGGATGATCGGGTTGATCCTTCTGCCCTCGATGTGGATCTTCCTTGCCCGACCTCTCAGCCTTAGGATGCCATCGTCATTCAAGTACACGTCGTATTTTCGCAGTGGGCTTGACTTCTCTAGGATTCTTCCGTTCTTCAAACAGGTAATCTCGTTGGCGAAGCTCTCGTTCTGGCTTCGTTTCATCAGCTCGTTTTCAGCTCTCTGCAAATGTTCCTCTTCCAGGGGCAAGTATTCTTTCTCGGTCCTTTTCTTGACCGACACTGGAGATTGAGTCTTCGCTTCTGACCCTCTCTTTTTCTGTGGCTTCCAAGGTGCGTCCTTTTCTTTTCTTCTTGCCACGTTCACTTTTGCCGCCTCTTTTGTTGACCCATTCTGAGCGAGCTTCTTCATGATCTCTATGAACTGGAACACGCGTGCCATAGTTCTCAATAATCGCGTCCAGCTTGAGAACCGTTCTGGGTCTGGTACCATATCAACCATGACCCGCGTCGCGCCGACCACTTGGAGGTTCTTCTCTTCCCCGGTGACTTCTTCACTCCCCTCAAATCTTCGCTTTGGCCAGTCTTCTTCGTTGCCCCGCAGAAAGGTGGGACCGTTGAACCATCTTGCGTGGTGGTCGAATTCGCTCGGAGTCCCTCTGGTAGCGTCGTCTGCCGGGTTCTCCTTGGTTGGGACCCAACGCCAGTCTCGAGGATTCGTCAGCTCTTCTACTTCTGCGAGACGATGTGCCACAAACGTCTTGAATTTGCGGGGGTCTGATTTGATCCACTGCAGAACAGTGCTTGAATCTGTCCAGAACAGTTGCCGGGTGATCTTGAGTCCCATCTCTTTCGCAATTGTCGTCGCTAATCTGCTTCCCAAAACAGCGGCTTGGAGTTCAAGCCGCGGGACCGATATAGGTTTCGCTGGTGTGACTCGCGCTTTACCGGCGATTAGCGCGACTTGGACTCTTCCATTTGCAGTAGCTCTAAATTTATCAAAAAGCAAAGCATTTTATCTCAAACTATTCCAAGTAAAAATCAATGTTTAAAACTAAAGAATGAACTGATATTCTGTAAAAGTAACTTGGAGCAGAATAGGTTAACTTATGAAAGTGACATACAGAAATTAAATGTAGAAATACAGAGACTACATGAAGAGCTACTTATTCTAACCAATAAGTATGAAATTTCTCAAAAAGAAATTAAGGAACACACTGTAGCTATGGACAATTTGATTGAACTGTCTAAATATAATCATGACCGCTTTGAGTCCCTTACTAATTATTATGAAAGTAATTCAAATAATACTACATCAGATTGTCCTCTGCCAATATCCAGTCAACCTGAGGAGCCATATGTCACTAAGCATGTAGTATCAAACTCAGGTAGTAGCTTAGATAAGAAGTCAAATAAAAGTGAATTAAATATAATTATGTATAGCGATGAACTTGGTAAGAACATGGGATTGCAACTTACTCGGTGTGTTGGGGGGCCAATAACTAATTATTGTTACCCCGGTGCTTCATATTATGACATAGTTGATAAAATTACATCCCGTACATTTAACCCTAATACAATATTGATTATATTAGTAGGCAGATGTAAGCAACTAAGTAGGAAAACAATGACAGCATGTTTTGCTAGATTGAATTGCAGGCAGAATATTAGTAAAATTATTTTGTTTGCATTTCCATTTACCCAGAGCCCCTCAGAAAATAATATGAAGCATCGACTAAATATAGATGTACAAAATATGACATGTCGTCATAGTGAAAAATTTCAGTTTATTGATTTAAATACATTTATTAACAAGCCATATATGATAAATGATAGGTACAATTTGTACAGTAATGACCTACGACATATAGCATACTCGCTATCATATATTTTATTCATAACAGTCAATTCGTTGACTACAACCGCTGCTTCTATTGAGCAGTCACTTTATACTTTTGACCCGTTGGAATGTAATATTCCAAAACATAGTATTAGATATAATTTAAACATAAGTTAGTGACAATAGATAATACATCTAGCACCAGTATTCTAAGTAGTAATTTAAGCAATAAAAATGTAAAAAATAATTTTCTGAACATAGTCCATCAAAATATGCAGGGCATTGATGGTAAGGAATTACAGATCGAACTATTCATAAACTGTGAAAATATTCATATACTATGTATCACAGAGCACTGGCTCACACAGTGTCAAATTATGTCTTCTTATAAGAATCATGTAATTGCTAGTTCATTCAACAGAGAACAAACAACTTGCGGCGGCTCAATGATCATCACTCATAAGAGCCTAACATTTAAAGAACGCACTGATATTGTAAGTCTGTCTGTTGAGCGATCAGTTGAAATAGCCTGTATTGAGATAGGGAATATTGTTATAATAAGTGTATACAGACCCCCATCCTCACCATTTGAAGTATTTGAGAGCACTATGGATGAGGTATTACATAGAGTAAATAACAAAAACAAAGAAATAATTATTTGTGGCGATTTTAATATTGATTTATTAGTAGAGACATCACTAAGTAAACGATTCTTGAATCTTTTTAATTGTTACAACCTAAAAAATCTCTTCTTAGAGCCTACGCGAATCACAGCGACCTCAGCCACATGTCTTGATAACATTTTTACAAATTTAATGCCATGTACAAAGTCAGTAATTAATAAACTACAATCAGATCATAGTGGGCAGTTGGCCACTTTTGATATTGGGCTAAAAAAGACTTTAAAAAGAGAAATTACCTTTATACCCATGAATGAGAGACGGCTTGAAACATTTAGGAAAAATGTATTTGAAAAAACATTTAAATTAGATTACTGTGCAGATCCTATTACTCAATATAACTCTATTCATAATATAATTAGAAATGAATATGACTCTGTTTTTAAAAAAAAGAAAATATGTATAAATAATAATTTATTTAGGTTTAGTGACTGGGCAACAGTGGGAATATGCAGAAGTAGAAATAGATTATATGAATTGTACAGTGAAAGAACTTATAATCATAATAAGACATTTTATGAATATGTTAAAAAGTATTCAAAATTATTTAAACGAGTTTGCAGTGTAGCTAAATCTAATTACATTAATAATAAAATTAAATATAGTACTAACATTTCAAAAACTGCATGGAATATAATTAATCAGGAAACTGGGAAAGCAAAAGAACCACACACCAAATATAATTTAAAAATTAATGATAAAGTGTTGTCAACTGACAAAGAAGTTGCTGAAGCATTTGAAATTTTTTTTACTGCCATCCCTGTGTCAACTACTTCGAGTATTAATTCATGTTCCACTCTTGCACAGTCACTGCTAACGGAAAATGTAAATTCATGCAATATTGATTTTATTTTTAAACATGTTACTGTTCCACAAGTTTTAAATGCATTTAAAAGCATTAAAGTAAAAAATACTGTCGATTTAGATGGGATTTCTGTTAAAATTATTGAATCTGTCATTGATGGTATAGCCCCGTACTTAGCCAGTATATTTAATGACTGTGTTGATAATGGTGTTTTTCCTGATTTAATGAAATTGAGTAAGGTCATTCCAATATTCAAAGCAGGTAGTATGTCTGACCCTAATAATTTTAGACCTATATCTATACTACCAACGCTCAGTAAGATTTTTGAAAAATTAATTTTAAATCAATTACTTTCTCATTTTTACGGTAATAGTCTAATGAATTTTAAGCAGTTTGGTTTCACGCGGGGTCGCTCAACAACCGATGCCGGTGTTGAGCTCATAAAACACGTATTCAGCGCCTGGGAGGAGTCGTGTGATGCTATTGGTGTCTTTTGTGACTTGTCCAAGGCGTTCGACTGTGTGGATCATACTACTCTACTCATGAAACTGCACCATTACGGCATTAAAAACCGAGCGCTTGCCTTGATTAAATCATATATTTCTAATAGAAAACAGAAAGTTGCAATAAATGGAGAAAAATCATCAGGATCGGCAGTGACAATGGGTGTGCCCCAGGGCTCAGTTCTTGGTCCTTTCCTATTTTTAGTTTATATTAATGATCTGCCATCGGTCGTTAAGAATCAATGCGAGGTCATATTGTTTGCTGACGATACTTCCTTCTTGTTTAAAATCAAAAGACAAGAAATTGACTATCGAGCGGTGAACAAATGCATCTCTAACACAGAGCAGTGGTTCTCAGCTAATAATTTGCTCCTCAATGAAAAAAAAACGAAATGTGTTAAATTTACATTGCCAAATGTCAAACAGGTAAACACAAACATTGTAGTTAAGAGCCAGGAACTGACTCCTGTAAACTCAACTGTATTTCTGGGCATAACCTTAGACGCCAAACTGCAGTGGGGACCGCATGTTGATGGTTTAGCGAAAAGGCTTGGCTCTGCCGCATATGCTGTTAAAAAAATTAGACAAATTTCAAATGAAACAACTGCTCGATTAGTCTATTTTGGTTACTTCCACAGCCTCATGACATATGGTATTCTGCTGTGGGGGAGTTCTGCCGACATCGATGCTATATTTATTCTGCAGAAAAGGGCTGTTCGCGCAATCTATCAGCTCGGTCCAAGGGTGTCACTTAGAAGTAAATTTAAGGAAATAAATATTCTTACCTTCCATTCACAATATATTTTAGAAAATTTAATGTATGTTAAAAAGAACATAACCTTGTTCAAAAGAAAAAAAGATCTGCACAATGTTAACACAAGAGGAAGAAATATGCTGGCAGCTCATAATAGCAGGCTTCATAAAGTCACTAACTCATTCATGGGTCAATGTATACGCTTTTATAATAAGGTTCCTGAGGATATCCAAGGTCTTCCTACTGACAAATTCAAAGAAACTATAAAGCAGAAGTTGTGTGCTAGAGCATATTATAAACTATCCGATTATTTGGATGATAAAAGCCCTTGGGTATAATCCCCTCATTAACAGGACTGTACTAGTATTTGTAACAAAGCATGTGTAATGTGTCTGTTTGTGCGATGAGTTCTTCGTCCCGATGAATATCTAAAGCGTCATTGTCACTAAAGTACGTCTTCTTATGGTAGCGTCGGGTGACGGGTCGTTCACTTCCCTCTAATATGGTTGAGGAGGGCGATGGCTGGATCCCGCGTTAACTCGTGAACGGGTGCCGTTTGAGGGTGTTCGTCGTTTGGATACTTGGGGGGAGGGAGACTTGCCGAGCTAACAGATGCAGAAAAGAATAATTTTGTATAGACATAAAGAGACTGTAAATTTATTTTGAAAAAAAAAAAATATACCCGTGAAGTTTCTTGCCAGTTCTTCTTCACGAAGGTTTTTTTTCGAACTGGTGGTAGAATCATGTTTTATTTGACGTCAATAAGAACAAGTAATTGTCAATGTTGAGAAATAAATATTTGAATTTGAATTTGAATTTGAATACATATCATCTGTTGTCCTCCAATAAATAGCGTTGGCGTACGCTTCTTCGCTCGCATCGCAAAAAGTATGCAGCTCGCCCTCTTCTTGCCTCGGTGAGATGCACCTGGGTATTCGAAGGTCTTTCAATACGGACACTTCGTTCACGTATTTGGCCCAGGCTGCTCGCTGTTCTTCCAGAATTTCGTCATCCCAGCCGATCTTCGTGCGCCATATGTCCTGAATTAGCTTCTTTCCCTGAATTAAGACTGGGGTAGCAAGGCCCAGGGGGTCGAAGGTGGACATCACGGCGCTGGTGACTTCTCTCTTCGTTGGCGTCTTCTTGCCTTCGAGTATGTCTGCGCTGGTATTCCGGAACCCGACGTTGAAGGCCAGCAAGTCTTCTGCCATCAGCCATTTCAGCCCAAGGGTCTTCTCTTCAGCAACCAGTTCTGTGCTGTCTTCTTTGAGCTGATCTCCTATCCCGTCGAGGATCTTCGGCCTGTTGCTGCTCCATCCCCTCAAGTGGAAGCCTGCCTTTGCGTGAATGCTTTGCACCTGATGCGCGATACTTCTTGCATCTTCCTCTGTGGCAAAGCTCTGCAAATAATCATCCATATAGTGATTCTTCTTGATGGATTCCACTGCCGCCGGGTAATCTTCTCTGAAGTCTTCTGCGTTCTTATTCATTTCGAAGATCGCCGTAGATGGTGATGAAGCCGCACCAAACACCACTGAGCACATTCGGTATTCGTCTGGTGTCCCATTTCTTCTGTCGCCGCGCCACAGGAACCTCAGGCTGTCGCGGTCCTCTTCACGCATCTGCACCCTCAGGAACATATCTTGAATGTCGGCGACGACGGCGACCGGCTTCTCTCTGAACCTCACAAGCACCCCAAATAGCGATTGCAGAAGATCTGGTCCCGGCAGGAGTGCGTCGTTCAGGCACTTCCCGTCAAATTTTGCAGCAGCATCCAGGACTATCCTTGGCTTCTTCTTCACGGGATGCATTACCGCAAAATGCGGCAAATAAAATGTTCTTCCAGCGGTCGTTGATATCGGAGCCTTCTCTGCATAACCATTTTCTATCAGCTTCTTCATCTGGTCTTCATATGACGTCTGCAGGGTTGCATCCTTGTCCAATTTCCTTTCGATCCCAATAAGACGTCGATGAGCTTGCACGTAGTTGTTTGGGAGGGTTTCGTCTTCACTCTTCCACAGCAGCCCGGATTCAAACCTCCCCTCTGGAAGGCGCTTAGTCGTTGATTGCAGGACCTCAAGCGCTCGTTGGTCTGCGTCGTTGCTCGGGCGGCGAGGCTGCACTCCGATTGATTCGATGTCGAAGTGTCGCCGCACCAAGGCTTCTGTCTCATCTTCTTCGATGAGTCTGCTGTGGTTGACGAACTGTACTGGTGACGTCTTCCCGTTGTGACGCCCATGGAGGACCCATCCCAAGCTCGTTAGTGATGCAACTGGATCGGACCTTTTCCCTTTCTTGAGTCTTCTCGTGACGATGAGACCCCAGTTGTCTTGCCCGATGAGAAGTTTTGGCTCTTCGTTTTCATATATCAGTTGACCTTGAATGCCTTGCAGGTGCAAGCATCCTTGGATGACACCTCGATCCACACCTTGTCTCGAGAGCTTCAAACTGTCGATTGTTCGAACTTCAATCGTTTCCTTCTTCTTACGATGAGCTCCCTTGATCTTGACACTTATCTTCTGCGAGTCGCACCTCTTGATTCCATGTTCTCCAATTGTCTCGATAGTTATCGGACTCGCCTTGCCTTCAGCCCCAATCATCTGCGCCACCCCAGCATCCAATAACGTGACTGTTGACCCCTCATCCAGAAGGGCCAGTACGCGTGCTGCGCCCTTCGGTCCATACAGGTCCACTGGGATCATCTTCAGATACACCTGCCCATCACTGGCAGTGTGCACGGAGGTGACGACTTCTTTGGGCTCTTCTCTGCGACTGGAGACATTGCAGCGGGATTCTTCTCTATCTCCAACAGCTGCTGGTGGACGGCTTTCATCATGAAGACTGGTGTGGTGCCATCTTCCGCACTTCTTGCAATCTGCTGCCCTGCAGGCCTTCCTTGAATGTCTTCCTCGTAGACACCTGAAGCATAAAATTGCCTTCTTAGCCATTTCGTACTTTTGACTAAGGTTTGCTTCTTTGAACTTCCTGCATTCGTAAATCCAGTGCTCGCCGTTACACACTGGACACCGATTTTTGCGGGGGTGCTCTTCATTCCCCTGCACGTAGTGAACCTTCTTCACTGGTCTTCGCTCGTGGCCCCATGATGTCTTCGGTGGTGCAGATCGCTGACGGTCTTCTTTCTTCCAGGATACTTCAGGGTCGGCTATTTCCGCGTACCATTCGCTTTCAGCCTCCAGGAAAGCGTTCATGACTTCCAGGTCCCGAAGTTCTTCGTCAGGATTCGCCCTCTTGTATGCGATCCACCGGTGTTTCATCGTAGTCGGCATCTTCGCAATGAGGGCCCTCGTGGTTCTAAGGGCATCTAAGTACTTGCTTGCCCCCATTGCCTTGATCGTGGCCACGGCGTTCCTCACGTGGCTGTAGAACGTGCTCACGTCGTTCGGATCCTCTGTGACCCGTGGCAGGTTCTTCAGCTTCTCCAGCTCCGCAGTTGCCAGAGCTTCGGGTCTTCCGAACCTCAGTTGTAGCCCCCTCATGACTTCGTTGGGATGCTCCGCCGTAAACAAGAGGCTCTTCACTGCCTCTCGCGCCCTCCCTTGCAGCGCCTTCCGTAATCTGGCCAGGTTCTGCACGTGACTGAAGCTGGGTGCCGTGTCTTCGAATGTCCTCTTGAACGCCAGCCATTCTTCTGCGGCGCCATCGAAGTTGGGAAGCTCGATGTGTACAGCTTCCGACCGGCCTCTAGGTAGCTTCCCTAATGCTTCAGCCAACTCCTGGATGTCGGTCTTCCCAGATGCAGGCAGCGGCTGTGGTAGCCGCGGTGGTGGTGGTGGTGAGGGTGGTCGCGACGGCGGCACCAAGGGTGGCATTACCCTCGCTCTCCTCTCAGTATTCTGTAGCCACTCCTCCACGTGGTGCTGCCGCTCCTCGTCTGCGAAGTCCTCTTCGCTGCCGGACTCGACCCGCACGAGCTCCAGTTCGGCCTCGGCGAGATCCAGCTTCCTCTGGGCTATTTCCATTTTCAATTCGGCTTCTCTTCTTCTGGAAGCCCTCGACCTGGTGGTGGAACCAACCCTCCTGGGTTCCACGGGCGCTGGTACCGCGAACCGTGCCTCTTCGTCCGCAGCGCCCCTCGACGCAACCCCATCCATTGCTGGCGGTACGGTGCAACCTTCGGCGTGGCGTGCGTCAGGCGCTCCTCCGGCGGGGTGAGTTGGTGCCCCTGGTGTCAACGTCGACCCCGTAGACGACCCCATCGTGTCTGTCGTCTCTGTCGGCGTTGCTGCGCTCCAGTCCCTCGAAGACTCCGTGGCGGTGGTGGGCTTCGTTCTTCCAGTCGACCGTGTGGTTGGCATCTTCTTGATCCAGGATCCGGCTCGAAGGACCAGGAAAACTGTTGCGGAGTTTTGCGCCGGCTGGAGAAGATGCCGCCGTATGTACCCTTTGGCCCCGAAGACACCACGACCTGACGAACCACGGAGTGACACCCGACTTGATCGAGTGCAGGTTGGAGCGCAGTGAAAACAACACGTCTTCAAAGTAAGAACGTTTATTGCGGATACCAAAATAAACCTTAAGTTTAAACAAGCCTATGAACCGCAATCGTTCCTGTAGTTCAGTTTCTTTCTTCAGACCTCTTCACTGGCCTCCGGATACACCGAACAGCGCTTACGTCTTCTTGGGTCTTCACTGGCCTCCGGATTCACCGAACAGCACTTTCTTTTTTCTAGTTGGATTCTTCAGAACTTTTCTTCTTAGACTTTTTCTTTCTTCTTATTAGACTTTTTCTTTCTTCTTGTTGTTTTCTTCGCTGCAGGCACCGAACTATTTCTTCCTTCTTATTAGATGTTGTTTTCTTGCTTGTGGGCACCGAACTGTTTCTTTCTTCTTCTTAGATGTTCTTTCTTCACTTGTGGGCACCGAACTGACTTCCAAAGTTTTTTTTTTTTTTTTTTTGCTGCCGAAGCACCCTCTCTCGGGAGGGAGGTGGAAGATTCGTCATGAATACCTCCGCAGCCGTCTGCGGGGTTATGTGGGACTCACCAAAGTGGCACCTACCCACTAAAAACCACCCAAGTGGCTGTAGCATGGGAATGCTGTCAGCCTTCATCGGAGCGACACCCGGGTTGGGAGGTGGGCGCGCAAGCAGGGACCCGCTAGCGGGTCACCCGCTGGGAATACTTAATCACTTAAGGTGCAAATGACATTTATATATTGTTGATTAAACGGCCTGGGCAGCCTTAAGCTGGTCCAGATTGGCCGAAAGTTGATCGGGGGGATCCGAGAGTGCATTTCTCGGTCTACGGACTTTGTACCTCGACGGCACGGACGGAGCAGTATAAGCTACTGTCTCGCGTATAAGGGGGTTAGGGTGCTCTTCGGATCGCTTAAAATAAGCGGTGGAGAGCGTCCTAAGGTGTTGTTGTATGGTAGGCAGTTCGAGATCTCTGTGCAAGTCTGCGTTTCGCACGTACCACGGAGCATCCGTGGCCCGGCGGCAGAAGAGATTCTGGACTACCTGTAGTTTATACATATCGGAGGGTTTAGCATGTGCAAATATTGGGGCGGCGTACGTCATGACTGGTCTCACGCAAACCTTAAAAAGCGTTCGCTTGTTCCTAAGAGACATTTTACTGTGCCGGCCTAACATACTGTTAAGTCGACCCATGTACAGACGGGCGAGTTTGGTAACTCGGAGAATGTGTGGACGGAATGAAAGCGTACGATCGAGCGTTACGCCTAGGTACTTGGTGGTGAGTGCCCACGGGATGGGCGTACCTAGCATTCGGATGTGGGGGTCGTAGGGACGACGGCGTTTATGATCGAAGCGCATCGCAGAGCTTTTCTCTGGATTTACATCGATACGCCATTTTTTAAACCAAGCTCCGAGGTCATTTACGGCCTTCTGGAGTTTGGTGATGAGTGTGTCGACGTGCACGCCCTTGACGTATAGGGCAGTGTCGTCAGCAAAGAGGGAGAGTTGAACACCTTTAGACGGGATGGGTATGTCATTGGTGTATATTGTGTATAGTAACGGGGCGAGTACCGAGCCCTGAGGGACGCCCGCCTTGAGGGGGCGGGGGGTGGAGAGCGTACCTTCGTGTTTGAAACGAAAGGTGCGATCTTTAAGGTAGGAGCCGACTAGTTTGACTAGACGGTCGGGCAAGCCTGTGTTGTGAAGCTTGTAAATGAGCCCTGCGTGCCAGACTTTGTCAAAAGCCTTGGCTACGTCAAAGAAGACCGCGACTGTTTTCAGTCGTCTGGGGTAGAAGCCGTCGAGTATGTACTCGACGATTCGGTGGACTTGCTGAGGGCACGAGTGTTTGGCTCGAAAGCCGAATTGATGGGGGATAATAAGGGGGTCACCGTCCGCTGGGAACAGGTGGTCCTTCATTCGAGCGAGTATGACTCTCTCGAGAAGTTTGGCCATTGCCTTGAGTAGACTGATGGGTCTGTGATTAGCCGGCTCGGCGTGCGCCTTTTATACAAATTTTGCCTTAAATGATTCCAGCGCTCTGATTGGCTGGCGCGTTTGTGCAATTTGCACCTAATTACACTTAAGTTTTACTTGGATTCTAAACTTTACATCGAATTATCTTTCAAACTATTAAGCAAAACTATTACAATATTATATTCAAATAATAGAGCGAAACGATTCCTATATGTTTACATAAATACCAATTTGATAAAATTAAATACAAAAAACTTTCTAGAACAAAGACCATCTCAAAACACCGTTTGCGCCGGCAGACTATTTACTTAGCCTAACATTGTACCTAAGGCGAAACGGTTACAAACATAATTTTATCATTTTACACTATTAAAATATGCAAACATTTTAATTACAATTAGTTTTTAACATAATCAAACAAGATATAACTACCAATTAGGAACATATACAACAACAAAGGTTTTCTCGTTATTCTCTTCAAATACGTAAAACACCATGAAAATAACTATTACATTTCAATAAAAGAAAGCAATTTACATATTATTATCAATAAACCATAACAATAAACCATATAATTACTTAGTTATTCAACGAGAAAATATCTAACCATATTACGTCATTTATTACTTCAAATGCGTACTTTATTATATGAACCTATATACAATAACGTTATATCTACCATTATGTACCTAATCTGATACGAAATAACCATAAAATTACCACAATTATGACAAATCTAAACAAATCAGTATTTGACAAATAACCTAGGTCTAATTTCTATCCAAAACATACATAAAGCTTCTCATATTATGCTTATATTATACCAATGAAATCTCTAAGAACTTTATTAAACACAAACATCATCAATTCAACCATAAATCAATGTTATCAAAATAGAATTCAAAATATACCTATACCTAGGTTCCTATAACATCATAATTTCCTATAAGAATCTTATTAGTACTTGCTTACGTCACACTCGAAAATAACCACCTATCCGAGGACGGGCGCAAGTAGTGAGGGCGTGGACTAGCGTTATTTACAAAACTATTTGTATGGCTATGTCCCTATTATGCCGAATCCGTTTCATGTTGCGTCGCTAGCAGTCTCCCCCGCAGTGCGTAGCACTCCATCCTGCGGTTGCGACGCTGCAGCTGGAACCAGGATGACGACCCGTCTCGTTGGCCGCCTCAGGATCCCCCATGGTGTCTGCTTGTCCAGAACTCGAACTCTCCCATCAGGTCCAGGGTAGACTCGGTGAACTCTTCCTCTCGGCCAGGTGTTCCTCGGCAGTGTTGCGTCGACGACCATGACAATGTCGCCAACGCGCGGATCCTGCGTTGCTGCTCCGTTGACCTTCTTCGGCAGCAGGGTAGGCAGATACTCCTTGATCCACCTGTTCCAGAAGTGATCCGTCAGTCGTTGTGCCATCTTCCACGTTGCCCTCCCGACGAGCTCGATGTCTGCAAACTCTCCAGGCGCCGGTGCTCCACAAGATCTGCCAAGTAAAAAGTGGTTCGGCGTTAGAGCTTCCTCATCGTCAGGGTCTACGCTAACGTGGGTGAGTGGCCTCGAGTTCACCACGTGTTCGACTTCAGTCATCAGCGTGTGTAGGACTTCCTCTTGTGGTGTCCTGGACTGCAGTACCGTCGTCAGAGCCGTCTTCACCGATCGTACGAGCCTTTCCCAAGCGCCGCCCATGTTTGGACAGCCAGGTGGTATGAACTTCCACCGGGTTCCCTCTTGACTCGCTGCCTTTTCCAATTCTCGGTGCGCTCCGACGAAGTTGGTCCCGTTGTCGCTGAAGATAATCTTCGGCATTCCCCTTCTTGACGCCATTCTTCGCAAGGCCATAATCATGGAGTCGGTGCTCAATGTGTTCGCCAACTCAAGGTGCACTGCTCGTGTCGTTAGGCATGTGAACAGGACACCCCATCTCTTCTCTGTTCTTCTCCCGATGGGACGTTCATGGGCCCAAAATAATCCACAGCCGAGCAGCTAAACGGTGGTTGATGATGCCGTAAGCGCTCGGCGGGCAGGTCTCCAACGGGTGGGATGATGGGTGCGCCTCTGTGGACCTTGCACCACTGGCATTCATGAACGATCTTCTTCGTCGTAGTCCTAAGGCTCAATATCCAATACCTCTGTCGTATCTCGTTGATGACTGTCATTGTATTCCCATGATAGAACTTCCGATGATAATGTTCAATGATCAGTCGGCTTATCTTCTGTTTGCCATGTAGGATGATCGGGTTGATCCTTCTGCCCTCGATGTGGATCTTCCTTGCCCGACCTCTCAGCCTTAGGATGCCATCGTCATTCAAGTACACGTCGTATTTTCGCAGTGGGCTTGACTTCTCTAGGATTCTTCCGTTCTTCAAACAGGTAATCTCGTTGGCGAAGCTCTCGTTCTGGCTTCGTTTCATCAGCTCGTTTTCAGCTCTCTGCAAATGTTCCTCTTCCAGGGGCAAGTATTCTTTCTCGGTCCTTTTCTTGACCGACACTGGAGATTGAGTCTTCGCTTCTGACCCTCTCTTTTTCTGTGGCTTCCAAGGTGCGTCCTTTTCTTTTCTTCTTGCCACGTTCACTTTTGCCGCCTCTTTTGTTGACCCATTCTGAGCGAGCTTCTTCATGATCTCTATGAACTGGAACACGCGTGCCATAGTTCTCAATAATCGCGTCCAGCTTGAGAACCGTTCTGGGTCTGGTACCATATCAACCATGACCCGCGTCGCGCCGACCACTTGGAGGTTCTTCTCTTCCCCGGTGACTTCTTCACTCCCCTCAAATCTTCGCTTTGGCCAGTCTTCTTCGTTGCCCCGCAGAAAGGTGGGACCGTTGAACCATCTTGCGTGGTGGTCGAATTCGCTCGAAGTCCCTCTGGTAGCGTCGTCTGCCGGGTTCTCCTTGGTTGGGACCCAACGCCAGTCTCGAGGATTCGTCAGCTCTTCTACTTCTGCGAGACGATGTGCCACAAACGTCTTGAATTTGCGGGGGTCTGATTTGATCCACTGCAGAACAGTGCTTGAATCTGTCCAGAACAGTTGCCGGGTGATCTTGAGTCCCATCTCTTTCGCAATTGTCGTCGCTAATCTGCTTCCCAAAACAGCGGCTTGGAGTTCAAGCCGCGGGACCGATATAGGTTTCGCTGGTGTGACTCGCGCTTTACCGGCGATTAGCGCGACTTGGACTCTTCCATTTGCATCTGTTGTCCTCCAATAAATAGCGTTGGCGTACGCTTCTTCGCTCGCATCGCAAAAAGTATGCAGCTCGCCCTCTTCTTGCCTCGGTGAGATGCACCTGGGTATTCGAAGGTCTTTCAATACGGACACTTCGTTCACGTATTTGGCCCAGGCTGCTCGCTGTTCTTCCAGAATTTCGTCATCCCAGCCGATCTTCGTGCGCCATATGTCCTGAATTAGCTTCTTTCCCTGAATTAAGACTGGGGTAGCAAGGCCCAGGGGGTCGAAGGTGGACATCACGGCGCTGGTGACTTCTCTCTTCGTTGGCGTCTTCTTGCCTTCGAGTATGTCTGCGCTGGTATTCCGGAACCCGACGTTGAAGGCCAGCAAGTCTTCTGCCATCAGCCATCTCAGCCCAAGGGTCTTCTCTTCAGCAACCAGTTCTGTGCTGTCTTCTTTGAGCTGATCTCCTATCCCGTCGAGGATCTTCGGCCTGTTGCTGCTCCATCCCCTCAAGTGGAAGCCTGCCTTTGCGTGAATGCTTTGCACCTGATGCGCGATACTTCTTGCATCTTCCTCTGTGGCAAAGCTCTGCAAATAATCATCCATATAGTGATTCTTCTTGATGGATTCCACTGCCGCCGGGTAATCTTCTCTGAAGTCTTCTGCGTTCTTATTCATTTCGAAGATCGCCGTAGATGGTGATGAAGCCGCACCAAACACCACTGAGCACATTCGGTATTCGTCTGGTGTCCCATTTCTTCTGTCGCCGCGCCACAGGAACCTCAGGCTGTCGCGGTCCTCTTCACGCATCTGCACCCTCAGGAACATATCTTGAATGTCGGCGACGACGGCGACCGGCTTCTCTCTGAACCTCACAAGCACCCCAAATAGCGATTGCAGAAGATCTGGTCCCGGCAGGAGTGCGTCGTTCAGGCACTTCCCGTCAAATTTTGCAGCAGCATCCAGGACTATCCTTGGCTTCTTCTTCACGGGATGCATTACCGCAAAATGCGGCAAATAAAATGTTCTTCCAGCGGTCGTTGATACCGGAGCCTTCTCTGCATAACCATTTTCTATCAGCTTCTTCATCTGGTCTTCATATGACGTCTGCAGGGTTGCATCCTTGTCCTATTTCCTTTCGATCCCAATAAGACGTCGATGAGCTTGCACGTAGTTGTTTGGGAGGGTTTCGTCTTCACTCTTCCACAGCAGCCCGGATTCAAACCTCCCCTCTGGAAGGCGCTTAGTCGTTGATTGCAGGACCTCAAGCGCTCGTTGGTCTGCGTCGTTGCTCGGGCGGCGAGGCTGCACTCCGATTGATTCGATGTCGAAGTGTCGCCGCACCAAGGCTTCTGTCTCATCTTCTTCGATGAGTCTGCTGTGGTTGACGAACTGTACTGGTGACGTCTTCCCGTTGTGACGCCCATGGAGGACCCATCCCAAGCTCGTTAGTGATGCAACTGGATCGGACCTTTTCCCTTTCTTGAGTCTTCTCGTGACGATGAGACCCCAGTTGTCTTGCCCGATGAGAAGTTTTGGCTCTTCGTTTTCATATATCAGTTGACCTTGAATGCCTTGCAGGTGCAAGCATCCTTGGATGACACCTCGATCCACACCTTGTCTCGAGAGCTTCAAACTGTCGATTGTTCGAACTTCAATCGTTTCCTTCTTCTTACGATGAGCTCCCTTGATCTTGACACTTATCTTCTGCGAGTCGCACCTCTTGATTCCATGTTCTCCAATTGTCTCGATAGTTATCGGACTCGCCTTGCCTTCAGCCCCAATCATCTGCGCCACCCCAGCATCCAATAACGTGACTGTTGACCCCTCATCCAGAAGGGCCAGTACGCGTGCTGCGCCCTTCGGTCCATACAGGTCCACTGGGATCATCTTCAGATACACCTGCCCATCACTGGCAGTGTGCACGGAGGTGACGACTTCTTTGGGCTCTTCTCTGCGACTGGAGACATTGCAGCGGGATTCTTCTCTATCTCCAACAGCTGCTGGTGGACGGCTTTCATCATGAAGACTGGTGTGGTGCCATCTTCCGCACTTCTTGCAATCTGCTGCCCTGCAGGCCTTCCTTGAATGTCTTCCTCGTAGACACCTGAAGCATAAAATTGCCTTCTTAGCCATTTCGTACTTTTGACTAAGGTTTGCTTCTTTGAACTTCCTGCATTCGTAAATCCAGTGCTCGCCGTTACACACTGGACACCGATTTTTGCGGGGGTGCTCTTCATTCCCCTGCACGTAGTGAACCTTCTTCACTGGTCTTCGCTCGTGGCCCCATGATGTCTTCGGTGGTGCAGATCGCTGACGGTCTTCTTTCTTCCAGGATACTTCAGGGTCGGCTATTTCCGCGTACCATTCGCTTTCAGCCTCCAGGAAAGCGTTCATGACTTCCAGGTCCCGAAGTTCTTCGTCAGGATTCGCCCTCTTGTATGCGATCCACCGGTGTTTCATCGTAGTCGGCATCTTCGCAATGAGGGCCCTCGTGGTTCTAAGGGCATCTAAGTACTTGCTTGCCCCCATTGCCTTGATCGTGGCCACGGCGTTCCTCACGTGGCTGTAGAACGTGCTCACGTCGTTCGGATCCTCTGTGACCCGTGGCAGGTTCTTCAGCTTCTCCAGCTCCGCAGTTGCCAGAGCTTCGGGTCTTCCGAACCTCAGTTGTAGCCCCCTCATGACTTCGTTGGGATGCTCCGCCGTAAACAAGAGGCTCTTCACTGCCTCTCGCGCCCTCCCTTGCAGCGCCTTCCGTAATCTGGCCAGGTTCTGCACGTGACTGAAGCTGGGTGCCGTGTCTTCGAATGTCCTCTTGAACGCCAGCCATTCTTCTGCGGCGCCATCGAAGTTGGGAAGCTCGATGTGTACAGCTTCCGACCGGCCTCTAGGTAGCTTCCCTAATGCTTCAGCCAACTCCTGGATGTCGGTCTTCCCAGATGCAGGCAGCGGCTGTGGTAGCCGCGGTGGTGGTGGTGGTGAGGGTGGTCGCGACGGCGGCACCAAGGGTGGCATTACCCTCGCTCTCCTCTCAGTATTCTGTAGCCACTCCTCCACGTGGTGCTGCCGCTCCTCGTCTGCGAAGTCCTCTTCGCTGCCGGACTCGACCCGCACGAGCTCCAGTTCGGCCTCGGCGAGATCCAGCTTCCTCTGGGCTATTTCCATTTTCAATTCGGCTTCTCTTCTTCTGGAAGCCCTCGACCTGGTGGTGGAACCAACCCTCCTGGGTTCCACGGGCGCTGGTACCGCGAACCGTGCCTCTTCGTCCGCAGCGCCCCTCGACGCAACCCCATCCATTGCTGGCGGTACGGTGCAACCTTCGGCGTGGCGTGCGTCAGGCGCTCCTCCGGCGGGGTGAGTTGGTGCCCCTGGTGTCAACGTCGACCCCGTAGACGACCCCATCGTGTCTGTCGTCTCTGTCGGCGTTGCTGCGCTCCAGTCCCTCGAAGACTCCGTGGCGGTGGTGGGCTTCGTTCTTCCAGTCGACCGTGTGGTTGGCATCTTCTTGATCCAGGATCCGGCTCGAAGGACCAGGAAAACTGTTGCGGAGTTTTGCGCCGGCTGGAGAAGATGCCGCCGTATGTACCCTTTGGCCCCGAAGACACCACGACCTGACGAACCACGGAGTGACACCCGACTTGATCGAGTGCAGGTTGGAGCGCAGTGAAAACAACACGTCTTCAAAGTAAGAACGTTTATTGCGGATACCAAAATAAACCTTAAGTTTAAACAAGCCTATGAACCGCAATCGTTCCTGTAGTTCAGTTTCTTTCTTCAGACCTCTTCACTGGCCTCCGGATACACCGAACAGCGCTTACGTCTTCTTGGGTCTTCACTGGCCTCCGGATTCACCGAACAGCACTTTCTTTTTTCTAGTTGGATTCTTCAGAACTTTTCTTCTTAGACTTTTTCTTTCTTCTTATTAGACTTTTTCTTTCTTCTTGTTGTTATATTTATTTATTTATATAACAATTTATGTACACACATTAGAAAATATAAAAAATAAACTAAAAAAAAAACAGGCACCGAACTATTTCTTTCTTCTTATTAGATGTTGTTTTCTTGCTTGTGGGCACCGAACTGACTTCCAAAGCTCGGCGTGCGCCTTTTATACAAATTTTGCCCTAAATAATTCCAGCGCTCTGATTGGCTGGCGCGTTTGTGCAATTTGCACCTAATTACACTTAAGTTTTCCTTGGATTCTAAACTTTACATCGAATTATCTTTCAAACTATTAAGCAAAACTATTACAATATTATATTCAAATAATAGAGCGAAACGATTCCTATATGTTTACATAAATACCAATTTGATAAAATTAAATACAAAAAACTTTCTAGAACAAAGACCATCTCAATACACCGTTTGCGCCGGCAGACTATTTACTTAGCCTAACATTGTACCTAAGGCGAAATGGTTACAAACATAATTTTATCATTTTACACTATTAAAATATGCAAACATTTTAATTACAATTAGTTTTTAACATAATCAAACAAGATATAACTACCAATTAGGAACATATACAACAACAAAGGTTTTCTCGTTATTCTCTTCAAATACGTAAAACACCATGAAAATAACTATTACATTTCAATAAAAGAAAGCAATTTACATATTATTATCAATAAACCATAACAATAAACCATATAATTACTTAGTTATTCAACGAGAAAATATCTAACCATATTACGTCATTTATTACTTCAAATGCGTACTTTATTATATGAACCTATATACAATAACGTTATATCTACCATTATGTACCTAATCTGATACGAAATAACCATAAAATTACCACAATTATGACAAATCTAAACAAATCAGTATTTGACAAATAACCTAGGTCTAATTTCTATCCAAAACATACATAAAGCTTCTCATATTATGCTTATATTATACCAATGAAATCTCTAAGAACTTTATTAAACACAAACATCATCAATTCAACCATAAATCAATGTTATCAAAATAGAATTCAAAATATACCTATACCTAGGTTCCGATAACATCATAATTTCCTATAAGAATCTTATTAGTACTTGCTTACGTCACACTCGAAAATAACCACCTATCCGCAAGTAGTGAGGGCGTGGACTAGCGTTATTTACAAAACTATTTGTATGGCTATGTCCCTATTATGCCGAATCCGTTTCATGTTGCGTCGCTAACACTAGGTGTCCTATATGTAGCTCCCTCAACACTTTTGATCTGAGTTTCGAAGGTACTACGAGTTTGTATCCACGTACTAAGCACGATTTTTCCAAAGCCAGCTCATTGCGACACATAAAATACGGTTTGATAACGTTATTCGAAATGTACCTAGGCCACCCTGACTTAACATTTTTACACAATGCTGCGAGTTCCGAATCCAACTGTGTTTCTCTACTCAACTCGTCCATTGTCAAAGCCGGTTGGCTCTCATTGTAAATAAAATTGACGTAGGATGCCTTATCTATAGATATTTGGCGTCCGCCGTTGCACATTTTGTCTTGCGGTACCGAGCGACTCAAATAATCGGCTGCATTGTTCACACTACTAACATATTCTATTTTAAAATTATACGAAAATTAAAATATTGCGTAACGCTGTAGGCGATTGGCCGTTATTTCTGGTATGCCTTTGTCAGGATTAAAAATTGATAATAATGGTTTGTGATCGGTTCGTAGTGTGAAAGGGTCAACGCGGCCGTACAAATATTGATGGAATTTTCTAACACCAAAAATGATCGCTGTCGCATCTTTTTGAATTTGACCATAGCTATGTTCCGCCTTAGTGAGTGAGCGAGATGCGTATGATATCGGTCGTTTGACGTCATCACTACCCACTTGCGATAATATCGCACCGAGTCCGCTGGGGCTAGCATCGACCGTTAAAATTATTTTTGCCTGTGGGTTGTAATGCGCTAGTGTAACATCTGACACTAAATCATTTTTTATTTTTGTTACAGCTAACTCTTGTTCGACGCCCCAGTTCCATACATACCTTTTTGCAATAGTTTGTGTAGTGGATTTAAAATACTGGAAGCATTTTTTATGAAATGTTGATAATAATTGACCATACCTAAGAATGACTTTAACTCGGATGGATTCGCCGGCGTTTTTGCGTTAATTATTGCATTAACCTTTTCTTGGCATTTATGTAGGCCGTCACGATCTATCGTGAAACCTAAGTACGACACAGAGTTTTGAAATAAGGTACATTTATTTCTTTGTAAAACCAGGCCGGCCTGTTGTAGCCTGTGAAATACTTCATGTAGGTTTTGAAGGTGTTCTTTGTCTTTGATGCCTGTGATTAATATATCATCTTGAAATACCAAAACCCTGTCGACTCCCGCCAAAATTTGCTCGAGCGTTCTTTGAAAAATTGCCGCGGAACTTGCTAAACCAAAAACTAGCCTTGTAAAATTTTAATAAACCCTTATGGGTATTACATGTTAGGTTTTGGGATTCTTTACATATTTTCAGCTGCATATACGCTTGTGATAAGTCTAATTTCGAGAATAATTGACCTCCGTGCAATTTAGCGAACAGCTCCTCGATTCGCGGCAAAGGATACTTATCAACCAGTAGTTGTTTATTCAAGGAAACCGAGTAATCCGCGCATATACGTATGTCGCCGTTGTTTTTAAGAACTGGGACTATTGGACTGGCGTATTTCGAAGTTCTAACGGGCACTAAGATAACTACTTTAATTAACCTATCCAGCTCGCGTTCGACAGCATCGCTTAGGGCGAATGGCACTAGTCTGGCTTTAAAAAATATCGGTTTTGAATTAGGTTTCAATTTTAAGCTCACTTCCGGACCCGTGTAACATCCTAATTCTCCTGAAAATAGTTTTGGGAATTTACTCGATACTTCATCTAAAAAATTCGTACATCGGTTAACACACGTAATTTGCAAGTTAAACTTCGCTAAGAAGTCCCTTCCTAATAAAGGCGGGCCGCAACTCTTTACAACATAAACTACTACTGTTTTTGCTTTACCACGATAAGCAAACGGCAGGGCGAGAGTGCCCAGAGTTACAATGTTGCTGCCATTATAACTCTGTAAGATTGTGTCACTTGGCTGTAACTTATAATCGTGAAAATACTCTTTATATATTTTATTTGGAATTATCGTAACGGCCGAGCCGGTGTCGATTTCGAAACGCATTTTTACCCGATCAACTACAACTGACTCCTGCATAGGTTCCCCGTGCGACGATTTGATGCTACACACGATATGCTTACCGTCATCACCAGGTTCATCATCGACCTCGACCTCAATGAAGTTATTTTGCACTTTTTTGCGATAGCACACTCTACGCAAGTGACCCAGCCGGCCACATCGACCGCACTTATAGTTTTTGAACTTGCACAATGATGCTCCGTGGTTGTCGCTGCCGCATACGCGGCACGGCGCCTGCGCCACCGCCCTCGCTGCGAGCGGGCGCCGCGCGGTCTCCGGGCCGCCCTGCGTCTTCCTGTACACCGGCGCCATGAGGTCGGCTCCCGCCACCTCCGTGGTGCCCGCTGAGCCCAGCCGGACGCTTCGGATCGCCTGCGCGGTGTCCAACGCCTTGGACATGGTCAGCTCCTCCATCGGCACGGTGAACTGCTTGTCCCACTCGGGCCCCGGCAGCATGCCGAGCACGAAGCGATCCCGCAGCAGCTCGTTGAGCCACAGCGCCGGAAAGGCGCAGTCCACAGCGAGCCCGCGCACGCGAGCCGCCCATTCCGATAGGTTTTCTGAGGGTAGCTGAGTTGAAGTGTAGAATTTGTGCCTCTCTGCAAACCCACATTTGGTTACTTCAAAATGGCCGTCCAACAGCTTTATAATTTCTTCGTAATCCAATGTACCAAGTTTGTGAGGTAATGCTAGGTCTCTCACTAACTTGTATGTAGGTTCCGCCAAGCCACTTAGTAACACTGCACGACGTTTACTGCACTTAGTGTCCGAGTCAATTTCATTTGCAATGAACCATTGTTCCAGTCTTTCTCTATATATAGACCAGTCTTGATTTTCATGGTTGAAAACTGATAATGCTCCAACTGAAATCTTCGCCATTATTGAGATGAATCTTTTCCACACGTCAAGTTCGCCTCGTCGCCAATGTTAGTTGTTGAAATAAAACGAGTGCGAGTGTACTTAGTAGCTGCGTATATTCAACCGCCTTCGCGCGCGCGATGACTTGCGATTGAGACACAGCTCATTCGCCGGTCATCCATTCATACATCTCATTCATTCATGTATCACATTCATTACAACAAGCCTTTTCCCGGTCGTAATAATATTCATCATACTATGATGTTTTTCTCATCAGCTTTAGCCAGTTCCGTCTTCGTCAAATTCGTCTAGTACAGTTATGTTATATCAACATAAGTCAAATAATGTATCTCAATTAAATTTCTTTTTAAAACAAAATAATTCAATGTTCCTTGTGAACAAATTTTTAGTGCTTCTGCGTATAAAATATTCTTCTGTATTAGATTTATGAACTTGGTCATTTTTATACTAGTTCTCTATCTCGAAAATTATGCTATATAGGACTATCACGTATTATACTCCCACTTCATGTATTCCAAAAAGGCTCTGAAATCGACCGTTGAAATCGTTCGGGTTGTTATTGCCCTCGGTGTATGTTAAAGCTAATGAGTTTTGTACATAATGGCCAGATATTATACGTAAAGACTAAACGTTGTGGTTAAATGATAAATGAATCCCTTTAGTAGATTTTATTCATGACAACTGATTGGGATACGATACAGGGGTTCAAAGTGATTATATTAGTAACCGCTTCGTGTCGGTGTCATGCCGAACGATTTGCTATGTTTAACGTCCAAGATTTTTTAGAAAAAGGGTCTTTGACATACATTTATTTTTATTATAAGTAAGAGGGCGTTGTGTTCAACTTAACCTGGTGGTTAGCTTATTATTAATTAAATATTATTTTGCTATGTTAGTAATTGCCATTCTGCCATAATAAATGTTTTGATCCTTTTTTTCAAAATGGACTATATTTATGTCCCTATTGGCTTTTTAAATTTCACTGGACACCGCTGGGGGCGCTTAACCGGGACTTATACTACTACATACGCCTAAGGGCACCCGAGAGGGCACGGACCTCGGCTTAGGATGACTTATATTCAAACTACCACTGATTCGGAAGGGTTATCTACTGCCAAAGAACCAGCAAAAAGTATAATTTGCATATCGCGCTAAGCAGGCTAATAGGACGGCAGCTTGTAGGTAAATTAGCCAGTTTTCCGGGTTTCCTTTCACGTTTGCAGAGTTTGTTAGTAAATTATTGAATATAAGAACTAACAGTTCTAGTAGTGCAAGTGTGGGATGATCCTATAGTTCGGGGTTGTTGAACAAAGGCCATGAAGGCCTTTGCAAGGTCTGCTTTCGTGGTAGCCACAGGAACTTCCGATCCTGGTGGCGGTCGCTGCGAGTATACATTTTTGATAATTTTTATAGTATTTGTTGTATTCTTGAGCTTTATATTTTGTTTAGTTTTTATTTGGTTGATAACATACAGTCCTTATTTTGCGGTTCACACATACACTTTTAATAACATTATTATATTTTTACTAGGCTGTATGTATTTATTCTTTGCCTTCTCTATTGGTTGGGCTTAAAAAGTTGAGTTGGCGGTAACTGTCACTTCGAAGAAAAAAAGATGGAAGTGCAACTGTGAACTTGTGAACCACGTTTTCACGTTTTTATATTATAATTGTGTTTTGCGGCGCCCTATGCCTTTATGTATTGTGAAAAGTGAAATTAAGGAGTGCCAGCAGCAACAAGGTTCGTGCTTAGGGTTTTATTATAATATATTTTTATTCGTATTTATACAGACGTAACATTCGGACTGCACAACGCCGATGACTGGATCGTGATTTTATGTTCCACGATAAGAATAATTCAAAATTTGACTCGAACGGCGCGGCACAGCTATTGAAGTTTTAACATCCTTTTCACCGCCGCACGAGTCTCTGCTTCTCATAATATTTTTTATTATTATATATTTTTCCGTGTGCGATCGGCGCATACATATTTAATATTTCATCCACAAAATAATCCACTATTTGTAATAAAATGGAGCAACACACAACTATAAAATTCTAAAGTCAATGTTACTGTTTCTGTTAACATTAGTTTTGTTTATAAAAATAGATAAGTCTTCGGCAACACCCTAAGTTTTAATTTTTTTTAATGATAACCAGTTTGTAACTTTTCTGTCAGTGACTACTGACGCGAATTCTCTTCATGACAGAGGAAATATTTATTATGCTGTTGAGCCAGAAATAATTGTATACACATATTTTATTGAATTTAATATCCAAATTACAATGATAATGTCGAAAGATATTGTAAAAATCGGGAAATTGGGGCCTTATGTTTACCGCTGGTTGAAGAGCACTTTCGATGTAGCCCAAATGCTAGAAAGAAGTATGTATTTAAACTAAATTTCTTTATACTATACAAATAGCTGTTTATGTTCCACATTTACTTATATATTGACGAAAAAAATTCGAGTTTACAAAGCAGAAAACCGTTGGCAAAGAATAACGTAAAACGAACCTAAATCAACCATACCCAAAAAATATTAGTAAGCGCATCAATAAAAGTTCAGGCAAGAAAAAACCATATCTTATCTTATTTTTTTATGTAAACAAACCAAGGTAAACTTTTCGCGTTTCTGGGACTATTAAAAAAAAACAATCAAAATCTCAACATGTTCAAATCTCAAAGAAGGAGCTATAAAATAACAAAACAGGAAGTTCAATAACACAAGCTAAACGAACGACTGTATATCAGATATGTAACCTATTCGGTTAACTAAAGTTCTCAATTGTAACTAGGATGTTAAGTGAATAAACAAAAGATATTTAGAAATATGAGCGTAACTAAGCAAAGTGATCATTGAACGATGTTATAGTTGAGCAATATACTATACAGATATAAATAAATTGAAGTGAAAATACAACATGATATTGAACCTATTATAACTATAATTCAAAAACCGCTATGTTAACGAATTAAGATTGATGCATGATGCATCATTGAACATCGAACAATAAAAACTATGAATAATTAATTGCTATCTTCTCTTTGTGAGTTTCTTTATTACAGTAGAAACATACCCATACTCTAAAAAATTTGATATAAAAGTTAGCCTTAATGTTATTCCAGGGTGTATTTTCTAGTGTTAAGTTTTTATAAACGCGCCACCTATTATAATATATGAAGCCTTTGTTATTGACAAGATTGATCTAAAACGTTGAAAAAGCCAGTAATTCTGTTTTTAGGTCGCCCATTCGTAAGGAGTGCAAAAAATAAATATTACCAAACTAGAAGATTTTTCAGCAGTCAAGAAATATTATTCAATTTAACTAAAAATGAACAAAACTTCAGTAGTATTTGTTACACAGATGTTTTGCAATCTCAAAAAAAGGCTATTAAGCTTATGCAAGAAGCACGCTACAGACAAATCATAGAAGAAATTTTTGGTCCAAGTTCATTTACAGATAAAGCTAATGATTATACCCAAATAAAGTCACCAGAGTTTCTCAATACCAAAAATATAACAAATGACTACCTCTCATTTATTAGTCTATGCAAACAAGCAAACCCTTCAGATAAAAGTTATCTTAATGTTTTACGTTATTACTCGAACGACAGAATCTTTTTAGACCAAAAGACTATACCATCGAAAACAAATTTAGTAGATATTCAAGAAATGAATTTTAAACCAAAAGAAGAAAAATTAGAACAGAGAAAAGAACTAAGCAATGGGATTTACATAGATCCAGTTAATGAAAATTTCTGTATTCCCAAATTTCAGTATAAACTATACACAAAAAAATTCAAGAACAGTAAGAAAACGAGTGGAACTGACGAAATGGATACGGTCTTTGATGAGATTGCGTCGCGATGCCTTAATACTCCGACAGGTGAAATTGACGAGCAACTGGTCAAAGAGATGAAAAATTGTGGAACCCCAAACACACCTTGCAGGAAGAAAAGCCGGTTTTACGATAGAGATATAGTCCACCAGGACAAAGATCGCCCGGTTGATTTGGAGTGTGCGTCTGTGAAGGACCCAAATGCCTTGAAACGATCAGTATTAGATCAATTGCAACTTTATGTATTCAAATTTACGAACACCTTTTTCCCCCGGTCAGTGGATTTACGAAAATATTAACGCAAAACAGTAGTTGTAGAAAATTTGGTTTAAAATATTGAAATGTTTAAAATTATGCGTCTCGGAAGCAATAGTTGTTACCTGTTTTATCTGGCTTAATAATAATAAACTAAATACCAAAAGTTCGATTTTTGTTTTACGTGAAAATCGATGTTTTGGTTGTATTTCGGCAGACGTTTCAAAGATCTTTTAGGCTCACTAAAAGTCTGGCTTTGGCTTTTGCCTTCATTTTTTTAAACACTTAATAACTGGGACTGAGCAGGTGAGTAAACAAGAGATTTTGCATTTTGAACCGTTAAAAAGTATTTCAAAGTTTCAACAGCTATTAACAGAGGGAATATTGTTATCTACTTTACTCAGGTGTTTCCTTTCAAACAAAAGCTAAGGAGCTGACTGGCTAACCGTGGTATTCTTCAGTCTATATGCCCAATTAAGAGTCGTAAGTATTGTTACTATGAAGCATTGAAACCCAATAGTTAATGTGTTTTGAAACGAATAGTTAAACATTGATTTCTTTAATCGAAGTAATTTTCTCATGTTATATTATAGTTTACTTATTTAACTGAACTGAAACAACTTCAAGTCGTAAATGTTAACATCCAAAACCTTGTCCTAATGTTGTTTAACAGTCTGTTGTAAAAAAAAGTCAGATTAAGGTTTCGTAATGTAAAAAAATTAATCTGCAAGCGTAGCATTTCAAATATAAAGCAACAGGATTTTCTCTCAAAATAATACTTGGAAGCAGAAAAGGTTCATGTGCTTTGACTCTTTACTAGTGCTAGGAAATGGATTTGAAATCGAATCAAGAGTAATGCCGTTAAAACAAAGACTGGATGTAATATGGCTGGAGATAATATGAAAATGATTTCAAAAATCGTTTATAAACCACAGCCTGTACAGTTTTTTTGTATTACTCTAGCTAGATAGGTTATCGTTTCGATCTATCGGGATCTTACAGTTAGGTTGGTCCTGTATTTGTTTAGTGTGATCAGATGATATGTAGACCATCAGAAAATCGAGTATCATCTCAAAACCTTTAAAGTTTGGCGTAAAATCAAAAGATGGATTGTTAAATGATAAATAATAAGGACAGGAACATAAGTATAACTGTTGAATTTGAACTGAACACTTATCGAAAATAAGTGAACTTATATTTAAAAAAATGTTTATTGAGCTATGAGAAAATCACGTTGAATTTTACTGCCAAAGACGTCCTTTCTTTAAACGATGAACACAGGGAACAAGAAGCCTGTGATGAAGATAATAAAAAAGATGAACACAAAACCTGAATATTTCATTGTAATAGTGAAGCCTGAGCCGAAATTTCTTTGACTGGGTGCAGGTTTTGTAGTTGCCGCTGATTTAGAAACAAGTTTTAGGTACTTTTGATAGTCCTTCTAACTATTTTTAGATTTAGATTGATATTTATGTATAGTAAGTGCTGTTTGTTGTGTTAAAATAAAATGTTTTTTAATAGGATTTCATCTGTGTTACACTTCTTTTTACATTTAGTTAAAAGTTATGAATATAATTCGCGCTGTATCGCATAATATTCTTGGACTCAACAGTATTTTAGTTAAGGTGTGAGTACAGATTATGTAGAGATCGCGTCTGGGGCGGTGGTACAGTTCTGCGTATTTTGACCACCATAAGAATTCCGTGGTTTGCTGCGCTAAGTGGTTTTTTGAGCTCTTGTAAAAGAAAGGGAGAATTGCAGAGAAATCAGTTAAAAGTTAGTAAAAACTCGGAAACATACCTCCACAAGTTTCTAAAACTTGAGTTTAAACCGTTAGGAACAAAAGACTGGAACACTCAATCCATATGCTTGAATAAATCGGCATATCAAACATTTGAGGTATGCTGTCTTTTTTACATATACAAATATAATATACAATAAATACAAAATCCTAAATAACAGACTATGTACATTAGCGAAATCGCAAATTTTGTGAGGAGTAACCAACACTACTTAGAGAAAAGTTCTATAGGCACCCGCCGGGAGGACACTATAAAACGTACAATTACGCGCAAAACCCTTTTTCAAAGGATAGCAATGAAAGCATGGCCCCTATTGTCTACCGCGAGCTATTAGGACATTATCAGACAACACGCAGTTTTAATCTGAGCTCAGTGGTTTTCTTGCTGAAAAAGCATTTTTTTTATTGAAAAAGGATTAGACGTTTGTCTTCTATCTCAGCTGATGGAAAGTGACGATGAAGACGAAGGTGTTACACGTCTATCCACGAGATACCTATTCACTCGACGCTTGAAAGAACTAGGACTATAGTTTTCTGGAAAAACAGACGCAGGCAGTTCATTCCACACCTAGGCGACCCGCACCAAAAAGGAACTATCGAAGCGTTTGGTTCGATTTCTTCGGACATCGACCATAAAGGGATGGAAAGCCTGTCTGCGTCTAGTAGTCCTATGTAAGAAGGGTGTGGGTTCAACCTGATAAAAAACAGCATTCACACACTCTCCAAAATGTAATCTGTAGAAAACTGCCAAACTGGCAACTTTCCGACGATGGTCGAGGCTTTGCAGTTTTTTGGTGTTGAGGTCATAGTTGTTATTAATTTTTCGGGCTCTTCGGTCAACTGCGTCCATCGCTTCAAGTTGGTACTTTGCAGAACCATCCCAAAGGTGGCTACAGCACTCCATACAAGACCGAACTTGAGCAGTGTACAAATTAAGTAGCTGTTAAGGGCTGAAGTACCGACTGACCTTCGAGATGATTCCCAACTTCTTTGAAGCAGTTTGAGCCATGCATGGATACAATTTGTTGCCCGAAGTTTAGTTGGGACGATATAGTTACACCCAGAAGACCTAGGTGGTCGGTTGAGGGTACAGAAACATTTTTGAAAGTGGGCCTTAGGTCGAAACTGCTCTTTTTCGCGGAGAATAAACACGCCTGTGTTTTTGACGGGTTAAATTTGACCAAGTTGGACTCGCCCCAATCGGACACTTTCTTTAAGGCCAAATCCACCCGCTCAATCATGGAGTCTCTCAAAGCCCGGATTTCTTGAGGACTCGCTCGCGCATTGGACATGTATCTCTCTACAACGGTGCCCTCATCAGCGTAACCAATAATGCCTGGGGTTAGCAGGTCATGTGCAGCAAGAATAACGTGGCAAAGAGAACAGATCCCTGAGGTACCCCGGCATTAATTGCCATTAGGGCAGAAGAGCAGCCGTCTAAGACTACTCGAATTGACCGTTCCCTCAGACAATCAGATATCCAGTCGCAGAGCCCTTTAGGTATTCCGTATGCTGGAAGCTTACTCAAGAAACCATCATGCCCGACCCTATCAAGAGCTTTGGAAATGTCTAAGGATACAGCTATAGCTTCACCGTGACCTTCCAAGGCTTCGCTCCATAAGTGAGTGGCATACACAAGAAGATCTCCAGTCGAGCGTTCACTTCGAAAACTATATTGGTTATCACTAAGGAGCTCGTTGAACTCAAGGTATGCCAGGAGACGATTGTTCAATACACGCTCCATAACTTTGCAAAGTATGGAGGTGATTGCTATAGGTCGGTAGTTGATAGGATCTGCACGGCTTCCCTTCTTTGGTACTGGTTGCACGTTAGCCAGCTTCCAGGATTTAGGGACCTTTCCGGATTCCAAAGAGAGTCGATACAGGCGCGTTAGTATGGGAGACAACTCGGCTGCGCAGTGTTTTAACACAACCGCAAGTATGCCATCGGGGCCGCTGGCCTTATTCACGTCTAAATTCTGCAAGCATTTAAGAACCTCCTTTTGGCGAATATGAACGGTACCCATTTTGGGTCCGAACTGAGGTAACTGGGGTGGGACTTTACCTTGACTATTTAGACGTGAATAGTCTGCAAAAAGATTAACAAAAAGGTCTGCTTTCTCTTTTGTGGTGTGGGCCAGTGAACCGTCAGGCTTCCTCAGAGGTGGCAGCGATGGGCGACAGAGACTTGGCCAGAGACCAGAAAGCTTTGCTTCCTGAAAGATATGACGCTATCTTGTCTCCAATGTGGTCAAAGCGAGCTTTCCTGATTACTTTTTTGCAAGACTTGGCGGCAGCATTGTATCTTTTCTTCAGTTCATGCGAATCCACGGCTTTGCTTCTGCGAGCGTCAGCCCAGGCTTTGTATGCTTCCTGCTTAAGATTTTTAGCTGTGAGGCAAGCAGCATTAAACCCTGGGTGACCTTTGGTTTCAAGGGATAGGTCAGCGTAAGGAATGAAATACTCTACTTGGCCTATCACATTTGATACAGCATCAGCGCAGCACGATGGATCGGTTGATGTAAAACAAGTCTGCCACCAAGGATAAGACGCGAAAAAATGCAGCATATCATCCCAATCTGCGGACTTGTATCGCCATACTCGCCTAGCGCCTTTTGGGCGGGTGTCAAGTGGCGAGTACTGCGACACAGATTTCACCACGCAGTGGTCGGATGTCCCTAAAGGTGCAATTACGGACACCGAGCACCTGTCACGATCAGTTGTCAGCAGAAGGTCTAAGCAATATGCAGTGTGGCCAGCAAAGTCGGGGATGCGCGTGGGCTCGTGCACAAGCTGTGAGAGGAAAACTTAAAAGCCTCTTTAAATAAAACACTTTTTACCGGATATTATCGCGTATATTTTAGTTAATTTTAAAATTATTTCGACGTTTCGGCATCTTTGCAGTCTTTAGTTTATCGTGACCACGGCAACTGCAAAGATGCCGAAACGTCGAAATAATTTTAAAATTAACTAAAATATACGCGATAATATCCGGTAAAAAGTGTTTTATTTAAAGTATGTATCGCGAAAATTTAAGAAAATATATTAAAAGCCTCTCTTCCAGCGTGGTCAGTGTCCTGATACGGGTATAGCCATTGCCCGTGATGAGCGTTAAAATCCCGCAGGAACACCGACTGCGCTGAGGGAAAACATTGTCGAACCTTATCTGCTGCATCGCTGAGATATTCCAGGAGCCTTGTTGTCTCCCGATCTCCACTATGTGACCGGTATATACTGGCGTAGACCAATTGGTCAAGGCCGGTATCAATGTGAACCCACATGACGGAAAAGTCCAGATCTTCCAAGAAACGGAGACGCTGACAACAGATCTCGTCACTGGCATACATGCACACCCCGGCGTTTGGGCGGAAATTGGACTCCAGGATGTACCCTGGGTAACAAAGGTATGCCGAGTCTGATGGATTACAGGTCTGCGTCTCCGTTAGGAAGAGTAGGTGAGGCCTATTATGAGGCATATTATGATATAAAAGATTTTTTTGATGACATGACCCATAATTAGTATTAAATTTTTATTCTCTTTTCATTCCAAATAATGACATTGTATTTCATATGAAATTCATAAGTTGACTGTTATGTAATTAATTTGCTTATTTATTTGACATTAATGATCTAATTTTTTGACATAATTTATATATTATTTGTTATTATTGTTATTGTCTTTTATTCATAATTTTTATATTGTTATTCTTATTCATTAATGAAATTGTAATACATTTAATTTTTTATAAACTATTATAATTCATATGCCATTAAGGCGAATCATGGCTGTACAAATAATAACGTCTCACCACCTGTAAAATCTTCCTGTGATTATGAATAAATGATTTGATTTTGAATTTGAGTAAAGAATAAGTAAAAGGTTGTAATAAATTACAGCTTTTACTTCAAGGGAACTCTAGTTTGGTTGCCGTAATGGCAAAAGTTTTAGTTGAGACCTCATTAACATTGACGTAAAAACAAATGGTGGGTCAAATAACAAGGAAATTATATACTTTTACAGTAATTATGCTTGGTTTTAACATAAACTTAATTTCAAAACTTATGATAGAAAAGTATACTTTCTAATAGATTTTGGGCTGAGTTTCATTTCAGAGAATTACTAACTGATAACTGATTAAAATTATCTGAGCATTGAAAAACGGCCCTTAAAACTAAGAATAAAATGGTCCACAGAAGGATTAACTGCACTACGCTGCTACGCTATGCTACTAATGGCCCGTTAACTGTGCGCTCTTTTAAGCTAAATTTTGCATTCGATATTTTAAGAATTTATTTCCATCTCCTAATGTATTACAGAACGCTCACGGTTATTGTAAGAAATTTTTTACACAGCATTCAATTTTTTTGTTTTTCAAATTTTATTTAGGGACTTTGAGTTTTGTTACAACTATGACAGGCCCATATTGTCCACTCGTACAAAACAACAACTTATATTAATTTGATACCTTTAAGTTATTATACATATACTTATAACCTAACCTAACCTAACATCAAAAATTATAAATCTTTATCACAACTTTGTTTAAATTTAAACCTTAAATTCAAATTCAAATATTTATTTCTCAACATTGACAATTACTTGTTCTTATTGACGTCAAATAAAACATGATTCTACCACCAGTTCGAAAAAAAACCTTCGTGAAGAAGAACTGGCAAGAAACTTCACGGGTATATTTTTTTTTTCAAAATAAATTTACAGAGTCTCTTTATGTCTATACAAAATTATTCTTTTCTGCATCTGTTAGCTCGGCAAGTCTCCCTCCCCCCAAGTATCCAAACGACGAACACCCTCAAACGGCACCCGTTCACGAGTTAACGCGGGATCCAGCCATCACCCTCCTCAACCATATTAGAGGGAAGTGAGCAACCCGTCACCCGACGCTACCATAAGAAGATAATTATTTAATTCAAAGTTACCCAACATATAACACGTAACAATGGTTGATATATATTATCAGAATGTCTAAACTCGGACTATCACGTCGGTGTTTTTGAGGGCTGTATTGTTGAATGAACCTCCTCGGTAACCTTGGTAGGGGCCGACAATTGCGTGATGGTACTGACCTTAATGGTGAATTCATAGATTTGGGGCGTTGTCGAGACATGGATGTTTTCTATATATGAGGGTTCCAATCCTGTTTGCTCTAGGTGATTGTAAACCAAAGCTTGTGATGGGTATTTTGGGCCGCCACAGTTACAATCTTTATCTTCTTCTAGTTGAAATTCAGCAATACCTTAAGTCAACTGATTATTCACAAAATACTAAGCTATTTTTCATTTGATTCTGCTTCAAGGTTTAAAGAATTATTAAATAACTTAGCAGTTTCAAATCTTTTTGATTATCATGAAACAATCATATATTTCCTCTTAATGAAATCATCTACACTTAGATGCACCTGTAGATGTATAAGTGGGTAGGTAGGTATACCTATTTACCTAAGCAATTCTGAAAGTAGTTAGGCAAGGAGCGCAACGCAATAATGAGTCTTTGATGATATAAAGTTGGCTGTAGTATGTAGATATCTACAAGTAAATAAATGATGTACCTATTTCCTCGATTGTTATTGTTGTATTGGCTTGACACGGTTCCAAAATGCATGAATAGAATTCACGCAGTTTGTTCAAATTGTACTATGTATAAATTATATTTATAACTTATTTACTTAATAAAATGTGGTGTCGATTTTAATAAATTCTGTTACCCCACCTTGCTAGAAAATCTACATTATACATATTAGCCTATTTTAGGATAAGTATTTATGCAAAGTTATCCAGGTTCGAGTCCTGGTTTGGGTCCTCATTTGTTTGACAGCGTAGTAGCCTTGCCTCATACGCTGGAGCTCCCAGGTTCGAGTCCTGGTGTGGGTCCTCATTTGTTTGACAGCGTAGTAGCCTTGCCTCATACGCTGGAGCTCCCAGGTTCGAGTCCTGGTGAGGGTCCTCATTTGTTTGACAGCGTAGTAGCCTTGCCTCATACGCTGGAGCTCCCAGGTTCGAGTCCTGGTGTGGGTCCTCATTTGTTTGACAGCGTAGTAGCCTTGCCTCATACGCTGGAGCTCCCAGGTTCGAGTCCTGGTGTGGGTCCTCATTTGTTTGACAGCGTAGTAGCCTTGCCTCATACGCTGGAGCTCCCAGGTTCGAGTCCTGGTGTGGGTCCTCATTTGTTTGACAGCGTAGTAGCCTTGCCTCATACGCTGGAGCTCCCAGGTTCGAGTCCTGGTGTGGGTCCTCATTTGTTTGACAGCGTAGTAGCCTTGCCTCATACGCTGGAGCTCCCAGGTTCGAGTCCTGGTGTGGGTCCTCATTTGTTTGACAGCGTAGTAGCCTTGCCTCATACGCTGGAGCTCCCAGGTTCGAGTCCTGGTGTGGGTCCTCATTTGTTTGACAGAAACGTGGTTATTAGACAGCATTGATGATAATGTCATATCAGATAATACGTAGTTTGGCGTCGCGACAGAGACTACGCGCGCACCGGCCAGAGTGAGTGGTACTCATCCGCTGAGTACTTGTGGGTATTTATTTATTTATAAAATTTGCAGACTAAGTGTTTACAGAGGTCTTATTGTAACAGCATAGAACTTACAACTTAATCACCCATGCATTGGGTATTGCAAATGTTTGAGGGCATTACAAATACTATAGAATGAAATATTCAATTAGTTTCTTAACATAAAGATGACATTTTTATTGCATACATTTAATTTAATTGCAGATGTGATGTTAATGTTCGACCTACTTAATTTCAATATTATTTATTACGCTTTCGCACACATCCGTGACCCCACAAGCCCACAAGCGGCTCCATCGCGAAAGCCCGAAGGCCCTCCACGATGGGCGCACCAGATGGTAAGGTGCGCCTCCCTCCTCGGCCTCCACCAGTACTGTAGCAGACTCACCCCGAGTTTGTTACTAGGAGGCCATGGATACCAGATAACTGGTACCCGGCAGATCAGGTCTGTGGTTCTGCCACCGACCACACCTCAGCCGCAGAGGATAGAGCAAGCGGCGCACCGCAGTACCGACATGCCTCTTCCTCTGCGACCCCACCAGTGCCGTTTCGACGGAACAGCCCCGCCAGCTCGCAGGGGGTAGGAAGAGTGGCGCACCGTAATACCAACACGCCTCTCCCCCTGCGATCCCTCCACGGCCACAGAAGATAGGGAGAACGGCGCACCGTAATACCGACACTCCTCTTCTTCTGCGGTCCAACCTCCAAGCCCTTGTTCAGCCCGCTGGGAGCGCCCTCCTCGGGCCAGCCGGCGGCCCAAACAGGCCGGCCCTGGTTGCCTCTTAGTTCTCCGTGGGTGATAAGTCCACGGTTACTAAGCCCCCCCGCCACGACAAGGCGGGCAACCATCGGGGGGACTATATTTAGATCTACCATATCACTGCATAATTCCTTTTATTACATTTATAAATTTGTTAACTTTTATTTAATATACATACTCGACTATATTTTAATAGGTTTACTTAAATATTCATTTACTGAGTAGAAACAATTTTCAATAAGGAATTTTTATAAAATTTGTGCTAAATAAATAATTTAATTTTAAAAATTTTTAAAAATACGATACCGTAATTTTAAAAAAAAATAAGGCATCGGTAAATTTTCGTAATAATCGTACATTTTATAATATTAATATTGGAATAGTTTACATATGTGACCAACATCTAGGGCTAATGCTTAAATAGAGGCTAAACTCACAAAACTTACAACTGATTAATTTTTACGAAGATTTCAATTTACCAAATATTAATTGGATCAAATCTTTTGACTCAACGTTTCTCGTGCCGACCAACACTCAAGGTGACGTCCAAACTAGTTTTATTGACAATTAAAATTTTTGTAATATTTTTTTTTTAAACATTATTAACTGTATTTTAGACCTGGTACTATCGAATGGTGACATAACTATTACCGAGTGCAATCGCCCGCTGGTCCCGCCTGACCCGCACCACAAGGAAATTGTTGTGCATACTTGTCAAGCTGAGTTGCCCAAACTGCCCCCCAACCCCCGTACTATTTATCTTAACAATCAAGCTGAATACACCGCGATTAATAATAAACTAGACAAAATTGAATGGAATCGTACTTTTGAATCGATGGCAATTGAGGATTCAATCTCATTTTTCTATGACCATTTATATAGTCCTCGCGACAATGACTTACCCCGAAAAACTTTCAATAACAAGAAATACCCGCCCTGGTACAAAAGCCCCTTAATTAAAATTGTAAAAGAAAAAAATAAATTTCATAAGAAATACCTAAAATACAAAAATCTACCTACCATACTACCATAGTTTCACTATTTTGGGCAGTCGTGCTAAATTACTAGAATCTGATATGTACGCTGATTATATACACGGTGTTGAAAACAAGATTAATACTAATCCGAGAGAGTTTTGGGATTATGTTAAGTGCAAGAAAAATTCAAACCCGCTTCCTTCCGTAATGAAGTATGAAGGCAAGTCTTCTAGCTCGGGAGGGACCTTCCAACAACAAACACCAGCGCCTACATCGCCACCTGGCGACTCACAAACTTACGATTGCTCGACTACCTCTGACATACGCGATGTGGAAATTACACCTAGCCAAGTTTTTAAATAATTAAGTTCTCTTGACATAAATAAATCTGCTGGACCTGACCATACACCACCTTATTTTATAGTTCGTTGTGCCAAGAGTATTACAGTTCCCTTATCTCTAATATATAGGCAGTCTCTCGAGATGGGTTATGTACCTAATCTCTGGAAAACTTTGTTTATTACGCCTGTTCACAAAAAAGGCGCTAAAAATGACATTAGCAATGACCGATCAATATTGAAATTATGCATATTTTCCAATATATTAGAAAAAATTATCTATTCTTAAGTGTATTCATAAGTTCACTAAAACAATCCTTCAAAGTCATCACCATGGTTTCCTAGGAGGCAGATCCACGGAATCAAATCTATTAAAGGGTCTTTCCAATAAGGCGGGTCGATATGGACAATTTGTGGCGGCCATGTTGTTTTGACGGGAACTGTCAAATCTGTTATTTTTTATTCAAATGCCAAATCACCATGGCTAGTTACACAACTGAGCAGCACGTCCAAATGGTAAAACTTTATTATCAAATTGATTGTTCATTGGTAAAAACATTGCGCGCATTACGCCGAATTTACGGCTGACGCGGTGGCCCTTCAAAGTCGACTCTTCAACGTTTGCTGGCCAAATTTGCGACGACCGGTTCGGTAAACGAACAAACTACACCCTTACGTCAAAGGAACGTCAGATCGGCTGAGAGTAATGCCGCTGTCCGTGAAAGTGTGCAGGCGCATCCGAGGCAGTCAATTTTTCACCGTGCACAAGAACTCGGCCTTTCGCAGACTTCAACTTCGAGAATTTTGCGTCGGGACTAAGGCCTGCACCCATATAAGATCCAACTGACCTAGAAACTCAAAGCTAATGACCATAGAGAACGCCGTTTGTTCGCTGACTGGGCTTCGGAACGTTTGGCAGAGGACCCCAATTTTGGTCGAAAAATCATCTTTAGTGACGTGGCGCATTTTTGGATGAATGGCTACGTCAACAAACAAAATTGCCGTATATGGGATGACCACAACCCACATGAAGTTCATCCGGAGGCAATGCATGCACAAAGGCGGCGTCTTAGGTCCGTACTTCTTTCAAAACGAGCGTTACAGATCCATGGTAAACAATTTTTTGGCCCAAATTGACCGATATGGACGTGGATGACATGTGGTTCCAGCAAGACGGCGCTACGTGCCATACAGCAAACGACACAATGGACATTCTGCATGAACGATTTGAGCGTAGGGTTATCTCTCGCAGAGGTGACGTGAATTGGCCACCAAGATCGTGCGATTTGACCCTACTAGACTTTTTCTTGTGGGGGTTTCTGAAGTCACCAATAAATCGCAATCGACTGATGCACTAAGATTCAGCAGGATTTATGCAGTAGAGTCATTGAAAATTGGACCTCTGGGATCCGTGCCACACACAGCTTGTTTTATTCCGTTTTGACATCAACCCGTCCTTATTGAAAGACCCTGTAGTTTGTACAGCGTACCTGACGGAACAGATGTCACAGCCGTCACGGGTTGACATTGTATATATACAGATTACTCAAAATGTTTTGATCGTATAGACCACGTCATCCTGTTAGGCAAGCTGTTGCAAATAGGTATTAGGGGCAATCTGTACCGTTGGTTTGCCTCTTACATTAATAACCGAAGTCAAATAGTGGCGTTAAACGGTAACACGTCGTCGCAAACAAAAGTGATACCCGCTGGGGTACCACAGGGATTGTTATGAGCCCCGCTGCTATTTACTATCTTTATTAATTACATTCATAATTATTTCACTAATTCCAAAATTCTAATATATGCTGATGATATGAAAATCTTATGTAAAATTAATTGCTTAAATGACACAACTAAACTACAACATAGATTTAAATAACTTTTATAACGAATAATAATAATAACCTTTATTGCTTGAACAGACACATCCATCACTTATAATGTCAATCTATAAAACAACGTTACAATTACACAATCATGGTAGGTGTGGTGTACTAGTGCAAAAGGCCTCAGTTCAGCGTCGGTATTCGCTCAGGGAGCAAACCGCTGATTATCAGCTGCAGCCTGCGGGGACCGCGGCGGCGGTGGCCCCTCAGTGTTGATACATATATAAAGGAGCAAATAAGAATCATAGCGCTGAATAAATCTAATGGTATAAAAAAATCTTTAACATATAAATTAAAGTGAATTTAAAAAAGAAGATATATAACAATAAAAGAAAATATAGAAATACAATAGTATGAAATTGGGATGCTGATAATAATAAAAAATAATAAAAATGTCACTGAGTATATTTATTGTCTTGTGATGTCATTATTATAATCCGCACGCTGAATGATGATCCCTATGACAGTTCGTTAGCGCTTAACATTGTACTGACGTCCTATCACATCAAATCCTTTAGAGGTCCATTAAAAAGACGAAAAAATCATAATTGTGTACAATTGTAAATTATAAAAATGAATATTAAGAAATTATTACGTAATGTTCGGAAATAATAGAAAAAAACTCAATGCAAATGTACATGGTACGTGCTGCAAAAGTTACGTCGTCAAGCTGTTATCGACTAAGAAGGGACACATCGATAAACAAAATATCGATAATTTGTTGGAAATATAAAACAAATGCTTTGAGTTTGTATTTTAGGTCGGTAGTTCACCTCGTAGGTAGTAACTATAAATATAATTGCGTATAGCATCTAAATCAAATTCATCAGGTTCTGTTATATGACATAACCTTTTCTTTTTTGGTGTTAATAGTTTATTGTCCTCCATGGACGACTCCCCAAATTTTTCCTTTGTTATTCGAGAAACAGTAGCCTTTCCGATTCCTAGAGCATCGGCTACACGATCGCGAACATTGTCAAGCGGTAACAAGGGTCCGCCATTTTGTTGTTCACGAGCAAAATAGTCTCGCAAACGAACTACAAACTCGCGAACTTCACTGTTGAGAACAGTTTTCCGCTGTCTTTTCGGCATTTTGCAAAACCGAAAATCAACAAACAGGTAACAGAAAATCAACAAATAACACAAAACAGCGAAAACAGAAACAAAACTCAGCTAACAAAGAAAGACGTGGCGCATACAAGGCGTTAGAGCACTCGTATGACGCGATGTGATGCGGTGTGACAAGAAGACAAAACAGACTGACAAGACATGACATGACTGAATTAAAAAAATACGGTAGGTCTATGGCCTCCTTTTAAATACTTTTCCATGTAATCCATAATTGCCAGCTAATTATGAATTCTTTAAAATTCAATTCAAAAAGAATTTTGAATTCTTTAAATTATGCAATTTGAATAAAAATTAAAGTATAGTAAAATAAAATATAATAAGGCTGTTACTTTTTTATCTAGTGTTTTATGTCCATCAATGCGCGTAGTCTTTTTTTCAAAATAAATAAATATTGCTTATTATGTTGAATGACCTGGCTGAATGACATGACATTTGCCTGAAAAAACAGTATTTTATCGAAATTGTTTCGCATAACTAATACAACTGTCAGTTGAAACGTCATAGGGATCATCATTCGGCGTGCGGAGTTATAATAACCATTATTGATTATTAAGTCCATCTAGATCACAAACCCATTTCTCTCAACCTTTGTATTTCTAAAAGCAGTGTCTTTTATTTATTTTTGAAATTAGTTCTACATTTTAAGTTTCTTATAGGTGTTGGGATGTTGTTCCATCCAACACTTTGATGCACTGTAGCGAAGACTACCAGTATACGCTACAGTAGGGTTGTGTTGCGTACTCAAAGGAGGTCGTAAAGATCTAGGTCTGTGATCACTTAATGTGTTAATGTGGGGGAACTTTAATTTAATAATTTACAAAATTAATACTCTGGATTTTTAAAATGAATAATGTCAAACATTAACGAGGCAAGATGCAACTGTCTCCGCGACTCCATATTCAGTATGGACGCGTTGTTAAGAAATGGGGTAATGTGACCTCTGTATGGGACGTCATATACAAATCTGCAACACGCTTTCTGTACTCTCTGAATAATTCTACTAGTTTTGTACAATAACCTCGGTCCATACAGGAAGTCAGCGTAATTGACCTTGGACAAAACCAGCTATTCACACACTGTGGTTCTTGCTTCTACAGTGAGCAGATGTCGGATTTTGTATAGAACCTTTAAGAGCCTTTATACAAATCAACGCTCTCCCGAATGAGGTAAACTGCAACACGCACACGTATGCGTTACACGCACACTTCTGCAGTGCTACAGTCGCTGGCCGTCAAGTAGCGCGTCCGCATAGGTTTTGATACTTTTTCAAATATGTTTGACTTATTTTACGTTATTATATTTTACTTTTGATTTATAGAAATATAAAATAAAGTAATTTATTACTTGAGTTATGTTTTGCAAAGTAAGATTTTTAAATACCTGGTTAGGATAATATGGCACGCAATAAAATTGGGGTACAATAAAAGCTTAACGAAGAGATTGGTGTTATTAATATATATAGACGTTTGTTAGGGTTTGATTTAGGATAAGACTATTTATTATTATACAATACAGTGACAAACTTTAATTTGGGACCCACCAAAGGTGCATTATCGTATAGCAAATTGAAAATGACTAGAGCTATTAAATTGACTGATTACTTTGACATGTTTTTTACACTAACAAAAAATAGGGTTAAATACCCTGCACTGGGTTGATAAGGAGCTGATGATGATGACTTTTATACTATACTAAATACCTGATGGGTACTTAAAAGTTTAAGTATGGAACCCACTTTATGATATTTACATTTCGCAAGCAGATTCAAGAACGGTTCCTAAGACATCTCCAAAATAGAATTAAAACATATGAACCAGATTACACTAAGCGTTTCCAAAAGTTTCATATGAATCTGCTCGCGAAATGTAAATATCATAAATTGGGTTCCATACTTGAGACTCGGAATGACAACGCACAAAAGTGCAATATAATATTTTAATCGTTTTTATGGACGTGAATTCTTTCGATAGACGCAGAATAAAATCGAGCGCTTTAGAAGCTTTATTTACAACGAAGAGTAGTTTGCTATCAAAGCTAAAGTGATTCCCTGATCACGTATAGAGGAAACTCTAGTAATCGATTGGTCTTTGAATGTATAAGTGAAATGTAGAGGGCTTTTTTTTCGAGTGAACGTACAGATGAAGCATTTGGAAACATTTAAATCTAATTTATTATTACTACAGTAACGCTCAAAGCTCCTTAAGTCATTTTGGAGAAGCTATGCGTCAGCTAAAGATTTTATAGGACTTAAGATTTTTATGTCATCGGCATATAAAATTATTTTAGAATAGCGAAAACACGATAATATATCATTTATAAAAATGTTGAAGAGTAGCGGTCCTAATAATGATCCCTGCGGAACCCCTGATGGAATTATTGATGGCATGGAAGTAAAGTAAAATATATTTTTCTCCAGTTATGACTGGTCATTTTTAACTAAATTTAATATACAAACAGCCGTAGAAAAATTCTATGATATTTTGAATCTTGCTATTACTCAATTTGTTCCAGTAAAGCCCGTAACTTTTAAATATTCATACCCTGCGTGGTATACTAAACCGTTAACAGAATTAATAAAAGAAAAAACAAAATATCATAGACGTTGGAAAAAATATAAAAATCAATTAGATTATGATTCTTTTTCAACATTACGGTCACGGATAAAAAAAAATTAGAACCTGAATGTTTTTCTGCCTACATAAAATTTTTGGAAGAGAAAATTAAAAGCTCTCCAAAGCTTTTATGGCAGTATATTAAATCAAAAAGAGAAAACAAGTCTAACTATCCTAATGAAATGAACTATAATAATGTTATTTATTCAAATGAGCGCGATATATGCAATGCCTTTAACACATTTTTTAGCACAAATTTTAGTCCTCCTGCACAGAATTACTCTAAATTCGTAGAGGATCCATCGATGCACTGTGACGTCATTACTAACATTAGCGTAAACTCCGATTATATATTCAAGATGTTAAAGAATCTCGATCGCTCTAAAGGCGCGGGCTGTGATGAACTACCACCACACTTTTTCGTTAGTTGCGCGCAATCATTGGCTATTCCTGTGACTGTAATCTTCAACCGCTGTTTTCGTGAAGGCTATTACCCTATCATGTGGAAAAAAGTATACATTGTGCCAGTACATAAAAAAGGTTCTAAGGCAGCGATTGAAAATTATAGACCTATCTCTAAGCTTAACATCTTAGGAAAAGTCATGGAAATGGTGGTTCATCAGCATATTTACCAAGTCATAGTTCGGAACATACCTTCTCAGCAGCATGGTTTTGTGCGTGGACGCTCGACTTGTACAAACCTTTCTTTGTTTGTTGACGAAGTTCTTCGTGGAATGGATGACCGTGGTCAGATTTATTGTATATATACAGATTTTGAGAAGGCGTTTGATCGTGTCGACCACATTATCCTTCTACGAAAGCTTCAAGAACTCGGAATCCGTGGGGATCTACTTCGTTGGACGGCTTCTTACCTGAGGAACCGGTCACAGGCTGTTGTTCTAGCGGGTCATCGTTCTGAATTCTTGAGTGTCCCATCTGGGGTACCTCAAGGGTCAATTCTTGGACCCCTCTTATATGTAGCTTACTTATATGATATCAGCAAGTGCTTCGGTTTTGCAAAATATTCAATGTATGCTGACGATACAAAAATTTATGCTCACATAAAATCTATCGAAGACACTGCGAAACTCCAAGCTGATCTCGATAATCTTTGTCAGTATTACAAGGATAATCGTATCAGTGTAAATGTTGCAAAATGCCTACAAATATCTTTTACGCGCAGGAAAGCAAAGATTGTACGTCAGTATGTTCTGGAGGGCAAAGGACTAATTACTACAGACATTGTGAGGGACCTTGGGGTGCTCCTTGATTCAAAAATGACAATGTCAGAACATATATTAACCACAGTCTCAAAGGCCTACAAAGGTCTCGGATTTGTTCTTCGCGTAAGTAAGCCGTTTTCTGACCCCGAGTGCATAAAAATGTTGTATAGCGCCTATGTTCGGAGCGTGCTCGAATATTGTTGCGTTGTTTGGGATCCATACTATGTGACCTATATCGATAGCATAGAACGAATTCAAGCAAAATTCCTCAAAGCTCTGAATTATCGTATGCATGCGGAAAGGCCAAGTAGTTATAACGCGTTATGTAGTTCTTATAATTTACTTCCATTAAAAGAAAGACGATCCTTGCTGCAGATGTTGTTTTTACATGATGTCTGTAGCAATAGTATAAATAGCCCTGAGTTGATTTCCTTATGCATTGGTCTCAGAACACCTACTAGACGCACTAGGCATTGTTCCCTATTCCACGTCCCATTTAGTCGCTCGAACTATGGAAAGCATTCAGTCATCAACCGAATACTTAGTTGTTATAATAAACAATTCCAATCCTTAGATATTTTTCATACTACAAACCAGTCTTTTAAAAATCTGATTACAAGTGATATAAAGTTGCAACTTAGCAGTGGAAATTAGGTTTATATTTTAATATTTTAATATCTGAATACCACACTATTATATAATTGTTAACATGTTACATAATTTTCTAGTCACATTCACTCAACAGACACACACACACACACACTCACACTACACACATACATAAACGCACACACACACACATAAGCACGCTTACTTCAGTGGTTGAGTACCACACCGCGCGTATTATTATTAATAATAATTGGTTGTATTTTGTATTACATTCTAATATTATGTTTGTAATTCTTCGTTCTATTATTATTATTTTTTTTTTTTTTGTATATTTTTGTTCTGATTTGAGTTTAATTCTTAATTAATTAGTATTTCTTTTATTAAATTCTTTTGTACCTTTGTTTGTTAAGTACATCTACTCTCAAAAGTTTTGTCTTAAAATTGTGAACCTGTTATTGGCAATATTTAAATAACCTGATTATTTCCATTGTATTAGTAATAAGTGCTGTTGGCTCTGTGAAAAAAAAAAAAAAAAAAAGCCATTAAGTGCCACAATTTGGGTTCTATTGTCAACGTATGATGTAAACCATCTACACAGGTTGCCTCTAATACCTATTGACAGCAGTTTACGTAGAAGCAATACGTGATCTATCCTATTAAAGCATTTACTGTAGTCAGTGTAAATGGTGTCGACTTGCGAGGGGCCTGACATATGCTCAGACAGGTAATTACTACACAAGATGAGATTAGATGTTGTGGATCTTCCCTTCAAAAAACCATGTTACTGATTACCCAATGTATGTTTTAGTGAAGCGTACAGTTGCTTGTAAACCACTCCTTCTAAGATTTTTGCAAACAAACACAATTTAGAGGTTGTTTTATAGTTTTCTACTCGGAGTGATAAATGCTGTTTTTCACAACGTAGGAACAATGCCTTCAGATAATGAGCGTTTCAACAGTACAGTAACGGGTATCACGAGACTACTTGCACATCTAACAATAACAATAAAAGTTATCAGGCCCTGCAAATTTTTCTACATCTAAAGATTCAAGTTGTTATTGAAGTCTAGTATATCGGTCACCGATAAACTGTTTATTATAGTGTCTGAAGGATACTCTGTTGGTGTGTTATGAAGAAACGTGGAGTGCAAATATCTGCTAAACATATCACAGATTATCTCACCGTTGTCTGACGATTGCTGACCAAACCGGAATAGATTTGGTTGGTATGGATATGAATTGTGTTGGTTCTTTGTTTTCACATAAGACCAAAAAGCCTTAGGGTTCTTTGAGATGTTTGTCTCAATGTTACATACATTAAACAATTCCGTTTCTAATCTCTTACCACGGTCTCTTAACAATATAATAGACTGAAAATCTGATTGATTACCATAACGTTTATATTTTGAGTGGTATTTTGATTGATCTTTTAAGATTTTTATTAGGGGTTTCCTATACCATGCTGGATATTTCTTTGAGGAGCTCACAACTTTTCTCGGTACAAAAGTTTGTCGAAGACTATTTAAAATATCATAAAAGCAGGAAACAGCTTCATTAAGAGGACGATTATATAGTTCATATTGACAGTTGATAGCACTTATTTCAGTATTAATAGATTTGTAATCGCCTGAATGGTATAAGAACTTGCTGTATGGATTGCTAGTCAAGGTGTGAAGCTGAACAAAGTCCGCAAATATACAAAGAGCTGGATGATACGTATCTTCAAATTCTAGCGGATCTTGACAGCGTACACATGTAATTGGGCTATTTGAAAATAATAAATCTAAAATTCTATTATTTTGGTTATTAATGAAAAAGTATTGTGATAAATTGCATAAATTAAAATTGTCAAAAAGATCAAATTGTGTTCCCAGTAAATAGGCATGTAAAAGTCACCAATAATTATAAATTTATCCCTAGGATACCTCAACATAATGTCAAAAATCGACAGCTGCTGCGATAAAGGACTACCTATGTTATGATCACAAATATACACAGTACATATATGCAGCTTGTACGAAACCCTTGTATATAAAGCTTGTATGATCGCGATCATGGTGCTTGCAACAGCAACGAAGTATCGGACGCGCGACATAAAAATCGTGTTAAGAATCCCGTAAATTCATTAAATTATAGTGAAAATAACCGCGATAGTTTAAAACAGTCCATACATGCCTCGCCTGATAGCCAAGTGCCCCTTACATATTGAAATATCTGCTTTCAATCGTTGTTGCGTTACAGCTAATTATTAGATGCCACAATTTTTCACCTTATGTAGGTGCAACTAGATAGTTGACAATTTATGCAGCTTCGACTACTTCGAGTGTTCTCATTTTTACTGTTTTCAACAAGCAATATCCCATTTTCGCTCGGGTGCCGTACAAATCAGGACTGGTATGATAATAACACCATTTTTGTAACCCTGACGGTCGGTGCGTGGTTACGGTTTCCCTCAAAGAGTGTGGATACATTAGGCAACTCAGAAACAATGGCTAGACATCAATTTATGTCCTTAAAAAAAAACTTTGTCTTTAAGAGTTGTAAGTATGTAGATGTCATGGAAGAGTATATACGGCTAGGCCACATTTCTAAAATACTAATACCTGTCCCTCTAACTCTTCAGAATCTTTATACTACCTTCCACATCATTGTGTTATGAAGGAGTCAAGTACCACTAATTAACTCGTGCAGTTTTTGACAACTCTGCAGCGCTACTTCGGGTAAAATCCAACAATGATATTCAAATGATAGGAGCTTATTTTCCAATCAAAGTCGCTGTGTCGGCGGATACCCAACAATTTTATTGGCAACACCTCCTTGTCCCTGAACAACGTACTATGTACTCAACAGCAAGTCATTTGGAGAGACAGGCCTAACGAACCAATAAAAACTTATGTACTTAATACAGTTACTTATGGCGTGGTATCTGTGCCCTTCCTCGCAAGGTGCCTTATTCAATTAGCCGATGGTAGTCCAGATAGCAACATTCAATTCACGACAAAACATGACCTTTTACGTCGGTGATTACGTACCAGGCTCTACAACTGTCGAAAGTACGATTTTACAGCGCGGTCAAGACGTTACTACTCTCCAATCAGCTAAATACAATTGAAGATTATAAATAAAGCATAAAACGTTCAACCCAACGGCTCGCTGTTTAGTTGAATGTTTAATTAAACTATCCGCTTGCGACATATATATGTATCTCTAAAATAATAATTGTATGAGTTACTCGATAGAAAGACGTCCCTGCGCAGTGTCATAAACGTCGCTCCTGATATTTCGGGATAATATGTTGCCTGTTTCTTCTGGATAACGTATTTTATAAAATAAAATAAAAATAATGAGGGATTTTCCTCAATTGAAATAAGATTTTTTTTATTTCCTCGATAGATGGCACTAGGAGAATCTATTCCAAATACATATACTTACTATTTCCATTTCTTTATTTTCTCGATGACAGCTCCTGTGTAACCTTGTACGAGCGTTTTTTTGCATTATGTATGCATTATTTTATAAAAATATGACGTTTACACACGTACAAGGTTATACAATACCAGAGTCGGAGAAAATGATAGGGATGGAGCTAGAGAGCATTATATCAAATTAGAACTGTCATCGAGAAAATAAAGAAATGGAAATATTATAGAATAAGATAGGTAGGCTGAAAATAAGACCGAATTTCTACAATACCAAATTATGCGTATTCAGTGCTCAAACAATTAAATAAATGTCCAAATAATACTAAATAAATATTTACGACGGACCAGGCTATATGGCATGGCACTTGCCTTTCTTATACGATATATGATAACTAAAAAAAGGGCCAGCTTCTACTAACGCCATCTATCGTATGACTTATTTACTATTTCGCCGAGCTGTCAAAAAAGCCCTTTTTCCAGTCCGTAGACCTAGGCAGTACCACGTCTGTTTAACTGATTCTTCGGAACCCGGAGTTTGTGTGCTGCAGTACAACTGTAACAATGGTACTTTTAACGTTTGAAAATGCAGCTACGTTTGATTAACGGTGAGTGATTATTGCCTAAATTTACTTAATTAAGGCAATGGGTAAACTTTGAATCAAAGATTGGAACTCAAACATGTTTAGTTAGCTATTACAGCGGTTAAAGTGAAAGGACTGAAGAACGCGCCACTAACTATTTGCTTCGATGATTTGTTACAGCCTTAAATGTTTCCTCTGACACAGGCTAAACTATGCAGTGGTTGTGTGAAAGACGTTGCTAAATGGTAAATCCCCATGGAAAGTAAATTCAGTACAAGTGTGTATAAGTGCATATAATTTATTTCAGCGCCTTCCATCCATGCAAAGAGTATCAGATGGTCTGCTGTTTTATGTTTGTGTGTGTGTATCGGTGCGATTCGTATCTTCGATACTTTTCCCATACCAATTCCCATGTAATAGCTGAATAAATCGAAAGTCTACTTAGTATTTATGCATACATCTTCCTTTTCTACTATAAATTAAAATGAGTTTGTACACGCCAAGAAGTAACTATTCACCCTAAGCTTGGAAGCTCTAAAGGGTTATCTTTGAATGCGAAAACAGACGCAGGCAGATCTTTCTACTCTTTGGCGACATAAAACAACCATTTTGTTTGATTTTTGGCACACCAACCGGGTGAAACTTCTGTTTACGCCTGATTGATTGGTGGAAAGAGATCATTTACCTATCAGTAATGCGCCGTATGTAAACAGTTTAAGTGAATAAACTTTCAATTAAGTTTTAAAAAGTAGATAAACACAAAAAAAATTACACATTTAATGTTAGATAAAGAAAGAAGCCAGTGCATAACCGCTGCGACACCGATATTCTTTCCACGCTCTCTCGAATACAATGGCTCAGTAACATTGATCCATACTGTACAGGGCAATTCAAAGAAATTCTTTAGTCGATAATTCGATCGATTTACTTCATATGAAGCGTGTGGCATAAAGTTGTAACAGTAATTAATACGGCAATCCCAACACTTATCCACCAAGAACATTTTGGTAATCAAAAACAAAAATAAATGACGTAATCTTATTGGTTGATGTATTTTTCTTTTTTGGTATGCAAGCAACTTTTTGTCAACGATTTTAATCACTGAATTGAATTCCAGCATAAAGGTTGTGGGCACCACAACCCTGGGGGAGTTGGTGGCCGCATCCAGCCCAAGATCCTGCCCAGTGGAAGTCAAGCTGCATTCGGAGAATTCCCCTGGATAGTGGCTGTTTATTCGTGAGTAATTGTTATATCTAAGTTGCTAATTCGGCCAAGCCAATCAGAGGGCTGTCAAACGTGACATGATTTATTTGGGTGTTTTATTCCAGTATTTAACTATCTGTCAAAATTAACTAAGTATAGAGCAGCACTTGTTTTGCAGCGCAGTATAGGGTTGAAAGGGGAAGCTGCATTCCACCCGTTCGCCTAAATTCTACATCGTTTGATGAAGTATTAGTTAATGTGCTCCAATTGAAATATCTCAATATAATTGAATTTTATACGATGTCACATGACGTGCTTGAGCAATGTGCTGTGGTGCTCACACTCTCTTTCGGAATCATTAATTTAGTGTTTACATTGTTGAAACTTTATATTAATGAATCTGAGAGAGAAGCAGAAAGTTGCATGACGAGGCGCGTAAACAAGACGGAATATAATTTGTCCGTATTCGCGAAGTCAGTATTGGTTAGATCAGTCGACGGGCACAAGGTTTATTAGGTCTATTTCATTGTTTGAGCACTGGCATATTAAATAGGCATATGGTGGGCGTTCGGACCAGCTTTTCTTAGCGCCATCTTTCGAGGTAAGTGGAATAAACATTTGGCGTTTAGGGTAATTCTAACTGGTGAAGAACTTGCTCGTAAAACTTCCAGCCACATATCCAAGCCAGCATTCATCGGTACTGCCGTTCGGCAAAGTCGAATAAAATGCTGCCCTGTTGAATATCAGTAATTGTTTCGGGCTGGCTTTGTCGTTCAAGAAGTACTGTAGACCCGAATGCGACGGCCCAAACATGTGGGTTTGGCGGGGCCCTTACAGGCGCGAAGTGAAATTGTTACCACATAAGTAGATATTCATACAGTGGCCCTGCTTCATATTATATAACCGCGTGTAACTGTTACACTACCGCAAGCACGCGAGGCATGCGTGCGTGTTCTGCGGCCGCTCGTCGCGTACGCGGCAAAATCCGGTGTACACTGGTTCACGCATGTATCATTTATATATATTTGAGAGGAAAGGTCTCTTGAAAACGTTTATGGATAGGTATGCTTGAATACCTGAACCATACACAACTTGCATTCAGTCGACGTAAGAAAAAAGACAATTACTAATGTACCTACAATTCGCGAAGCAAGTATTTGCTGTAAATAAAAAATACCAGTTAGAATGGATACAAAAATTTGCAGCAAGAACTTTCCATCAGAATTTACGATCAAAGAACGTTTACCTCAAACATGTGTCGCCCTGCGTAAATACGCAACAGTTTGACAAGTTTTTAAAGAGCTGGGCCTCTGTATGGATATTTACTCATGACGTTATTACTATTAGAATTTCGTCTATGTTTTTAATTTATCTATTGCTTATCTAATGCTCATTATGCCCACGGCATCACGTTTTATTACAGATTTGACGTGAGCCAATCTGAAGACCACTATCTCGGTGTGGGGTCCCTGATCCATCCAAAAGTGGTGCTCACCGCGGCACACATCCTGTTCAACGCGGACTATTCGACTCTAGAAGTCAGAGTGGGAGAATGGAACGTCCAGATGAACTCCGAGCTGTACACGCATGAAACTGTGTCCTTGGCCACCGTTGTGATGCATCCGGAACTTCACAAAGGTTTGTTTTCCTTTTATGAATTTTTAATAAGAATAAAAATAGTAAATCTCTACACAAACCATCCGACTGTGAGGCCCCAAAGTAAGCGTAGCTTGTGTAATGGATAAACATACAGCGACCTGGGCCCCCACCCTCCCTATCAGGATCATAGAATAAACATATATATTATATATATAATGACCTGAATACAAGGGTGCACATTACAATACCAGAAATTATAATGCCTTTATTTGAAATGCCCGAGTTCAAAATACCTCAGACGGGGAACATCTCATTTCTAAATACTGAATCCTAAAATACCTTTCGTTAAAATAACTGAACTTGAAATATCAAAAGAATTTTCATTCAATAAATCATTGTCATATTAGTTTGTGTAGTTATTAAACTAGACATACACTCAGAAGTCACAAGAAAACCGCCGGATGGGCTAAACAAAGAAAAAGCTTATTTAAGCCAAAGAGTTCACATCCAGGGGTTAGGTGAGGTTTGTAGTTATTCCATGCACGAGCAAGGCGAGCGAAGCGAGCTTGGCGCGTCAGCACGCGGCGATACCAATTCTTAAACGAAAAATCCGTGAGTAATCAAACATTTTCATTTATGACTAGACAAAAAAGACAGTAGGTCAAAATAATTGATTTTTTCAATTGATTCTGTTTGTAATCAAAAAATTTAAAATGTAAACATTGATTTCATTAATGGCCGAAGCCTTTTAAATCGAGAATATAATTACAAATAGTAACTATATCTTTCAATAATCCTAAATATGTTTATTTAGGTATGTTCTGTAAAATATTGTTAGTATTTGTCAGTCTGAGTTGGTTTTCACCGTGGCACATTTTTTTTTTTTTTTGTAAATGGACAGTTTATTTATGGCCCTATTAGGCTTTCAAATTTCATCGGACTTAATTAATAGTAGGGATATTAATTATGTTTGTATTGTATTTTAATTATGCTTTTCGTATTGTATCTTTGGGCAATGAGCATTTTAATTTTCCTTAACTTGGGACTAGACGAGGAAAACATGTCCTAGGTCGCATAGTATATCTCTCGTAGAAAGGGGATTAGCAGAGCAAGATTTGGTACACACCAAGTGACATCTGCGCAATGCGCAATGTGGCAGTATTTCTCAGTGTAGACTGACTTGACACGTTCTGTAGTTCAAGTGTCTCCTCGCTAGGGGCGCTGGCGTCAGTGCCGCTCATGGTTTGATGGCGTGTTGTCGGAACTTGTTTGTTGAAGCTCGTCTCAATGTGTTCCTCAGTACACAAATACGTTGCATTATTTCATTTCACAGTTACACAAATTATTAAAATTAGCTTAATTAAATAGGAAGTGACGCCATCTAGTAAGTTATACCTAAACTTTTTCAATAGTCCATAAAAAGTTCGCGACTCACCCTTCTGCTACCCGTGCGTCGCCTTCACCTGACTCTCTAAAGAATGACATATATGGCACTTCCTCTTTGTATTTGCTCCATGGTGTTAAGGATACGTGTGAGGGATATGTGCGACCCCATGTAGCGAGTTAGGTAGAACCAAAGGACTCAAGTTTGGACAGTCCGCTGCGCATCCTGGCACAGCACTATTTCCTCACTCATCTCCAAGTCAGCTCGCATAGCACACCTTCTTAGCGCGGATTTAGTGGAACGCACCCTAAAAGGTGTCCTAGCCTGATGGATAGCCGGAACGTAAGTATTCCTACATAAAACTTGACTAATGGTGCCAACATTTCTAACAATAGAACATTTAAGTATTGCTCTATCTACAATTCCTTCTGAAAGATTAAAAACAAAACAAAAATATTATTTTGTAACATACAATGGTATATCCAATAAATATAACAAACATTTATTTATTGGATACCAAACCGAATATACTCGTATAACTTTACAACAAAAATAAAAGTACCGTTTATATGTACCTATTACATTTTAATAATCAAGCTCTTGTCTTATGTTCCAAGTCATCAAAAACACACATACCTACCTATTTATAAACATACAAAGAAAAAAGATGATGACAACGTATATATTTTACAGGATACTTATGATTAGCCATTTCCTTTTTTGTCAATTAAGAGTTTGCGTTACTCATAAATTCTCACAAATTTTACAGATAACCTCTTCAACGACGTAGCTATATTATTCCTCCATCACGCCGTGGAGCTCGGTCCACATATTGGCGTGGCCTGTCTCCCGAACCCCGAAGAATTCGCTACACCAAACACCGAGTGCTACGTAGCTGGATGGGGCCAGGACGACTTCGAATATGGAGTTTGCCAGTCCACATTGAAAAAGGTTAGATACTCACTAAGTCAGAACTGAACTCACTCACTGAGAATCAGCTCTAATTTATTTTTACAAAGTAACAACAGTGTTTTAGTTACGAGTAGCCTGTTCCATACTTCTGACAACGTGTAAGCTACATTCCATTAAGATGGGTTTGGTAGTTAAGGTCTAAAACCGGTACAAATTCACATTTAAAATATCAGCAGAGATCGAGCCATCCAAGCGTGTATTGAACTGTCTGTTAATTTTTTTCCTAAAACGTATAGCTATAGTATTTTGAAGGGTTGAGGTGAGGGGAGAGTGGGGCTTCTTAAATATGTTTTATTATAATCGTCCTCATCTGGAATAACAAACCTTTGTTCATCCGATTGAAGTATAGTTATTACGCTGTGCCAGTGACCTTTGGCATTCAGATAAACTGGAGGCAAATGAAAACAATTTTTGGATCACTATAATACTCCTGGATCTTTTTTCAACTAGTACGTGAAACAAAATAATACATCTAATATTTCCTTAAGTTTCCACGATTCATTATGTTAAATATAACAATTTAACCGGATTTATCGCGTTTCATTTTATTTATCTACATTTTAACTCGAGTTGTATTTGTAAAGATACCGAAACGTCATGGTCGTGGTCTCACGTCACGAGACCTCTGTACAGCGTTTGCAATATGCGATATTCTTTTTATTGATAATGCCCTAACCATATAGACCTTATGTTGTAAGGTAACTAAATTCTATCTTACACCTAGCATATCATTTCCTTTTCAAGATAAAGGAGCCAGTGGTCGAGGCCTCCACCTGCGAGGCCATGTTCCAGCGGACACGGCTTGGGAACATCTTCAAATTGCACCCCAGTTTCATGTGTGCTGGTGGCATCAAGGGCTCTAGCGCTTGTACTGGCGACGGGGGCTCTCCTCTGATGTGCCCTATTCAGGTTAGTAATTAATTTCAGATTGTGTGTGAAGCGAAGCATAAAATCCTTGGGCAAACTTTTAAATTGTGGAGTCTTGTCTAGGCTACAGTAGGAACTCATTCATTGGCATTCAAACGCCGGTTCGAGGTTCGAGTCCTGGTTCAGACAATCAATTGTGTTACAAACACAGATGTTTGTTCTCATGTCATAGTTTGTATATTTATATATATATATATATATATATATATATATATATATATATATATATATATATATATATATATGTTTGTAATGGGTAACTAGCTCGCTGGTCCCCCAGGTCGCTGTATAGTCACCCATAACACAAGCTCCGCTTACTTTGGGGCCATGCAGTTGGTGTGTTTGTCTGGGGATTTATTCTTATTAAAATGTAATACTTACATGTGACACTCATATGTATATAGTAATATCCTGAAGATAACGGAAGCTTTTATCACAAAACCTGTCAATTCCCAAGCATATTTGACCTAAGACTCTTACCTCACGTGTTTTAATAATGTTTCGTGAACATATTGTTGTATAATTCAATATCAATGTTTCTATGCAAACATTGCTTATTAAATTAAGTATATGTAGTTGGAAGAAACCTTACATGTCATTTACATTTATTTCAGAGCCAAGGTAACAGACTCGTGCAACGGGGGATCCTCTCATGGGGCATTGGTTGCGGTCAACAAGACGTGCCTGAGGCTTACGTGGACGTCGCCAAACTAAGGAGCTGGATTGACAGCGAAGTCTCACTTTTCGGATATGACACTAGTACTTATGATGTCAAGGCTAACTTGTAACTCTAACTATAACGGAAAATAGCTGACGTGCTTACACGACGTACTTTAGCTGGGTCTCAAACAAATTATATATTGTTGCAACTTTACCTTAATTAATGTGAGAATGATATTGATGTATACAAGTGTTTGGGGCAATGACGTGGCGTACGAGCGAGACGGACATCGTGTCGTCGCGCTTCGTTCGTAGTGGTAGTCGGATTCAGGATTTCGTCAGCAATACTCCGCTATTTTACTTAAACCAAAGTTACAACCTCAATAATACGTGTTCTATGAATGAAACACTGAAATTTAAACTTATTTTTTAATTATTTTGTACCAATTTTTTTGAGAAGCTGGAGAGACAGTCACGTTGCTGTTCTATCATTAGACATTAAGACTTATGATGTTTAATCAAATTTGTACATAAAATCCCTAAAAGTAAATTAACACAAATGAATATACTGACATTTCATACATTGCACTTGTTTTATTATTAAACATCTAATACAGATGGTTTAAGGCATTTCTGTACGCGGCCTATGTGATTATGCAACTTAATTGTGTGTAGCAGCCGCCATCTTGTCAACCCGCGTTCGCGTCGCTCCAGTGTGCGTGTACAATCGGTACATTCTTGTCACGCACACGCAGTTGCTGAATGTATACAAGCTTAACTCACATATAGAGCCGCGCGCATAAGCATATTGAATGAGCTTTATTAGTCTATTATAAATGTACGCAAATAATTATAATAAAGTAGTAAAGCTCAGTTATAATAATTAATATAAACAGTTACGCTCCAAGAGTTGATAAACAATTTTGAGTTGATTCTTATAGCAAATGCTAGAGTGAAGACCTGCCTGAAAATTTTTATATCAGAGTATTTTTATTACTAAAAAAATATATGCGAGAGTAATGTAGGAAGTCAGTAGTGACTAATCGAAAGAATAATTGAAAGCTGGATCAGTTTGGTGGGAAGTTACAGCTGTCAAGCGACGGAACCTAACTTGACGAGTGCGAGTGATCAGCGCTGTGCTTACCGCGATGTGCATTAGAGAGCGACAGGAAGGCGGCTGCTTCCTGCTCTAGACGTCGCTGCACGCAACTCTCCTGTTACATACACTGTGCATATTCTTATACATTAAGTTATACTCGTAGTTTATCAAACGAACGTACCTTATATATATTTTATTTATTTTCATCGATATCATCAAAGGGACTGCGAAGCATTTTTTTAGAAAAATACGATTCAAACTGAGATCAATACCTACTTTGCAAAAGTATGTCTTGTTTTAATTGAATCCTAGAGATAATGATGTCTTTTCACTCTTACGATCTAGAACAAAAGCTTTAGAATCACAATGTTATAATGCCTATCTAAAGTCAACACAGGACACTGTCACGAGGGATCCAAACAAGATATGGAATTTTGTAAGAACTTCGCATGGTACACGTGGTAATGCTGGGAACCCTAGCACGATGGCCAATGAACCTGAGTCGTTTCAGCCTGCAAGTGTTAGTTACATTCAATTCACTCACGATCTCCAGCCTACTGGAGATAACGGGTTTATGCATTCAGTTCTGCTCAGTGAAGAATGTGTAAAAATGTATATTAAAATATTAAACATCAATAAAGGGGCAGCAAGTGATAATTTACCTACCATCTTCCTTACTAATTGCCTTAATACAATTTCTTCACCAATATCCACTCTATTCCAAAGATCTCTAAAGGAAGGAACCTTTCCAAATATTTGGAAAGAAGCCGACATAGTTCCAATCTACAAAAAAAGGTTCAAACACAATTATCTCCAATTATAGGCCAATATCAAAACTTTATATAATTTCCAAATTATTTGAAAAACTTGTTTACGATCAAACAATCTCCCTAATAACCAGCATGGCGTCTTAAAAAGACGATCGGTAAATACGAACTTCGCTGAATGTTTGAACTTTGTCTTTGACTTCGCGTCACATTGATCAGCGCTCTCAGGTCGACGTGATCTACACACCTCTTGTAGATCACGTCATCCTGTTCCGCAAGTTGCACACGCTGGGTATACGTGGAGATTTGTTCAGGTGGATAACTTCCTATGTCACTAACAGGCGGCAAGCTGTAACGATTGGAGGTCATAGTCTAATTATATCCAAATTCACCTCGGACAGATGCTTGACAATGCCTATCTCTATTATATTAGTTCTTGGTTTAAGAACTCAAAATACCTCCTGTATGCTGATAAAAAAAATTTCTTAAACTCATTGGATGACTGCCAAAATTTACAAGATTTAAATAACAGAACCGAATATTGTGATAAAAATAGAATTCGCGTTAATACCAAAAAATGTGTCCAAATAACATTTACTAGGAAATCTAAACCAATAATTTATAACTGTAGCATTACCTAATGGACGGAATATTCAGCGCGTCCAAGAAGTCCGCGATTTGCGTGTTACGTTAGACAACAAACTGTCATTTGCTACGCACATTGCCGCGGCCGTTGAAAACTCTTACAGAATCTTGGATGTGCAAGCCTTTTCAGGCTATTAAGTGTCTCAGAATGGTGTTTTGCGCCTACGTAAGAAGCCACTTAGAATTTGCGAGCGTTATTTGGAACCCACAATATCAAAAATATATTGATCGCATCAAACATATTCAGAAACTTTTTATAAAACATTTAAATTATTAAGCAGTCATGCAAAGATTACGGTCTCGTTAAACTGGAAGATCGAAGAAACTTATTGGACGTGCTGTACCTACACGATATAGTTCATTCAAGATTAGGCTGTCCCAACTTGATTCGTTTGTTTAGTAAATATGGACCCCGACGGCCCCGTCCATCGAAAAATAAACTATTTCATATTCCGTCAAGTAAAACTAACTACAGACGAAATTAATATTTCTGTAGAGCCCAAAACAATTACAATACTTTTTTTTAAATATAGACATATAATCCCTAACTAAAAATAAATTGAAACAAAATATTATACACAAAATTATTAACACATATTAGACAAGATACAATATTTATATAATTAACAGATATAATTTGTAAACTAAGCGTCCATTATTTATTATTTAACTCTAATATCATACTACTAAAATTATACGAAGATGTTATAATCTTCATATAATCCCTTTCACTCAATTTTAAATATCAGGCTTTACACCTCATGAAGCAATTTTGCACACACACAGTCCGGCAATTAACACTGATCACTTCACGATTTTGTTTGTAATAAATTAAACCACGACGTGATATCCTGTCATTAGCTTATATAAATTATTCATGTTTGTTAGCATAGTTATTTTAATTGTATTGCTGTTGGATATCCAAACAAATAAATAAAATTAGTAAATAAGTAAATTGAAATACATAAAGCTAGCGGTCAAAAACGAAATGTATTGTAGTTCAAGCACGAATATGTGTTAAAATAAATAATTATTTCTGTAGCACCTTTTGGTGTAAGCCCTTTATAGAGATTAAAAAAAACCCACTAGAATTGTAACCAATTTAGGTATATAAAATTACAAAGTGATATTGTAAGTAACAAAGAATAGTATTTATTTCAAAATCAACATATTTATCTTAAACTATTGAATAAATAAAAACTATGTGTTGGTAAAAATAGACAAACCAACTCACAATATCTCGTGACTCTGGTCATGAAACCACGATGCTGGTTTGTAGTTGGAACCTGGGTTCCACTGTTGTTCGCGAAAGAGAGTTGTTTGGACAGATTCCCAATATACATAATATGTTCGTTTATTTGCACAGTATGGTACAGTAAATTTACCATACAGTGAATATACCTAAAGCGAAAAAAGTCTCAATAAAATAGCACTTGACCTCCATTTTAGGCGCCGTTCCCAACAGAAAGCTACAAATGTCGACTATTTTCTCGCTCAGGAAACGTACGGTAGATTTGGTGGTACGTAATATTGACTTGGCAAAAGCCCGTAGCATTATTTTAAAAATACCCGGAATGGAGATTTAAAACTGAACTTAAAAACAATAATATTAATTAATTTCTTTATTTATCTTAATATACTTCAACCGAAAACCAATCAGAAGAAATCCATATGTGGCTTTCATGGCTGTAGTTTGGGAAGGAATCTTGTAAAGTTATTGTTAAGACTTCGTTCAGAACACTACTCACTGGCAAAGTTTGCATTCCTCATGAAAAAAGCGTCATCTGATAAATGTTTAAGTTGTAATAAAGTTGAGGACGTGCAACATTTGCTGATGGAGTGTGTTAAAAACAAAGATGTCAGAGCATTGTTCAAGGTAGAGTTCAGTCTGAATGTTATGGATGTGGATCTGATCCAAACAATTCTGTCAGATCGTGTACCAGAGGTTGTCAAAAATGTGTTCCAATTAATTCTCTCACTAAAATAATAAACCTATTTAAATCAAATGAATCGAATTTGTATGCAGCTTAAAAATATATCATAGTTTAGTTTAAGTATAAGAATTTATTTTGTAAAAAGGTACAATGGGGGATACCTACCTATCCATAAATTACAATCATAATATTTAATTCTCCCATCCGCAAAACAGATTGATAGATTTGAAGAAGAAAACCTGAACTACGAGTCCTAATAAACAGTTAACAAGGCGACTGCTTGTAATTATTTACATACATTATAATATATATGAATTTGTATTTATCTCTATCGTATACGCAAGAATTTAAATTAACCAACTACGTAATAGAAGGTTTGTTCTAAATCGTAGTAGTGGCAGATAGTATTGTCCAGCCTGTTTGGGTGACATCATCCGCCGGCCGCTTGTCAACTCCAATTCTCCCTCGGTACTCGAACCGCCGGGACTGCTGAAATGGCAAGCGGCCTAATGGTATGATTCTACTTCCAAATAAATGTACCAAATAATGTAAAAGTACCCTGCCGCGAACTTATCTTTTCAGCAGACACAGAACTATGGCACCAGTGCCAACTATGGTATAAAAAGAAGTTTTAAGTAGAAGGCAGCGCAGCCCTTGACTGCACCGATAACTTGGCCAGTGTGCCGATTTGTGACGACCTGTCATTCAAAACCGGTAACGAAGGCGTTAGATTTGCTTTCCCTTTCGGTTTTAGCAAATTTCCTTAAAGGAGATTCTTCTTTCTTACACTCTTTGGACGTCAGTGCGGACTAATACTAAATATGGAATCTATAAAGCATGCTTAGAATAACCTCGGAATTATCTCAGCTCAACGGTCAAATAAAAAGCGACTTTGTTGTGTACTATTTAGAATACATTTCTGGAAACATGTGACACTAATCTTGTCAAAATCATTCACCGATTTTCATCACTATAGAGTATATTAGAAGGTCGCTTTTTATTTAACTAGTCAGCTGAGATAATCCTGAGCCAAGTCTAAGCACTGCTTAAAGAATTTAGCCTTAGTCTACGTGTGGAATGCAATCTCCCTTCACATCTTCCTGCATCTAATGACCGAGCTGGCGCTGCTTCCAAGGGCGCGGAAACTGTGAAGCATTAAAACAAAGTATTAGCGCGTACAAAAACTCATCGTAAATTTAAATCTTAAAATCACTATATATGTTAGTCCAAGTTCAGAAACTGGGATGAAGAAGAAACTTTGCTTAAAATACGTTAATAATATTAGGTATATTGTGTACCTCGTTTACCAAGCGAGTTTTGAGGTTAATCTCCACAGTCAATAAATAGCAGAACGATGACACAGTAAATAGTTAACCTGTTTGTTACAATCGATATCTTTTTCTGTATAGTTTGAGCTCTTTTATGTCAGACATGTCAATTTGAAGTACGTTTTTCATATATTTTTCTGATAGAATGAGGTATTTTGAGAAATCAATTTGAGTATTTCTCATTTCTGTGCAGTATTAAATTTTGAATCACTTTATGAAGAATTTCTTTACACGAATAATTATTTTTTTAAATCGCATTACAAAGTTTATTGTTATACCTGGAATGAGCAACTCTAGAGTTTTCCATGGATACTTGTTACAGCAATGACATATTACGTATAGACAAGTCATACCCAAACATTACCACACAAAAAAACAGCGTCAACGTAACTATAGATACCTACCCGATATATAGAGTAATATATTTGTGGGAGAAGGAAAGAATAATACGGTTCACTTGTTGTAAGAAAGAGATACCTATGCACTTCGTGACGTTGCTTCGCACTAATTGGTCGCGAGTGTACGTGACGTAGTACGTACATTGTCGAAACTCAATAGCGTTGTCTCTTTTACTCCCACATACAAAATCATATTACGTCTCGCTCTTCGAGTTTGTTGAAACAAATAGCCATGTCAATTTTAAAACGTCATTTTAAATAGCAAAATAAAATAATAAATAAGATAATTATAAAAAAATAGTACTTACGCATGAAAAGAAACGTTTATTGTATCTTTAACAGTGTAATTAGTACACTGTCTAAACACACAAGAAGGCATTGTACGGTATTAAAACACAGAATAGGGAATAAGTTTTGTTGGAGGTTTCGCAGTGACACTGGGTTGCACAAGATTAAGTCAAATAGCCGGCAAATGCCTTGCATTTGCGTTGCATTTTTGAGACCTGTCTATATGTAATATGTCATTATGTTACAGATATTTGTTGTAAACATTGACATGACGTTTAAGCCAAGAGTAAATTAGAAGTTGCTGCTACTCGATGGCCTCATATAGATTTTAAATCTATATATGTTATCGTAAAATAAGCTGAAGCGCATTATTCTGCGCGTTATTACTGACAAAGTATGTATTAAAAAGTGATATCTTCAATTGGTTTTCGAATTAGAATCTGAAAATGTGTTCTATTAATTAGCTACTATAGAAATACAGTGGAGTGCCTGTATCCTTCATTTTTGTAAGTAGATGTACTCCCAATCAAAAATCCCGAGAAAGTTGCAAAATGTTTTATTTACAAAAACATTGCCTATTTATACCAACCACCTCATATACAAATGTTACAATTAAAATGATAAAATCTCTATAAATCGTTTCAGGCGCGATATGCGAGAAAAAAAATGTTAAACTTCTTAAATAAAAAGCTTAGATTTATATTTGACTATAAAAGTAGGTACTTACACGTAATCAAAAAGAAACATCTAAATGAAATACTAAAATTCTTGTTTTAAACTTTAATAGTGTAATCAGAGAATAAAGTTAGATAAGTACAAAATACTGTCGCTGTCGCCGCCGTAAACGTGATCTTCTTCACATGACCTAATAAAGACATATCACCTCATCCTTACGAGTGTCAGTGCTCAGCGGTGTCGAACCCACGACTGTTGAGTCAGCAGAAAGCGATTTATTAATCGAGGTATGTACCTAGTTTTGAATTCCTGTATCGTACGACGCCGAGCATTACTTAAAACACAAGTATTCATAACAGTGAACAATGCTTAAAGTACTTTGCAAAATGCTTTTAGAAAGCGTAATTCTACGAAAGCAACATTCGAGGAACCAAATGGAGGTTTCCATTATGTTACTAAAATATTTTTTCGGAAAAATTGAAACAATCGTCATGTAAATACTTCAATATTTGAGGTGTCATGTTGAGCACAAAATTATTTACTTAAAAGCCTCCAACGCAGGCGAAACCATCAAAATTCAGGTTGCGACTATCGACGACTTCCGCGCGTTCACTAAGCTTTTGTCAGTCAAACAAATTGCGTACCACACCTACGCCCTCCCGGAGGAGCGCAAGATCCTCGCAGTATTACGGGGCGTCCCGTTCGAACTCGCGAACGATGAAATACTCGAGGACCTTAAGTCCCAGGGCTTCCTGGCTGAAGCGGTGCATAAAATGCACTCAAACGACTTTGAGGCCATTCTCGCCCTCGGCCGTTCGGTCATCATGTTCAGAGTCTTCAAATCCGAACATACTGACTGGACGTGCCTATCCACCAACACCAGCGGCATCGCTCTCCTTGGCATCACTGAGCAACTTGACTTAGACGTCATCCCTCCCGTAATTCCCACTCATTATCCCGACAACCACTCTCCCGAATTCCTCGACTTTGCGGTAGTAAAGCATATCAACCTTGATCTCAGGTCTATCGAACCGCTCGATGACCTAGGCTCTGATCACCGCCCCGTCTCCCTCGTGCTAGGACCGCCTAATGATAACGTCACCTCTCCTAAGACCTTCACTAACTGGAAAGGCTTTAAAAATACGTTAGTTTCAGACTTAGATGCCCCGACCTCTCCGTTCGCGATCTCACCCGACCAATTAAATAGCCCGGATAAAATAGACTCGTTATTCAATTTCCTCACTGATGCTATCAACTCAGCCATCAGAAATCTTATTAAAGCTAAGAACGCGGCTCTCCGGAGAGCCAAGCTCCATCCCACGCCTGCCTATAGATTAGCTGCAAATCAGCTACAACGTAAAGTTAGTTCTTGCCTCGCGGAACTCCAAAACACTTAGATGAACGATCTCTTGGAGAAACCCCACCAAGCGTACTATAGTATGGCCGAGCCTTACGCGTAGATGCCGCCTCTTATGTTCCTCCTCTCACTAGTCCCGATGGCATTACTGCCTTCGAAGTCGAAGAGAAAGCCGAATGCTTCGCTGACAGCGTTGCCTGAACAATGCTCGCCCAGCACGCAACCCGCGGATCCCTTCCCACATACAGGCGGTGGAGGACGAAGTCCTCCGCAGTGACTCTCTCCCCATCACCACCGACACCGTCACAGTCTCTAATGATGAAATCTCGCTTCTTATTCGAAGTCAAAAGTACAAAAAGGCTCCGGGTGCGGATGGAATTTCCAACCACGCACTTAAGCACCTGCCTCAACAGGTGCTTACCTGGTTAGATATCATTTTCAATGCCTGCTTTCCAAAAGCTTGAAAAGACCCGACAGTCATAGGCATTCCTAAGCCGGGTAAACCTCTGAATATCCCGGCTAATCATAGACCCATCAGCCTCCTCAAGACCATGTCTAAACTTCTCGAGAGAGTCATACTCTCTCGAATGCGGAACCATCTGTTTCCAACTGATCCCTGATCCCCTCATTATTCCCCATCAGTTCGGCTTTCGCGCTAAACACTCCTGCCCTCAGCAAGTTCATCGCATCGTCGAGTACATACTTGACGGCTTCTATCCGCGGCGTTTTAAAACGGTCGCAGTTTTCTTTGACGTAGCCAAGGCTTTTGATAAAGTCTGGCACAGCGGTCTCGTCTATAAACTCTACAAAATAGGCTTACCGGATCGCCTAGTTAGGATAACAAAGCTGTTGGTTTTCCAAATAATAAATAAATAATCGCGTCGTTTCTCAAAGACCGTACGTTTCGCTTCAAACATGAAGGCACGCTTTCCGCACCTCGTCCCATAAAGGCTGGAGTACCTCAAGGCTCAGTCCTCGCCCCTCTGTTGTACACCGTGTACACTAACGACATTTCACACTTCCCTTTTCACCAAAGGCCTCAGTGTCCCGGGTCTCATGACCAGACTCCAAAAGGCCGTAAACGCCCTCGGTGCATGATTTCAAAAATGGCGTATCGATATGAACCCAGACAAGAGTTCTGCGGTTTACTTCGACTGCAAATATCGTCGTATCGCCGATAATCTCTACCTTAGAATGTTAGGTATTCCCATCCCCTGGAAGCGCAGTACCAAATACTTAGGCGTCACCTTAGACCAGACGCTTTCTTTTAAGCCACACGTCGATAGAGTAACGAAACTCGCCCGTTTTTACTTAGCCCGCCTATATAGTATGTTAGGTAGAAAAAGTAAAATGTCTTTCAGAAACAAACGTACACTTTATAAGACCTGCGTTAGATCCGTCATGACATATGCCTCGTCGATCTTTGCCCACGCCAAACCCTCCGTCCTGCACAAACTGCAGGTAGTTCAAAATCTCTTCTGCCGCAGGGCCACAAACGCACCTTGGTAAGTGCGTAACGCGGACCTGCACAGAGATCTCGAACTACCTACAGTGCAAAAGCACCTCAAAACACTCTCGGAAGCGTTCTTCAAACGCTCCGAAACCCACCCCAATCCTCTTGTTCGAGATTCAGTCCCCTGTCATAGATTCGAATTTCAAAGTCGCCAGACCGAGAAACGCGCACACAAACGTAGCCACGCAAATAACACTACATCACACTACATCTACACTACATCTCGAAGCCCTTCAGGCCGCAACTTCTAATTTAAATTTAAATTCGACTTAATTCAATTTTTATTTTTCATTTTGCACCATCAGTGCTATGAATACGCCCTCAGTGGTTTGAGTACCTTTAGTGCTATGTAATTCCCAGCGGGTGACCCCTTAAGGGCCCCGCTAGCGCGGCCTTTTTCTCCAATTGGTCGTCGCTCAGATGAAGGCTGTGAGGCAAAAATTTGCACGAGCCATTCAGGGGTTTGTAGTGGGTAGTGGCTCTAGTAGGCTCGGAGCGAGTCCCACATAACCTGGATCGCGCGCGCGGGGTGTGCGGCAGAGCATTTAATATCCTCCTGCCCTCTCCGTGGAGGGGAACAAAAAAATAATAATAAGTGTCATGTTCAACCCTAGCGCAACTGTCTCACTGAGGCTTGTGTGTGACGCAATTACATTAAATCGAGCATTTGTACAAAGCGAAACTACTGCTCCACTATATTGGCTGTGACGAGGATGTCTGGCCAACATTTACACTGCACGCTTTGTGCCGAACAACCGTACCGTGATAATGAAGTCTTTAACGACGCCTGTGTTATTTTTGTGCTTGCTGCCAGTGGTATTGTCACTAAAATACATCATTTACGATGTAAATGACGCGCCTCAATTGTTCTCGGCCTTTGTAGAGAAGTTCGAAAAGACTTATGACTCAGGAGCAAGCCGTCAGAAACATTATGATAATTTCGTGGAGAACTTAAAAAAGATCAATAAGCATAATTCGAAGAAACTATCGTATACGCTTGGTATTACCAAATTTACGGACTTGGATGCCAGCGAACGCAAGAATTTATACTCTGGACGTGGAAAATAAACATTATGTAGAGTATATAACATTAATATACATAAATATTAAATTTTTATATAAACAACTACTAATGTTTATGTAACACATGGGGTGGACTAAATCGCGAGCATAGAAGACCTGTTCCACTTGGCTATGGACAGAGAAAAATACTGCAAATTGACGGCCAACCTCTCGTAATGGAGCGGCACCTAAAGAAGACGAATTAATAATGTTTACTCTATATAATATGTCAAATATAGTATGTGTTAATTACTTTGTTATATACTCTACACAGAACCAGTTAATTATATTAGACGTTTGAATTTTATAGTATTTTGTTATTTACGAACTACGTGGGTATTTTGGGATTTTTTGTTTATCATTTTGAAACTAACTAGTTACACAACAGTGTTGTATTTGAAAAAATTATAAAACTGAATATACTTATTTATGAATGTTTTATTTATTCACTTTATATCTTTTACATTGGTATTTTTAAATATTTCTTAAGATTATATGTATATTATTAATCGCTAAAGTTATATTGACAAGTGGCTTATTATTTGTTACTATTCACACTCTGTAAAGCACATGATACTCCTTAGTCGAAATTGGGTAAGGCAAGAATGTTCAAAATGACGTACATGCTTGCGATCAACTAGGATTTTGTACCAGAAAACGGACGAATACGTGTTATGTCAGCTCTTATAACAGAACCCTTCGCATATCACGTCTAAATACGGAATCTTTATCAAGATAATGTGTAGTTAATCTGGTTGTTTGATGATGATACAAAGGAATCGAGAAAGTAGAAGGAACATGATAAAAAGGAATTAAACGAAAAAAAGAGGACACAAAAAGCTGATAAGGTATAAAGAAAGAAAAATTGAATATGCCAATGCGTTGTCATTGACTTGCCAAGTAGAACACATCTCAGCGTGCGCGGTTGTCTTAGCCACTAAGCTGATTATCAGATGCATCCTAGGTCTGCTTAATCATAATCCTTTGACGTTCTTAAATGGTCTAAGTATTCCATGTTCCAAGCTCTTTATGTTCAGGGCCGGCTATATCATTAACCTCATTCTATTTGGCTACAGTGAAGTATTATAAACAATAGAGTATTAATGTAATATAATTTCAATAGAGTTTTAAGCGTGTACATTACTTTCATTAATGATCATCTATTTGATCAAGTGGTCTGTAAACTTGTTACAAATAAATGACGCCGAAATTTCAAGGTTTAAATAAAGTAACCTAAATTATGAGATGGCATAGAAAATATCTTTTAAATTTGAAATATCAATGATTGAACAGCATTGGTTCTGAACACATTGTTCATGGCCGGCGACGAGCATGCCCCTGATGGTAAGTGCATCATTAGTAGTAGGGGGTTGTTTCTCAATATTGAATGCGAATGTGCCTGAAACTGAGAGATAAGGATCTGGTTGCCTGCAGGGCTGTGTATCAAATAAAGCTTAGCGATAAAGCAAGGTACGTCAGCCAGAAACGTGCGCGGGGATCGCGTGGGATCTACTCAAGCGCGTGTAGTTTCCCTGAGTTCCCTATATTCCCTGTGTTCCCTGCGTTCCCTGTGTTTCCTGTGTTCTCTGTGTTCCCTGCATTCCCTGTGCTCCCTGTCTTAATTTTGTTATACAATATGTACACAGTGCTTAAAGATAGTCTTTGTTTAAAAGTATGAAACTTCTAACCGTTCCAAGTATGTATATTTACGAAACAGCGTTGTTTGTTAAAATACATCCTGTTTTAATACTAAATTTCCAAATAAATTATGTCTTCCGAATGTTAAAACCGAAATATGTAGCAGAAATTGCCTAATTATGTGTATACAATTTTTTAATAAATTACTAGAAAACATAAAAACTTTGCCACTAATTAAATTTAAATATGTTCTACGCCTATGGCTAATTGAACAATGTATTTATGATATAAAAGATTTTTTAATAGTAAATTTGACATGTAAAATAATCTTAAGTATAAAATAATTGTGCTCTCTAATAAGGAATAAGTATCTTGTGATTATAATTATAAATAGTAATATAATAGTATAAATTTAGAATAATCAACTGTAGAGTAATTTTAGATAGTTTAGGTTAATATTGCATGCTGTAATGCAGTGAAATATGTGCTCAAAAATTATGTAGACCACCAAATGTTACCATATTTCTGCAATGAATTGATTTTGATTTGATTTTGATTTGATAGGTATAACTTTTATAGTAGGACATAATGTTAATGTTTTAAAAAATGTTGTAGGTAGATATGTTTTATATAGGCATAGCATTACCATGCAATTGGTTTGGCAAACGCGTTTGAATTTTCACTTCTTGTTTGTTTGTTGCTTGAATGTTTAAACTTTAGTTGACATGCTGTGCTGCAACACCATACCACGCTTGCTTTTAATGTGTTTCTGTACGCGCGGAGCTGTTGTTGGCTCTTTCTTTTTAAATTGTTTTGAAGTTTTTGATTAATTTTGAAGCTCTTGGTGTTCCGATTGTATCAAAAATAAATCGAAGCTGTGCCGGAGCAATCTGGTGCGCAAAAGTCCAACTAAAGGTTTCCCTAGTCGAACACGTCAGAAATAAAATGAGGTACTTACCACCGCGTTCAGAGATGTGAAAAGGTCACTCTTAATTGTAGATTCTGCTTAGCAAATATAGACTTACATAGAGAGTACATTCGCCTCACAACACCTTTAATTTGGAGCCCCTTAACTAACTATTTGACATGTCATGTCATACTATTCGTGTCAAGCTTTATTGTCAAGACAAAACGGAGCACGTATATTTGCTATCAACCTAAAACTTTTGTTATGCTTACAAATGTGTCATCGTAATTTAGTTTTTATTCCAACAGCATGAAGTTAGGTAAAATAATTGTCATAATTTGAATATAGCGTCATCTACTCAAGTCAAACTAAGTCATATATGCTGATATTGCATAATGACGGCCTGTTTGGTGTGGAGGTAAGTAGCCTTGCCTTCCAGCCCAGAGATCCCGGGTTCGAATCCTGGTTGAGGCAGATATTTTCATATATTTGCTTTCTAGTCATGGTTGTGTATGTACGTTTATTTAAGTTTATTTCTGATAATGATATATTTTAAAAAATATATATATATGTGTGTTTATATATATCTTAAGTTTATTTATCCGTTATTTAGTATCCACAACACAAGTTCTTAATGATACTTAATTTGGGCTAGATAATGAGGTGTGATTGTTAGAAATATTTATTTCTTTTTTATATTATTTATGCTGGGGCCCGGGTTTCTTTTAAGTTAACAAGATGAAAGTTTGTCTACAGAGACATATTTCAGCATTTGGCAATCTCAAATTAGAGATATAAAAACTAAAAAATATGGAATGAAAAGATAACATACAGCAGAAACTTAAGATTGTACGATTATGTTATGTTTGCTTACATACCAAAAAGGAAGAGCAAAGTATCAAAGCCAAGAATCAAGAATGGATGCAATATCGGAGAGTTTTATTGTAAGTAAGTGAGTCCTCGGAAGATAGTGACAGCGACAGTGAAGTGGCGAGTTGTTAAGGTTCAATAATGCTGTAGAATAATATGCGAATAAAAAGCTCCAACTGTTTTTAGATATTATATGATTTTGCACACACACACACACGCAAGAGGAGCTTTAGTTAAATTTAACCTATATCATATTTGCTTTATGAATAATAATAATAAATCCCCAGACAAACACACCAACTGTATGGCCCCAAAGTAAGCAGAGCTTGTGTTATGGATGGCCATACAGCGAACTGGGGGGGAACCCAGAATAAACATACATATATAAATACATACAACCATGACCCGAGAACAAACGTCTGTGTTCATCACACAAATGAATGCCCCGGCCAGGACTCAAACCTGGGACCTTCGGCGTATGAGGCAAGGCTACTTACCACTACACCACTCGGTCGCCGTTTTTTATTAATTATGAAAGTCATAACAATGAGGACAATATAACATAATTTACTATGGTATTTTCAGTTTAATGTGACTGGAAATAAATCAATTTATTAGGTACTTAAGGAAAATAAGAATGAATACTTTGGCAATACATAACAAGGTTGAAATCATCTTACAAGGAAGGAAACGGGCTCAGTTCGCGCTTTATACAAGTAATACCACTACAAGATAAAGTCTTAGCCGATAAGAATATTCCTGGACCGAGTATACCTCACCAGTAGAACTGCAGCTACGGTCTAGTACACCACGGTAAAATAAAAGACTCCGTTAGCGACACAAGCTAAGGTCATATGTTGCATGCCGATTGCCGATTAGATCGCTCAGAGCGCTCATATACCCGTTTCAGATTATTGTGAGCGGCAATCGGAACGCACCCATAGTTGTATATCTATAGTAGGTACGCGTCAAATGACTTGGTAGCTCTGAACTTAGCCGTAGTTCATATCTTAGGACTGCCGCCCGCGCACCCTTCCTCGCGCACCCTTAGCCGCGCACCCTTTCCCGCGCACACCCGTTTACGTGTTCTGTGCAGCAACTTCAGAGCCGCCGAATTATGCGACGCGTAATATATTTATGATTATATATTTCCATATATTATTTGTTTAATTCCTAAAAAATGGCTACTCGACAATGCCGCGAAAATAACTCGCAAATCCTCAAAAGTGATTTTCGAATCAAATAAACATTTCAAATTAATTTACAGTTTATATCTATAATAATAAATACTTACTTACCAACTGATACACAGAACAAAAAACAAACAATAAACATATTTTTTGAATTAGCGTAGGTAAAGACCGCTAAATCACCATTCTACATTGTAAATCTTCCACATGACGCGGTTACACGATCGCTGGGGTCCACGAGCAGGTATTGCAGATTTAATTACCACCCACCATACCGTCCATAGATGGTAACCGTGAAGTTAAACCCAGTGCCTCTTTCAGACTTCAGCTTAATCTTCACAAACCTTTGTCCAACTCCTCCAGAGGATATTGACGGGAATCCTCCAGTCCTGTCCGTGCGATGATCTTTAATGTAAATAACTCTTATAATTGCAGAGTTTGCTTCTCCTTTTGGCGGATACTCAACAGCACTTGAACGTACCACAAATGGGATGCTATATTTTTATATGCTGCTACTTTTTACTTATGATGCTACTTTTTGGCGATTTGTTAACTCTTCCAAATATTCCAATAGTATACCCGAAGTGATGCGTCTCAACGACAGAACTGCATCTACTGGCCAGAACGTTTGTGAATTATTTTCAGAATTTTTTAGCTCCGTCTTTGAGAATGATTCTAATATAGCATCTGGACAATATTCTGAGCTCGACGCCCTTGTTCAGAATTCCTTTTCTAACTTAGCTATGACAAAAGACTCGGTTCTTTCAAAACTTAAAAAATTAGATCCAAACAAGGCTGCTGGGCCGGATGGAAAACCCCCAAGTTTTTGAGGGAATGTGCGGTGGAACTTTGCGAGCCACTATTAAATATATTTAGTTTGTCATTACGTTTGGGCGTTTTCCCTTCCGAATGGAAATCTGCACATATCGTACCGATCTACAAATCTGGGGATAAAACGGATTGTAAAAATTATAGGCCTATAAGTATTTTATCCAGTATGGCTACATTATTTGAAAGTGTCGTCTATGATCACATTTACCACCACATTCAGCCGGGCTTATCTCGTTTATTTATTATTATGGTTTCGTTAAAAATAAATCGACTGTATCAAATCTTCTCGAGTACAAAAACTATCTGTGTAGGGTATTTGTGACTGGGGGCCAGGTAGACTCGGTGTACACCGACTTCCAAAAGGCTTTTGACAAGGTTAGTCATGCGCTACTCTGTCATAAACTCAATTACCTATTTGGCTTTCACGGTAATATGCTCAGGTGGCTCGAGTCTTACCTACAGTGAAGAAACCAGGTAGTGGCGCTTAGGGGCTTTACATCAACACCCGTATTGATAACGTCAGGCGTGCCCCAGGGATCGCATTTAGGACCGTTGCCGTTCCTCATCTTCATTAATGATCTGGCAAGTTCCTTATTGAACCCATGTCTTCTGTATGCCGACGACTTAAAAGTATTTTCTGCCATAAAGAATATCGAAGACTGCGTTTCTCTCCAGCATGATCTTGACAAAATTTCCGATTGGTGCACAAAAAACAATATGTACCTGTCCATTACCAAATGTCAAGTCATATCTTTTACAAAGAAAAAACATAAGGTGACCTTTAACTACCACCTCCAAAACCAGTCCCTTAGCCGTGTTTCAGTTGTCAAGGATTTAGGCGTAACTTTTGATACAGGTTTGTCATTCACTAACCATTATGACACAGTAATAAATAAAAGCTTTAAAACTCTTGGTTTCATAACGAGATCGACACAACAATTTAAACGACATGATAGTTATCTCTATCTTTATTTTAGTTTGGTAAGAAGTGCAATTGAATATGCATCTGTAATCTGGTCACCTTATTATGAAGTGCATTCCTCACGCTTAGAAAGTGTGCAGAGAAGGTGCTTAAAAACATTAAGTTACCGATGCGGCCTCGCTCGAAAGATACCATCTTATAGTGACAGATTGCTTCACTTCAAAATACCTTCTCTGGAAATTCGTCGTAAGCAGCAGGATCTTCTCCATTTCACGCTAGAATTGACTCAACTAACCTACTCTCACACCTCAACCTCAATACTAGATTGTTAAAAAGGATCCGGAAACATAAGGTTTTTACTCTTCAAATCTACAAAACCAAAACCTCATTTTTCAACCCCGTTGTAAGAATGTGTAGGCTGTACAACGATCTAGTAACATCCTCTCAAGAGCTTGATGTATTTTGCGACAGTTACAGGTCGTTTAAACGCCAGGTCAAACAAATTCTAAACTGAGTGTCCACCCTTCATTTGTTTAACTATTGCACACAATTCACAATATATGATACAGAAAGACATCACTCTCTATTATTTTATTACATATTATATAGTCCTGACATTAATATTATTCACATTGTAATCCAGTTCAATATACAGAATTTTGTAATGTTATCCAATTTTGCATTTTAATTCAACTTTAATTCAATGTTTAATGAAATCTGATCCCAAAATTTAATTCAACTTGATTCTATTCTTAAATAAGAAATTAGTTATGTAATATTATAATTTTATTTAATGAAATTTACATTTATAATTTATTTTAATCTTACAAAGAAGTTTAACTTCAGAATTAAATTCAATCTTTGTTCAATTTTTTTCTTGTGTAATTTTGTTATGAAACTTAATTTTTGTTGTGCTGAAATATTATAATTTTAATCCTTGTTTTAAATATAATAAGAAATATTGTAATTCCTATTATCATTAAGCTTTATTTTGTGTAAAGTTTTGCACACAATTTTTGGGTACCGATCTAGGTCTTGATTGTTTAACATCCATATTAATACATATACTTATTTCTTTCTGATTGTTACCTGTATGTGTGCCTTAATAATAACAAATAAATAAATAAATAAATAAATTCATTTATCTTGAACACAACCACATCTCCATATGACGCTTGTCCCAGGTTTAGGTCGTAAAATAAGTTCTGTTTACTTTGGGTAAGCAACTGTTTACAGTTGTAATTAATTAATTGTTGTAACTGTGATATTATCGTACTTACGGAAACTTGGTTAAACGACAGTGTTACTAATGCTGAACTCTTTGGAAATGATTATGTTGTATATCGCAAAGATAGGCAAAAATCTCCATATTGTAACAAAATAGAGGGCGGAAGCGTTTTAATCGCTGTAAGCATCAAGCTCAACTCCACCCGCATCCCAGCTTGGGAGTGATTGTGAAGACGTTTGGGTGGTTGTCGACGCGTTAATTAATAAATAAAAATGTAAACTAACTATTTGTGCTGTCTACCTTCCCCCCCAGACGGCCTCAGGTTATTAGAACACATTCTAGAAAATTGTAACTCTGTATTTGATAGGATGAACGATGACATGTACCCTTGCTTCATCGGGGATTTTTATTTGGGGTGCATCAATTGGACGGGTCCGTATTCCGGATCGAGTGTTGCGAAGTCTGGCTTAAATCAAACCCTTATTGATTTCACACTGACCAATAACTTGAAGCAATATAATAATAATCGCAATGCTCGAGATGTACTGTTGTTGTTGTGCTTGTCTGGGGATTTCTTGTTATCTATTTGTTTTCGGAAAACTTTCGAAACAATAGCTTAAACATAAAACATAATGGAATATGATTCAATTCATTTACATGCAATAACTACATGATTGCGGAGACTTTCTACTTACATTCTCTGAACTCGTACTTATTTTATATTTATTAATTTTAATTATTTTTAAATTTTTTCTTTAATCTGCATTCAAATTGTAGTTGGACAAAAGTTTAAGTTCCGGTTAAGCGCCGTCAGCGCCAAGCTACAAAATCTGGGAAATTTCAAGCCGATAAACAGCCCATTTCGAATAAAAATGTAGTTGGACAAATTTTTCTGAATTAGAATTACTTGCTCTTATCCTATGAGTATGATCACCTGAATGTTAGTCTTTTCTAAGTTCTTCGCTATAATTAATAAGTCGTTTTTCGGTATAAATAATAAGGGGCCCAAGTGCTATTCTTAAATTATCGTTGGCAACACTGCTGTTTTGCAATCTGATCCATAATTTTAGCCGTATTTAATGTCTTCTTATTTTCCCGGTTTTTTAATTATAACACAATACACACACACTGCTGAGGCAGTAGTACTGCACATAGCCGACTCGTCCCACATTCCAACCACATATGACACAAACTGGTTCAAAGATCTATGGTAATGTAATATGCAGATAGGATCAGGTAATGTATGTAGGATCAGAGATAGGGTCCTGTATATGATCATATATGTATGATAGAGTAGTACCTCCTAAGTTATTACGTTGTGTCGTAAGTTAGAAATCCCGTATCCATTCATTATCTTTACTTTGCTTCAGGTACCGGTAATGAACCCGTAGAAAAAACCCCTACCCAAAGTAAGCAGAGCTTGTGTTATGGATGACCATACAGTGAACTGGGGGAATTCAAAATAAACATTCATATAATAATGTAAACAACCATGATCCGAAAACAAACGTCTGAGGTCGACATACAAATAAATGGAAGCTTCGACAAAAATGGCGCGAATGCTGCTTGCCCTCAACTGGATCACTTGCTCTTTCCATTTTTAATCAAATGAGTTTTTTCAATCAATTAATGTATGAAAAATAATATTCAAAGCCAATCTTAAATGAAAATAAAAAAGAAAGCAAGTTTTGAACTTTATAAAATAGTTAATGCTTGATCAATTTTATACCAATCAATAAACATTTTATTCCAGAGTTAGGTATATTAGGGAATACCTACAGCTAAATAAAAAAGCAAAACCTTTTTCTATAAATTTAATTTTTTTTATAACCATTCTAATCTTTGGAAATATCATAAGCACTGGTGTCGTATCTACGGTTCTTGACCGTTGGTCGATCCAAGGACGCAACTTTGCGACGTCAACATAAGCCTCTGGGACGTCTCGGTCTCCACAACCAACGCTGAGCGATAGGATGCCGCATTGCACGAAGCGGTTGTCACCGAACTGCAATAAATAATTAAATAAATAAATAATAACAATAATTGGATGGACAAAGAACACAATATAATCTTTTTACCACCGCGCTTCGATGGTGCTTGGCTGTGCATACCAAACAAGCCGCCGAATTTGAAAAATTAAAATACCCAACTACTAAAGTTATTTTCCCGTGTTATTAACTGTTCCCATGGAAATTTCGGGACATAATATCCCTTGCCACTCCACTGAGGCTAATCAAATTACACTTCATATGTTGAACCCCGTCGAACGGTTTAGGCTGTAGAGCGTGCCACAGAAAAAACCCTCTTTCTGCTAATTCTACTCGTCCAAGCCAACTAGATGAACGAAGAGAATTAGGCCTCCCCTTTCAGTCCTTTTCTATTAATAAACGTAACGACCTCTTCGATAGACTTGTAGCATCCTCGTCTAAATCATCGCTCTCCATCAGCCGAGACGGGAGACAAACGCGTGTAGAATTACAAATAAAGCAAATGTTGCGCACAATATTTTGGTAATTTCGTCAGATGTCAGATGAATAAATACTGGCATACAATCAACATACAATACCAAAATTCCAGTGAATAGTAATGTTGCTAGGTCGTGTACTAGAAACATTTTTGACAAAGTTGTATTTGATTTGTCTCCATTTACGAAGCAGTTTAAAATAAAGCTCTGAGATACCTTACCTTCACAGGACACATTAAAGGAGCCTCCAATTCACCGGCACACGTAAAACTATCGTGCAGTCCGAAGAAGGGCCTCGGCCTTTGCTTGAACATGTCCTCGAAAGAATAAATAAATCAGCTACAGTATTCCGCAAACTAAAAACCCGACTTCAGAAATTATTCTCCCGTGTCATTCCTGTTCCTATGGGACTTCAGGAAACTCCCTGGATATCATATGTTGAAATGAGTAAACGGTTTAGGCAGTAGAAACGTGCCAAAGAAATTCATGTACATATATACACACAAACAAACACACTTATATACACTAGAATAAAATAACCCTTCTTCCGTTGGGGAATAAGTCTTTCACTCTACAAAATGCAGTGGACACACAAAGAGCTTGAGTAGTAATTTAAAAAAAACAATTAAATCTGAAACTCAAAATAAAATGAGAATTTAGTTTACTGAAAGAACTACTGTTACGGAAGTGGGTTATGGGATTGGAAGGAAACACGATTGATGATGCTGTATTTTCAACCAACGGTCAGGGTCTTGACAACGTTGGTCTTCACATTTCGCGACTGCGATGACGTTGTACTTGGTCCTCTTTGCACACAGAGCTTGACTTCACATACCTCTTAACTGAACTGATACTACCTTCTTTTTACTAACACATCACTTTTCTCTTCTCTGTCGTCCTCCACTCAAGCGATCTACTTTTCTACGTTCTTTTGTTGCGGAAATTCCAGGCAACCGTTTTTTTCTTTATTCTTTTGTTCTTGGAATGTTCAAATAGAATTTACTTTATATGTCTTTACTGCCTTCTAAATTCTTAAATTAACTAGAATTTTCTTTATTTTGTCCCAATATGAAAATGTTTACTTGATTGTAGCAATACAAAAACCAACAAATATACAATCCTCATATATAGGGCTCGAACCTCGGTCTCTCGCAGCTGAAGCTAACATTCGTTCCGTTTCAACCATGGCGACTTGACGATCGCTTGCAAAGTTGGTAACTGCTCTTTACGCCGCGCCGGCGAAATCCATAAAAATAAAAAACCTTCTACTTCAAGTCGGGTATAATTTTAAATACCTTAACATACATACCAAAATGCAATCGAGCTCAGATAAGTTACTATTATTTATAAAATTGTAATGTCGGTACAGTAATATGGAGAACATTGACTAATTTTTCCAAAATGTCATTCACCATTACTGCCTGCAAGATTTGATTTGTAGAGTTTTTATCACCGCTCTGTTTCGATTTGTCGCATATTTCCCATATTTGGAAGTGCGACCGAGAAGGGACAGTGGGCAAGGACAACGCTAGCAAATTGGAAACAGAAAAGAAATTGGAGAGAATATGCGATAAAACCTTGGCGGATACAGATAAGTTTAGAACATAGCCTGAATATAATGTAAATCGTTTAACATGAAATTTAGTCTTATTGCAATATGATGTTTCCTTTTGTTCATTCCAAATAAACTTACCCTCTGCAGAACGTTCTAGAATATCTTATCTTCGAGGCTCTAATTATCCCAGCCCATGACGTAGCATCCAGTGTCGGATGGGACTTCACCTTCCGACGCCAGATTAAAACATTTGCAAGCTAAAAAGGATCGGGAAAAAGTGGCAGAGAAATTGCAGGAAGAATAATTTTGAAATTAAGAATATACCGAAAATTAAAGACGAAACTAGAGACAGCTTAATAAACATGGTAACTACCCTCTCAAAAAATTTTGGTTGTCCTAAAATCTGATGTAAAGACATCTACAGGATAAAGAGCTCGAGTAGTGATGTTAATAACATATAATTATATATATTAACATAATAATAGAAACTACATCGACCCTATTAAAAAGTTACTTACTAAAAATGTGTAATCACATAATGTGAAACGTAAAGAAAAACTTGGTGCCAAACACCTGGGCTTCACAACAAATGAAGACACTCCCATATTTATCTCAGAGCAACTAACTGCTAAGGGGTTCCGATGATTTTTTTTGGCAAGAAATCTGGCTATGACAGAGGTATATGTCAGAAAAAATAATAACACGCCAATCATTATAATTAGAAACAAAACACGAGTACACCATCTTCTACAAGGAGCATGACTAGTTCAAATACATTTTAATTTTATTATGTCTTCGCTTATTATAAGGTTTTATTTAGCTCTTACTTTTGATTACCAACAAAACAAAATTGTACAAACACTAAAAAATACACTCAATCACACACAAACAAACATACTCACACAACTTATTCATGCCAAATATTGCTATTATTCATTTATATTATTCACGTTCACTATACATCTTCATTGTATTAAAATTTTTAAATTATACCTTATATCTATTTTAAGCCATTAAACATATAAGCACGAAATAGAATCAACGTATGTATTTAAACAATATCATTATGAATAATTCAATAAAAAATTTAAAAGAAATAGACAATTTCAAAAAAAATAAAGAAAGTGCTCGGTCGGTTAAGTGTGACATTTCTGAACCCTCACAATACACATGACATGCAATTCGGATATAACAGTTGTTACACAAAACATCCGGAGTGCATACATTAGTAATCTGGATGACCTGGAAATAACACTGTCACAACTTGACTTCGAAACTGACGTACAAATCTGAACTGAATTTAAATGCGGTAAGCTCTGACAAACATATTCCTAATCTTCCTAATTACAACTCATTTGCTTCAACTATCCGCTAAATCAGAAAGACGGAGTAGTAGTGCTTGTAAAAAACATACATAATCCTAAAGTTTCCGAAATTAATCTTCAACTTGCATCTTGCCTACATAATATAACTATTAACAACCCTGTTATTGTGGGTATATATCGTTCTCCATCAAACACCAATACCGATATGTTCATGAACTCATTACAGACTCACTTATCTACCTTAGAATCTCATGAAAATATTCTAACAACAAGAGACATTAATATAAATCAAATAGTAACATTAAATTAATAAAGTTCTGATCGTAACAATTAACCGCTTAAATTACTTAAACATGTTATCGATGCATGGTTTCCTTCCCGGTCACTTGTTTCCTACAAGGGGAAAGACCAATGTTATCCAATAATATGTATAATGCTGTTGGTATACCTTTTTTAATAAATAAGGGGACCTAATTGTATCGACCATTTCAAGGTTAAACTAGATGATTTGTATTATTACACTAGATGATATATATCATAATTTCCAGCTTTTATTGCAATTTTGCACCTTTATCACTGGGTCTGTTAAAACTTTCTGGTATAATAAACTCAAAAGGGTCATGTAAGAAAACCAAAACTTTAGTACATTATGAAGGAGCGGTTAAATCATTAGAACTTAAACATCTCGTTTCAACTTTGCTTGGCTAATTTGCTTGACAACGTTAATGATCCGAATGAGTTGGCTGACAAGCTAAATAACTATATATAGGATTCACTAGAGACGAACATAAAAAGCTACCAATATAAATAGACATAAGCGTATCAGTAAACCATGTAGAGGAAGGCATTGTACGATGCATTAATAACAGAAATAAGATGCAGAAAACGTAGACCTGGACCCAGACAAAGAAACACTTAAAATAATCAACAGAAGATACCGCAACTATATTAACAAATTGATTAAAAGTTAAAACGAAGAAAGAACACATAGTTAAATCAAAAAATAATCTTAAGGCATTATGGTAATGCATAAACAACATAGGAAATTACAAATCGAGAAAGCAGTAACAATGACTTATTAAACATTAAAACCTCAGCGGATGAGCCAATTAACTTAACAGTTTTTTTTTTGCTAACATTGTTACTGATCTAGCCAATAAAATTATAAAAGAACAGGCAGCCACTCATCTTCATTATATGGTTGACAAAAATAGCACTGTTTCTAATAGCAGTACATTATCAACTCGACAATTAACCTCATTTATTCTGCTTGTTCCTATTATTAGCCACCTAATTAATCTCTATTTCCATAAAGGTTTATTTTCCGATGCGCTAAAACTTTCTATAATTACACCAGTGTTCAAGAGTGGTGACAAAGATTGTATTGTAAATTATCGCCCAGTATCGGTTTTAACGTCCATATCGAAAGTAAAAGAAAAACTTATTTGCATTAGATTAATAAGTTTTTGAATTAAATATAATATTATCTCTGAATCACAATTTGGCTTTAGACGTGGTATTTTAACTGAGGATGCAGTTACTGCTTTAACATCTTTGGTAGTCAAAAATGTAGAAAGTGGTTAAATGCGTCACGGTATTTCTAGATCTTCAAAAAGCCTTTGATACTGTCTCCGTCTAGAGACACTAGAGAGACATGGCCTTTGAGATGCACCTCTAGTGTTATTAACGAGCTATCTTCAAAAGGGAAACAACAGATGAAACTAGGTGGTTATACAAGAATGTTAGCTGATATATCGTATGGCTTGCCACAAGGAAGTGTGCTCGGCTCAACACTTTTATTTATGACATTAATGTGCTGTGTAACCTAAAAATTCCTAATGCCAAAATTTTCTAATATGTGTATGAAACAGCCATTGTATTTTTGGGGAAAACATCAAAATCTCTCAGTTATGCAGAAACAGAAAATTTACTTTAAAATATTACATGAATTATAACATTTCACAATAGTTCTAGTTTTATTATTATTATTTATATATTAAAACAAAGAAATAAGTAGATATGACTAATATACAATTTCATCGATTTACCTAAATGTACAAAAAATTGGCATAAATGAACTCCTTGATTACTGCATTAAATCCATCATTCACTCACACACTTACACATACACACACAAAACACACACACACTATCCAGATAATGTAACGCCAAATAAACTGTTACTTATACTTATTTTGTTACTTCGCTTTGTATTTCTAAACATACCTTGAATTTTTATAAATAAAACGGACGGCGATAACTTCCTTTAACAGGTATTTCTATACTTAAAAGGAATTTATTAATAAATGTAAACCTAGTTTGTGAAAGAAATAAAGAATTTTGTATTACTTATATTTAAATTGCCTAATTTTATCTCTGCAATGCCAGGCCCCAATTTGAAGACGGGGTTGGTTCCTTTGTGTATTTATTGTTCCTTTGTCAATATTAGTACGAATATAACTCGCCGCTGCCTCCAGCGCCAAAACCATAAAATCAGACAGATACCTAACCTATAAATTTTGTCTAGGTTTTGGCGGCGACTGCGCTCACGTATCTGTCAAAAATAGAGTTTTTTCTAGAAATATAAAAATTTGGTATAAGTTCATATGTTATTCCATGTCATGTTCTATCAATATGCTTACTTTCATTCAAATCCGTTAAGCTGTTTTTGATTGATTGAGTAACAAACATAGAATCTTTCACATTTATAATAAAGTAGGAAGTAGAATAAATATGACTACAAGCGCCGTAGGAAGTATTCTTATATTGAGTTCTTATAGTATTCTGTAACATACAACACCATAAATGCTAAGATAATTATACTGTATATTTTAGAGTTTAAAGCTTTTAGCGCAATAGGTAGAAATCATCCATGATTTGTAAAAGTCTTTTTCGAACCAACTGTTTATTTATGGTCCTATTGACGGGCACGGACCTCAGCTTAGGACGTCGAATCATGAAACCGCCACTGTTTCCAAAGGATTATCCAATGCCAAAGAACCAGCAAGAAGCTCAGTAGGAATGCGTACGTCGCGTTAGCGTGGCTCACCGGTGGATTAGGCGATTCGAATGCCGTGTTGACGTCGGCGTTCCAGTTAGAAATAGGGCAACACTCATCTCCCATCAACTTCTAATCACGGTCTTTTAAGATGTACCGCGGAACAATGTAACAAATTGCCGCGTCAAAATCTCAGCCGTAAAGGGTATATCAAAATTTACCGCGTTTTGTGTATTTGCATTGAGGGCGTATAGACGGAACTATGACGTCTTATGACACATAAATGACATGAGGAAACCCAAAAGCTTTGAACTTGTCGTTGGAAGATGTGTTTGAGCTGCTACAGAAGAAATCAACCTGTACTTGAATAGGTAGGTTGGTGTTTTGGACTAGGTACTTATTTGTAATTATAGCTACCACAGTTCATGCGTTTTCTTGAGGATATAAGTTTGTTTTCAAATTACGGCACTGCGGTTTAGAGGTGAGAAAGAAACAAGAAAACACTACGGAATATATTTATTTCCGAAACAGAACATCTGACATGTTATCATACATTTACTTTACATGACATATACATATATAACGTAGACATTGATTTACATTACTGTACTTACGTATTACCTACCTTTAGACACATGCCAATATTTTTGCCAGTGGCGTTGCTCGCGTAATTATCCCCCAGGAAAAGTCCTATGTCTTACTGAATACTACACTTTATACTTTTATCAATTCCTAACAATGCGTATGAAAAAAACTCGTCTTGCGCTGTTTCATAGTAAAACCCATTGCGATCGTTGGTCGTTCCATAACCTACCTGTAGGTTGGTGTACTGAAGTAAGCTACTGACCATCACACATTATTCATCTTAAGCACTATTGGAACTGCTGAAATAAAACACTTTAGTGCATTCATCATTAATGCTGATAGAAATTCATATAAGAAATAATTCTTGTCAGTTCTTCTTCATCAAGGTTCTTCCAAACTGGTTGTAGTCATGCTTTATTTGACATCAATAAGAACCAATAATTGTCAACGTTGAGAAATAAATATTTGAATTTGAATTTGACATCACATGAACTACTAGTATATCTTCTGCCTCGAGCGAATCCCATCCAGCGTGATATGTCCACCTTTTGGTTATGTTGTTCAAATTCATGCACTTCGCATACGGGTATAGTGTTGGCCGTACACTACACTGGACTATTTTTAACTACAGACTTATATTGAAGTAGATGAAGCAATTTCGTCAAAAGCTATGAAAACCAAGCTCGTCACTTTTCTCATGGCGTAACGACCTAATTTGGTAATTTATGATGTTTGTATCATAATTGACCATACGATTTAAAATCTATTCGATTTGTATTCGATCTGCTGACCATTTTTGTTTCGCACATGACACGCTGTAGTACGGCAATTGTTGTAAACAGACTGGGCTCAACCCCGATTAAAAATAAACGACTAGACATGCAGTTAGATCGACTTGCGGCATTCTAATTTAATATAGATATGTGGTCGCAAAAGAATGATCTTTTAAGTTCGTATTGTTAATGTTGTATTTTTAAAATTCGCTAATAGTACATTGAACAATTGTACCATAAAATAGAAAATCTTTTTGATTAACCAATTTGTATATTTTCATACAGGTACAATCCGAGACTGGCCGGATTTTGAACAGTCCTTCAAACATTGTTTTTTTAAAGTCTATATCAGCTACGTGGGTGAAGCCACGCGTGATTTCTATACGAATGTTAAGAACTTGCTGCCTTGACTTGCTGCTAGAAACAGGATGCCGCATGTTGAGCTTCCCTGTCGCATACATAGGCCTTAGATAAAAGAGGTAATATAGACACTAAGCGACTATCGATAAGTGACGCGCAAGTAAAACAAATGAGGACGTTTTACAACAGCAAAGACCAAACGGTTTTTGTGATGTATGTGCGTAGGGTATGTGTGAAATAGTTTTTAGTTGTATGTTGGGGGGGCAGTTTTATGCTCGTTCAATAAATGGTCATCGCTGCGATCGGTTGTGTTTCTCTGTGCTTCTGCAATATTAATTCCCTGGCTAAATATCTCTCAGTGGCGACGAATTTTAAGTAACTTATGTGTGCAAATACGTATTTACTTGTGAAACCACGGTTGTGGGACAGTGTGCAATCGCGATATGTCTGTGGGGAAGATTTCGTCGTTCGACGTAACAAAGGATTGTTGGGAACTGTACGTCAATAGGTTAGAACAATACCTTATCGTCAATGACGTGCGATAAAAGTGGCCACCTTAACTACGGTTATGGGCGGGGAGGCCTACGAACTTTTAGTTAATTTGTGCACACTGGATAAACCAGCAACAAAGCCTTACAGTGTTCTCGTCAGCATTATGAAGCATCACTTGCAGCCAAACCCAATTTCGTTGGCAGAGCGGTTTAAATTTCGACAACGGGTGCAGAAGAATAACGAGGGTATCGCGACTTTTGCTGCGGAGTTAAAGAAAATGACAAGGGATTGTCCATTTAACGGGAGCAGTTTGAAGGAAAATATACGGGACCAATTTGTGAGAAAGCCAGTCACTAGATATGGATTTGAAATAGACTAGATTTAAATATATACCTAATTCATAATTTAGTGTGGCGGCGTGATGTATGTGCGTAGGGTATTTTTGAAATATGTAGTTTTAGTTGTATGTTGGGGGGGTAGCTCTATGTTCGTCTAATAAATGGTCATCGCTGCGATCGGTTGTGTTTCTCTGTGCTACTGCAATATTAATTCCCTGGCTTAATATCCCTTAGTTTTATTACCTCGTATTTATTTTTACTAACTAGGTAACACAAATAGTATAGTTAGGTTGACATAACAGAATCATAGATATTTAACTACTTAATTCTATTATAATGCATTGACCTTAATGTTAACTGACCACAATAAGCTAAATTTATTATATAGTATGCAAAGGTTAGCCGAAACTCTATTGCAATTATTATGAAATTCCTTCGACGGTTGTGTGTCAAGACTTTCATGGTTTAAGTAATAGCACCGCAAACACCCCCCCCCCCCCCAATACTAATGTTTCACGCAGAGATAGTTGCAGAAAAATCTGAACATATAATGCTTGCACGTCCGACGGGTGTTTCGCCCCAGCCAGAGCCATCATTAGGGCAATACGGCAACGGAAAAATGAAGTAATTTCATAATTTTGTGGAAGATTGACATTCATATCGGCACTGTTTCGTTCGGTTTAGTCAAGTTGAAAGGAAACCAGATCGTTAATGGTAAGTATACAAGGTTTTTATTTGTAAGTATTTTTTCAACGACTGAAGAAGTCGTCATTGCGAAATGAAAATAGAAATGCCTATACCTAATGAGACTCATTAACCCCTTGATGATGAACTCGCAAATGTAATTTAAGACTACTGACTTGTATGAACGCTTTCCCACACTCTTCACAAGCGTACCTCCTATCATTTGTATGAATACGCCTATGAAAATCCAAAGTCTTTTTCCTCTGAAATGTTTTCTTACAGTATTCGCACTGAAAAGGCCGTGCGTCATCATGTTTCACCATATGCCGCTTTAATTCCTCCTGGCTGAATCCGCGAAAGCCACAGATTTCACAAGCCACAGCTTTCTCTTTCAAATGGACCCGCCTTCTGTGCTGGACTAGTTTATTTTTAAAACAGAAAACTCTCGGACAGAGTTCACACTTAAACTGGGCACTTTTTATGTCATGAAATATAGCCATATGACGCCTCTTAAGGTATCTGCTACCAAGGACTTCAAGACATTTTGGACATTTCAACCTCTCTGGTTTATGAACGTGTTCGTAATGTTTCGTTAGTTCATAGCTAGAAGAGAACGTTTTGCCGCAATCTTCACAAGGTTTTATGGTATTCACGCTAGGGTGTGCGGTTTTCCTATGATTATTTACATAGTTAATCATGGCAAAACCTTGTCCGCATATCTCGCAAAGATACGACCCTGCACTTGGATGGCATTTATTATGATGCCTTAGCAGAGTCCCGAAGAACATGAACTCTTCACCACATTCTAAACACCGCAATGACTCATCGCTTAGTTTGTAACAGAACAAGCGCTCCAACAACTCAAAGTTGACCAAACTCATATCGTGATGTTCAGAAAGATGCGTTAAGAAATCTTTTAGATCACTAACAGGCTTAGGGCAATTCTTGCACGATATTTCTGAAATGTCGAATTTGATTCTTCCTTTGCCGACTAAGAAGCGCAAAACGTTTCTAAGTTTCGCATTCTTGTGTTCTGTTTTCGTGTGCTCCTTTAGTTCCCGACTGTCAACGAAGGAGCAACAACAAAAGAAGCAAAGGTATTTGTTGCCGAACCATCGAAATGGCATAACAGTGGAATTCTCCAGTATAAGGGTCATTAATTTCAAAAGGTCGTCTTTCTCCGATCCTTCGTAGACTTGTTCGGCGGGTGGGGATGTAAAATGCTCTCCTGCAATGAAACAATTGTCCTTGGTCAGCAGTCGCAAGTCAATGTGAAAACAAATCGGATATTTGTACACGCAGAGTTCTTTTTAAGCTTCAGATTCTGGTCAGCCTTGACTTTGGAAGTTGACGATAAAGACGAGTATGTTACGCTAATCAAAAATTCCACCTCGTTGTAGTTAAAATATTTTTGGATTTTAAAAATTTTACTTCAACCTCCTTCCTACCTACTTGGCATAGTCATTGAATGGCATTGTGAGTGCCGAGTGATTTAGTGGACAATAGCCCTGCCTCATGTGCCGAAGGTTGCAGGTTAAGTCTCCATAGAACAAGCTCTGCTTACTTTGGTAAGTTTTTAAAAATATATATAAAATACCACTCCTGTCTTAGTATTTTTTATAAAAGGAACAGGAAAAAATAACAATTTTCGTATTATTAACTTTTTTATTCCCAGATAAATATTACATCAATGGCATCACACTTACATTAAGGAGGATTTTAAATATGGCCTTTTCATTACATAAATGGTTTATAAATGAGCACATTCTTATATGGTTTACTGAATGGTTTTAGTTTAATTTTCTAATCTATGACCAAGACAACTAGCAAATTATGCTTTGAACGTGGAAGCTAATTCTTCAAAGGTAAGCTTGTATAACACTTTACTTATTCAAACGGTTACGATTGGAATGGCAAGTAGCTATCACTGGCACTGTTAAAGACGTTGGACATAACTTGCGGCAGCGGCCCAACAGCTGTGTCAATCCGTTCGGGAGGACGGTGCATGCGAGCAAAATGTGCCCTCATTATCTTTTTAGTGGTAAACGCTTTATCACAGACATCACACTTGAAACTCTTCTCGCCACTGTGTTTGTACATATGGTTTTTAAGTCTATTACTACTGAACGCCCTAAAGCCACAAACGTTACATATGTGGTTGCGTTCTTTCAAATGAGATTCACGTAAATGCGTCATCATCATGCTGCGAAAAACAAATGTTCTTGGACAATGGAGGCATTTAACTTCTTTCCGATTGCCGTGCTCGGCAGCCATGTGTTTCGAACGTTTGTAATGACTACTAAAAACTGCAGGACATCCAAGGCACTTGTATCTATTCTTATCTTGCTCGTGCACAGCTTTCTGGTGCCATTTCAATTTAGCGCGTGTATCAAACTTCTCGCCACACTCCGGACATAGCGCGCTTGTACTGTCGTGCACCGCCTTCATATGAAGACGTAGTAAAACCGCGTCTTTAAAGTTTTGCCCACAAATTTCGCATAAAGTAGCAGATGTGCCTTTATGTTCTTTATTGGTGTGATGAAGCAGAGGCCCGAAAGTGTAAAATTTAGCACCGCAAAGAAGACAACTCACGGAAATATCGTTGAGATCAAACGGGACAATACATGGGCCAATGTCTTTATTGTAAGACACGCCATGTTTGCCAATCAAGTGATCGATTAGTTCGTACAAGTCATCTATCTTTTCGGGACATAATTTGCATGAAATATTTGAGATATCCACGTAGACTATTGGTTCCCAGTAATTGCTCATAGCCTGTTCTTTAATTTCATCGCCTATATGAGTTTCTTGATGCTCTTTCAAGCTGGATGGTTCTTGAAATATTTCGTAACAGTAAAAGCATCTGTATGAACTCTTCAACCATCTAAAAGGCATGACAGTTGACGTGACCAGTACTTGTACAACATTCCGTCTCATTATCTTCCGTTTTTCTTGATTGGAAATCTTTTGAAAAGAAGATTTAGGTGCTTCAAAGTCTTTACTGGAGGTCTCTTTTTGTTTCAGTTTTATTTGCTTCTCTTTCTGGCTGCCTCTAGATTCTCCTGAAAGTTAAATATTGAAATGTTTTCAATTAACTGTTTGAAGAGGCAGCCAGCGTACAAGGTACAACATAACTAAAACACTACATATTTATTTATTAAAATGCACCGCTCGTGCATGTAATTCCATAGTTTGTTTATCAGTAAAACCGTATTTACATCTTCTACACAAAACTCCTACATTTCCAGTGTGGACTTTAAAATGTGCTTTCAAGTTGTCAGCCTGTTTATACCGCTTATCACATATTGAACAAACGTAAAGTTTTTCATCAAAATGTTTCCTTCTATGCAATGTTACTCTAAACTTCACAGGCGATGTATAATCACACAAATCGCACTTATATTTTTCTTCGGAATGGTACATAATTAGATGCGTCCTTAAAACGCTTTGCGTAAAGCATACTTTGCCGCAATGCGGACAATTCAGGCAGTGTCTTTGTACTTTATGGACGCGGCCCAAATGAGCGTTTAATTTATATTTATTTTCAAGAACTTCACTACACAAGCTACAAGAAAAAGTTATACTTCTATGTATCTTCTCTCTATGCGTTTGCAACTTTTTAATATTCTCAAAAGTTATATCGCATTCCTTGCAGGTTTGGGCTTCATGCGTTTTCATATGTTTGTGGAATCGAATTTTACTATAAACTGACTTTCCACAGACTTGGCAAATATATTCATGGTTCAAATGAGCAGTATACATATGAGGTATTAACATCGTTAGGTTAGGGTAAGACTCATCACAAACTGCACATTTAAGTTCCTCATTATTGAAATTGAAAGGGAAAGCGACAACTTGTTTCGATGGGTGATAATCATCGTCATGAATCAATTTGATGTGTAGAACTAATTCTTCAAAATCATCAAGACTAACACCACATTCTTTGCATTTAATCTCAGAAACGTCTATTTTAATAGGTAGCTTTTTCATAACTATATTGTTACTCAGAAATTTGTCAAGGTCTAAAGATCTATGGACTTTGTTCGTATGTTCCCAAAGTTTTTCTCTATCACTTAAAATCTTTTTGCAATAAAAACATAAAAATTCAGTGCCCCTGTATTGAAAAGGCACAATTGTTCCATATTGAAGTAAAAGTAGTATATTTCGCCGTAATAGTAATAATTCTTTTTTCTTGCTTTCATTTTCTGTTAGGTCATCTGAAAAAAGATTAGTTTTACTCTATATTGATTTTCATTCGTAAAATATTGACCGCAGTGCCTTCCAATAGGCTAAGACATATTTTGTTTCATTAGACTATTCCAAGATAAATGACTTTATAATAAAAAAAGGACATTAAAGATTTTGCAGGGCCTGAAATAATACCTAAAACTTTATCTTATATCTTCAGATTTGGCAGAGCTAGCTGAAATTCTGGCTGGCTGAGCCACATTTTTTACTTTTACAAAAAAGCTGTTGCGTCACACTGAGTTTATAGCAGACAATACGGACGCTTTAAATAAATGCGTTTGTGTATTTCTGGATTTAGCCAAGGCGTTTGACACAGTCTCTGTCAACAAGCTAATAACAAAAATAGCAGTATCCGGGACACAGCTTTGATACTATTTTCTTACTATCTTAAAAATCGTAATCAAATGGTAAAAATAGGCAACTGCATTAGATCAGACGCGCCAGTTTCTTATGGCGTCCCACAAGGAAGTGTACTTGATCCTAGCTACTTGCAACCGTAAGCTGTACAACGGAAATTTATTTTTGCAGACGATACTGTATTCTATGGTGAAACATGGGCAGCGACTAAAACAAAAACTGAAAATGGGCTGAGTAATATATGCCCTTGGTTAAATGTGAATACTTTTTGTTAAAATGTAACAATAACTAATTGCCTAACATTTCGTTTCTACACCGTCACTTACATAAGACTCATAGAATAACTTCACGTGCAGTTGTCCCTTAAATAAAACTTGTACCGTAAAATAACTTGGAGTGATACTGGACCATAATTCCATATATAGACTTGTTGACAAGACGAGTACGAAAATTAATATTCATTTTAAAACCCTAGGCCATGTTGCCGATCGTAAACTATTAAAAATTATTTATTTCGCGGGGTGAGACGTAATGCACAATCTTGAAAAAGCGCAAAAAGCTGTACTAAAGTAATGTTTTTCAAAAGTGTACGATGTGCTACAAAACAATTATACAAAGAAAGTGATGTCAAGAAAGTATTTGTAAGGGAAACAATACCACTTTGGCATAGAAAACTTATTTTCAAACATGAGCACTACATCGGAGGCCCAATAAAGTCTACCCTACATACAGATTAAAGACAAAATTCGCTTCTAAATTTCAAAATTTTCTTGATCACATGTTATATAATAAAATAAAATAAGCTCTAGGCATTTATGTCCTCAACTTACGAACTATTAAAGTTAAACTAACATCATGGTTACAAACAATGAACTACGAAAAAACGGAGAACTTTTATACTATATTACTTAATATAAACCTAGAAACTTTTATATGATGTTGATGAGGAATGAGCCTTGTACCCCTTACGTGTCAAAAATATATTACACGCGTTAAAAATATTGTTGATAAAGAGATATTTATTCAAATTCAAAAACTTAATCGATACAATATAAATGCTTATAGAAATTCAGAAATGTTACACGGAAAGGAATTGTATCTAAGATATACGTTAACCCGAGTTTAGATATAAGTTAGTTAAATTTATTGATGCACAATGCACAACATCATAATTTATACTGCGAATATGTTTTTAAACAGAGCTTGTAATGATTATAACAAGAAATTTAATTCTGTAGATATGTTTCAGTCCAGTGTGATTGTTTATAAAAGGAAAATTAGGGAGGAGCTTATTATCCATTAATCTCTATTCTTATATTTTTGTTTATTTTGATTAAATTGTAAAAATGTAATGTTTATTTTTATGTATTAATAATGATTTAACTTTGTATTGCTGTAACTACCTTAATTGAGTTAGTTATTGGTGGAAACTTTATTGATTTGTTATATTATTTATATTAATTTATATAACTGTATTAAAATATTGTATGTTTCCCAAATAAATAAATAAATAAATAAATAAATAAATAATGACAGGATTAATAAGGTTTATTGTATGTATTTTGTTTTGACCAAAAAGTTAAATGTCCTCATTTTGAGTTCAACGGTTCCTGGTTGTAGTTTTTGTAACAACATTAACAGTAAACACAACGAACCGGCGCCATTTGAAAGCAGTTCCGATTACGTTTATATTTTAACAATTGATTGTCAATGACACTCATTTTCTTCCTTTATCAATACCAATAACTTTATTTTTTCGATCACCTTCTTGAAATGAGCGCTGTTAAATTATTGACGAGACCCGGCTTTTTATCCGACGTCACATGAGACGACACAACATATTTCGCCAATATCGACTTAATTAGATATTTTGATTTCATTAGAATCAGTTATTAGCAGCCATCATTCAACATTAATATACTGATTCAGATCTTCGGCAGTATTAAAATCATCGTCAACGAATTCCATTTCGACAAATTCTCCACTTTTATCTAGACCACCATCTTTGTCTTCGAGGTTGCCAACAAGGTTGTCAACACAATCTGTGTTAATTACTTCAACATCTTGACTGAAATGTTTCTGTTTTTGATGATACTTCAAATTGGCATGATGTGTAAATGAAGTAAGACAAATCTCACAACGGTATCTCTTTACAGAACTATGGCTTAATAAATGAGCGTTCAAGTTGCTTCTAGTCGTACACCGTTTACCGCAGTGCGAGCAAACAAATCTCTTGTCTCCATTATGTTTGACCATATGAAGTTTGACTTCATAAGCGCTGAAAAATTTATCACCACAAACTGAGCATTCGACATTCTTCTCTCGTAAATGCACTCTACGCATATGTCGAGACATTATACTCTCTTGCGGGTAAACTTTACTGCAGTAACGACATTTAAAACGCATTTCTTCAACTCCATGTACGTTAGCGAGATGCAGCTTCTTAAAATAACCGCTTTTAAATGTTTCCGGACAGTGCGGGCATGTTGACAAGTTGACTCGATGAACGTTTTTCTCGTGTAATATCTTCTTCGATAACGTCGCAAAGCTGACGTCACAATATTCGCAGTTGTATCCCCCTTCTCTGTGATAATACCTATTGTGCATTTTCATATGGTTTTCTCCTTGGAAACTGGTGCCACAAATGTCACACATGTATTCGTGAGAGAGATGGTTTTTGTTAGCATGGCGCAGGAGATATTCAAAGAAAATGAATTTCATGTTGCAAGTGGCGCAGCTTGGGTTGTCTATGTCCAATCTGAATGGGAGCAAACAATTGGGAACAGACATGTCGTATTCAGCATCGTGTGCGATGATGACATGATTGATAAACTGTTCCAAATCGGGTATGGGTTTCTGGCAAATTTTGCAGGCAAGATCTCTGACGTCAATTTTAACGGCTGCATCTTTGTCTCTATTGCTTTTGACTCTGTCGAAAACTACTGATTCGATATTAGCAAATTGGTGAGTCTTAGAGGTGTGATCTTTAAGCACATCAGAGTTTTTCATGGGTTCTGTGCAGTAAAAACACCTAACTCTGCCTTTGTACCATATGAAGGGGGTTACGTTTGCGTTTTTCAGGACAAATTCAATGTTTTTTCTTTTGATTTCTAGTTTGCGTGCTACCTCCTGTTTTTTAAACTTGTCCTCGACGGAACTGAATTTTGCACCTGCAAATAAATTAAGCTCATTTAACCTCTTGGGGTAATCTTCTTTTTAAAAAGTGGACGTGTTTTCGTCGGCTTTTATGCATTTATTTGGTTATGATATGTGCTTTTATGTACGGCTAACTCGTCGATTCAATACGCACTACAGTTAGGCAACGAGTTTCTCAAATAAAAAAAAGTATAAAACGGGTTTTTGTAGAAGCTAAAACTCATTTCTGTTCTACATACAATTTGAACCATATTCCTGACTTCATTATACCTAGTCAATCAAACCTAATACACTATCAGCGCCACTCATATAGGTACGACAAATGGATACTCGAGGCATTTTTAAACACAAACTTCGCCTAACAAATCCTAATTTATTTTGAGTAATATAGAAATTATAAATTCGCTTAGAAAAATCTGCACTTCTCTACTCCAAAAAGAAGCCAATAAAAAGCTTTGTCTCAAAATCGCAGAATGTATAGTCGATTCAAGATACCCAGATTAGAAATTTGGAGCAATAATAATTATTGTTTGTTTATTTAATAAATGTAACAAAAGATCTGTTAGATTCACACATAATCTTAGATCTAACGGTTTTGGTACACACTGCCTTATGCATGTAGAAGCAATATTTGCAGTCGATGTATTTTACACTCTTTTTCATTGCGATAATATTATTCTGAACAAGCCTTTCTCACTTGTCCAGTTAACTAAAGCTTACTTACGGCCGCACTTAAGGCGCACCTAAATATAGGTTTTGCCCAGCAACTATAGGTAAATAAAGTTTAAATTCGTTTAGCAAGTGCGGCCGTTACACTTATAAATTGTTCTCGTTAAAATCTGGGGCCTTATTTTATAAAATAAATCAGTTCGATAACTCTACGAGAAAACTCCACGAGTAAAACAGTACGAGTGTTTAAAAAAAAAAAGGTGTACGCAACGAAAAGGTAGCGGTTACGAAAAAGTAATCAAAGGGCCTGTTAAACATGACTATTCTGGTTGTTTTACTCTTTTTTTATTGAACTAAATACAAGTTGGTTCTTACAATACAATATGTAGAAAAGCACAGTAAAAGTTTAGGATAATCGGGACGGATTAAATAAATTATGTTTCGCATTTCTGCTTGACGCCTTATGATTACTATTTCGTAACAATTAACTTCTCGTTATGTGCACATTCACAAACTTTTTTAAATGATTAATTTAAGAATGCTGCTTCAAAGTGTCATTATCATTTATTCTTTTCAGGCAAGGGTCGATCCCGGCTCTCTGTTGCCTCTCGAACGCTTTGTCCAGTAACGTTGATAAATATTTCGAACAAAAAACATGATTTTAAAAAATTATTCTATTCTCTATATTTAAAACAATTTAGTTTCATAAAAGTGAAGAGTTTCACCATTAAAGCACCTGAATTTGTGTGGAGAAGTAATTGATAATTATAAAACAAATAAGGTTAGGTTAGGTTGTATGACAAGATGACATAGTCTTTCCGAGATTTTAGTTTTCGAGACTATTGATATTATCCAAAACCTAACTTGATACCATCGTTAGTTCCCATACCTTCTACATAACATGACGTCATCTGACAAAATGAGACATTTTTCCAATTTTTTTTCCATGGACAGCCTTCACAATCCCAAGTCCAGCAGCTTATCCCAACTAAGAGGTGGTATTAGGCAATTTATAGCCCACCATGCTTGCCCATTGACGGTTGGTAGACTTCAGGCCATAGAACATATGATACTTTTATATCTCAAATTTTCTATCACACAGCGATAGGAAAACTCTATCAATTATCAACTGACCTCTTGAAAATAATAATAATTAATGCAAACACTTGCAGTGAATTTATAGGAATGCAATATCAAGGAATACAACATCACTGATAAGAGAGCTCGGGGGAAAAGCGACTATGTTGTCCTGTGGGAATAAATTGGAAAAAAAATCTTATTTTGTTCGATGACGTCTTAATCTATAAGACAAATGGGAACGACCCGAAACCATGATGTTGTTACCCTAAAAAGATATAACTTTTTAAAAAAGTAAAAATGTCAGAACAATCATCTTCATTGCTATTGTCATACAGGTTTCCCTAGTTCAGGAGACATTGTTCAATTTAATCTTTGTAAATATGAATATTTGGTTAATAAAGATTTATTATTATTATTATTATATTCTAAATATAATTTAAGGTTGAAGGAATATTATAAAGAAAAAGATAATAATATTTTTCTAATTAAATTTATTTCTTTTCAAACTTGAATGAAATTATCACATAATTTCTACTTACTTAAATACGAATAGTACTCAATATAAGTACATATTAAATATTTTTCAATACAGATTGCGACAAGAAGATCTATTTAAATACATATTGCATACAATCACTGCTAGCGTCCAAAGATTGATGATTTTAAAAAATAATTCAATAATTTATTTCATGTATCTGTTTTACATCCAACTAAACTTTTAAAAAAATTGCATCCTTTATCAATAAAAAAAAATCTCATCATTGCTGAAGGGAATTTTCTCATGTCGAACAAATAGACTGTATATACAACATAACTGAGCGAGCATTTTCCTTTATTTTTTAATAAAATAATACATTTCAATTATGTACTCCCTTTGATTGAAGTAAAATAGCAGTAAATATGAGACAAGCTCCTCAAGCAAATCCATCATAAATTTCGTTTCCGACATCTGATTTAACTTAGCCACTACACGAATACTAACCAAAATTTGTTTGTCCGCCATGTCATTGCATCATGCTGTCTCTTTCTCAGGTTCATTAATGTAAAGTTGCAACAATGTAGCATATAGAGTTTGTGTGGACACTTAATGCTCAAGTACGTCACATATCTGCCGCTATTTTTATTTTATCAATGAGTATTTGTACTAGCGGGTGTTACCGCGCTTACTCGCACCAACTTGGGCGTTTATGCAGCCTTAGAATAGAAATCTGCGTATACGTTTAAAACTGCATTAAAGTAGGACCAATTATTTTTCTTAGCATTTATATTCCATCTTAAATGCGACATTCAAATTACGTTACATAAATAAAAATAAATATTTTTAATGATTGCAAATTCTCAATAAAATTAAGAATAATATGAGATTGCATTGATATTTCCAAATAGTTTATGACTAATACGTACATTTAGGAAGTATGATTTTGTTCATTTATATATGTGATGACTTGACAACTATTAAGGGGACTTTACCAAATAATTATATTATAAAAAATCGATATAATATAAAAAGGAACATTTGATTTATCTATATTTATATACAAAATTCCTAAGTATAGAATACATTGTACAAGAGTGGCGTAAATTCATAAATATAAAAAGAATTAAGCGGATAAGACACAAATATGGCCACAATCACTAATTCTAGTACACTATAACTTAATTGTAAAAATATTTGTATATCAAAGCAAATATATAAAAATCCAATAAATAGCTTAATAATAAATTCTAGCTGCTTTTACATGTTGTGATTTAAATAATACTTTACCAATAGGTGATTTCCAATATTTACAATCGACAGGCCATTTTTTACATTTCCAATTCAAACTCATCGCTCAACTTCAATAGAGATCATATTTTTTATCTAATAACCTAAACATTACTTTCAATAAATGAGATATTTTAGAAAATAATTAAATTATCCATCCAATTACACAAATAAAAACAATATAATGTTATATTTGCGCCGGGACATGTCCATACTTTTTATGCATTTCCATATGCGAGCTCAAATTGCTTCGTCTTAGAAACGCTTTACCGCAAACATCACACGAAAATTTTCTTTCACCTTTATGTTTGACCATATGCATTCTTAAAAGATGATTATCGAAGAACCGATCGTTGCACACCGAACAAGGCACATTCTTTTCCTTCAAATGAGTTCTGCGGATGTGGTCTTTCATAAACGAGTTTCTTGTGAACATTTTCCCGCAATACGAACACTTATGGCCAATACCGTGCACTTTAATCAGATGTTTCTGTCTTTGATAGTGGCTCTCAAACTGTTCCGGGCATTTTGTACATTTGTGATCTTTAGCGTCGTGAGATTTGGCTTTGTGGCGCGCTAAGCACCACTGGTTCTTAAACTTTACGCCACAGTGTTCGCAGTCACTCGTACCTTTGTGCGCGTACGAGATGTGCACGTTGAGATTCGCAACAGACCTGAAGCTTCTACCGCAAAAGTCGCAGATCCTATTATTGTTATTATGTTCTAAGTTTATATGACGTAACACGATACTAAAATACCGAAAAACTTTTGAGCAAACTGGGCATGGTATGTTATCTTTAACTACTTTATAAGCGTCGAAACAGCCGGTTACAGATTCGTCATAGCCAGCGTTATGTTTTTGATTCAGATGCACTATGAGCTCGTCTAAACTCTGCATCGGTTGACAGCACGCTTTACACATGAGATTCGTAATGTCAATTTTTATGGACGTCCGTTCCCCTTTACACTTCATCATACTTTTTGATTTGACGTCACAAACCGGATGCTCAGCGACCGTGTGCACTTTGACTTCTTCAAAATCTTCGAACTTCCTGGCGCAGTAGAAACAACCGAATTTCGCGAAGAACTTAAAAGGCGTAGCATTAGACATATTTAGGACAATTTGTATATTTTTTCGTATTTGTTTCACGTTTTTCTTTTTTTTCGGTTCTGGGAGTATCTCTGTGGCACTCGGAGGAACTTCTAGAACAATTTTTTCTTTACATCTATTAACGTGTTGTTTCAAGCCACCCTTGGTGTGGAACTGTTTGAAACAATGAACGCAATTCATCCCTTCCGATTCGGGATGGTCATTCTTTATGTGTTTCTGTAGAAGACTAAATGAAACAAAATACTGTCCGCACGTTTTACATTTCCGCAAATGGTAATTATTCGCGTGTACTTTAAGTAGGTACTTGGATTCGAATATTTGTTCACACTGGTCGCAAGGATAGCCGCCGTTCTTATGATTGTTTCTGATATGGAATCCTAAATCTCTTTTCTTATTGAAACAAACCCCGCACTCGTCGCAAACGAAAGAATTCTGAGGATGAATTATATTTACGTGATTGACAACATGACCGAAGTATGAAAACTGTTGATCGCAGTAAAGACAACGGAAATCTACTAGCCTGTACGGTTGGTATGGTATTTCTATGCTTTTATCATAATCCAACGAGTGCTTGCATATCAAATGGTCAATAACCTCATCAAGCTTATGAAAAGGCTCGCTACATATTTCACAACTGACTTCGGACACGTCAACTTTAATTTCTATAAAGGTTCCTTTGACAATTTTCAAGGCGTAATCTTTCGTTGAGCAAAGTCCGTGAGCTAAAGTGTGCTTTTTAAAATATTCGTATTCGTTGTAGTTCTTGCCGCAGTAAAAGCAATGGAACCGGCCGCGCCATTTAAAAGGCATCACTGAGGTATTGTTGAACAATATTTCTAAATTTTTCCTCCTTCGTGCGGACAAGCACGGCCCGTTTGGTGTCGAAGGCTCTTCATCTGAAACCAAATTGATGCTTCTTGTAATTTCCTGCTGATGATCAGCTTAAAAGCTATTGCAACGGCGGCGGAGGTAACTGAGTAGCATGTTTTATGTGAGAGGACATATGCCCTCTCAAGTTCTTTTTCCATAAGAATTTTTTCCCGCAAATATCACAATGGAAGTTTCTTTCACCGATGTGTTTAACCATATGCATTTTAAGACGTTGAATGTCGAAGAATCTTTCGAAACACACGGAGCATTCCACGTTTTTCTCCTTCAAATGTGTGCGTCTAACATGGTTCACCATAAACGAGTTTTTGGTGAACAATTTCCCGCAGTAATTGCATTTGTGTCCGATGTTGTGTACGTTAATGAGATGACGTTGCATGGCGTACTGAGATTTAAACTTTTCGGAACATTCCGAGCACTGGGCGAAGTTTTTCCCGTGTACTTTTCCCATGTGAAGTCTCATATCGTTTTTCTGGACAAACTCCATGTCACAGTAAACGCACTTGTAAGCTGCTGCTTTGTGTGTCCTAGATATGTGCGCTCGCAAATTAGCGTCAGTCCTAAATAAGGTACCGCAGTACACGCACACATTTCTGTTGTTAGTATGAGTCCGGCTAATATGTTTGAGTAAAATACTAAAATACCTATAGACTTCCCCGCAGTGAGGGCACGCAAAGTGATCTTTAATCAATTTATATGGTTGCAGATTTGTTTCAATATACTTATCATAGCGAGCTTTATGTTCAGTAATAAGATGATCTATTAGAGTATCTAAATCAGGCATAGATTCAAAGCATAACTTGCAAGATAAGCTCGATATATCAACTTTGATATAACACTCTTCTCTGTTTCGTAATCTCATAGATTTAAGTTTAGTATCACACAGTGGGTGTTCGACTACAGTATGCTGTTTTAAATCTGAGCATTCCGTGAAGTCTTTTGGACAGTAGAAGCATCTAAAACGGTTCATAAAATGTTTGAAAGGGATCGCAGTTGACATGTTAAGTATACATGCGATATTATTTCGTACTTGTTTAACCGATGTTTTTTTAGTTTCTTCCACTGTCAAGATGTCGTCAACGGAGTATTTGTTAGAGTTACATTTGGACGCGTGACGTAGGAATCCCTGTTTCGTGTTTAAAACTTTTTGACAAAACCCGCACTGTAACACCGCGTCTTCGTGTTGCGCTTTCATATGTTTTAACCTTTTGCTAGCAGAAGAAAATGGCAAGAAACAAACATTACATACAGACGTATGAGAGTTCGCTTTATGCGTTTGCAATTCCGACATGGTCGAGAAGCTAGCTGAACACTTTAAACACGTATACTCATTTTTATGATACGTCCGTAAATGCGAATCTAAATCACGTTTCTTGTTAAATCTAGAATTACACTTGTGACAGAGGAAACAATTGCTTGGATGATCCGAGTTCACATGGATGATAAGTTTGCTCAAAAACTTGAACTTTTCGTCACACTCGAGGCATTTTAGATCAAAAAGTCTGTAAGGCATAATGGAGAGTTCAACTTTTCTATTATAAGGTAGTCGGTGTTTAAATATAAGATGGTTGACTATCTCGTTGAAATCCGGGAAGATTTCATCACAAAGTTCACACGTAACGTCCGACACGTCAATCTTGACTTCCGCGTCTCCGGCTTTGACAAGTCTTATAGCCCTGTCTTTGTCAGTGCAATGTCCGTGGGATTTCGTGTGTTTCCGGAGATCGTCGTAATCCGGTACATCATCGCCACAGTAGAAACACATGTACTTGCCGCGCCATTTAAACGGAATCACCGAGGTGTTGTTAAACAAAATTTGCAGGTTTCTTCGCCTCAGTTTATTAGCGCTTAGCCGTTTTTCCGGGACGTTTTCATCTGAAAAGAAATTCACGGTGTTTGTAAAACTTTCTGCACCCCGAAGGTATTTCGATTACTTATTTTAATACAGGGCGTGTCTTTATTAATAAGTATCTGTTGGATACATATATTGCTATGCCTGGAACATTTTTTGGCTGAGAACAACGATGCGATTGCGATGTGAAAGGATAAAATCTTTCAGAATTAAGAATGCTAGATTTATTTGTTTACTTTACAGATCTCCGCTATAACTAGCTTTCTTATGATGAGAAGCCAAATGCGCTTGTAGATTTTTCTTCCAAAAGAAACTCTTTCCACAAATATCACAATGATAATTTCTTTCTCCTGTGTGTTTCACCATGTGTATCCTCAAAAGAGTCGTATCAAAAAACTTTAAGTCGCATTCTGGACACGGAACATTCCTCTCTTTAATATGGATTCTTCTTATATGCAGTCTTAAAAACGAATCCCTGACGAACATCCTATTACAATGGACACATTTGTGCCCAATGTTATGCGCTTGGAGTTTGTGCTTTAACATCTCAAATACAGAGGCGAACTTCTCCGAGCAAAGCTTGCACGTAGCTTCTTTAATACCGTGCACTTTAGCTCTGTGAAAATTCAATTTTTTCACCGACGTCAACTCTAAACCGCACTCCTTACACTTCAAATCTTTGATACCGTGTATTCTAGTCATGTGGCTTTTAAGTATAAGGCGACTTGCGAAAGTAAATCCACAATGTGGGCATAAATGGGTCTTCCCCGAATGTTTATCATTAATATGCTCGAGTAACTTCCCGAAATAAGCGAATGTTTCACCACAAGTTTGACAAACCATGTTATGTTTCTGCAAAATGAACGGTTGTATCATGTCGTTTAAAGTTTTATCGTATTTAACTTCATGGCTCGATATTAAGTGATCTATAACTGTGTCCAAGTCAGGAAACGGCTGGGAGCATACCCTACAAGTGATCGAAGTAACGTCGAGTTTTATTTTAATATTAACGCATCTTAAGAGTTTCGGTAAAGACCCTGGTTTAAGTTCGAAATGAGGGTGTCGAGATAAGGTATGACGCCTCAAGTCTTCATGGTCTTCATACTCATCTTTACAAAAGAAACAAATGAATCTACAACGAAAGAATTTAAAAGGCGTTGCTGTTGTCATGTTGAAAATGCAGGCTATGTTTTGTCTCTTTCTATTGGCTAAATCCTTTCTACGGGCTAAGTCCTCGCGAGCCACTTTAGCTTGCTCATCAGCTACTTCCTTCTCTTTCACTCGTTTCTCCGTTTCGATGACAACTTTCTCTAACGGTAGAATGTTCGCGTGTTCCGTATTTAAGTGTTTCTGTTTCGCGCAGACAGACGCAAAAGAGCGGTTACAAATTTCACACGGTACTTTCACGGGTTGTTCTTTATTATGTTCCCGCAAAGAGGTTATGTTTTCGAAACACAAACTACATTTTATACATATAAAGCCTTTTCCGTGTACCTCTTTGATGTGAAAAGCTAAGTCTTTGCTTTTAGAGAAGCTATGACCGCAACTTTTACACACCAAGACCGTTTCCACATGCTCATTTTGCATGTGGCTTTCTAACTGTGGAAATGAATCCAGTTTTCTTGAACACTCCACACATTTTAAAGTTTTTAAATTAAAACAAACGGCATCTATATTTAGCTGTTTAGAATACGACATTTGATGTTTCTCTATTAAATGATCGATTACAGCGTTTAGATTAGGAAAGGGTAGATCGCATAATTCGCATATTATTTTCGTTACGTCTAATTTAATATCTACGTCTGGTTTTAACTCGAGTAAAGATTGGTGATCAATTTTGCATTTTTCATGAGATTTCGTGTGTTTAACGAATTTTGAGTATATTTTACAAGTTTCCTTGCAATAGAAGCACTGGTAACATCTTTTCCACTCAAACGGAATTACTGACGTGTTATTGAAGATTTTAACCAGATTTCTTCTTTTAACAATCGATGTCTTTTCTCCCGGTATAGGCTCGTCTGAAAATAAACGTTGAAACGCGTCAGTTTGAGATTCCTTAATCTTTTTCAAGGACTAATTTACTGTTGGTAAAATATATATACATTGAATATTGGCATTGTTAACATAGGAGACTGCGTCACCCATGAGATTTAGGTGCAGACATCTTTGAATCGTATATTATCTTTCCCATTTTCACGCATTGGACATACCGTAGTTAAATTTAAATAATACTGCATTTATACTAAAATTTACATAGCAGCAGCTAAATTAGCTTTCTTATTATGCGAATTCATGTGAACCCGTAAATTCTTTTTCCAAAAGAAACTCTTTCCGCAGACGTCGCAATGAAAATCTCTAGCACCTGTGTGTTTTACCATGTGTAATCTAAGCATGAAATTGTCGAAGAATTTTTCATTGCACACCGTACATTGCACGTTCTTCTCTTTCATATGCGTCCTTCTAATGTGGTTCCTCATGAAAGAGTTCTTCACGAACATTCGATCGCAATGCGTGCATTTATGACCTATATTGTGCACTTGAATTTGGTGCTTTTGCTTCTCATATTCCGAAGGGAACTTTTCTGAACATAACTTACATATTACGTCACGGACTCCGTGTAGTTTCGCTCGGTGACTTTTCAATTTAAGTAGTGAGGAGTGCTCTATTCCACACTCTGGGCATTTAAACACAGTGCTACTGTGGGCTCTAGATATATGCAAGGCTAGTATGGATTTGTTACCAAATTTGGAACCACAATGGGCGCATAAATGATCTTTACCCGAATGCTCTTGATTCATATGTTTTAGTAAAATATTAAAATAGTTAAACGCTTCATGGCATAATGGACAAACCATGTTATATTTTTCTAATCTAAAAGGTTGCATAATACCGGTTATATTCTTATCATACTTAGCATCATGCATATTGATTATATGGTCAACGATTAAATCCAAATCGTCAAAAGGTTGGTAGCAAATTCGACAGGACAAAGAAGTTATATCTAATTTAACGTAGATATTGGCACCTTTTAATACTTTCGGGAATTTCCTATCGATATCACAAAACGGGTGCTCCATCATGGTGTGTTGTCGCATCTCTTCATGTTCTAAGAAATCTTTAGAACAATAGAAACATGTAAATCGGCTCTGGTAATACTTAAAAGGTATGGCGGTTGTCATATTCAACACGCAGGCTACGTTCAATCTATTTTTCTTAGCAGTGGCTTTGCTCGCCATTAACTGTTTATGAGCAGCCATAATGTTTCCTTCATAAAACTCATTGTTCATTTCGTTCAAGCCTGTTTTGTTGTCTTCCTCAAGGTTACCATGCGAGTTATTGAAATGCCTTTGTTTCGAGCAAAACGATGAGAAAGATTTGTCACAAAAACTGCAAGGAATTTTAGGATTTTTCACTTTACTGTGAGCTCTGAGCAAAGTTAAATTATCGAAGCTAAGGTAACATTTCGCACAGTTAAAACCTTTCCTGTGATAGTGTCTAATATGCGCCGCTAAGTCACGACTCTTATTGAACGTTTTCCCGCAGTTTTTACATAAAAGAGATTTCTCTGAATGATCATTATTAACATGAGTAACTAAATGCCTAAAGAACTCAAAAGTCTTCCCACAGTCACAACACTTCATATCTGCTAAGCTATACAAAGCTACGTACATGGGCACGTCTTTATCATAATCAAAATTATGCATTAAAATCAGATGATCAATGATAGCATCTAGATTATGAAACGATTCACTACAAATCTCGCAACTAATGAACGAAACATCCAGTTTGACTTCGGAACCGTTCGATTTTTGATTTTTTAAAGATGCGTGTTTGACGCTACAATGCCCGTGCGACTTTGTATGTTTGACAAAGGCCGGATGATCGGAATAATTCTGACCGCAAAAGAAGCAGGCGAACTTTCCCCGCCATTTGAACGGGACGACTGTCGTGTTGTTGAATAGTATTACGAAATTTCTTCTTTTACGGACCGCTGCAGATTCTTCAGACATTGTCTCAGATTTTACGTCTGAAAAGAAACGTTAGCGCGTCAGTCTGTTATCTCTATTTTCAATTTGTTGGGGTTTGCATGCCAATTTAAGCCGACATTTTTCTGTAGTTTTTGAGGGTAGTTTCAAAGTTACGTCTTAAGTAAGAAATTGCTACAGTGATTATGTTAGTTTGTTTTAATTGTATGAACGTTTCATATTCTAACTTGTTTCCTTTTATGATGTCATTATGAAGAATTGCCGTATATTCATAGTTTATAGTGGACAGCCCATTAGCGCATACACACTCTTATTTATTATAAGTATTTGAAAGGTAGAAATTCTTTAGTGTATGTAGTTCAAATCGTTCATTTCTAAATCATTTCAGTTTTTATGTAAAACGACAGACATGTAAAATAAAATTATACAAGTGTCCTTATTAATTAATTATAAATATCTATTTGGCTTCACAACGCTCTTACTCCATAAACACATGTCTAATCAAAGATTGAAACATGACTCATATAGATACTGAATTACTTAAAAGCTTATTATGCCTAGTCATATGGGTCCGTAGACTTTTTCTCCAGAAGAATCTCTCTCCGCAAATATCACAACGGAAATTCTTCTCCCCGCTATGCTTGACCATGTGTCTTCTTAAAAGGATATTATTGAAAAACTTCATGCTACAAATGGCGCACTCAACATTCTTCTCCTTTAAATGGGTCCGTCTTATGTGATCACGCATAAAGGAGTTCCTTGTGAACAATTTCCCGCAGTAAGTACATTTATGGCCAGAATCATGAACTTCAATCAAGTGTTTTTGACGTAAATATTGAGTTGCAAAACTCTCCGGACATTTTGGACATTTGGACGCTTTAACGCCGTGGATTTTTGCCATATGCATGTAAAGTCTAGATGGAATATTACACTCAGCTCCGCAAATATTACATTTAAATCTACCGTCCCTGTGATGCCGCCATATATGGACACGCAAATTTTGATCCCTACGAAAAGTTTCCCCGCAGTGCACGCAAATTATATTATTATTAGTGTGATTTTTGTTCATATGCTTTAATAGTGTGCCAAAAAATCTGAAAACTTCTTCCGGGCAGTTTGGACAAACCATATGATCTTTCACAAGGCGGTAAGGTTGTAAGCATGTTGTAATTGTTTTGTCATATTTGGCGTCGTGTTTTGTTATTAAATGTTCAATTAACAAGTCCAAGGTGGGCATCGATTCGAAACAAACTTTACAGGCTAACGTCGATATATCAACTTTAACACACGACACTGACTCCCTACACTTCCTAATGCACTTCTGTTTTACATCGCATACAGGATGCTCTACTACAGTGTGTTCTCGCAAAGCATCCGAATCTTGGAAGTCTTTAGAGCAGTAGAAACAGTTAAATTTATTTTTAAAGAAGTTAAAAGGTATAGCGGTTGACATGTTTATTACTATAACAATGTTTTCCCTAATTTGTTTTACGCTTGGTCTTTTCGTTTCGGTTTCAACGATATCCATATCTATATCTTCCGCTTTAATAGGTAAATCGTAAACTTCGTCCCCACCTTTGCATTTTTTTAAGTGCATTTTGAGGCCTTGTTTAGTGTGGAACTCCTTGGAGCATACGTCGCACTGTAAAGATCCGGTATCAGGATGTTCTAATTCAATATGTTTCTGTTTCAACGCAGCCGAAGGTAGTTTAAGAAGACAAATAGCACATCTCGTGAGATGCTTGTTATTTCTGTGTTTACGCAAAATATTTAACGAGTTGAAGGTTTGCGAGCAAAATTCGCACTTATAACCACCTACTCGATGGTAGTTTTTCATGTGCGAGAACAAATCTCGTTTTTTGTTAAATTTCTGGTTACAGTTATCGCAAACGAGACAGTTTTTGGGATGATTACTATTTACGTGCGAAACTAAATAGCCGAAATACGTAAATTTCTCGTTACAAGCTAAACAGCTTAAATCAATCAATTTATACTCTTCGAATGCCATATCTATTTCTTTATCGTACGGTAGTTTATGTTCAGATATAATATGAGTTATGACGTCATCTAAAATATCAAAGTTTGAGTCACATATCTGACAGTTCATATTCGAAACGTCTATTTTAATTTCCATGTTCTGTCCACCTTTAAGTACTTTAAGAGCGTGATCTTTAGTTGAACAGTGCCCGTGCGATTTAGTATGTTTGATCAAGTTAGAATATTCCGTAATATCTTTACTACAAAAAAAGCACAGGTACTTTCCTCTCCATTTAAAAGGAATTATAGACGTATTATTGAAGAGGATTTGTAGATTTTTCCGTCTCCGCACGGACGACGATTTCACAAGCTTGTTTTTGGAGGCGATTTTATCTGAAATGGAAAATATTCGCTCCAGTAAATGTACCTTTCTCTAATTGCAAACAAAACGTATAAAGATTAATAATATAGGTGGTACGTTTAAATTACCTCAGGGTTTCGACGTTACAAGAAAATCAGTAGTAGTCGCACAAAGCATGACAGAAATAGCCGCAGGGGCTATTTTCGTTAATTTTAAATACCTATACAGCTTTTGTTTTCTAATTTAATAAACAATTGAATTGGTGTTTTGTATTTTGGTTATAATTAACTATATCAATACTTTCAATGTGATAATTGTCATTATAATTTTTTACAGGTACATATACTTCTTTTGCACATTTTCGAGGATAAAGTCACATACAGAGCAACTCACTAACATGCATCCAGCTGAAAACTAGCGTCGTAGGATGACACTGTGACTTATGCTGAGCCAGAGACATTTTTTGGTACTGTAACTATTCTTAGCTTGTCAATTTTTTATGTAATATTTAAATTGTAGTTTTGTGTAATGTCTGCAAACATAAATTCTTCTTTCTTTCTTTCTTTCTTTGAAATATTAAATCACAGTAGTAAGTAATGTTTTTAACACAAGTACTTAAGTTAAATAAATATACTGGTATAAGTTGACAAAGTAACTTGAATATGAATATATACTACTGGTTATCATTTGCCCATTCGAGCAATACATTGATTTTCTGCCATTGCCTTTCGGGCCCATGGTGAGTGCAAACTGGCTATAGTCATGATGTTATTTTTAAGATAATGAAATACTCAATAAATATTAATTTAATTAGTACAATTTCACCATTTCGATAGTATAATTGCCAGTAGTATAAATTCATTTATTTATTTTTCTCTATTATTATTTTTTCTACAATATGTTACAGCCAAACTTCAAAAAATTAAGTTCCAAATAATTAATTTGATTTTATTATGATTAGTTATTCTCACTAATATGTACTAATTTATAATCTTAACCAAGAATTTTGTGAGTTTTAAGAAATTTAAGTCAGGTAAAATTTTATTATAAAAAATTCAGCTATGTTGTTTGTAAACTGTATAAAAACATATTTTAAATGAAAAATGTCTGCAGACATAAGATATACCTACTTGTGTTCAATAATAGCTAAGAGGGTAGACAGGTCTGTTCTGAATCTCAACAATTCTGAATTTCAGAGATACTAACTATTGTAAAATATAATTTTTATGAATAGAAAAATAAAACATATTGATTTAAAAAAACTTAATCATTGTTTATTTCATGATTTTATAATACATTCTTAATATTGTCACAAGCCTTATGCATCATCAAGATGAACTTTCATATGTACTTTTAAACTATTATTCTGCACGAAACTCTCACCGCAAACATCACATTTATATTGTTTATCTGTACCATGTATTCTCATGTGATCCCGTAAAGTCTGCTTCCTTGCATATGACTTCTCACACACATTGCATTTGTGTATTCTTTCACCAGCATGTTTTATCATGTGCTTTTTAAGATGGCTGCTGGAGAAGAATTTCTGTTTACAAATGAGACAGGAAATGTTTTTCTCTTTTAAATGCACTTCCTTCATATGACTAAGCATCTTGCTTTTGATCGTGAATAGCTTATCACAAACAGAACAATTAAATTTTGTAATAGCGATTTCATGCACTGCATTGTGATGCAGTTTTCTTGTAGCATAATTTTGAAATGTCTGATCACAATAATCACATTTCAAAATTGTCACTTTATTGTGAATTTCTAGGTTATGTTTATTCTTCTGTTTTAAAGTTTTAAAATTCTCCAGGCAGAGCTTGCATTTAAACTTTAAGTGATGACTTAAACTGTGACATCTCAATCTATCCGGACTTAAGAAAGACTTTCCACACATTTCACAAATCCAGTTACCGTAATGTATATTCATGTGTTCATTCAACTTCACGAAATATTCAAATATTTCACCACAAATAGCACATTGAAAGTCATCTTTAAGTAGCTTATATGGTATAACTCCTATATGACTGTCAATGTTAAAAACCTTATTATGATCATTTTTAAGGTGCTCAGTAAGTAAATCGACCAATTCAAATCTAAAACCACATATTTTGCATATTACATCACTAACATCAATTTTGACTTTCTCGTCTCGTTTTAAATAATTTACAGCTGATTTAATATTAGGATTTATATGATTGTTATTTGTGTGCGTTCTCAATGATGATACATCTTTAAAATATTTATGACAGAAAAAGCATAAGTAATTCTGTCTGTGCCATTTAAAAGGCATAACCGTGGAAAAATCTAGTATGATCATTGCATTACTCCTCATAAGACGGTTTCTTTTTATTGAGGATATATTAGAACCATCTTCCATTCGAGATTTATCAGTTTTTGTATCTAAAAATGGAAATCAAACTGTCAAAACTTATGTTGACATGTTGGAATGTTTCAGATGGTTTCGGTTATTAAGGATCATTTTAGAAAATATAAGTGGATAAGAGAGAAAGTAGTCATTTAGGCATTATTTTGGTAAGCATATTAAGTTAATGATAATTAAATTTTACTTGATAAATCAGTGCTCAAGGTGGTTTTTATTAAATCCTGAAGTATTTGATTCTAAACATAAGCTCCTTGGTTATTTTAATTGTAATTATTGTTTAGCGAAAACAAAGTAATTTATTATATAATTAATTAATCTTTAAAAATCTTTTAAATATGAAACACATTGAACAACATAATGTCATTACACAAATTAATGTATAACAGAAAAATTACCATGATCACAGATTTTTAGGGTTGCAATGGTTTAAAATGATAAAACCATATTATATGTTGATATATAAAATAATAATAACAACCATCTCTTGAAAAATCTGTGAACACAGTAAGAATATTTAATAAATCATGTAATCATATACAACTTTTCTTGTCTTTTTTTGAAGCACAATAGTTATTAACAAAAAACAATGAATATTACTTGTTATATTAGAACAAAACCAAAAAAGTTGCATGTAACAAAGACTACAATATCAGTATTAAAACTTAGATAAACTTGAGCTGCCTGCCTAGCCAATAATGTGAGGGGGTGATGATTACATTAAAAGGGAAAAAAGTTAAGATAATATGTTTCTAAAACATATCAATAATAAGCTAGTTGCATTGGGTAGGTAATGAGACTTGTGTAATCCTACCTCATTGCTCATTACAATACATTACAACCTATGTAACTCATTGCTCAAATTAGCTCTGATGAACCCAATTATATCTTTTTAACTGAAAAGTATATAAAATTATAATAATTTAAAGATTAGGCTTTACATTTAAACAAACTTATGAACATTCTGCATGCTCAGAGTCAATTTTAAATAGGATTCGAAATGAGAATGGTTAAGTAAAGACCCCGTTTTCATGTATGTATTTGTTATAAAAATAATATGTGTTAATTTTAATAACTGTAGGTGAATTCATAATATTGTTCCTACCCCTTTTATCCTGGGCTACCCAAGGGTTTATTGAATTAATCAAATAATAATGTTAAATCATACTGATATTGCATCTTTTAAATATTTTTGAAATTGGTAGCTACATAAAAGACTGCTAGAATATAATATGATGTTATGTCAATATGGAAGTTATTTAATCAAAAGCTATTATTTCTCTTCACTTTGTAAGCTACCTACTTTCATTACTATCTACCAACAGCCAATAATGAGTATGGTATTTATCGTGCTCAGAATAAAGATACAAAAACATTATTTTTCAGATTGCTGTTTTAAATATTATATTTTGAACACATTAATAGCAGAATTTCACAAAAACATCAAATGTTATCATATACAACATTCATACAAACTTTATATAATATTATGCTGGAAAACATTAACTGTCTTTTATGTACTACCAAGTGCATTATAAAAATCAAACTGACAATAACACCAACCTTTAACTTTGGAAGTGCGTGGCTTTTCCTCTAACTTGGCAACTTTACTCTTTTTCTCAGTTTTCACAATGGCTGCATTTTTACGTGGCCTGCCACGTTTATTTTTAACTGGTAGAACATCAACAGTTATATCTCCTGAATATGACGGATCATCTGCTGAATCATCAGCTTTTTCATCTGGAAATTTTATAAAAATATGTTATTTGACATAATTGTTGTCATTTAGCTCAAGTACAGATGTATGTTTTATGAGTGTGTAAAAATAAAAAAATAAGCCTTAAGATTTGAGAAGAAAATTATCATATTTATGAAACATAAAATATGGCTTGCAGCCATTATAATTTCAGGTGGTTTTCTTTTAAATTTACAGGTTATCATAAAACGTTTAAAAAGACAGTCTAATTGTAAAATTTGAGACTTGGTCTTGTCTGTATACATACATTGTAAGGAACCCTGATACAGCATATACATATATTATGGTGTTAACATAAGTTCTATAATAATATACCGCTAGATGTAAACTAATTAGTTATTAGATCCTAGATACCTCAAGTGCTGAAATTGGATCCAAGCATTTTAACTATACCATAGGTTATAAATTTTCTTTTTACTTTATTCTTGTACTTTACCTGCTTATAACTCATGTATGAAAATAGTTTGCATCAGCTAGTGAAATTACATGCTTAGAATGATATTCCAGTTTATTGAGGCCTTTACTGTGTAGCTCCTATTCTTGATATGCCCGATTTCACCAGTAGCCCCTAAAATTTAAGTGTCTCCTATGCCAATTTAAGGGGCACCTAACGCAAGTTTGGTTTTCACCGACGGTTCAGTGACACCTTAAGCCTCAGGGAGCCTATATAATTTAGGGGACGAATTGACAACCCCGTAACACTTAGGTGACATAATTTTTTTAGGTTATTTTGCGAGATATCCTTCCGAGTTTTGAACAATAATTACTCCTAGTGATAAAAATGTATAGTGACCACGGTTTATTTGAAGATTCAGAAGCAATTGACGATATAAAATTTCTAAGTGACCAAAATTTGTTTAGACGACCTCGTACTTACTGGGAAAGATCGAAGGGTATTGAAAATTTTGACGATAAAGACTTTTTCATGAGATACAGGTTATCAAAAGAATGTTTTATGTATATTGCAAAGATTGAACATTTGTTAGCTTTTCACGATGACAGGTAAGTCCTACCTACCTTAAAGTTTTATTACTACTTGCTTAATTTCGTTTTTAATTTTATTTATGTAACTTTGTAACCTACTTGTATCTTATTTATAGAAATAAATCAGTGGCACCGATTAACCAACTGCTGTGTGCCCTTCGATTTTGAATCTAAACGGCATTAGTATTTCTGCTTGCAGTCAAACTAAGAGAGTGTCTTAAGCTATTGTGGGTCTGCGAAGGGAGTTTATACGATTTCCAGAGACTGAAGAAGAACAACAAATAGTAAAAGAAGATTTTTACAGCATAGTTCGATTTCCGAAAGTTATAGGATGTATAGACTGTACTCACATAAAGATTCACTCGCCATGTCACAGCGATTTAGGCACTGACGACTTTTTTTTTAATTTAGATAATATTTACAAGCCGTAGACCTTCCTTTTATAAAATAAACTGGAGTTAATAATGTTAATTTAAGTGTTTTATTTGGTTTTTTCAGCTAAATATCAATAAAATCGTTAACTCTAATAATTTATTGATAAACATTTACTAATACCTCCGTCACCTAAATAGGGTTCCCTAGTTAGGTGACGTTTAGTGCGGAGGTGCTACGTCAACGTTTATCGATAAATTATTTGAGTAAAAGATTTTATAGATATTTAACTGAAAAAACCAAATAAAACACTTAAATTAAAATTATAAACTCCAGTTTATTTTAAAAAAGGAGGGTCTACGGCTTGTAAATACTAGATAAACGACAAAAAGTTATACTTTTTTGGCTGTATTGTAAATCTCGTTATTGCCTAAAAAATCGCTGGTCACATTGATTTAATCTGTGGTCTTGTCGTTTCAAACAATAATTTGTTTGTTGTTGTAAATAAATAAATAAGTTGATAAAATTACTTCAGCACAAAGAAACCATTTTAAATAAAAAGACAGATGGGGCTACAAATGAGGCGAAAACCAGTGCTTGGATAGCCATCACAAATTCTTATAAATCAACGTACTTACCTGTCATCATGGAATTCTAACAAATGTTCAAGATTTTGCAATATAAATAAAATACTCTCTTTTGATAACCTGTGTCTTATGAAAAAGTCTTTGTCGTCAAATTTTTCAAAATCCTTCGATCTTTCCCGGTAAATACGAGGTCGTCTAAACAAATTTTGGTCACTTAAAAATTCTATATCTTCAATTGCTTCAAATCAATAGCTTCAAATAAATCGTGGGCACTGTCAATTTTTATCACTAGGAGTAATTATTGTTCGGATGTCGGAAGGATATCTCGAAAAATAACCTAAAAGTATATGTCACCTAAGTGTTACGGGGTCGTCAATTCATCCCCTAAATTATAAGGGCTCCCTAATGCTGAAGGTGTCACTTGACCGTCGGTGAAAACAAAACTTGCATTAGGTGCCCCTTAAATTGGCATAGGAGACACTTAAATTTTAGGTGCTACTAGTGAAATCGGGCATTAGTTAGGTTACTTTTAGAGGCTGTTGGTGATAACAGGCATTATAATACTTTTGATGACATTTGTCTATGTCATATAGCAATTTTTAGAGCTTATTAGTTGCAAAAAAAACAAAAAACTTTCCTCTTTTCAATATTAAAACGGATGAACATTTTAATGCATTCTTTGTACCATCTGCAATTATAAGACAGATCTAGCAAATTCTCAAAAAAAGTTTGTTACAAACTAAAGAAGATATTACGAGAATAAGAAGTTTACATGTAGTTATGTATAATAATAATAATGAATCACAAGACCATCACACCAACTGAAAAGCCCCCAAGTAAGCAGAGCTTGTGGTATGAATGACCATACAGTGAACTGGGGGGGAACCTAGAATAAACATACATATATGTATATAAATATCAAAAACCATGACCTGAGAACAAACATTTATGTACATCACACAAATGAATGCCACAGCCAGGACTCGAACCTGGGACCTCTGGCATGTGAGTCGGGCCTACTAACCAGTATGCTACTCGGTTCTCAGATGTATGTATATGTATTTACATATATATGGCTTATATCATAAGGTACTTTATGGACAAAGATTTAATAAGGTTTAGGAATTAGTTTATCTGAACATACATTGGGCTAGTTGATACTAGCTACTAAAAGTATAATACACTATACTATTTACATTTCTTTATTTTCTCAATGACAGTTCTATCTATCTTGTTTATCGATATAGCTCCATCCCTATCAGTTTCTCCGACTCTGGTATTATGTAACCTTGTACATGTGTAAACGTCATATTTTTATAAAATAATGCATACTTATTGTAAAAAAAACACTCACACAAGTTTTCACAGGAGCTGTCATCGAGAAAATAAAGAAATGGAATTTGTATAACAAGGGTTATCAGACTGATAATTACCCAATACCATAGTCTGTATACTAATTAACTAAAAAAAAATTACATTTATATATTCTAATACCTTTTTAAGCAGCTTTTGCTACTTGACATAAAGTACAGAATTCAGAGACAGGAATCTTCATAACTGTACACAGAGCTGCTGACCATAGCATCACAACCACAAATGGTTTAATAGGATGTAGCAGACATATACACAGACAATCACTTTATTTATAATAGGAAGTTGTATAGGCATAAAAAATTAATACCCACCATCTACATCAAAATCAATATCGTCATCGAGAAACTCAGCAGTAGCACCTTCAAGTTCCACCTCAACTGCTTCAGTCTTCATGGGGGGTTGAACTAGCATTACTGAAATTAAAAACAAAATAATTTAAGTACCATAACAGTGGCACACAAAGTTGACTAGACCACTTATTGAAAAAAATTTAGGACAAGCTCAAGCTGTTTACTGGTAGATTGAAGCAAATGGGGTAATTAAACTGGTCAGTAGCAAAAAAGTTTTGTTATAATTGAAAATTGTAATAAGTGTAGTAAATTCAAATTGAAATACTTATTTAATTGACAATTACTTGTTTTTATTGACGTTAAAAAAAGTATGACTACCAGCAGTTAGTATTCAATATTTATTCAGGTATTTATTTATAATATCTTCAGGGCCACCCTACCCTATATTAGCCAGTGGTACAAAATTAGCATTTTGTTCTCAATGTGTGTTAATTAATTGAAATATAATGTAAAATCGCTTAAACCAACATTCTCCATGTATAACAAAGCATTCTGGTTACAGTATAACCATTCATATCTAAAGCGTCATTGTCACTAAAGTACGTCTTCTTATGGTAGCGTCGGGTGACGGGTCGCTCACTTCCCTCTAATATGGTTGAGGAGGGTGATGGCTGGATCCCGCGTTAACTCGTGAACGGGTGCCGTTTGAGGGTGTTCGTCGTTTGGATACTTGGGGGGAGGGAGACTTGCCCAGCTAACAGATGCAGAAAAGAATAATTTTGTGTAGACATAAAGAGACTCTGTAAATTTATTTTGAAAAAAAATATACCCGTGAAGTTTCTTGCCAGTTCTTCTTCACAAGGTTTTTTTCGAACTGGTGGTAGAATCATGTTATTTGACGTCAATAAGAACAAGTAATTGTCAATGTTAAGAAATAAATATTTCATTTCATTTATTTATTATTTCAATATTATGGAACCTTGTTTAAATCAGTTTCACTGAAACCTTTATTCGGACTCTATAACTACAAGCATAATACATAAACATAACTCAAATAAAAAAGATTATTAATGTACACTATCTATCCGTACCTATAAGCTGGTAAAGATTTAACAAAACGTGTTTGTTTTTCTTTTCAATGTAATTTAGCATTTACTTAACACGTTGAAGTGAACAACGTGATTACCCGCCTAATTCTGTAAAATATAATGTGACACAACGTGTATACACGTCAAGTTTATATTATTCACGCTGCGAACAACGTGACTCCACGTCTTTTCTTTTAGGCTGGACCTAATAGTTATGTCCTTCCGCCGTAATGTATCAAGTTTTTAAAATTCTACCGCCGTATTAGACGATTTTATGACTAAATCATGTATATTGTGACAACGGATAAAGACGTCTCTTTCCTGTAAAAATTTTGTGTCACAACACAACTTATAGCCATATGGGATGCTCACTTCAACGTGTTAAAGTACTCCTACCTTTGCTCCTAAAATCCCCTTTCGCCATCATATCAACAAACTTCTTCTCTGATTCAACCACTTGTTTCTTAAAGTTGCAAGCATCTCGAAGTCTTGTTATACAGACTTCACAAATAAGACGATTTGGACCATTGGGACCCTCGGTGTGCTGTGATATCTGAAGGTATATAAACATGCTTATGTTAAGATTCTAAACAAATCAAATAAACAAAGTTTCATTTAGGTATAATTTAAAACTTACACTAATATCAAAGCACTCCAATAACATATCTGCATAAACCTCTGTATCATTCATCCAAGAGTACTCTGTCGCTAAATCTTTATAGCATCCTTCGGAGAGACAGCACCGGCAGAGGCCTGGAGTGTCTTTGACCATTATTTCGGTAAGGCGTTCTAACTCCATTTTCACAAACTTTTATCGATTGTCCAGATGCAACACAAACAAAGCGTCAGGCGGCCATTTTGATGCTTTCCAGACTTATCAATATTCAAAGGTTTCGGCCCCAAAATTTCTAGTTATATTTGTGTTTTCCTTGATTTTGATTATACTGCAATGGTTCCATAATGGAATCTTTTCAAATATTTTCTTCTAGTTTACTTTTTCTGTGACGAAACTAAAATAATTTCACATAATAATCGAGCGAGCGAAACCCATCCAAACCAAACGAAGTTTTCTTGACCTGAATGAAGAGAAAGGAAAGAGAAGACTGAAGAAAATGAATGAATGAATGGCTGTTAGTGCGATTGACGCTTAATGTACTGCTCTGTCAATCAAAAAAAATATTATTCGTAAGGTGGGATCGATTAATATAAAACGCGAATGTTTTAAATTTATTAATTCGCTCCGATGAAGGCTGACAGCATTCCCATGCTACAGCTACTTGGGTGGTTTTTAGTGGGTAGGTGCCACTTTGGTGAGTCCCACATAACCCCGCAGACGGCTGCGGAGGTATTCATGACGAATCTTCCACCTCCCTCCCGGAGGGTGCTTCGGCAGCAAAAAAAAAAAAAAAATTTATTAATACTAGTATGATAGTAATAGGTACTTGAAATTGGCAGATATAGTTATTGTGTAGTAACAACAGCTGATTGCCATAAAACATTTTTTTCTAAAAGTATGTATAACGCGGAAATGAATTGATATGTTAATTTTGTTGTTTACCTACTCTCAAAGAACGGAACCAAAGTTTTTAGCATTAGAAAGTTAAGATAAGAATAACAAATAAAGTTACATCGTAATATTTCATTTTTTCAATGCCTACAGGGTCGTATCTTATGTCGATTTCGATAGAGTAGCTTTTTCTGGGAGGTTGGTATTACTGGCTTTGTTATTTCATATTACTATGATCTAAGTATTACGTCTGAACCCAATAGTGGTTACATTCTCTTCGGAGCAAATCAAATGTAAATAAAGTGAAATGGAGAGAGTTCATTGTAAATTATTCTTCGGGGAACGAAAAACAATTTAGAAATGGACCTCAAAAAAATATGCCGGTGTTGTCTTGCAGAAGGAGAACATAAAGATCTAAGCAGTTCATACATATGGTTAAATAATAAAGAAGTTTACGGAGAAATGCTACAGGAATGCTTCAACATTACTGTGAGTTTAGAAAAATAACAATATTATTTTGGTTTGATATTGCATTTAATTATACAATGAATCTTGAACGGTATCAAAGTATAAGATGTCACTTAACTATGTGAACATTTAAAATTAGCTATTATATATCAAGGTATCAAGGAAGGCTACTTTAGTAAAAACTGATACAATATGAATAGTTTTTTTTAAACTTGTTACTTAAAGCTATTTTTCGAAACAAGTTTCACTTAAGACAGCGTAATGCTATGGGTAGCAGTTGCACTGGTATAGATACCCAGTTTAAATCCTGTCTGAGAGAAGCATTTACATGCTGAATTTGACTAATGTCCTGAGTGCTCATGCACATACACGATTCAGTTTGAATTACAATGGTTAAATTAAGTATAAAAATTTTCTTAATATATACCTAAATGAATAAAAAGTGTATGACCTTATTTTTAAATTCCTTTCAGAATATTATTCTGGTCTCAATTTAACGATTTAAAATACTATAATATTATTAAATTTTCAGTTTAATTTTGTTTTTTATTCATATATAACTATTCATTTTAGTCACTTATTACCACTTTAAACATTTTCAGATCAACAAACCAGAGATCAAAACCGATAGGATTTGTGAATTTTGTATAAAATTATTAAGAACAAGCTACCATTTTAAGAAAAAAGTTATTGAATCAGAGGAAATATTAACTGAGAAGTTAGACAGTGTTGTAAATGGTATGAATTATAGTTGAATATTGTTATGAATCAATTCTTAGCATCAAAATTAAAAATACATGTCTTATGGAACAAACTGATAGACAACTGAAATAAACTTATATTTTTAGTTGGAAAATGTCCATAACCCATAGGAGATAGCCTTGATTTCAGTTAAATAGCAGTGATAGGTTACAAGATCTCCATTACCTTATCTAAGTAGCAATGTGATGAACTACTGAACTGAAAAGGGCTGAGTTTGCACTATTCTGTCTGTTTCTCAGTATTGTTAATGTAAAGTGTAATTTATGTGAGTTCCTCCATTACTCAAGTATATCATGTAAGAATTTCATCTAACTTTCTTTTTTTGAATAATGTAAATTTCTAGCCATTTTTACTAAACTCATATTTCACAAGTGATATTTTGAAGTTAGCAATAACATGCCTTATTTCAAGTTCACAATTTGTATGTCAAATGTCGTACTGATAGATTATAGATATTTATCCCACCTGCCTTAAGACTGTGGCTGCTCCTGTACTCTGGCAATTAAAGCCTGTTGCATATTAGTGACGACCGGTTGCCACAACCTATAAATTGATTCTGAAATAAAATATCTATGATAAAAAATATCCTTAGTTTTTAAAAAACCAACCACATAATTGTTGCTATAGTAAAAGATATATGAAAACAACATTATAAATGAAAGACCTGGTGTAAGTATATTTTCATTACTCATTCCTATAACAAGCTAGTGCAGTTAGTAAATATTTAATACACTATTTATAATAAAACAATGAAACTGATTAACAGATTTAGTTAAAATTGCACTGGCTTAGAACATATTTATTCCTGAAATTGGTAGCCTAAGTTATGGGCAAAAACCATTTAATATACATTCTAGCTAAGCTTCTAAAGTTGATATCTATGAACAGTACTTAGACTTGTCTCAGGCTTATCTAACCTTAATAGTCAAACAAAAAGCGACTGTTTTAAACTATATAGTGATGAAAATTTTTTATTTGATGAAGATCAGTGTTGGATGTTTCCAGAATATGTATTCTATGCAGTATAAAACAAAATCACATTTTATTTGACCATTCAGCTGTGATAATTCAGAAATGAGTCTTAGTATGTTCTATAGATTTCAGCCTAACCCTTGATGAATTTATTTACTAAAAAACGTCGTGACGTTTTATTTTACAGAAAAAGGATTGATTCAGTTTAAAGAAGAGCCAAATGAAATTGATGATGATTCAATAGATTTTTTTGGGGACAATGGTGAGTTCGTTCTTTTGATTTATTTATTGCACATTGGTAAGGCCTTGATGATGATGGCGAGAAATATACACGCCTATCCGAGAGGTATACTCGGTTATGGGCCAGGCTAAGGGCGAGAGTCGCGTGCGCGTTGTTGAGTCCTTTGTAGGCGTCCCGCATACTTGGGACGACGACACTAAAAGGGATTCGAATTGGGTGCTAATTAAAGAGACTTCTTTTTAATAGCATTATTCGCCTCTAAAATCTACATTGCTTTCTAAATTACTAAGTCACCCACAATTTACGAGCGTCTGAACGATACCATCTTCGCCACTAAAAATGTGTTGTTACATGATGTTTTTGCTATAAAATTTGAATTATCATCCAATTTGGATGATGACGTTTCGCCGGGTGCTCCCGCACCACGCTCGATTCGCTCGGCTCGTGCATGCGATAAATGCAGACTAATATTAACCCAAATTTAACTACTACGCCTTCTATAGAATGTTTTGTAGGCGTTGCAAAAAAGACGAATTAGTGTGAGGCTATCTAATTTTCCCGTGGCTTAGTTATAAAATTAGAAGTTTGATCACGTGGCCAATAAAGAATTCTATGGCTTGACTTATAATTTCCCATTCGAATTTGAATATGACCTTCGCCTGTGTAACATCCTTGTTCTTCCATCAGGTGAGATGGAAAGCAATATTAAAAAAAAATTGGACTGATTTTCTTTTTTTTTTGTGACATATTTGGGTTACCTGATGTTAAGTAATCACAATCGGCAACACCAAACGTGTACTGATGCGTTGCCGACCTCTTGAGGAATGGTTTTTCTTGAAAGCTTGAATGTAATATTGGTAAGATATTTTAGTATAGTTTCTTTTGTTAAAATGAATGGGTACAGTTATCAACGCAACATTTACTATGAGTAAAACTCAACAACACCTGTGATGACTTCCTGGGGCCCAGATGCCGAGAAGTTCACGGTTTCTTATTTTTATTCAAAAACCTCATCATTTTCTTAACGTTTTCAGATATAATCGAGGCAAAAGTATTGGAAATAAAACAAGAATTAAAACAGGATAGCGATGATTCGGATGACTATTTCCTATCTGAGACTGGTGAGTATAGAAACCAAATATTCAGGGTGATACATCGAAGTGGGAATGTCTGAAGCTATAAGAAATAAGTATATATCTGTTTGAAAGATTTTTTTTCAAAATAAAATTCATGCAATATTTGGGGACCAACTCCGTAGGCTTGGTTAGCGCAATATTTGCTCTTCAAGCGTCCAATTGTCAAATTACCGATATAAATACAACTACTTACAGAAATTGTATGTAATATGGAGTTATAAAAAAAACAAATACAACAATGAATTATGTCTAAAATTATAAAAAAATGTTGCGTTTTAGTAGTTTATTTCCATACAGCCTTGTTTACTCAACTGCCTCAGCCACACCCATCCTCTGGTTGGCACTCACTGTACAGTCTTAAATAAGGACAATGTCACATTTTGGCTGAGGCTGAAATCTATAAAATTAACTTAGACGTATCTCAGACTCAGCAATCAAATCAAATCAAATCATTTATTTCAATCAATTACAAGATCATACAAATACAGGTTTACAAAGTTTTAAAATACATATTAAAATCATAAAGTTTATACAAACGTTACAATATTAAAAATTATAAAAACTGTTAGACTAACAATATCAGTAATGTCCAAACAATAAATAAATTTAAACAAAGAAATTAAGATTGTGTAATGTCAGTATTAAGCAATATAAGATTCATTATATAGGTACAATATTATTCAAACCACAAATAATTTCAACATAATACGATTATATAATAATAATGCAATAATATACTTACTTATAAATAATATACTTATAAAATTATTTTGTATTAGACCGTACATGAATCATATGGCAATGGTTCATGTACTGACAGTCATACCGGTCAGCGACTGTTCTGTAGTACACAGTGATAAAAATGACAGTAATTTTTTCACAAGATAGGTGTCACGTGGGTGGATTTTTCAAATATGTGCTCTATATCGTATTGAACAACGTCGCTTTTTAATTGCCAATTTGGCAGAGATAAGTCAAATCACGCTTTATAGGATATTACCGGAAGTGGCAGCAGAGATTCTTTTGTTAAGATGTCGTCTGGGGCGGTACTATAGTCCTTCTTATTTTAACCGCCATAATAACGGGCCGACCATTAATTACGTCACACGAATTTTAGGACTTTTTAACCCCTCCCCCCGTCCTTGTCACAGGTTGTGACATTTTTAGAATCCCCCCTGATGTGACGTCACACTTTTTCAAATTTGCGTATGTATTTATAAATAGTCAAAAGAAAACAGTTATTGCTTGAGAGATAATCTCATAGCGAGAATGCTAAATTATTAGTAAATATATTAATATAAATTTCGCGTTATGATTTTTGAATTTTAACATGTGATGTCACAAAGTTTTTGACCCGCCCTGCCCCTTGTCACATTATATCACACTCCGGTGATACCCTCCCCCCCCCCATTAACATGTGACGTAACAGCCAGTCCAATTACTGGGACAGAGTCGATAGCTGATGAAATATTCACACTACTCTACTCTCACATTTATACTAATAAATACATACTGTATGTATAAATATTGTATACATGCATACAATACACAGGGCTATGATATTCATGGGTGCGGATGCTTCTTACCATCAGGTGGTTCTCGCTTAACGGCTACAAAAATAGTAACAAAAAAATCAGCTTTAATGAACTAGGCAGCACAAGGTATAATCATGTAGCTATCTAATGGTGAAAGAATTATTCAAATCGGTTCACTAGTTACAGAGTTTATCGATTATATACAAACAAACGAATGAACAAATCTTTCCTCTTTATAATAATAGAATAGATCAAGGTTCAAGTAATTTGTGCGCACGGCCCTATGTGTTTGTGTGTGCGTTAAGCTTGTACGTGTCGCAGAAAGATAGATAATGCCGTGATATAATTATATCCCTAGGGATGTAGTTATGTGCCGGAACATAGTTATACGAAAGCGGGTCATTACTATCTTACTAGGAACATAATTATAACACGACCCCTGTTTAGTGATATGATTATATTACTAGATATAGTTTATATCTATTATGCATATATCTTATATATATATATATATACATGCTTACATCAGATAAAATAATATTATTATGTATTAAATTGTATTAAATACATGTATTAGGTAAATACTAAACTCATGTTTATACTGCCTCGCGCTCGCTCCTACAGCTACCCTACATGCTTGTCTGGCAAGGGGTTGGAACTATCAAAAATGTCTGGCTATTGAGGAAACATCATTTACTTATTACCCAAGTATTATATACAAACATCAGCTTTTATACTATAACGTAAGTAAAATTATAATTTCATGAACGTTTAGGGGTTTGCCACGATGTTGTCTGGCAATGAATAACGTGATTTTTAATAACATTCTGAAGGTAATACCAAAAAATCGCACTTTATTATTTGATGAATTTAGATCGGTGTTTTACACACATTTCGTATCGTTTACCTGCCAAAGCCACTAGCTTCATAATGGTCCATCGTTCTTACCTGTGTTGGGAGCATGCGCTTTCAGTTTTTATAAAATAACGAAGATCTGGGGTTCACTAGTTGCTACAGTGAACTTTGTAACTACATAGTCAGCAGGGTAAATAAAGTTAGATAATCGTATTACTAGATTGCGATAGTACCATAGTAATGAACCGCTGTCGTATAACTATGTTCCGGCACATAACTAGGTATATAATTATCTATCGGTTTTATCAATCTTACTGCGACATAATATACACAGCAAACGGTGTGTGCGTGACAACATGACTGATTGTACACGCACACCAAAGTGACGAGATTGTTCTCGGTGTGACAAGATGGCGGCACAAAATTAACTTGAATATTTGACGGCCGAGTAGCGTTGTGGTCAGTAACCCTCATACGCTGGAGGTCCCAGGTTCGAGTCCTGGCCGGGGCATTCATTTGTTTTTGTTGAAAAAGGATTAGACGTTTGTCTTCTATCTCACCTGATGAAAAGTGACGATGAAGACGAAGGTGTTAACACGTCTATCCACGAGATACCTATTCACTCGACGCTTGAAAGAACTGGGAAGTTTTCTGGAAAAACAAATGCAGGCAGTTCATTCCACACCTTGGCAACCCGCACCAAAAAAGAACTATCGAAGCGTTTGGGTCGACTTCTTGGGATCCGAATCCGGATCTAGTAGTCCGATGTAAGAAGGGTGTGGGTTCAACTTGATGAAAAAGAGCATTCGCGCACTCTCCAAAATGTAATCTGTAGAAGACTGCAAAACAGGCAACTTTCCGACGATGGTCGAGGCTTTGCAGTTTTTTGGTGGTGAGGTCAAAGTTGCTAATTATTTTTCGGGCTCTTCGGTCAACTGCGTCCATCGCTTCTAGTTAGTACTTTGCAGAACCATCCCGAAGGTGGCTACAGTACTCCATACAAGATCGAACTTGAGCTGTATACAAATTAAGTAGCCGTTCAGGGCTGAAGTACCTTCGAGATGATTCCCAAATTCCTTGAAGCAGTTTGAGCCATGGACACAATTTGTTGCCCGAAGTTTAGTTGGGACGATATAGTTACGCCAACAAGCCCTAGGTGGTCGGTTAAGGGTACAAAAACATTTTGGAAAGTAGGCGTTAGGTCGAAACTGCTCTTTTGGGTGGAGAATAAACACGCCTGTTGGACCTCCAAGTTGGACTCGCCCCAATCGGCCAAATCAACTCGCTCAATCATGGACTCTCTCAAAGTCCGGATTTCTTGAGGACTCGCTCGCGCATTGGACATGTATCTCTCTCTACAACGGTGCTGTCATCAGCGTAACCAATAATGCCTGGGGTTAGCAGGTCATTAATGTGCAGCAAGAATAACGTTACAGAGAGAACAGATCCCTGAGGTACCCCGGCATTAATTGCCATTGGGTCAGAAGAGCAGCCGTCTAAGACTACTCGAATTGACCGTTCCCTCGGAAAATCAGATATCCAGTCGCAGAGCCCACTAGGTATTCCGTATGCTGAAAGCTCACTCAAGAGCCCATCATGCCAGACCCTATCAAAAGCCTTGGAAATGTCTAAGAATACAGCTATAGCTTCACCGTGACTTTCCAAGGCTTCGCTCCATAAGTGAGTGGTATACACAAGAAGATCTCCAATCGAGAGTCGACTACGAAAACCATATTGTTTATCACTGAGGAGCTCGTTGGACTCAAGGTATGCCACAAGACGATTGTTCAATACACGCTCCATAACTTTTGCAAAGTATGTAGTTGATAGGATCTGCGCGGCTTCCTTTCTTTGGTACTGGTTGCACGTTAGCCAGCTTCCAGGATTTAGGGACCTTTCCGGATTCCAAAGAGAGTCTCGGCTTTGCTTTTGCGAGCGCCAGCCCAGGCTTTGCTTAAGCTTTTCAGCTGTGAGGCAAGCATCATTAAACCATGGGCGACCTGTGGTTTCAAGGGTAGTTCAGTTTAAGGGATGAAATACTTGCTTGGCCTATCACACAATACAGCATCAGCGCAGCACGATGGATCGGTTGATGTAAAACAAGTATGCCGCCAAGGATAAGGCGCGAATAAATGCCGCATCTTGTCCCAATTTGCTGACTTGTATCGCCTTACTCGTCTAGCGCCTTTTGGGCGGGTGTCAGGTGGTGAGTACCGCGTCACAGATTTCACCACGCAGTGGTCGGATGTCCCTAAAGGTGCAGTAACGGACACCGAGTACCTGTCAGGATCAGTTGTCAGCAGAAGGTCCAAGCAATATGCAGTGTGGCCGGCAACGTCGGAGATATGCGTGGGCTCGTGTACAAGCTGTGAGAGGCCTTCTCGTATATACTGGCGTAGACCAATTGGTCAAGGCCGGTATCAGTGTGATCTCCCAAGTAACGGAGACGCTGACAACAGATCTCGTCACTGGCATACATGCACACCCCGGCGTTCGGGCGGGAATCGGATTCCAGAATGTACCCTGGGTAACAAAGGTATGCCGAGTCTGACAGATTACAGATCTGCGCCTCCGTTAGGAAGAGTAGGTGAGGCCTCTCTGTCTCAAGGTGGTGGTGGACATCGTTGACATTCTGATGTTGGAGAAGTACACTTTAAGAGAGAGGAGGTGCAACCGCTGTAAAACCTTACTCTTCTTTTGACTTTTCATATTGTGTGAGTGAATAGAGAGGAAGACAGAAGTTGAGTGAAGAACCAGTCGCCAGCTGGCACGCTGAAGCCTCCCGGGATTTTTCGCGAGTTGTCGGGGCAGCCTTTCGCATGTGGCTAGCACACTACTTGGGCCCCCTACTGCCTACGGTAGGCTAGCGGTGCACCGTTGCTTCGGATCCCGCTACCCTCCAAAACGAGTTACCCGGCAAGCCAATGAATTACGAGCTGAAGACAGTTCTCTGATGCAGCACGATTACTCAGACCTACCCTCCTAGATGGTACACTAAACATCATGCCGGAACGCGACCATGTCACTTGGCGGCATGGCTTTGTTTAGTGGGTGGTGACAAGCCACGGCCGAAGCCTACCACCAGAAGATACTACTCGTTTAGTACCACCCAGGGACCACGTACAAGGCAACGAGGGCTAAACCTTGCGGATGCGAGCAGTTCCAATCCCCAAAATTTTGTGATAAACACAGTTGGTTCTCGGGTCATGGTTGTTGATATTTATATATGTCTGTATGTTCTGGGTTCCTAATATAAGTTGGTGTGTTTGTGTGGGGATTATTATTATTATATTTGCTAGCATGGACACACATGGCTCCGCGCGCACAAATGTTTTGAACCATATATTGTGTACTGACGTCTATTTAATTTTCTTGATTAGTCTCTAAACTAAAGTCTAACCCATAAATTCTTCAACTAAAACGTAATTTTACAAATTTCAGCAAAACTGAAAAGGAAATCGAGTTCAGTGTCTAAATCAGTGAAAAAAGTATCGAAGAAATCAGAAAAATGGTTGAAATCAAAATTAGATGGTTTGAGTAAGTATTTTGACAAGATTTTTTGTTAATATCTCGTCTGGAGCGGTTCTCCAGTCCTTCCTGTTTTGGCCATGTTTACGTGGTTGGTAAACATGGTCTGGTTAAAGGGAAGAAACAGCCAGTAAACTTGTAAGAAAGAAAGATTTCAGTACTTAATCAAAAAACCAGCACATTAATTTAAAATTAACTTACAACAATGAAACATAAAAACGTTTAAACTATGTGTTGGTTCAGAAAATAGGATACCAACTCGGCAGCATCTCGTGGCTCCGGTTCAGGAACTACGATGCTGGTTTTCAGTTGGAACCTTACTCCCACTGCTGTCCGGGGAAGAGGGCTGGGTACAGATTCCCATGATAAAACTAAATATAAACAAACATACAAAAGAACAATGTCAACATTTAGAAACTGTTCAGATTTTGTTTTATACAATGGTTGGCAAGATGTAGTAGCATTTATACATAGTTATACTATTTCCATTTCTTTATTTTCTCGATGACAGCTCCTGTGTAACCTTGTGCGAGCGTTCTTTTTACATTATGTATGCATTATTTTATAAAAATATGACTTTTACACACGTACAAGGTTATATAATACCAGAGTCGGAGAAACTGATAGGGATGGAGCTAGAGAGCATTATATCAAATTAGAACTGTCATCGAGATAATAAAGAAATGGAAATAGTATAGTTAGTTACATTCATAAGTAAGTATCTACATCACTGCATCTACGGCTTTCTCACTTAGGTATAAGCTAAATATTGTATTTTATGTAAATATAACATGAATACATGTTACGAATATAGAGCGTAAAATAGTTTTAAATTAAAACCACGATTCACTACGAAACTAGGTGCGCTGTCGTAAACACAAGAGAAGTTTCTTAAATTTAGTTTTAAATATTATAGATAGGTGGTGGAGGATCATTCCAACACTTGCTAGCGAAAACTGCCTCTGAACGCCATAGTATTGTGACGCGTTGTTTCAGTCCGGTGAACAGAGGCTCTGGTATAAAAACTATTCTGTGAGCGAAACCAATCTAGTTTACTACTCGCTGAAATACAGGCCGTTCCGACTGAAGGTCAAGGCTGGCAACGCAGCATTTATCAAAAAAATTACAATTACAATATACATACACGTAGTTTTGACGGCCGAGTCGCGTAGTGGGTGGTAGCCCTGCCTCATAATTATGCCGGAGGTCCCTGGTTCGAGTCCTGGTTCGGAATATTCATCCAAACTCTTATGTTTTGGTTCACCAGTTCACTGCTTACTTTGGGGCCAAATAGTTAGTGTGTTTGTCTGGAGATTTCATTTATTTAATGAATTATCTGTCATTCCCCTCTTGAGCGATCAGTGTGTAGAGTAGAAGTCGAATGGTCAGAAACCTAACTAATACTTGTTTAACAAAGAATATTTGTTTTCCAATAATACATTATTTCATACTTATTTTACTTACCTCCACAGGTCGCGACATGTCCATCAAAGTGGTAAAGAAATCAAAACTAAACCTTAAATCAGAGAAAAATCGAAAACTAGCCATCATTAAGAATGACAAAGCATCAGATTTAAACTTCGAATGGAGTGGGACGAAACGAGAAAAAGACAAGCACCGAGAAAACCTGTTGACTATATTAAAATTCTCAAACGCTATACCGTTTAAAGATAAAAGTTTACTTGGATTTATCTGTGGTTATTGTGATTCTGTGTTTCCTGATCCGGCTGATTTGAGAACCCACACCGATACAGACCACAAGAAAAAGAGGTTAGACTTCAAAACTGCTTTTGATATGACAGATTACAGTGTCAAATTGGATGTTGTCGATTTAACCTGTACACTTTGTGATGCAAAGCAACCGGATCTAACGTGCTTTAAAGACCATCTCTTTAAAATACATAGCAAAACTATTCACAATGATATTAAAGATCATATTTTACAATTCAAGCTTAAAAAAGGTGATATATTTGATTGTGCTCTATGTTCATCAACATATGAAACATTCAAGATGTTAAAACAACACATGAATACACATTATTCGAATTACACATGTGACAAATGCAGCAGCTCATTTGCTACAAAGCGTTCACTGAATGCTCACAAGTCAACCCATGAAGAGGGTAGTTTTAAATGTGATCACTGTGATAAAATATTCTCAAGCAAAGCGAAGAAACAGTACCATGAAAAACAAAAACATTTAGGTGCCCGTAATATAAGTAATTGTCCGTATTGTAATGAACCGTTCCGCAGTTATTATCAAAGAAATCAACATTTGATCAAAGTGCACAATTCAGAAGCTCAATACAAATGTAATATATGTGAGAAAAGCTATATATTAAAATCTTTACTTATGTATCATATAAAAAAGAATCATTTAATGGAACGGAATAATCAGTGCTCAGAATGTGGTTATAAGTTCTTTAGTAAGAAAGCATTGAAAGCCCATATGGTGAAACATACAGGGGAACGGAAATACACTTGTGAGGTTTGCCATAAAGCATACGCTAGGAAGTATACATTAAGTGAGCATATGCGAATACATAACAACGACAGAAGATTTAAGTGTGATGTGTGCGGTATGTCTTTCATACAAAAGTGTAGTTTACGGAGTCATTTGTTATCCAATCATGGGATTAGTTTGGCCGCTTGTGACATTAAGTAGTTGTATGATGTGAGTTACTAACATTTGTTGCAGTTGTTATGTTGAATGACGGTATAAATAAGAGTGAGGTGTTTTTGAAAATGATAAAATATCTTTATGGGGATGCTTTATCATGTCGGACACAAAACCCCAGCAAATATTTTGTTTTCATGCAATAAATTTAAAATCAGCCAGTTGCTGCACAGACGTCCACACTTTGTCCAATTGCTGCCATTGTACACAGAACGCTAGCCGGTCAGCTAAACAAATGCATGTAACCATCCGCGTTTACAGATAATTTCTAATCATTGATGTCCAAGTCGTATAAGACTCGTCCATAGCTTTTTTGAACGAAGTAAATGACGTCACGTTTGAGTCGTTTAATTTAGCTTGGTCAAGGAATGAACTGAGTCGCAAATCACGATAAAATTTATTTCGAAATTATATTGCAACTGCAAAAAGCGTCAGTATTTAGTGTGCATAGAAGTGAAATGTTTCTATATTAGTATTATTACAATTGTGCAATAACGTTTTTGATTTCATCTACAGATATTAAAACGTAAGTTGTTTTGTATAAGTTTGTAAAATTGCTTTTAAACCTTTTAATAAATTAAAATAGCGGAAGATAGGTACCTAGGCAAGAGCTCAAAATTATTCCCGGTGGCAAATGTTTAAACAATTTTGTATTATTCATTATCTTGTCTTTCGAACAAGGTAGAGTTATTATTGAGTTTATGTGAATAAATGTGTCTGTGTTAGTACCGGAGCCATTATAGGGTACGTAAAAAACAACGTTACCAAACTTCCGATATTTTTTTTAAATCATAGTTATAGGCTAAAAACTCACGGAGCAGTTTTCGCCCGCGCCCGCCGCGTTGGAAGAACGGCTGTTTTATTTCTAAACTTTATTTCTAAACAGATCGGGCTTCTGTGCGGTTATGCAGCCGTGGTGGTTGCGATTTTCGCTCACAAACTTGGCGGGTGATTATCGCAAGACTGGCAGTTCTTTACGATAAGATTGTCAGTTGAGTTCCAGTCCGCCATGGACACACACCAGAACCGATCTTGTTGTCTGTGGTAGCCGCAAACAATCGCGCGCTCTGCGGGCGTAAAACGCGGCGTGAAATGCGCTTTCATTTTTCATATATGTACTCTTACTTCTACAGAAGCTGAGTGCCCGCAACCGCAGCGGGTGCGGGTGAAATCCGCTTCGTGAGTTCTTTGACTAAATGTGAACTAAGGGATGCCATACTATCGTAAGAACGTTGTCACAAGTCCTAGCGTAGATACAAGTAGCTCGAACAACACTCAAAAATATGATTTACGGAATGTACGGGATTATTCCCACGTTAATGATATTTCGACACCGTCGCAAGCGCCACGATCACGGAGGCTGGTATATGTAGGTAGTTGGCGGGCACAGTCAGAAGCAGACATGTCGGTGTGCCCGCTCCTTCGTTCTTCTTGGGCGACTACTGTTGGAACTCGCACGAACCTCACTTTTACAAAAACATTTACGGCCGTCCTCTCGATTATTTGTTCGGATTTTAATTCTTTAACTCGCCAGTCTAATATTCGGATTTTTTAAATATCGTTTCTAATTTGAGACCTAAAGACTTATGTTGAAATAGATGACGCAATTTTGTCAAATTGTATGAAAACCAGGCCAGTTGGCTAAATTTGTAGTTATCGCAGAAACTACTTCTCCAATGGACCAGGTAGTGGGAGTACCTCAAATCAAACCCATACGTGTGAGGTGTGTTGGGATGGAACAGATAAATTTTTGTGTGTCGTGCTGTAGTCGGAGAAAAAAGCTTTTTAGTATGTATTTTTCTAACACAATTTGTATTACCGCTTTCTTATAATTGCTGATTTTTAACATTTTAATAATTTAACTGATGTAGAATTTGATAAGGTTGGCTTCAAAATGAAAATAAGAGGCGTTTACAAAATAAATATTAATTTATCAAAAAACCAATTAAATCTGTCCCATAATGTGACACTTTTTCACATTAATTAAGAAAATAACTCAAATAATGTATACTCATTTAAAAACAAAAAAAATACAAGAAAATAGTTTCTAAATAATAAACAATGTCTTTGGGGGTTATATAGGAACGCTTATGATCACAAAAAGAAAAAAATCGAAAATACAATATCTTCGCAACAATCATTAAAAATAGTAAAAAGTTACATTGCTTACCTTCATTAGCTCGCTTAAACGAATTATAGTTGGGAATAGAAATGTGAATAAAAATTTGCAATGTGATTATTCTCTACTAACTTAATAGAACTTTTGTTTGTTAGAAATTTTAGGACGACATTTATAAGCCTTTTTGATATTACCGTTTTCAAGTGTGTTTCGTGTGATTTCTGCTTCTTTAAAATCCTCGTCTTTATATGAATGTTTATAATAAACTTTGTTAGATTCACCTTGGATCACTTTCAAGACTTTTACATCAGCAGTTTCCATAATGTTTGAGTTAAAACCAATGTCATCTGCTAAACTTTTCATTGAAAAATAAATCTTTGTAACTCATTTGGTTCACGTAATACGGTTTGCCTTTTTTTTGCATTTCTGATGATTTGTGCCTACTGGCGTGGGACATAAATGGGGGCAGATGATGATTTGAGCCTACTGGCTAGGGACATAAACGGGGGCAGATCTTAGGTTCTTCTTAATAGCTTTTTCAATGGTGGAATGTACTGAATCACCCTCATTTATAGTGTGTCCGGTTATGAGGTACTTATGAGTAATTGACTTTAACTAGGATATTTCATCAATGCGTAAATGTACATAGAAAAAATTTATTTATTTTTTTGTTGACCGCAACAGTTGTCCGAAAAATATACTAATTCCATTCCTGTTCCGTTATAGTCTATCATTTTCTTGTCTATGAAATTAAGTACGCAAGATCTGATTTCGTCGGCTCCTCTATCAGCTTCTCCTTCATGCCATAAATAACATTCGGTGCGATCAGATCCAAGTTCACTTGTTGTAAAATTAAGGTTATTTAATTTAGATTTATAATAGAAGACAGATACATCTCCTTTAGGAGTCGGAAGCACTGCCTGTAGATCATACACTGCGACCTTGTAGTCCGGACTTACGCTAGCTTTTTCTTTATCTTTTTCACGCCTAGAAAGTTCTTTTTCTTCTAAGTGTAAGGTGTACTTATTGTTCAGTTTTTCTTTTCCCGACTCATCTGCAGTTTCATAGCTAACAGATAGCTCGCACCGGTCTTTTTAGGTATGAAAAAGCTTATGTTACATGCCTGATTAGAACTGTTGTGGTACATTTCATAATGAACTGCAGGGATACCTCGTTCTAAACATACTTTTGTTTGGCATGTGTCACGCGTTACAACGGCAACGCTCGAAAGCACACTGGACTCAAACCCGATTGAAAATCAACGACTGGTGGTAGAATCATGTTTTATTTGACGTCAATAAAAACAAGTAATTGTCAATGTTGAGAAATAAATATTTCATTTCGTTTTAGACACGCAGTTAGATCGACTCGCGGCTTCTACTTTAATACTTGACTCTTCCGTATCTGATTTTATCACAATCACTATTAGCAGTAATACTTCTTGTAATACTCACGTTTTCATAAACAATCCTTAAATCTCCTTTTTGTTATCTCTATACTTTGTTTTTGGATTTTTCTAAAATTTTATTGTTTACTTTATTGACAAATCGTGTCACCTCAAATTTATTATGACAGCATTGGAAGCTGCCAAGCAAACTAAGCCTCTTACACACAAATTCATACAAAAATATTGTATAAAAATATGCTCGATTCCAGCCAGCTAATAAGATTAATTTCAAAATTTCAAATTGCGGTTCCAAAGGAATGCGAGCCCGACCATATAAGCCGATTGCTGGCCTTAGAACCGCCTCATGCTGAAGCTACCTGACAGACGCTGAACCTACCTGAAGCTGCCTCATGTTGAAAACCCCGACATTGACGCCTGATCCTGCTGCTGACCCTGATGATCCTGCCTACCACCTCCTCCTGCCTGCTGATCCAACCTGCTCTCACTGATCCTGCACGCCGGCGCCTGAGCGTCTACCACCGATCCTGCACGCGCCTAAGCGCCTTCACCATGGAAGCCTTCGCGGCGACCCCTCCGACTAATTCATGTCCGTGACAGATTTTTTTAAATAAAATCTTTTATTACGTTACATTCTTAACAACAGATAAGCCAAAATGTGCAAAAATTGATATATCTACTTTTTTACCTAAACATGAACTAAACGTGAACGCGATGCGGCCGTCTAGTTTAGTGCCCCGGCGACGACGCAGCGTCCAGTCGGTATTTAGCGCGCTCAAGTACCTACATCGTGTGACAGAGGCCCGGTAACTCTAATATGTTAAATGTGCTCCCCAAGTTTTAACACATGTTGAGAAACGCATGTTTATACCAGACAGCAGAATTAATATTTAGTCTTAAATATGGTATTTATTAAGTTGTTTGATTAAAAAAGCAATGGATTTTGTAAATAATCTCTCTAATAAGCTCTAATATCAACAAGTACTTATGTAATGCAATAAATAAATATAGTTTACAGTAATTACAATTTTAATAGTTTTTATTTCTTTATACCTAAAACCTAAATGGCCATCAACTACCGAGCGATATGCTTTTAGTTGAGTTCTTTGATTAAAGTAAAATGGCGGCAGATAGTTGACAAGCTCGGACCCCATGCATCTCGACCCCTGATGAAACTTACTCGCAATCCGACACTACGCGAAAACAACCGAGGCGATACGTCACGACAACCGTCCTGCTCGCACGCCACGTCATTGCAACATTCTGTCCCTTCCGCAGTCTGTCGGTAGTAGCCCTGCGTGCCTCCGGAGGTGTAAGGTTCGAGCCTGAACACAGATGTTTGTTCTCAGGTAATGGTTGTTAAGGTCGTTATGTATGTTGTGTATATATGTATGTTTATTTGAGTTCCCGCCCAGTTCGCTGTGTGATCATTCATAACACAAGATCTGCTTAGTTCGGGGTCAAACAGTTGGTGTTTGGAGATTTTATTATTATTTATGTAGAACGGTTTAAATGTATTTGCTATTTCGGACTAATGGCAAACATTGAAATAACTTGGCATCAGTGGTGATGCAAGTAAATTCAAACAAAGGCATTCTATTTGTCTATTTTTTTTTTATTGAAAAAGGATGAGACGATTGTCTTCTGTGTTTTTAATAATTTAATGTTTAGTTTAATTTTAATCATTAATTAGTCGTGACATTTTTTTGACATTTATGTAGTAAGTTTTTTGAGTTTCTTTTATCATTTTGTGAAATGTAATTTTATTTTATTTAATTGACATTAATAATTTACAATGAAAGCTGACATTTTACTACATCTGACATTATATTTATTTAATTTATATATTTTTCTGTATATATATATATTTGACATATTATAATTTGTTTGATGTGTCCATTATACTAATAATTGTAATAGGTACGCTTTGACTCATAGAATGCTGTATATGCCTGTTTAGTACTAGATTTAAGACATCTTTAAATGTTTGTTTTAAGTTTTATGTACTTCTATTGTTGGCATATCCTAATTAAATGAATAAAATGTGCAGCCTCGATCAGAATTTAATAATAATAATAATAATCCCCAGGCAAACACACCAACTGTATGGACCTAAAGTAAGCAGAGCTTTTGTTATGGATGATCATACAGCGAACTGGGGGGGAACCCAGAATAAATATACTTATATAAATATCAACAACCATGACCCGAGAACAAACATCCGTATTCATCACACAAATGAATGCCCCGGCCAGGACTCGAACCTGGGACCTCCGGTGTATGAGAGAGGGCTACTGACTACTAAGCTACTCGGCCGTCAATTTGGGACGCGTTTTCGTGGATGGCAGACATACTACAGGTTGAGGAATCCAAAATAATTTCTTAACCCAGAGTTAGCTAATGTAGTAAGATGTATATTGCATAGATATACATAGTGCATCGGATGATGTTCATGACCTAACAAACTATGTCGCTTCCAGTATGGACATGGGTCAGAAAGTATTGGGCATATTTCTTGACTTATCAAAGGCCTTCGACACGGTTTCCATTCCGATCCTAACGAGAAAGCTGGATAAAATAGGTGTTCGGGGCAAGCAACTTGAGCTGTTTCAGAGTTATCTTAAAGGGCGTACACAGTGCGTTAAATTTGATGATCTTGAAAGTAGCGAGCTTTCCATAAACTACGGAGTACCGCAAGGCAGCGTGCTAGGTCCTACTCTTTTTCTCGTCTACATAAATGATTTATGTGCACTTAACTTTGTCAATGGGAGGACATTCACATTTGCGGATGATACTGCAGTTTTGTTTACCGGGGACTCTTGGCAGACTGCTTATGAAACGGGTCAGAATGGACTTAATGTAATTACAAAGTGGTTTAATGATAATTTGCTTACGATCAACGCAGATAAAACTAAATATCTTAACTTCTCAATACGTTTGCCAAAGTGTTTCTCTCATATTCCTCTTAAAGTCCATACATGCTCCTTTCCATACGCAGCAAGCTGTATATGTGGTAGTCTGCGGTCTGTTACCAGCTTTAAATATCTTGGAGTAACGCTGGACCGATTTCTTTCATTTAAAGAACACATTAATCTTCTATCAAATAGATTACGGAAGCTGATATACATATTCAAAAACTTAAGAAATGTTGCTGATGAAAGAACGTGTAAGATGGTTTACTATGCACTTTGCCAATCTCTACTGACTTATTGTATCAGCGCATGGGGTGGTGCCCCTAAGACTGTTTTACTGCAACTTGAGCGGACCCAGAGAACAGTCTTGAAAGTAACTTATAGATTACCCTTTCGCTATTCGACTACACTTTTATATGAAAGAGCACAAGTACTGACAGTGCGCCAACTATTTATAGTGAACTGTATAATAAAACAGCACGTACTACTACATAGAATACCGTCAAAATAAAACACGTAGATGTGCCCTTGTGTCCAATGGTTCGAAATTTAGAACGCAATTTTCAAGTCGCTTTTTTTTTGCTTTCTCGGTAAATACCTTTACAAAACAATAAACAAAAAAACTAACATATATTCATTACCGAAAGTGAAATGTAAAGTAAGGGTTCGAGAATGGCTTCTCAAACTGAATTACACAGAGACGTAACGACTTCTGATAGTCCCGAAATAATATTTAAATGAATCACTAAGTATTTATATTGTTTTTACCTGTTGGACCTAACCTAACCTAACTGCTGAAACCGCATTTAATTAATTTTTAAACTTTAATATTATAAAAATAAATTCCAAAACAAACTCCATATAGTCCTAATTGTGTGACTTTAAATAAACAAAATTATTATTCAATTTATTTATTTCTGACATTGTAAAGTATAAACCGACTTAAATAACTTACCAAACATTTAACATAATTTTTATCTTCTGACATTACTAATCAATAAGCTGACATTGAACATAGCTAAAAGCTACAATAGCTGAACTATTGTTTGTAAAGTTATCAATCGTTATTTATGTTTTTACTGTTTTTATAGACTTGGTAACTGGAATTATCCTTATCACCTGTAAGAACCAGTCATTAATTATATAACTTCCTGAATTGTAAATTGTAATCGGGGTGGAGTCCTGGTGTCCTGAAATACCGACCCTAGGTCTAGTTTAGGCACCAGTCTCCTTGACTAACTATATAATGTGTTGTATTTGATGATTGATGCTACTGCAAAAATTTATTTTTTATTCTTAAACATGTAAATGATTTGTATTTGATTTTTGGAGAAATAAACTAATTATTTAAGATTTATTTCCGGGCATGGATTCTGCCTACCTACTCATATATGATTGTATATTTAACTCACAGAAAGCTGTCGGGAACAGCACGGACATAATCCAAGGAGTTTGTTTGTCAGTTGTGCAGTATTTAGGCGCTGCTGGCTTTCGATTCAGGTCCTGGGTTCCAAAAATACAGTACAGTTTTGAGACGTCTACAACTCACATCGAGTACAAGCCGACTGTTGCAACGGTGAAGGAAAACTCAGTGAGGAACCCCACATGCCACAACCTCAGCTATTTCAATGACATGTGAAAAGCCTGCCAACACGCAGTAGGCAACACGGTGGGTCATAAATTGCGTGAAACCACTCCCATAGTTAGGCTGAAATCTCAAAGAGGAAAAAAAGCACGCGGAAAGAAACCTTAAGGTGCTGTTTTATAGAATAAAAAATCCTTTATATAATACAAGAAACACACACATGACAGCTAATTGTGCGGTCTAATGAAATGCCGCTGCCTAGCTCCTAACATAATATGTATATTTTATTCTTCAGAATCAGAAGTCCATGTAATGGGATTTTGGAGGTAAGTGTAATCCAATAATAATCTTTAGAGGGTTGCAAAATGGAATGCCTTTATTAATCTTAGCCTATACAAATGACATAATTATTACATAGGTTTACCATTACCGCACAAAAAAGCGGCGTCAACTTTAGGTACATACCTACCCGATAAAGTAATATAAATTTGTGGGAGAAGGAAAGAATGATACGGTTCACTTGTTGTAAGAAAGAGATATCTATGTACATACTTCGTGAATTTGCTTCGCGCGTAAATTGTCGATATGTATCGCCATGTCAATTTTAAAACGTCATTTTTAAAATAAAAAATAAATAAGTTAGTTATAAAAAAATTGTCCTTACGCATGAAACGAAACGTTTTTTCTGTCTTTAACAGTAAGAGTGTAATTCGTGGGTTAAGAACCAGAGTGGCGTAAGGGCAAACATTTAAAAAAAAAATTTCTCTATTCGCTTTTAAAACCTTCTTACTTTTATGTGACCCTGTGTTGGTCAGTGTGTGAGTAAATTCGACATGTTGGGTTAGGTTAGGTTAAATTCCACGCAACATGATTGGTTACATTAGGTCTGTTTCCATTTATAAGTCTGCTCTTCACAGCCTGTTGGTGGGATTTACCTAGGAGTCTACTCAAATCCTGACGGAAGCACATGAATTAATCTGAGGAACCGATTTGGATGGAATCTTTTGCCTGTGATACCACAATGGCCAGGAATCCATCAAGAAATCCATAATGGAATTAGAAATGATTATGCAAAAATATTTTCAGTCTGGAGATGATTCATAAGGCCCGGATTCCTCTGTCGCTGACGTCGGTCGCGTACCGTCAGTCGCGACCATCAGCGCCAATGAAAACATCCGTAGTGCGATACTGACCGCTCCACGGTACAGGCGTCTCCAAAACGCGTGAACCAATTTACATGATTCAAACGGATAAAATGGTTTTAGACCTAGACTTTTCATTTGACACCAAAATCGTTAAGATATCTCAACAAACAAAAAATCACATTTTCAAGTTGCTCTCGTAATTATCTATCGCGTCGCCCAACCCCCCGCGTTGCTCCACGAAAGTACATTCGAGTTGAAGTGCATCATAGGTAATACAGTTCTTAATCTTAGAATAGAATATACTTTATGGTAACTGAATAGTGGTCCCGTCATTTTGATATCAAAACAGCGGGACCAATTTCCTGGAAATCCGATGCAGTTAGGTTTTTAATATGCCATGCTTTGTTCTGAAATTGACAGCATGTTATTCCATTAGACTAGATTATTTTAAACACATAGATTATAATAACAGAAAGATTATTTTAAAATTATTATAAACACAATTATCTTTTACTTACCGATCTCCTTTTTTTTATCATCGCCCTCATTTTTGAATTCGGGAAAAAGTGCTTCATAAACTTGTAACCAAAATTTTGCTCTGGCATCGCGATCTTTGTAAAGTTCATTCGATAAATCCCACAACGCAGGACGTAGGCGCACCTCGGCAATCACACGTTCGGTATCAATGTTCATGGTGGCGGGCAACTGTACGCGCGCGTGCCGACGATCGGGAACAGAGTGAGGACGCTCATAGCGTTCTATAGCGCGTCAGTCGACCGACGAACGCGGCGCTGACGAGCGAGACCGACGCGCGTCATCAGCGGCGCGTAGCAACTCGCGCGCCGCTGATGTCAGCGTCACAGTGTGGTGCTTCATAGAACACAACGTATATTCGTACGCGCGACCGACATCAGCGACAGAAGAATTCGGGCCTAAAACTGGTTTTCGTGATATTGCTGGATTATAAAATTATTATGTAGTTCGTTCAACTATAAGGCTAACTCGAATAATTTTAAATGATAGAGGAGGAAGGTGGTGAATTACACCTACCCACTAAAAACCACCTTGATGGCTGTCGCTAATGACATTGACGCTATAAACATTAATTGCGACAAAGAACTCAACGAACAATTGGCATGGAGAACCACGGCTTGGCTTTGCAGAGCCGAAATTAATCATTTATGAAGCCAATTGCCAAATAAACAAACATTTCAGTGTTATTATTATTATTTATGTTTTATGGCAAGCAGCTGACTGCCAATTGTTTGTTGAGTTCTTTCCCAGCCCTTAAACATAAAAAAACATTTTTACTTTGTTTTTATTCATATTAAAAACTTTTTACACATAATCAAGAAATTATGCCCATTTACACATTCTCTCACATATACTTAAATGATGCCAATGTTTGTGTTACTTTTTTTTAATGAGGCATTAAAAAAACCTGATGAAAACGAACTACAACTATAATAATCAAGTATTTTAGACAATTATTGTGTTTTTGCTTTAGGGTAAGGCAATTTATAAATAGCTCAATACATACAACATTGTATAAAAATTAATTTGAATGAGAAAATAGTTCATCAGAGTGATTTAAAAATTGGCACCATGTCTACTAAGCAATAAAAGCTAGTCCTAATTGAACAGTACATTTCTATATATATATACATTTAATTTGAGGTATGACTTCTCTTAGCAGAGGGTCTTTCAAAGATTTGCTTCATCCCACCTCTGAAGTTTGACAATCTTGATGCAGCACCTTCATTGCTCCAAGCAGAATCGAATTCAGTTGTATCTTGATCAACCAGATGGGTATACTTTGTACGGCCAGACCTCCCAAACTTCTTCACTTGCATAACCTTTGGTAAAACAGTCTTATCAAAATGATCATCCAATGTTGCACCAGAGAAATCTTGTTTGAATACATCTTCTTCTTTGTCCAAGTAAAAAGCACCTCTATGGTAGTATTTTTGTAAGAATTTGTATTTACCTTTCACTGATTTATTTGTAACAACTTTGGGATTGAGACGGAGCTCCACACGTCTTTCCTCTTCAGTCATGTTACGGAGACGCTCAATTGCTAATAATTCCTTTTCAACTGCTTCTCGTTCTTCTTTGTCACGTTTTATTCTCTTCATTTCACGTAGTTTCCAGGCTTCGTATTCCAGCTCAACATTCTCATCATCTGTGCATACGTCATTTATGTTTCCTTCCTTCACTTCTCCATTAGCTTGTCTCTGTTCGGCCCTTATTGTTTCTTCTACAAGCTTTAAAGCTTCTCGTCTTCTATCTTCTTTCTCTTTTCTAGCCTCAGATTCTTCTTTTTTCTGCTGTTTCATTTTCCTCTCTCTTTCAGCTACTGTCATTCTTTCAGAAGCTTTCACAAACACTGGTTTAACACGAGGACCAGTGTCTTCTTCACTGTCTGTGTATTCTGATTCTGAGGAATCACTGTCACCTTTATCACGTAACTCTTCCTCTTCCTTCCCAAGCATCTCCATTTCCTCTTTCCTTGCAGCAACCTTAGCTCTGAGAGCTTCCCGACGCCTTTCAATCTCCTCTTCATCCAAATCACTGTCACTTTCAGAGCTGTCATCCCTGACGGCAGGAGCTTCAACTTCAGACTCCTGTTCAGGCTCTTCATCAATAATCTCTGGTTTGTGTTCCGATCTATCAATTGGCTCCCGTGCTGCAATGCGCAGACGACGTAGACGTGGATCATCAACTTCTTTATCTGAATCACTGTGATTGTCATCTTTGTAGTTAATACTATGTGGCAAAGCTTGCTGTCTACGTTCTGGTCTTTGTTCAATAAAATCTTCGGCATCAGATTCTTCAGACGAAGAAGCACCCTGAGCATAATCTGGTTTTTTACCCGAGATATACCTTTGTACCTTTACTTTTTGCATAGATATTTCACCTTTCTCATTTCTTACAGGCACAGCGCCGGCAGTACTTTGTATGCCAATAGGCTGTGCTGGTAGTGTATTCATTTTGATTTCTGTATGGTTCACAATATTAAAATGATGATTCTTACAACGTAGTCAGTTCTAGCTTATTGCTGCACTAAGTTGAAAAATTATTATGACAGAATGAAACTGAATTGTGAAATAAACCTGTAACTATATTACCATCCATTCATAACAAATTAAAATTTACGTATACTGACTGTCACAACGACGAGCGACCATATTTAATTATTCATGGATTGACAGACTGTGTTTTCTTTCATTTGACTGACAGTTGGGCCACATTGCGTTTGTTTCTATTATCGAATTTAATCAAAGACGGAATGGAGTTTATTTATGGAGCTTATATTTTTTTCCAAGCAGTCAAAAGGATGAATATGAACGTTCATTTATTTATATGAATGAGAAACCTGTATCATGTCTGACCAACATATCTGTTCGGTGAAGGACGGCGTTGCATTTTCTATTTATGCCTTAATTAATTTTGTAAATAAGATGGCCCGTTCGTGCCCCAGTCACAGAGCTGTTACAGAGATGAAAAATATATATAAAATCTTTTGTAAATTAATAATTATTTTTGATATTTACTAAATTAACGTAAAAGCAGCGAAAAAAAAGTAAATAAAAAAAAGATCTTTTTGTTCTTACTCACTAGGGTGTTCATTAGGGATGCAACATTGCTCATAAATAACATCGATATTAGATCTTCGATATTTTTAAAAGTGAACTAAACATTAATGAACAGAAAAATATTACTGAAGGAACAAAAAAACTGACTGCCTAAGTACTGCTTGTAAAAAATTGTACCTTAAAAGTGTATGATATATATACCTATTTTGTATTACGTATATTTGGTATGAGTTTATTATTACATTTCACCACCCAGCTAGTTTACAATAAAAGTATATTATTCTAATCCCCAATCCATATTTTTTTTCACGGCCTCCTTATTGTAATTTTATATACCCTATGATGTCACACCAACAGTTAAGACGAATCTAATGATACCTCATAATATGTTGAAATCTGTTCAGGTGTTTAGGATACAGAGGGTGCCAAAGAATTAGACAAACATACATACATACGGGACGGAATGGAAAATGGCGCTATGATAAAATATCGATATTTATGAACGATATATTGATTGATGTTTGAAAAAATCGATGTATCGATGCATCCCTAGTATTAATGTCATTCATGTCATTGCACGTCACTAATTATCACTCGCTGCGATCTTCGTTTGCTAGTTGCCGGTGTTTTTGCTTATAATTGCGTTTTATTTATACTTTTGACCCAAGCTTGCTATTGATTTGTTTTGCCTACCGATTTGGATACCGACGATTTGAGCCATGAACGTGTTACGGTGTGCGAATTGTGGAATGCGCGTACAGCGTATTCAAAGATACTCGGTCTCTAACCTCTAACAACAAATACGAGACATCCTGTTCGAGTGGTTAGCCATCCAAGTAAGTAATAAATAGCAGTTTGAATACCATCACCATTCATTGGTGTGTCTTTGAAATCAACAGGCTTTTTATCACTAGGTTATGCAGGCAGCCTTTTATACTATTGATCAAATACCTCCTTGTAAAGAATAACTTATGATTTATTCTGAGCGTGCCCGTTTTCTAGATGTTTCTAAAATATTAAAGTCATTAGTACTAGACAAACAATGTCTTTGTGTGTCCTATTGTCTTTTGCAAAGGGTCTTTATACGAATTAATAATTAAATATTTTTAGGAGCTTCCTGATGGTGTAATATGTACAGCATGTCATACTTTGCTGTTGCAAGCTGACATAAATGCACCAAGAAGACTTGGCCATGCACATGTCTGTGTGGGTTGTGGACGTTCTGTGTCAGAGGGCAGAAGTCACACTCTTAACAATAATTCATTGTTACTACAATACTTTCCATGGTCTAGTCCAACACAGGTATTTATACAAAACAATATTTAAGCTTTTGTTTATTTATTCATAAGGATAAATAGTTTTAATATTGATATTGTTTTATAATGATGTGTTTTATTTCAGAATCGACGAGTAACATATGAAGTATGCCATAGTTGCATGGTTGTAGCAAATCGAAGACATGGTCTGGAAGTTCAAAGGGGCATTATTCAACAAGAAGATAACAATGTACTGCAAGCACCTGTTGTTGTAGATATTCCTCCGGTTCCACCTGCACCACAAATGCATCCTATTAATGTGTCTCCTCCAACTGTTGTTTCAGTCGATATGCCAACCTATAAAAGAGCTGCAAATACATCACGCAGGTGTATGTTTCAAGGATGTAATGATAATCCATGGTTTTTAATACCTGATTTTATAAAAATTATGTTAATAAAAAGTCATAATTTTTATATTCCACGTAGTTCACGTGTGTGCAGTCACCATTTATACGCAAATAATTGGAATGAGTTGCCAAACATGGATGTATGTACTTCAAGTTTAACTGTATATCAAATCGAGCATCTTATAGAACTTCTAAAACGAACTACGTCTTTTGATTTTGACAATGTTGAAATAATGCCAAATCACATTTGTCATTATTGGACTGGCTTGGAGGTTTCAGATTTTTTGGCACTTTATAATGAGTTAAACTTACAAGTCCGAAGACCAAAAACAAGTTTGGCAGCTTATTTGATAAAGTTGAGGACTGGAGAGAGTGACAGGCGACTCTCAACTCTTCTAGATATTCTGAGAGCCACCTTGGAAGCTAGAATGAATAAAGTTCGTTCTTCACTCTCAACGCAATTTGTACCAATGCATATCGGCCTACAGCATTTGTCACATGACACAATCCCTGACCGGAACCTAAGGATCCCAAATGCATTTTTTGGCTCACAAGACGAAAATAGGAGACCAGCTATAATTATATGTGATGAAACATATATATATATTCAAAAGAGCTCCAACTATTTTTATCAAAAAGCAACTTACAGTTTGCATAAGTATGATAATTTGATAAATCCATTTTTGTTGGTTTGTTGCGATGGACACATCCTTGATTTAGCAGGTCCATACAAAGCAACACAGACTGATGCTGAAATCATGATAGATTTATTTAGAGACGAGAATGGACCTATGAGAACTTTTTTCCAAGAAAATGATGTTTTTAGTCTTGATAGGGGTTTCAGAGATTCAATTCCTTTTTTAGAATCATGTGGTTATCAAATACAAAAACCAGAATCTGTAACAGCGAGACAAACTCAATTATCAACTATACAGGCAAACAAAAGCAGGCTGGTCACTATGTGTATGTGTAGATGGGTTGTTGAGGTGGTAAATGGGTGTTTCAAAAGTTATTTTAAACTCTTCAGACAAAGGTATTTTAATCTAGCCCATCGCCATCTTATGGAAGACTTCAAAATAACAGCAGCTTTACTAAATAGATTCAATCCACTCATAGTTGACAGACCTGATGCTCAACTTATTATTCAGAGGGCATTAAGCCATCTCAACCAACCCAATCATTTGTCACAGTTTGTACTGCTAATAATCTTAATAGAAGGTCTGTCATGTTCACAAGAATTGATGCGGATTTGCCACAACTGTCTTTTTTCCCAGCGTTGGAGTACTCAGATTTGGAATTATTTTCTTGTGGACCATACCAAGTTTTGCAGGCAAGAGCATACTACGGTGAACATGTTAGACAAAATGGCATTTATTCAGTTGAAGTGTGTCCAGAGTTGGAATCTCCTCAAGAATTGGCTGAAGTTATTCAAGGAAATAGGCTCTATTTAATTAGAGCTAGGATTAAATCTAGACATGTCAGCCGACGCACGTATTTTAGCTACGTACTTGTAGATGCTCAGCCCACTGTACCCAACTGTCTTGATTGCATTTTGGGTTATTATTGTTCCTGCGTTGTAGGCAACCGTACAGTCGGTTGTTGCTGTCATGTTATGACTAGTTTGGTACTTGGGCTGGGCAAGACATGAGGAAAATATTACTCCTCCAGCGTCAATTCTTGACAATATTTTATTAACAATAAATGAATGAAAGCAATACCAGTTGTATTATTGTTTATATTTATATTATTTATATACCCATGCAATAAAAAGTGTAGGTGTATTTACTATAAACACTTTTAAGACCTAATTGATTTTGTGATAAAGGTAAAAGAAAACTGGAATAATCAGTGAAAAGGATAAAAGGAAGTGGATGAATGTATGTGAGGTTAGGAAAGAATGTCAAAATTGTGCAAGATGACATATCTCTACCCCTCTGGAATTATGGCGTATGTATGTGGAGATTCGCTTTCCCATGAATAGATTTTACATGCCACAATATTAGATGTGGAAACATTAAATTAGTATTCTAGTGACGGATCACAAAAAAAATTAGTAATAATGGTTTCAAGTTGCAACCTATAAGCAAATACTTAGTCTAGCATTTTTGTATATAAGAGTTCTGAACTAAAGTTCAAGACTTTCCTTCTCTGTATGACTTGATGGTCTTTCTTTAATCTTCAAAACATATTTTTATATCTTAGAGTTAGTATTATTATCATTTCAATGATTATAACAATGTTGTCACTAAAACACATTGTTTTCCTTTCCTACATATGACAAATGTTTAAGAAAATAAAAAAGAGACCATAACTTCATTAATTGTAATGATTTAATACCTACAGGTGTATTGAGTAGTGTTCATACATTCCTTTAGGGTCGCGAGTTCAATCCCCGCCCGGAATAATTATTTTAATGACGAACGTTATGTTTTGAGGTTATGTTAATAATCACCAAATAGTTGTTAAACCTGTGCTTTATATGTTAAATGACTCTTCTATTTATAAATGGTCAATCTTTCCCTTTCCTATGAGCTAGAAGTGATCACTGTAACGTGCTGGGGCACGGCTCAATAGTCAATCGGGCCATCCTTTTTTTGTCATTCGAGTACAAATATTTTTGTTCCAGTTTTTGCAACTGAACAGATGAGTTAGTTCACAGAGCAATATTACTCCTAGCGGAATCAGTGGCACAGAACCATGCGGCAATCATTTATTTATTTAGTACGATAGCCAGTACTATATCGTACATAAGTATATGTGTAACTAATTTAGGGATAGCACAACACGCTTTATTAAAGCAGAAACAGCTGTACCGCTGAGTACAGAATAAATCATCAATTACTTTCAATAAACTAGTGACAGCTAAATAGCTAGACCCGTAATTTAGTTAGTTAGTTAATTGAAAAATGGCAATCAGCCGCGATTGGTTCGGCGGGCTATTTCTGCCAGTGTCGCGTATTGGTGGGACACCGTAAAAAAATAAAATGAAAAGTTACAAAAAAATTAAATTCCGCTAGCCATTGAGATATATTTATTTATTTATTTATTATTATGGCATACACAACTGGTTAATATCATATCTTAAACTTAATAAAAACTAGATTATTATTATTAAAACTAGATACATTCTACGCTAAAACAAAATATTAAACACTAACACTAACTTAAACTAATAATAATGATTAATTATCTAAATGGTATATGACATGTTCTAAATAAACAAACCAAAAAGAAAAAAAATTACTACTTACCTAAAAATACTTACTAACAATATACAATCATAGACTAATATTTAATTGATGAATGAATTTAAACAATATTTTTAAAATCTTCGGGCTGTAAGTAGAGAGGAGAGTTTTGATATTAGTTGGACGCTGTATCTTAGGAGGGAGGAAATCAAACATTGATAACGGAACGAGCGGGCAATTAAAAAACCTATGGTCCACTGTTCCTACATCCTGACCACAGTTGCAAAACGGGGAAAGCGAACTCCAATCCTGTTGAGGAAAATTGGGGAACAACAATGACCTGAGCGAAGTCTACAGATAACTGAAGTTTTCCTTTTTGCTGCCTTTCTAAATAAAAAAACCAAGGTCTACCGGGAAAAGGCTGGATGTCACCGTTAGTGCTTACATTTTACTTTCCGTGACGCCTCCCATTCGGAACTCCACACGGCTTGTAGGTGGGATTTAGCTAGGAGACAAAAGCCCTGAGCGAAACACATATAGTAATCTGTGGAACCTATTTGGATGGATTCTGTCGCAAGGCCAAGCTGTAACGTGGCCTGTGATACCAGAGTGGCAAGGAATCCAGGCTAACACAATATTTTTAGCCTAGGAACTGCAGCAGAATAGGACATGTCTAATTTGGTTTATTATGGGAAAGATGATGGTCAAACTCAGTATGGGATTTTGACCTGCTAATGGTCAGTAGTACGCATGAAATATTAACTCATGAGTAAACTTTTCCCCCTTAATTTCCCTAATTTTAAATCTAAAAATCTTGTAAAAAAATTATAAATAATTTGCGAAAAATCAATCATAAGTTACCATGTTGTTTTCTTTTGAATGTGTCAATGTCAAAAAAAGTAACAAAGCGATTGTCTTGCGGGGAACCCATATTGTACAATTGACAGTCAATCAACAATCTGTCAGTTCTTTTTTTCACATGAATTACCTAGAGTGAATCCTAAAGAATCGGGGAAAAGATATATTTTAAAAAATATCTTACAATGGTAGGAAGGACTGTATATTCAAACTAATGATTGTATGATAATCTATATTTATTGGCCTTTAATTTGATATACTGACTATTAGTAAGTACTTTTGTACTACCTGCTTTCGATCCTAATTCAAACGGGTTGCCTTCCAAAGCTTTAAGACAGCTTAGACAGTCTGTAAATATAATGGAATTATTTAAGTTATTTTCAGCTATATACTTAACTGCTTCTAAAAGCGCAATAGCGTCACCTGTGAAGACCGTAGATTCTAGAGGAGACATAAAAGACAACAGGACCGAGAATAGTAGAATCCACACGCCTGACCCCACGTCTCCCGCGGAGGAGAGTTTAGCGGCGTCCGTGTAGACCTGAAGCCAGTCCCGATATTTTCTCTCGTCAGTCAGGTGCTTTTGAAAACTAGAGTAGGTACGGGAGTTGTCCACGTTAGTATAACTTTTTATGAGACAGGGTAGAATTTTTCATATAGCCAGTTTTGGATAGAGCGTTTTACTGAGACAAGTTTAAGATGAAGGGGATGTGATGAAAGTTGTAACGACTTAGCTAGAAAGCGATCCACGAGGTATTGACGACAAAGATGCAGGACAAAATCTGAAGATTCTTCCTGCACGGCATTAATTTGGGGAATTTGTTTTGGAGCCTTTTTTTAATTGCACTTAAAACTATGCGAAGTGATTTACTTTGAATTATAGTAATAGCGTCTAAATCTGGTTTATGGCAGGCTTTCAACAAGAACGAGCCGTATTCTATAAGACTTTGTGTCAATGCTTTGCGTAACTTAAACTTTGTATGTTAGACAGAGCTCGAATGGCGTTGATGTTGGCTTTCCCATTTTTGGACACATAGTTAACCCATTCACTGCCGGCACAGAAAACTGCGAACTTACCCGCACGCCACCATATATTCGAGTACGGGATGCTCATCGGTGGCCCCGGCAACTCGTTATAGTTTTCTTGGCTGCCCATGGGCGTCCTCGGCGTGAGCCTCGTGAGATTTCGTAAAAAAAGTTTGTTTTTATACACAAAACAAGTACTTCAATTTTTTTTACATAGTTGATCTGTATTCCCTAAGGTTTGGCAAACACAATTTGAATGGTTAAGCCGAAATAGAGATCTTTTGCGAAAGTGAGTTACACGCTTAATTAAAGTGGACCAAATTAATGGTAATATATCCATTGCATCAATTTGAACACGATTCATGTCCTTAAATATACAATACACCACAAAAAATCGTAATTGAAAACTTTTTTCAAAAATTCAGAGGTCACCAAACTTCGGTAATTTTGTATAGATTTGAAGTATTTCAATATCACGTTTTATAAAGAATCAAATTGTATGGCTGATCCAAAAGTGTGTTTGTTAGTTTTTTTGTCCTTCTTTCACATTACACTAGTTAGATATTTAGGAAGCTGAAGATTGTCATAGGCGTTTTATTGCAAAAAAAGGCTTAAAAGGGGCGTTATAGGGAATTAAAGTTTTAAATAAAGTATTGCCTATATAAAACGCCTACATAAAACATGAAGCAAAATCATTTACAGGTCTATTGCGTTTGTGAACTTTTCCACGCGGACGGAGTCGTGGGCAAAAGCTAGCATGTTATAAAAAACAAGTTAAATAAAAAAATATGTATATTAAAATCAACAATTGAAAATAGGTTAAAATTAACACATATACATATATTTGAAAAGCTAAAATGTAATTAGGCACAAATCACAAAGAAAAATACCTATATAAACTTAACCATTATTAGTCATAAAATCAACGCGATAGTAAATTCTGAAGATAGTTTACCTCCAAAGTAGGCAAATCGTTATTATACAAAATAAGCCAAAACATACGAAATGTGAATAACATTTTACGTGATGTTTGTTTGCTCACAACTAATCGTATTACAACAATATACCAATTTCTTATTGAAATTAACTCTTTAAAAATTACGCAATAAAATTTTTGCTAATAAGACAAACAATTAGTAGGCAGCAAATACAAAACCAAAAATTTTATTTAAATATATGACCCATTTTCTTCTGCATGCATAAAAAGTTTGTTAGACTCTGATTTCAAAACGAGGACGCCCTAGGGCGGCTTCGGCGTGGGAGTTGAGAATCCGCATTTTTTATAACATAAGTCTAATCATTGGATCCCCAGGCCGTTTAGGAGTTAGATAGAATTTTTACTGTAATTTGGCTGAGAAAATCAGGTTTGAAAACTGGACGCCTCTGGGCGTCCTCGGCGTCTGAGTAGAAATTTTAAAGACGCCGATCGGGATCCTTAGCATTGAATGGGTTAAGGTGTGGTGTCCCGGAGAGTTTTAAATCAAAAACTACATCAAGAAACCTTACCTCATTGGAAAACTGAATGTACATCCAAGTGTCAATTAACAATCGTCAATCAAATTTAGTCAATCAAATAAAAAAATCGAAGTCTAAGAAAATGGCGGTCGTTACTGCTTTTGTTGAAGCCGATTGCTTGTTGTAATGAAAACATTTTATCAAGAAAGTGTGCATTGGATTAAATAAACAGTGAGTTGACGAAATGGCGTCAACAAACGACCATGGAATGTGTAGATGTTGTGCTTCTGAGGGCTCGTTTAAAGACTTTCGAACTGTTTACCACTGGATGGGCGAACAAGAAGTTTACGCTGAAATGTTGCAAGAATGTTTTGATATAGTAGTAAGTTAATCTGAAAATAATGCATACTGATAAGATAAGTATTGATATTTAAAACAGTAATTTTCACTTGTTTATAATATGATCGATTCTGTTGACCATTCATTGCGCAGTTAGTAGGGACGCTTAGCGGTCGTTCACCGAACGCGCAATGTACGATCGATACAATACGCGAACTTGCAGCCGCCGTTTCTCTTGGATACAGTTTGCGGCTTTTACTAGCAAGACGCGTAATGGAATGCAAATTATACACAATTACAAGAATAGACATTATAGAGTATAGCAGTAGTAAAGGTTTGTAAATTGAAATCATTTGATCACCATTCAAGAAGAAAGTTTGTTTATTTTTAACAGTAAATAAATATATATAATATATTTATTTAATATATAATAAAATAAATATGCAATACCTAGATCCATTTTAAAAACTCTTGCCATAGGACAGCATATTAATCAGAAGTAACATGCTATAAATTATTCCACATTCAAATCTCTAGTCAGCAAATAAGTTCCCGACACCATTCATGTAGGTAAATAAATTAATGAACTTAATGTATATGCATCAGTTTTCAAGCCCAAATGTATTAGGAATTTGACTGAGTTTTAAAAAATCCTGTAACTATATGAGTGGATCACTCATTAATGATCATAATCCCTACTTAATAAAAGCTATGTTGCCTGAGTTCAATTAATAATAACATACTGCATTACAAATTTTTTTCTATTTTAATTTATTTTATGATTGATTATGTCAGTCCCGTAATGACCTAAGCTTATCTTAATCTGTGGATATATTAATCAGTAACAGGTGTGTTCGTCACTATTACATACCACTCTCCAGCAGCCGCTCATGGAGGTACCGATAGAATGTGCACCAACATTGAACATATTTATGCCTAATTGACTAAACAACTGACTGCTTGTTTTGCAACTTGATTCAATGTTGCATAACTTGCAGTCAGGTGCTTTTGCCTTTTTGATTAGGTATTAAAAGTTTGGGTCTGATCAAAACCATCTGGGCATAAATGGAATAAAAATCAAAAAATGGTGTGAATATCCATACCTTATACCTATAGTCTTGAGTTGATCAGCTGCTAGAGAATACATCCAATATTGCTTGATCAAACTGAAGCTGCATAAGGTGATTCTATTGTCAACTTCCTAGTTGCAGCTTCATAAGGTGAAAAATTGTGGCAAGCAATAATGAAATTAAATGAAATGAAATATTTATTTCTCAACTGAACTGAAGAACTGGCAAGAAACTGCACGGGTATATTTTTTTCAAAATAAACTTACAGAGTCTCTTTATGTTTATACAAAATTATTCTTTTCTGCATCTGTAGCTCCGCAAGTCTCCCTCCCCCCAAGTATCCAAACGATGAACACCCTCAGACGGCACCCGTTCACGAGTTAAAGCGGAATCCAGCCAACACCCTCCTCCAATAATCAGCTGTAATGCAATCATTTATGGTTTCAATTTCAAGTCGTTTAATTTATTCATAATCATGTACAAGTGTGGGTTAACTCAGGACACTTATTACATTAACTTTGTATAAGACTCACCATCCATTTGTGTTTATGTCAATGTATATCTTATGGATTTCAGATTTAAAATTTTAGCTTGTGTAACTTCTTTTTGTTAGTTCTCAAACGGACACCAAAAAGTTTAATCAAAATACCAATATTTACTCATTATATTATTAATAATATTTACATTTTTAATAAAAGTTATATTATTAAATATTTCGAATTGAATTGAGTCACACCCCACAAATTTTTTCACTATCTGTGATGAATAGATGGCACTTACTATAAATGTAGGGAACATTAATTATATATTGTTAGCTAATTAATGTTCTGATCAATGGATTTTGGGTATAACATGGTATAACCATTGATGGTTGCACCATTTTATTGGCTCAAAAAGTATTGTGAAAAAAAGTTTTTATGTATGTGAGTTATAATTTATTTTGAAAATTTGATATTTAAAAGAAAAATTAAAATCCTAATTTTTTACCGGCATTATGAAACTATTGTGTTAATAGAGACATGGATTTGCGTCGGGAATATTTTCGTGTGCAAGTCCAACTCGAAATCTGATGAATAATTTAATCGACTTCATTTAGCTTTTATGAACAAGGCGCCTTCTAAAGCAACTGTATACCGCTGGTATAACGAGTTTAAGTGCGGTCGCTTTTTGAGGGAGGAAGAAAGAAGTGGTCGTCCTTTGACTGCTGTTAAGGAAGTAAACGTGCTACAAGTGAAAATTTTGATTCAACAAAACCAGCGAATCGCGTACAAGGACATTCAGCACAATCTGCAGATTGGATCGGGAAGTGTTTATAATATTTACACCTCCACTTTTGCGTAAAGAGGATGGTTTCGCATTGGGTACCCCACAACCTCAAGCATGCTCAGAAGTAGGTGCGCGTGGAATGGTGTCATGATATGGTTGATAAACAAAGCAGGTTCTTCTCGCCGTGCTTACGATATCATAACAGATGACGCATCTTGGATGTATCAATATGCTGCAGAAACAAAGCGCCAGTCAACAGTATGGCTGTTTTGAAACGAACCACCGCCTTCAAAAGTGAAATGATAGAGAAGCACTGGAAAATATTGATCGCCAGCCTTAAAGGACTATTTAGTAATCAATTCTATTAAGTAACCAAAACCGCATCAATGCAGAGTGGTACACTACCAAATGCTTGCCAGAAGTTTTTGCTGCTGCCAGCAAAAGCGGCCCAACACGGGGCACCGAAGCCTTTTGCTCCACCACGACAACGCGCCCGCGCACTCCGCGATCGAAATCAGGTACTTCCTAAACGCCTCACCGGTTTTACTTTTGGTTCAGCCGCCTTACAGAGCTGATTTGGCACCGTATGTCTTCTTCTTGTTCTCTAAAAACCAGCTCAAGGGGATACAGTTTTCATCGCCAGAAGAAGATGCGCTCACTGCGTTCTAGAAGACCGCTGAGGAAGTACGATACAAAACAATATTCATTATTGTCATCATAACACACAAATATAAAAAAAAATAACAAATTAATACGAGCCCCAATGCAAAAGAGTTCGTCCAGTCATATAGCGTTGCCTGTTTTCAACTTAACTATTAGGTCCTTCTATTGAAATTGGCGTTTTGTCGTACTGGCCACTTTGATCTGTATTATCTCCTCTTTGGTTAAGATTCCAATTTCAAATTTATACAGCTATTTACTCACATTTTTGTTTCGAAATCCGTAATTCATATGTTTACAAAATGGAAAACTTGAAATATCGCATTATTTACGAGTACTAGTTCCACCGTGGCACCAGTACTGCAGAAACGGCTTGAAGTATTAATGTTGTGTATGGCGGCAGTGTCGCAAAAGAAAACACAGTGCGTTTTTAGTTCCAACGTTTTCGTTCTGGAAATTGCGACCTGCAGAACAAGCCCCTTGGACAAAAGTTGATAATAAACAATTGAAGGCTATTGTGGAAGCAGACCCATCGCAAACCACGTCCGAGTTTGCTGTAGACTGCGATGTTAGTGACAAAACTGTTTTAATCCACTTGAAGCAAATTGGGAAGGTGAAAAACTTTGAGAGGTGGTTACCTCGTGAATTGAGTGCAGCAAACCGACAAACGCGCGTCAACTGCTGCGTTACATTACTCAACCGGCACAATACTGAAAGGATTTTGAATCGACTTTAAACCTGTGATGAAAAGTGGATTCTGTACGACAATCGGAAACGCTCATCGCAATGGTTGAACCCTGGCGAATCATCCAAATCCTGCCCCAAGTGAAAATTGACTCAAAAAAAGTTACTTGTGAGCGTTTTGTGGACTAGTGCAGGTGCCTCGTTCACTGCAGCTTTCTTAAACCTGGCCAGACGATTACGACAGATGTCTATTGTAAGCAACTGCAAACCATGATGGAAAAGCTAGCTGCTAAACAACCGAGGCTGGTCAATCGCTCTAGGCCACCGCTGCTTCGGGACGATGCTAGACCACACACTGCACTACAGACGGCTACCAAGTTAGAGGGTTTTCAATTGGGATGTCTAAGAAATCCACCGTACTTCCCGGACCTTGCTCCAACAGATTATCATTTTTTTTCCGAATTTGGATAACTTCTTGCAAGAGAAAAATTTCAACTTCAATGCGGAAGTCCAAGGCGCCTTCAAAGATTTTATCGATTCCCGTTTGAATGGTTTTTGTTTAGTAATTAATGAACTAGGATCAATGAACTACCTACGGGATGGCAAAAGTACATAGATAGCAATGGTACATACTTTGAATATTTGCATAATAAAAAATTTTTTAAATTGACTTTATGTTCCTCCCTTATTAAATGCCAATTTCATATGGAAATTCCACTACGTAAAATTCTCTATCTTATTCATCGTTTTTCTGACAGTAATTTTTTATCTTGTATTTATAATACGATCCATGCATGTAGTAAATAAAACATCTGTTAATCTCTCACAATCTCTCGCCCGTATAAAAAATAACTTTCCTTCAAAATATCATTCACAACACAATCCCAGACAAGTAGGTTTCGATAATAGAATCGAATTATAAAAGTATGAAATTGACGTAAGCGTACGACCAAGCTTTTCGAACGCTCATGTTACCCTTTTCTATTGTATCGTCGAAAGCCGCTTGTCTAGGGTAGAAAAAAAATAGTATAGGCTAATATTCTCTAATCTAAAATATGTATTTATGGGCACTTTAATCTGCTACGACTAACTCGAAATAGATCGTCTAGTTCTTAATGGATGCAAAAGAGTTCGTCCATGTCTCAGTTTCACCTGTTTTAATTGAATAATGAGTAAAATTCTACATGCAAATAGAAATAATATGTCACATGATGCGTCACTGTAATTTACAAACATATAAAAACCATTATTTTCAAACAAAATGGCTCGCGGGAAATCTATCGCTGACGAAGTATGAAAAATAATTGTTCGTAGCCACTGCTTCCCGAATAGCCAAGGACTTATCCCTACCAAGATCGACAGTTCAGACCATCATCGAACATCATAAGCGAAGCTGAAAATCGAGTGTTAAGTAAAGTAATAAAAAAATCGTCGTGCCCGCGCAGGAGAACTTACCTTGAAGTGGAGAGAGAAAAAGATTAACAAAGATGTATCTGTCGATACCTGCAAGAGGGTCGTAGAACAATTGGGCTATGGATTTTATACTGCTAAAGAGAAACCTTTTTTTTTATTGAAAAAGGATTAGACGTTTGTCTTCTATCTCACCTGGTGGAAAGTGACGATGAAGACGAAGGTGTTACACGTCTATCCACGAGATATCTGGGAACTGGGACTACAGTTTTCTTTAAGGCCAAATCCACCCGCTTAATCATGGCCTCACTCATAGCCCGGATTTCTTGAAGACTCGCTCGCGCATTGGACATGTATCTCTCTACAACGGTGCTGTCATCAGCGTAACCAAAAATGCCTGGGGTTAGCAGGTTGTAATAAATAAATAAATAAATAAATAACTTTGCAAAGTATGGAGATGATTGCAATAGGTCGGTAGAACACAACTGCAGGTATGCCATCGGGGCCGCTGGCCTTATTCACGTCTAAAATCTGCAAGCATTTAAGGACCTCCTTTTGGCGAATACGAACGGTACTCATTTTGGGTCCGAACTGAGGTAACTGGGGTGGGACTTTACCTTGACTATTTAGACGTGAACAATCTGCAAATAGATTAGCAAAAAGGTCTGCTTTCTCTTTTGCGGTGTGGGATAGTGAACCGTCAGGCTTCCTCAGAGGTGGCAGCGATGGGCGACAGAAGTTCGACTCGAGCGACTTGGCTAGAGACCAGAAAGCTTTGCTTCCTGAAGGATATGACGTTATCTTGTCTTCGATGTGGTCAAAGCGAGCTTTTCTGATCACCCTTTTGCAAGACTAAGCGGCAGCATTGTGTCTTTTCTTCAGTTCATGCGAATCCACGGCTTTGCTTCTGCGAGCGCCAGCCCAGGCTTTGTACGCTTTTTGCTTAAGCTTTTCAGCTGTGAGGCAAGTAGCGTCAAACCATGGGCGACCTTTGGTAGGGATAGGCAGCACGATGGATCGGTTGATGTAAAACAAGTTGCCGCTAAGGGTAGGACGCGAAAAAATACCGCATCACATCCCAATCTGCTAACTTGTATCGCCATACAAGTAAGCATACCTTTACTCACTCAAATACAACTCAATAACTACACAACAATGTGAAGAATGGATAGCAACGATGCCACGAAGAATAAAGGCCGTAATCGATGCTAAAGATGACGCCACTGAGTGGTAGACGAACTACATATTTTGCGCCGTTGAATGCGATGGACGAAGTCTATTGCGCGGACGTTTCCCGAAGAATTTATTATGTTTTTTTAAATAGGACACAAATTATGGTGCTACAATTGAAAGGCCAGGGCCAAGGCAACAGCCAGCAAAGAGATTTAACAATGGTCACTGGCCTGAAGAAATTTCAACTACAGAAAATTTTAAGAGGAACATTAAACCTTAAGTTTATTTTTGTTTAGTCTGATTCTATTCTTTTGAAAATATAAGGAAGATTGATTGATTGTTAATTATATTACTTTTATGAGAAGAAATTATATTTTTGATAAGAGAATAATTTTGTTGATTTGTTGATGTTGATTATCGCTTTGCCAAAACGATTAGATTTAATATTTCAATAATCATTATGGGTAACATCACTAAAATGCCAAAGGGTCATTGTTTACAAATTTTTTATTTAACGTGGTGCAGATAATAACGACGGATATGTGCCAACAATAAATATTAAAAATTACGACAATTGTGATTATTATATCGACTATACTATTTCCATTTCTTTATTTTCTCGATGACAGCTCCTGTGAAAACTTGTGCGAGCTTTTTTTTTACATTATGTATGCATTGTTTTATAAAAATATGACGTTACACACGTATAAGGTTATATAATACCAGAGTCTGAGAAACTGATAGGGATGGAGCTATACCGATAAACGTAACACGATAACAGACCCGATATTTTTTTACAAAATAAAAGAAACTAAACTACTGCCGGATACTTTTGTACAAATTTATTAACTAATATTATATTTCATTACTAGATGTTACACGTATTAATTCTTGATTGATAATGCCAACTTCTTTAAAATTTTCGAAGCTGTTGTAAAATAAGTAGGTAGGTATAGGTAGGTACTCGACAATGAAACGAAATAATTATAACGACAGGTAATCTCTATTTATTTATTTTAATCAAAATCTGATAATACGTCACTGTCACTCGATGAGCTCTCCCCAACATTTATTATAAATTCCTGTACTTGTATCGAATGCCACATGAATTTCCCAATCCGACGCTATAATGTTTTGGGTTCTTCTCACAATTTTTTCCCAGTTTTCGGCAGTTACTTCCGCACATTCATTTTTTTAATAAATCTGACATCTTGTTTGCCGTAAAAGGGGGATGGGTATTATTTCGAGCGGCGTGTCCTTTGATTTGTAGCCATATTAGTTCAATAGCATTGTACTGGCAATGATACGGCAGAAGTCGAAGAACCTAATGACCACATTCGGCAGCTATTTCGTCGATAACATATCTTTTAGGGAGGCTTTTTTTCGATTTGAAAATATTCACTAATAGTACTTTTAATAAAGTAGTAGTAAGTATATTTCGCCATGACGTTGGAGCCAGTCAATTATCTCTTGTTTTTTATTGGCCTGCGTCGGCATTTTATCAATGTGTCTGCAGTGATATGTAGCGTTGTCCATAATAATTATGGACGGTTCTTCCAGAGATTGCACCATTTCTTTAAACCATCCTTCGTAAATCTCCGCGTTCATTTCTTCGTGGTAGTCCACTGTTTTCTTGTATTTAAAGGCCAGTAAAGCATCTGACACGAATCCTTTCGTAGACCCTGCATGGCATATGATAAGGCGTTCACCTTTTCCCATTGGCACTGAACTAGTGGAAGCGACGGTGTCATCAGTCCAGTTCTTAGATACTGTGTGGTTTGCATTTCACCAAGTCTCGTCAGTGAAAATAACATATGACCAATCTGATATCTTTTTGGCTTCGCCCAAAAATTCGCAGCGAGCCATAGCAACGTCGTGACTTTCCATCAATATTTTACGTTTGTCCGTTTTTTTTGTAAGAAAATCCAATTTTTTTCAAAACAAAGCTTAATGACGATTTTTGGCCATGGAACAAACCACATTCACATAAAGAAACAACAAGTTTTTTGAGTGTTGGAATTTCTTTGAGCAAGTAATAGTCATATATATGACGGCGAATAGCATCAGCGTTGAAGTTGTCAACCGATGTCACACGACGTGGTTGGCGTTTTTTCTTCATCGTACGAAGCTTATTTTCCTGCATGCCGCTTGCACAGTAAGCTTCGGTAGTCATTTTTCATCGCAACAGTCATCGCAACACGCTCTCGCACTTGCGACAGTGGTAATAGCGGGCCACCATATTGATACACCATTTTGCTACCAAGTAATTACGAACCTTGATCACCAGTTCTCTCGCCTGCCTTTTCAGAACAGATCCTTTCGGCATTTTGCTATTTGACAGCTGGGCAGCAATCAACACGGTGGAACACAAAATACACAACGTAACGTATGGATAATGTGAAAAAACTCAGCGAACAGAAATGTAGTGACTAGCACGACCGTCTTGTTGCGAGTGACAGATTAAAACAAACACAAAATGGCGGTGGGCCATTGAGTGTTCCCACCTTGAAAAAATATATTTGAATGTTTTTGTTGTATTTCTTTAAAATATAATAAATATATGCGATCGATATCATTACTTATTCGGTCACAACACTACATTATATCATATAAGAACTGTCATCGAGAAAATAAAGAAATGGAAATAGTATAAAGGGTTTACTAATCTTTTACAAAAAACGTATGACAAATGATAATATTGCAAATTATTTTTGAAAAAGTAACATTTGACAAACTTTACATTTACGATTCTGATCGTTATATAAGTGATCATTTGACAAAAATACATTTTTTAAGTATTTAACATTGCAAATGTTCTGAATGTAAAACTGCCTGTTATCAATTTTTTAAATTACATTTACATTATTTTTAAAATTTAATTAAATTAAATTTTTTAAATAAGTATTCTTTTTTCAAAGTCGCAATTTGACAAAATGTTGGTTAATAAATGGGTATTTTATAATAATTATTACTGTTCACAAACAGTAAAAGTGGGTACTTCAATTTAAACTATTACTCAGAGTAGATGTGAATAATTGTGATACCGACGCGTACCATAGTTTCCTGTCTAAATAAATTAATATAATAATTTCATGTAATGATTATATCGTCAAAGTACGTTTCATAGATTATTATTTCATGTAATTTATTTTTAAATACCTCGGGTATAAATTTATTCAATTTCGCTTATAGCGCTTCGCTCGCTCGGCTCGCGCACCTGTGGCCTAGGTACATACAACCTATCAGACTTGCATTGTGTTCTGTGATTTAAAATGTCCATGAAGTGATGAATCGATTAAACAATTTTACATGAACCGTATTCATCGAATCAAAAAAACTTGAAATGAGTTTTCGATAAAATGAAAATACAGTAATTGAATATACTTGAACTAATTGTTCGATGTATCGTTTTCGATGATTTGAATTCGTTGAAAAGTTTGTCGGCGAATCAAAGGGATCCTCTATAATTCTGGTGGTTGAATAAAATTATTCTACAGTAATTAGAAACATAAACTGAATTTAAAGTACCTACTTACTGTCTGTAATGAAAAACTTCTGCTTAAATTATTTATGTACATTCCAACGATTTCACATTTTCGGGTAAATTAAGTACTTACCAAACAATTAATTTTGTCAAAGGTTTTTATGCCTTGCGTTGTTTTACATATTAACGAATGTAATAAGTGAATAGTTTGTTAAGTGATGTTTTGAAGAAAAAAACTCTGCCTCGTAATTGTTTTGTCAAATGAATTATTTATAGAACCATTAGTTTGTACAAAGATGAACTTGTGAATAATAATTTGGCCAAACGTTGTTTGTGAAATGAAAATTTGCAATTTGTTTTTTATCAAATGACGGCATACCCGACTGCGATGCCGACCACAGGTATTAGTTGAAATGGCCTTTTGTGGCTGTAAAAATATAAAGGACTGTAGTACCGGTCCAGCTGAGAATCAAAAGAAACTCAACTATCTTTTCTTTTTATTCCAGCTTTCGTCCAAAGAAGACGTAAACAACGGCGGGATCTGTGAAGTCTGCATTACTCAGCTCCGGAACGCCTCTAACTTCAAAAAGCAAGTTCTGCAAACGGAGCAACAGTTCATACAAATGGTCCAGGACAATACTCTGAAGTGTAAGTAATGAGGCTTTGAAATATTGAAATGAAAACTGAGAGGTAAAGTTTCGTCGCCCAAAGCAAAAATATGAAACGTCATGATTTTCACGAAAACTCCAATAGAAAGTAAGACGGAACGATGAATGCAAACTATTTGTCTATATACCTAGTTCAAAACTGGGCATAATAATGTAAATCAGTTCGCTGCTAGTTGTACAGTGTTTGAACATGCAGTAGAGTTTTGAGGTATTTCAATATTATATAGTTTATATATTATATTTATTTCAATATTTAATTTTCTGCACAATCTAAAGCTAGTTCTTCTAAATCGTTAAGTAGATTGGTGCGGGAATCTCCCCTGAGTACCTACACCACTCGTTCTATTGTTATGAAACTTTGATATAATTATTTGCGTATGCTCGAGGAGAAGAAATTGGGTATTTCTTTTTTTTTCGCAGTCGCGGTAAAAAGTTAGTGACCCTCGGAGATAGCGACGAAACTCTTGGTTTTGTCTTATAGATGTAGTCGCCCGCTTGAGTAATTGCGCATTTCAAGATATGCCTGGGCAACACTTCGCATCTAATCCAAAGCTCATTGTTGGACGATTTGCCTAGCTTTGATTGGGCTTGGATTTATTGCAAAATTTATTTTTTGTTATAGTTTCCTTCATCGTACTCTAAGTGAATATTAATATAGTTCAATTTAATATTGCTATGAAAATACCTCAAAAATTTAATAAATGGACTAACTTAGTACCAAAATACCAAATTAGTGACAAAATAAACTGAACAAGCGGTACAAATAAACTGCCGCTCGGTCAGGTAAATAGCTAAGTTGCAAATTACATTCGAAGATGACATTCGGCTAAGTCTCAGCCGAGTGTCTTCAATTTTCTATAGCAATAGCAGAGTTTTATGCGAAGTTTTTCAACGGCGGCGTTGTGAGTAGTTAAATGCAACTTTCTTAGGTCATAATACATTTAATTCATAGAACAGGTTAGTAGTATTTACAATTCATCCTTTATTAGGATAGGCAAAGGAGCTGAGCCATACAGCCTGACAAAACGACCTAGAACAGTGTAAATGGCGCGCGGTCACTTTTTTTTTATTGCTGTTGACAGTAGATATTGCGCGCGTTATATTAAAGTCACTAGCCGCTGTACAACCAATTTTTACATTGTAAAATGTAATTTCAATGTTTCTGAGGATTTTAATTGAAATTAGTGTAATTAACAGTAATGATAATATTCGCAACAGGTTGCTTCTAGTTGATAAAGCTCATTATGAAACTAAAATCCATTTAATAACATACAAATTACTCCCAAGGGTGTTGAAAAATACCATAATAAATAATAATAGTGCAACGGTCCGTACGCGAAATACATGACGTCACGTTTCAAAGTCGGTTAGTAGGCTTAGTCAACTAGAACATTATTAAGTTTAAATGTATTTTACAGGTGATGTAAAGTTAGAACAAGATACCAAGGACGTGTTTGAGAATCAGGACTCCGACCACGATATTGCTGAAGACTTTTCTGCTATTGGTAAGCTTAAATACTGAAATGCAGTTGTTTCGTGTTGTAGTAGTGGGGGGTCTGCCTCATACGCCGGAGGTCCAACCAAGGCAGACACATCGAACTTGTAACACATGTCCTTTTGCGTTGGACATTATTATTATCACCTACCGCACTGGGGCATAATATTTGCTTACGTTAGATAAGTTATTATCACTCAATTTTCATGTTACTTACAGTTTTGTAATCGTTTCCACACATCATTCCCTTCCATTTGATATACCACATGTGTATATTTGATAATACGATTGTTTATCCCCTTTTTCATCCCTCCCCTCAAATCTTGTGGCCGGCTGAATCGATTGCGATCAAATATAGCTTAGATCCCTCGATTGAATCACCTTTCAAACGAAAAAACTTTATTGGAATTGATTAAGCCGTTTGGGAGAAATATTGCCACAAACAGATACTTCAAACTATAACACCCCCCTTTTTGCGTCGGGGGCTAAAAAGTGTTTTATTTAATACAAGAACCCTGCGAATTCCTTAACATTATAGTTTACTTATAGTTTATACAGGGTGACTATATTGGGCACAGGGGACAGGGTGAATAATTTAATGATTTTGGATAGATAATAGAATAAAGAAGTTTTACTAGTAATTCATTCGCTTAATGTACTGTTGATTTTTCAAAATAAATCCAGTTTTGTATTGACCAAATTAGTAAATCAAAACAAAATTTTATAAGAATTCACTTGCCATTATAAAATGTTTAATATTTGTGCCGGTATTAGTATTAATATAAGTTTGTTGATGTATTGGTAACTGATAAAAATTTAAACAACTTTATTCAAAATAATAGTTTTTTATTTATTGAATTTTTGTAGTTAATTCGGGATAACGAGCCTACTTGGTATCAGGGACATTTTAGTTAATTTTGTTGAAAATTAGTTGTATTATCACATCCCAAGAGGAATACGTCGAATTGCAAGTCTCCCCTGTAGGTTTCTCATCTTCTTAATAAAATTATAGTATCCAGTAAAACACTTCTTTACCGGATTTTATCGCATTTGATTATACTTTTACGTATTAACTCGACGTCAGGAGATGATGACGCCTGTCATTTCAGTCCCTCGGGACCACGGTATCGGTAAAAGCACCGTAAAACGTAAGTATAATTAAACCTGATAAATTCCGGTTATAAAGTGTTGTCTGAGTATCAAGCTCCAGTTTAGCCTCCGGGTGGTCTTGACTAAAATATACAGTATACAGGGCGTCCCACGGCTATGCCACACGGAGGGCAAATTCAAAAAAAAATTTAACTGCCATGTTCAACCATGTATTTAAAGTCATTGCCTGCGTCTGTTTTTCCAGACAAATATAACCCTGGAGCTTTCAAGTGTAGAGTGAATAGGTACCTCTTAGACAGGCGTGTATGATCCTCGTCTTCATCGTCACTTTCCATCAGGTGAGATGGAAGACAAACGCCTGCTAATTATTAATAAAAAAAAAATACATGGTTGAAACGGGAATAGAACCCGCTACACGAGAAAACAAAATTACCCTGTAGTTTTATCATACCGATCGAAAGGAGTATGAACAGTTTATTTATTAATTTTTTTTCTTTATAACAATATCAAGAAATAATAATATGGAAAAGTGCTAGTGTTTCAAAATATTTCTTTGTTTTAGTTCCAAACGTTCGCTCGGATCACGGTCACTGGTATTTCATCTGGATGCCCTAGGAGTTAAATATTTATTTATGTTATTATTTGGTGGCAGGGTTTAAACTGCACAGTTGCAACTATTTGTTGATCTTCTAATGTAATTTTGCAAATTTTTTGTGCCTTTTTAGTTTAAACCATGACATAATAAGTTTAATTAATCTGTACTTTGAATTATGCCAAATCAAGAAAAACATGGCGGACCAAAGTTAGGTTGACGACTTGGGAGTTGCTCCTCATATTCTACATTATTTACATTAAGAAGCAGTAGAAAGAGACAAAAGAGGTTGAAGTATTTCATCATAGGTACACCTTTTTTACTTCTATCATGTAACTCTACGCAGTTATCAGTTTTATTAGGAACTGTGAATTTTAACTCGTAAGTCGTATAAATTGAACTTATAAAAAATTTTGTAGTTAGACAAAAATATAGACATAGTTTAAGTAAAAAAAAACCAATAGTTGTTTTGGGTGTATGCTAAAGAAAAAAAAAGCACCCGGTTGCATCAGATTGGACCAGGGGTCAAATTTACCCAGATTGACTGTATACATTAATTTGTTTAATTAAAAATAAAAATGTGAAGTTATTCAAGAACATTAAATTCACTATTATGAAATTATGGTTTCAGAATTTGAAGCCCCAATTAAAAAGGAAGACGAAATCGAACTCGAAACAGCTGGTCCGAGAACAAGGAAAAGAGCGGCTAAAGCGACAACGTCTAAAGCTAAGAAGTCAAAGAAAGATGGCGGCGAAACTTCTAGCAAACGTAAGTGTGTTAAGTTGTTATTGTAACGCTACGCTTTGATTAAATTAAACAAGCGGATGATGGGTGACGTTCTTACTTGACGCACTTGGGCAGTGGATCTGGCCGGGTGATTGGCTGGATCCCGCGTTAACTCGTGAACGGGTGCCGTTTGAGGGTGTTCGTCGTTTGGATACTTGGAGACTAGTCGAGCTAACAGATGCAGATTAGAATAATTTTGTATAGACGTAAAAAGACATTGTAAATTTATTTTGAAAAAAATTTACTATTAAAGTTTTATGCCAGTTCTTCTTCACTAAGTTTATTCCGAGCTGGTGGCAGAGTCATGCTTTTTTTAACGAATGAATTGGCAATGTTTAGAAATAAATAATTGAATTTGGAACAATTGTGAGTTTATTTTGAAAAAAAATGGCTCGTGAAGTCTTTTGCCAGTTCTTCACGAAGATCTTTACGTTTTGACGTTGTATACTGCAAAATATTGACATCATTGAAAAAAATTAAATTTAGAAAGAGACAGAATGACGCAATAACGAGGCGCGCGAGCAGGACGCCTGTCGTGTCGTGTCGCCGATTCTATTCGCGTAGCCGATTCTATTCGCGTAGTGACAGTCGCATTGCGACTAAGTTAGATCAGGCGACGGGGACGAGATGTGTCAGTTCCGTGCTTTATGAGCTTGTCACTTATCTTCCGCCCTTTTAATTTAATCGAACATACTGTGGTTGTGTGTTATGTGTGTTAATGTAGGGTTTTCAGGTGGTCAGGTTTTGGAAATGCCTAATTTAAGTCTTAGAGGTTTTCTTGAAGAGAAAGTTAAGTAGTTTTTATGTAACTGTGATTATTTATTTTGAAATACCAGCAAATAAATAGCTTTGGAACAAATTAAGTTTTATCGGTTCTAAGCTTCTTGATAGATTCAGCCGTTACATCTTCATTGCAATTGATATGAGTGTGTGCAAGCGTTTAGTATAATAGCAGCGCAATCCTTCCCGATTGTGTCGAACCATTGTGTGTTTAGACATTTCTGCAAATAACGCTGCATGAATAGTTAGTGGGGAGGGGTGGGGGGAAGATTGCGGTGCTTTTACTTAACATTTTTCTCAACAATTTCTCCTACAGTTTATTAATTTCTTAAATTACTTAGAAAGAAAGAAAGATACAAATTGAATTGCAACCTCATATATACAAAAAGCCTTATTTATGTACTAAACTATATTAGACAATAGTTTTAGTTTCCCTTCTTAATATAAAACTAAATTCTATTCACTTTCTTTCTTATGCAATGAAATGAATCTATTCAATCCAATAATTTACTCTGTCCACGATGAGAATAAATAAGGAAAAACATTTAACTAGATAGCATAAAATTTGGCTCTATCGATTTTGTCCTATCAAAGGAACTTTTTAAATAATATTAAAAAATAAGATTTCTGCCTTGTTCAAAGTAATATTATGGTTTTATATAACCGATATACAAGTAAGAAAATCGCGAAAAAAAGCATGGAAGACTGCATATTCAGTATCGGAAACTCATATATTTCAAATTAGATGTGAAATGTGCTACATATGATAAAATTTTAAATTAAACTCTTCATATTTTTTTTAAATAATTGTGTTTAATTCTTTTTTAACTACGTGGTTGACAATTGATATTTATAATTCACATGAACACACGACCATAGTTTAGTCAAAACGTTTTGGAAAAGATGTATGTTCCGGATGATAACTTATTTGGGTTACTTGTGTAAAGTTATGAAACGTTTTGAAAATTCCTTTTGCGGCTCTATTATTTTTTATCTGAATCAGTAAGATGTAATTTTTCCATGCCACGAATTATTTGAAAACAAAGCTTAATACATCTTTTTCGAAATATATTTTTAAATATTTGTAGATTTCGTTTCTTTTATAAGTTTTTGAATGCTACAAAGTAGTTGAATCAAATATGATTGGTAACTTTGCCATCTATTTAACCTAATAAATAGGGATAAACGATATGAAAGCATAAATAATATATAGAACTCTCAATGCTGCCGTTAACCAACTTTCAAAATCTAAATAAATTTTTCTTGCATATTATTTACTATATTTACTTATTACATAACCAATTAAAATAATTTCTTGATAATTCTATTTTGTATGTCGTAGTTTACTAGTGCAAGGCACATTTTTGTTTGCCACTTTGGGGTTTCATTTTGTTTGTCAAGGGTAGTCTGCGTGTTTACCTTTGCTCAGCGTTACTATGGGCAATACGTAAACTGCTCATAGAAGCAACTCTTCATTGGTATTCGAAATAAAGGAGGGATTTATCTAGAGAACTTGCATATCTTTATTATGTTCCTAGACGTTTATCTGCCATCTCACCTGGTGGAAAGTGATGATGGAGATGGGGATGTGACACGCATCCGAGAGGTGCTTATTCACTTTTCTCTTAATAGCTCTCATTGATATGCCTTTCTAAGAAAATACTTGTCTTTTTTAGATTATATATTTTTTTTATGAGGCCTTAAACTTCTTAAATAATAAATTTTTTGCGAGTAAATGTTTGCGACTTGCTACTCAATCGACTAATCACAGCGCGAGTTCTACATCGCTATATCAACATTCTGAGAGCGATTACTATATCTCAACAACAACCTGCGGGTGGAGGGTCAACGGTTGCTCGCAACAATATCATTTGTGTGATTGTTCCATACCACACGTCGTATGGAGATATACTGATAAATCGTGTAAATGGGTGTTTAACACCGCTAGAAAATACAAGTTTTCATCATTTATTTAGAAAACATAAATTATTTTGAACCAAAAAATGTTTAGAATGTAATATCGCAGTTGTATGGATTAGAAATCTTAAAAAATGGCAAGAAAAAAAACTGACATTAAATATTTAAACTTTTCTTATGACAGTATGCATGTAAATGCATTATCTACGAAACTATTATATATTTTGTCCAAACGCCCGTACAATTTTTAGTATGATTCACACGTTTTGACGTCACAACTCGGTACTCTCGGTTTTCTACGGAGAGTTTTTCGGCGATTCGCAGCAGTTCCTCGAACACATCGCTGTATCTAAAAAACTATTGACTGTTAACATACTGCTACTTCTGCAATAGTTCTTTATTCTTATTCAACTATTTAAACATGTAATAAGAAATTTTTTGTCAAATACCCAATCGTTATGTGTCTACGTAAGAATATACAAACAATTACGTTGAATAACATATGATTTAGTATTTGTTAATAAGACACTCCCTTATATTAATAATAATAATAATCTCAGACTTTGTAAGCTAAACCGTCAAATAAAAAGCGAATTTGTTTTAAGCCACATACAATGCATATTCAGGAAACATTTGACACCAATCTTGTCAAATTCTGGTATAGATATGTGCGTGGAGTTGACATAGACACATGTCTTGAGAGCAATGTTTTAATTTTATTTATACTTTTATTATACCTACTAATACTTGAAATTGGCATAAATGTTAGTGTGTGGTAACAAGAGCTGATTGCCATAAAACACAAAATAATAATAATAATACGGTAAACAAAGCCTGAGGTGAGTCTACGTCTTTTATAATAATAATAAACGTTTATTAAGTACTACAAGCACGCATAAAAATACAATATAGAAACAAAAATGAAAACAAAAAGAAGAGAAAACCTAAAAGCATACTCGATTTGATACAATACAAAGACATATAAACATGGCAATGGATGCTGTAGCAAAAGGCCATAGCTCAGCGCCCCAGATTTTCAGCTTACTACCAGAGGAAGTTCGGTAAATAAAATAATTGATTAATAACTTTTTCCATGTCATACATGTTCAAAATCAAATGATATAAATTGGAGTAACATATACCTACAGGTTAAGTCGCCCTAGGTATTCCTGTTAAGGGCGTGTAGTCTACATCGTTTCTGACTGATTTGGCTATGAAACACCCTATCCTAAATCACACCGTATTCGAGATATTTGAATTTAATTGTTTTTTTTTACTTTCGATTTTCGGCTATTTTTAGCTTAGATATTTTGTCTTATTATTACTATTATTTGATTTTTACATGTAAAATAAGATGCTTTATGACCTCAATAACCAATATTGTACGTTAAATGAAAAATAAGTCGTTGCAGACGATTAATAAAAAAAAAAACAAATAAAAATTTCAAAAAAACAATTATAGCGCCTGTTTTGAAGATTTGGTTAGGTTAGGTTAGTAATCCTGTGTAGAGTTTACGAAGAAGGAGAAAAAATAATACATATACTAGAAGATTTATTACAATAGAAAACGAACAACACCAAGACAATTTATTGAAACTTGTTATCAAAAATAAAAAAGTTTTCGATAGCATCAGTGATCATAGATTGCAATTAGGCTAGACCCCTTGGGTACTCTGTATTAAGCGGTGGTGGTAAGAGAAGATCTGAATTGTTTTGGCCATTGTTGTTTTTTGTTTTTTGAGCCGCCTAAGCAGCACCTTCACGGGAGGGAGGTGGAAGATGCGTTATGCTCCACGTCATGCGTCACTCACCAGAGTGGCACCTACCCACTAAAACCACCTTGCCGGCTGTAGCATGGGAATGCTGTCAGCCTTCATCGGAGCGACACCCGGGTAGGGAGGTGGGTGCGCAAGCGGGGAGCCGCTAGAGGGTCACCCGCTGAGAAAAACAATCACTAAAGGTGCTAGTGACAGTGACATGATGATTATACGGCCTGGGCAGCCTTAAGCTAGTCCAGGTTAGCCGAGAGCTGATCGGGAGCCGAGAGCTGATTGGGGATTTGAAAAATCCATTGGAAAACAATGGCGTTTTAAACAGGACGCCCTTTATAGAATTCAGCCTTAGACTATTTATCTATTTATTAATAGGACCACCAGTAGAGATTGCATTTAGTCTTACAATTAGGGTTATTCATACGAAAGAAAATGTTTAATGCAACCTCTGTTGAAGGCAGGGCAGGATTTAGAGGTCTGGAGGCCCTGGGGCAATAAAGGAGTGGAGGCCCCAAATTAACTTCCGAATAAAATAAAAAATAAATCAAGTAATGCGAAACAAACTTAAATTATTAGAATTATCACGTTAATAAACAATGAATAATAGTTTGTGGACATATTTGTGTAAGTTTTGACGTTTTAGAAGTGTTAATGGTTACATAACCTCTTTTTTTTTTAAACACAGCAAAGCTTTGTGAAATTAATTTGTTTATTAATCTCTATTGGGGGGGGGGGCATTCTTGTGGAGGCCCAGGGCTGCAGCCCCGGTTGCAGTTTTTAAACATTAGTAGGTTATTTTTAATAACACTTGGAGAGACGGCCTGTTTGGTGTGGAGGTAAGTACAATGGTGCACTACGCCCACACGCGACTGACCACCCTTGCGGTTTAAATTAATACCGATGAAATTAAATTATGTGATAATTTTCGTATATTTATTTTAAGTTGTAAGTTGCTCCGATGACGGAGCAAGTCAGAATCTCTCGCTTCATTTCTTTCTGTTCTGTCAACAGTATATTTAAATATCCTTTATTCTTAATTCATAATAATTCATATTAAGATATTTTATGATATTATATATGCTTATTTAAGTTTATTTCTAATATTTATAAGTGAAAAAAAAATATCTATGTGTGTTTATATATTTCTTAAGTTTATTTATCCGTTATCTAGTATCCATAACACAAGTTCTTAATGATACTTAATTTGGGCTAGATAATATGGTGTGATTCTTAGAAATCTTATTATTAATATTATGGAATATAAGATTTATAAAGCTAATAATGTATTCCCAATAAAATTTATTCCAAACCAATAAGCTGACATTGAACATAGTTAAAAGCTACAATAACTGAACTATTTGTTTGCAAAGTTATCAATCGTTATTTATGTTTTTACGGTTTTATAGACTTGGTAGCTAAATTAGCCTTATTACCAGTAAGTACCAGTCATTCATTATATAACTTCCCGAATTAAAAATTGTAATAGGGGTGGAGTCCTGGTGTCCTGAAATACCGACCTCAGGTCTAGTTTAGGCACCAGTCTCCTTTGCTAACTATATATTGTATTTGGCAATTGATGCTACTGTAAATTTTTATCTTAAACATGTAAAAAAAATTAATTGATTTTGGAGAAAATAAACAATTTATTATTATTATTAATGTAGGACAGTAATAATAAACGTATAATAGTAATAATAGTCGTATTTTAATAAATTCAAAGAATCAGTGTTTCGCCTTGATTCATTTCTTGAATACAGTTTAAAATTTCATTTTAGGTTGTCAAGTTGAAACTTGTCCCGTTGTAAAACATCAGATTTCTTTATTATAACAACAGCCCATTAGACATGTGGCTATCGTCGATAGAATAGAAAAGTTATTGGAATATCAACTGTGTGACAATGACATATGCGTTCGAAACCTCCACTCGTAATCTTACGTTAATTTCACACAATTCGCATTCTAGTCTGTTTGCTGTTTTTATTTTCGCAAGCTACTCGTCCAGGTTGTCTCAAGATTGCAAAATTAGTATAAATGTACGAGTGGCTCGTACAAACAACAGATCGCATAAACTTTTGACTTAATACTCGCGTAATATCTCTGTAGCAATGTAATAAAATTGTTATTATCATTAATGTGTTTTTGTTAGACAGGTGCCTAACTGTTATTGGGTGTCCCCGTGTACCAGGTCATCCACAAGACTCCAATTACCCGTTTAAATGTCTTTCTTACATACAGAACACATGATTATAGACCTGCCGACTTGTCTGAGAACTGACAAGCGTCGCTAGTATCGTTTAGATGTTGCCAATTTATTAAAATAATAATAATAATAAATCCCTAGATAAACACATCAACTGTGTGGCCCCAAAGTAAGCAGAGCCTGTGTTATGGATACCACACAGCGAACTGGCGAACCCAGTACAAATACTAACAACCATGACCCGAGAACAAACATGTGTTCAACGTAAAAATGGCAAGGAAACTCAAGTTGACAGCCGAGTGTCAAAATACTGTCATTTCTCGGATAGCTTGGTAGGTCTATAATTACATTTACATTAGCTTGACTACTTACTATTTCGTGTGTTACTTTGCTATTACCATGAGCTTGTTGGTATTTGTATTTTATATACTTAATAGATTACTTTGACGATACGAGGAGCAAAGCACGAATTCGCAGTCCATGTTTTAAAGGAATGTTGTTTTCTTGCTGTAATCATCATAACGTTTTTCAATAATGATAGTTTTTTTGCTCGGATTTGAGCGTACAAGACGTTACCATACAAGGGGTAGCACCAACTTTCTCAGGAACGCTTTAATGTATAATGAATTGTGAACTCCATTATAATCTGGAATATTAATATAAATAATAATAAATATTATATCTGGAATACAGTTTAAAAAGTTTTACAGTTTCACTTTGCTTGAGCTCTGCTCCATAAATCAAAGAATGTTTTCACTACAGCTTACTAAGTGGCCCACTTGTAGTAGTAACTAATATAACCTAATCTAAGAATAAAATATTGTCGAAACTCTACCACAAACATAACAAGGAAATTCTAAACATGAAACGCAATTGTTTCCAATTCCATTCAAAAATATATATCTAAGAAGAGAGCAACAAGGCTAGTATCCACTGAAGACGAAGCAGTTTTTGATGAAGAAGAAAGAGACAGAGGATAATCAGTGTTCGTTTCTTGTTATAGGAACGGACGGAGATATCAAGCAAGAGAAAAGGAAAAAGAAACACCCAGATAGCGCGACTCCAGAACGCCACGAGCACAGAATCAACCTAAGCAACATTCTTAAGTTCTCCAATGCCACGCCGTTCAAAGATAAAACTATAAAAGGATTCTCGTGCTTGTATTGCGGAAAATACTTCCTAACTCTGAACTTACTCCGTGAACACACTTCCAAAGATTCCGAAAAGCAGAAACTCAATAAAATTGTCGATTATAAACTCAGCTACAACCCCATCAAATTGGACGTAACCGATCTTAAATGTAACTTGTGTAATAATGATATGAAAGATCTGAAAATATTGAAAGATCACCTTGTGACCGAACACAATCTTAAGTTGTACAAAGTTATCAAAGATATTATTCTTCCTTTTCGTTTAGAAGACGGTACAAACTACAGGTGTGTTTTGTGTTCAGACGTTCACATATCGTTTAAGAATCTCTATCATCACATGAGCACGCATTACAGCAATTACTGCTGTGAAAAGTGTGGGGTTGGATACATCACTATAGCTGCTTTGCGGAAGCACTATAAAACCCATTATCAAGGTACATTTAAATGTGATTATTGCGACAAAACCTACACGTCCATGACCAAGAAGAAGAACCACGAAAAGGGTGTTCACACCGGAGGTTGGTTACGAAACAAATGCCCTCACTGCCCTCAGATTTTTACTAGTTATTACGACAGAAACGAACACCTCGTTAAAATGCACAACGAAATTCCAGTTTTGTACCCCTGCAATGCTTGCAACAAGACTTACAAAAAGAAATTCGAATTAAATAGGCATATAAGGCACCATCATTTACAGCAGAAGAACTTCATCTGCGATATTTGTAAAGCGAACTTCTTCTCGAAACGTGGCCTGGAAGATCATTTATCCAGGCACATGGGGGGGGAGCATTGTACATGTGAAATATGTGGGAAAAACTTCCCCCGTTTAAGGAATTTAAAGAGACACCTCAAGTCCCATGATCAGGATAACCAAAATCAGTTCCAATGCGATATTTGCAAGAAAACTTTCACGCACAAGAGCAGTTTGAAATTCCACGCTAGAGTTCATCAAGACGACATGGATATCTTCAAAGAATTCGATGACGTTAAGCACCTTATAGATCCAAGAGAGATGACTTTGAAAGAGATCGCAGAAGAGCATAAGAGGAAAGAGTTGGAGAAGAGGAGTAAAACAGAGACAGAAAGTTCTTTGCTTACTCTATAGTTAGTTTTTGATTAATTTTTTGTGATGTTGTTTTGTATACCTATATCATGTTAGATAGTTACGTAATGATGAAATACGTGCCTGAAAGGAAATTGTTATTTACAAATAACGAAAACGGAAGTTACATAGATTTTATATTTAAATAATTATATTTGTATACTTTATAGATATTTATATTACCATAAATATATTGTTGCAGTCTACATATTCATTTCCGAAAATAGTCTTTGATAAAAATATTTTTACATTATTAATTTGACAATCATTAAATCTTGATATTTGTTTTTTTAAATTATGAACACTTGGTAAGCGTTTAATGAGAGACTCTTATTATCTATATCAAAAAGGCTTACCCAAACTACTAAGTCCCTCTCTTAGGTATAAGACGCTTATAAATAAAACAAGGTTAAATCTGCGTTTGTCGGAAGCCACTCATTCCCGAGATTAGAATGCCAAATGTAAAAAATTGAATTAAGCGTTCGAAATGTTCAGTCGTACGCTTATGTCAATGTCATACATTTAGTATTCCATTAACTTTTTTATTCTGTTGTCGAAAGCCACTTGTCTAAGTCCCGCTGGCCCGCTTCCTTAGAAATGATATTGTACAGTATAGATAGACAATCTAAAGGGATATTGTCATAGACATAGGAAAATATTTAAATTTGCTTGGCTGTGAAACTGAAAGTGTACAATGCACTGGGCAGCTAAAATACATTACTTGATCCCAGCTATTATTGTGATATCTAATTATGTATGTAACATTTTTCTACAGCGAACCTTTTTTAAAGGATTTTATAATCTTGCCAATTGTTGCAAACTAGTTCACTTTTAGTTATTTTAGTATACGGATTAATATTAGGAAATATTATAACACTCTTCTAAAATCCACATTTGAAAGAAGTATAGAATAAAGTACAAATAGAGAAATGAAATAAGTTTATATTATTTTCTTATAAATTTTGCCAAGCTCATTTGCAACTAAATGATGTTACATACCGGCTTCCGATATCATTTTAATCTGCTCGCATCATACAATAACATATTTCATAGGGTCATACTGGCGCACTCATGACGTCCTAAGTAGAGACTTTGCTTAGCGAATTTATACTTTATCGAAACTCCATCGAAACCGAGATTTGCTTGAAGGTGGGAAAGAGCAAGATAGTTTAGTTATATCTGTTTCGGATCTTGAGATGACGCGTGATTTTAGTAGGGTTTATTAATACGTGGCTTAGAAGCAGGCTAATGACAGTTACGCAAGTATTATATAGATGCCAGATAAAGATATATTTTATATGATAGCTAATTATTATTATGATATTTAATAAATGGCGCACCTCAATACAAACATTTGTATTTTCATATTATTAATATTGTATGCTCCCATTCATGGGGTTTTATAAATATTAAAAGAGGTATTTAAAAAAAAGTTTGCGTCTTACAAGGATCAATACAATTCTTCTAAATAAGGAATGATAACTAAAAGATTTTGACTTTGACAAAATTTCCTGAGTAACACAGATGTACTATAAAGGGAGCATTAGTAACTGTCAGAATATTACAAGGGAAAATCAACCTTGTTATTTCATGACGTGCAAATGACTTAACCCCTTATGATTAAATTTTACTTAATTTAATACACCTACCATCCGCCGTCGTGCGCTTACGTCAATTTCGTACATTTTAAATTATATTCTGTTGTCGAAATCTACTTGTCTGGCATTGTTTTGTATATGTTATTTTGTAGGAAAGATATTTCTTATACAGAGTGAATCTGAACGATATTATCGACAAAAAATTTAAAAAAAATACATAAATTTTTATGAATTTTATACGGATTTTTAAAATATTGGTTTGCTGTGTTGCCCCCTTGTAAAAAAAATTATGTATCGTAATGAAACAAACTGAATTAGGATGAGAAATCATGCTCTATGATTTCTTATCTAATAAAATTGTCTTAATAAAAGTTTTGCTATGAACACTACCCTTAATTCAAAATAAAGATGTTTATTTAACAAACAATAAGGTTTTTTTTACATAATTTTAAAATTTCTCAATAAAATGCCCCCTTAGCATACATTTTTTATTACTTAAAGTTCTTCTACATCATACTAGCTTTCAATTGGTAAAAATTGCAGGTCCATAACTTGATTGCAACATTTGTTATCAGCTTTCAAAGACAGGCCTTCAAAACGTAGTTTTTATTATTTTACAGTAGATTTTTTGGTGCTGTTACATACATTTTTATTTTACACTTCAAAATTCAAACATTTATCATTTTTTAACGCTCTTCAAAGAAATTTCTACTAGACAGACAAGTCTCTCCAGCGTAGGAAGTCCTTCTACATCTATATTAAATTTTATTTAATTAAATAGAATATTATTAGCATTTTAACTAATACGTATTTTTTGGCCCTGACTGCTTGACATAATATGATATATAATTTTTATTTTTTGCCTGTTTATTTATTGTAAATTATTGATGAAATTTAAATATTGTTATCGAAATGTGCTAGGATAATACATAAACATAGTTATAATACAGTTAAACACATACTGTATATATATCCTCTCTGAATGACATTGCCACAGTTTATTATTTTTTGCAAAAACACAATTTTTAACCCTCTACTGGCTTAGATGTATATTTATTTGTAATGTAACTTGCTATCCTCATTGGATAGTATCACCCATGGTGCCACTGAACACCAGCGTCATGGCATCCAGGCGATGCTTTGGCTACAAAGCTGAGTGGCGACCAATTGGTGGCAAGGATTAGAATATCACCATTAAATTTTAACAAAATATTGTATTTTTCCTCAAATGTAATCTCTCTCTATGTTCCAATAAATGACATCCATTCATTCAAAATAAGTATTACAATTTAAATATTAATTAAGTCGTTCCTTTTCAAAAGTTGTCTTATCCTTCTAGCTCAATTATGAGATATTAATGTTTTTCTTATTCTATTAACTTTAAGTTGCAGAATTGTTCTTATTAAATAAAGATTAAATTATTAGTTTGGCATTTGTTTTTTATTGCTAAAACCTAGAAATCAATAGTAACAGATACAAAACAAAATTTAGTTTGGAGAACAGTTATGTAATGTCACTATGGATGAGACAAGTTTTGAAAAGTAAACACGGATTAGACGAGTTATGAAAAGTAAGATAGGTATTTAATTAGTCTTTATTGCTTAACATTGAATGAAACAATAAAATAAATTAAATTTTATTAAGACCTTCACAATACTCTTCAGCTGCAATCCCTTCCACAACAGGATGTTCTAATATGTCTTTGTAAAAACTTAAATCTGTTTTCTTCGCTTTAATATTGATTTTCCCTGTCCGGTGTCAGTGTTGTAGTGAGGCTCGCCTCTCACTTTTATTCTTCCTTTACTATCTTTTGTCAGAATTAACCTTTTCATTTGATTAAAGGTGAAGTGCCATGTGGCTGTAGTTTTCAAGATACTTGATGTGGCAATTTCCAATGTTTGATAGCTATTGTTTTAAGATTTGTAACTGTGCCAAACCGGCTGAAATTTCTTCATAATTTGTTGGATTTACAATTGTGGATGTCTTCTTTAAAATTCTTTCAATATTCTTAAAGACTCGGTCTGGTGGCAGAAAGCTGTGACCAGTAATGGGGAAAATATATCCAATTTGTTTCACATTAGCTGGTGCCTTTTCAGCTAACCAGTAGGCTAACATGCCAATAATAATAAAATTCCGGTTCCACATCCATCCGCCAGTAACCTTAACTCTTTTATGTCAGTGTAGTTTAAGTTTTGCAGACGATGAAAGATAGCAGAAGCTATTTCATTTGAGCTGTTGTGGTGTTCTTGTTCGATCCATGTATAAATGTATTGTCCGGAGTTATCTTGCATTTGGATGAGCCTTCTATTATGGTAAAATTATATGTATTGAGCTGACGACTAAAGTATGCAGACTGATCTGGAACTTTAAGATTTGCCAAATTTTTCTCACAAGCAGGTAAATATGATCCTGTCAGGTTTCTGTTCTTGCAATTTTTTAATCAATGTCTTTGCTTTCGATTTATGAATCCTCTTTTCGATTATAAGATTAATTTTTTCAGCTTCTGTTTTGGTACTCACCTTTTGATTCTTGTATTTTATGATAAACATGTAGAGCATGCATCTGTAGCAGGGCATCCTAATCCAATATTGTATTCTAAGCAAAAAAGATATCTGAATAAAGTACGCTTTGCAGGTTGTCCTGGAAATATCTCACTTTACATTTTAAATAACTTTGTTGTATTTAAATCGCTGCTCAAATACAGTCTGTGTCTAGTTTTTGAGCGGCAGTATTGAGTCTCAACTCGGTAAAAATACGCTATATGGACTGTCGAATTTAGTGGGGGAAGGGAAGGTAGGGGGTAGGTGGTCTGTATGGTTAGCCTATCTAGGTGTCTTGTCAACACCCTAATTGTCTACAGACTAACCTGAGCTACCAAGTGGTTTTACACAAAGCACTTAGTAGCCTATCTAAGTGCTTTATGTAAAACCAGCCTTTATTGACTTGACTATAATAATTGTAAAAGTTACAATTATAATTAATAATGGATTACTTTTTCCAAAGTTAGACTCGTCAATTTGTAACACTTTTCCGGGCCACCAACTTTTAATTCTTTTTCCTGGTGCTCTAATTCATATACCACAATGGTTTCTCTACAATAATTGAACCAATCTGCAATTGTAGAGTTGGAAAGAGCAGTATTTTCTTCACTTCATTTTTTTTAATTTGATAATATGTACAGTCATCCGCAAATGCATACATTAATTTGAAAATTACTGTAATGGGCAACTTGGCGTTTTCGAACCAAGTGCCAGCAACCCTGCTGATAGACCGGTTTCGGCAATTGCTCTTCCTGTAACGAAATTTGCCCAGGTGGCCTGCTCCCTGCCCTATAGTCAAGGTCATAGGCCTCCTATGGCAGGTGCATTCAGAATGCCTAGCATCCCTAATTAGTTTGTGGTAATTATTAAGCAGCGATCGCGCATCAATTGCTGTCGCTCTGCTATCGCTGTGCGTTTGCAAGTTAAGTAATAAGCCAGCCGATCACCATCAGATCCCTTTGAATTTGATCATGTGTTCATCAATGGATTGCCTTAGTGAGTTATTCATTGCTGCTTGAAAACACAAATTGAAATGTTGCATAACAGATCTTATTTTCTACGCTCGGTCACTCGATTGTGTGCGATGGTTATTATCAGAGAAGTTTAAATTTTACCGAATCTGCTCAAATCTAGTTCTTGGCATAACATTAGCAATAAAAGACACACCCACCAGTCGGCCAGTAATTCCTAAGAGTTGGTAAAACATGATAACTCATTACAAAATTCATGCCCAAAAATGCCTTCATTTCATCCAAGCTGACTGAAAAAAAGGGCTGTTTCATTTTGTTGTGCGTATTTCACTGTCTTTTATTATGATATTAGAGACCCCTTTGTCCGGTCAGATAATGTATTTATGCGCCCAAAATCATACTCACTTTCATTGAATGTGAGGAGCGTATGAGTTATTTCTCCAGTTGAAAATACGAATGGTCTTTGAAGTAACTGAACAGGTGGGTAATGAGGTTAGATTTGTCGGTTCTTGAACAGAATCTTCAATTTCAACAACATCGGTTCCATTTACATCTTGAGCTATGAACTGCTGGTATTCTTCGTCTAACTGTAAGTCATCTTCTCCGTCACTATTATCTGCCATAAGTAACTGCAATATTTCTTCATCTTGAATATGAAATTCTCTGCACCCTTTTTTAGCCATTTCTGTAAAAAAACATGAAGGTAAATTATATAATAATACAAGAAAACCATATATTATCATAAAGCACTACATATAATAATACTACAACGAATACACCAGTTATGGACCAGAGGGAAAAATATTTCCCTTTAGACGATTTGCAATTTTCAGGTAAGTACTTGTGCTAGTATTCTGCAGTTTACTGTATTATTAAATTATACTTACCAAATAATATAAAACACGTGACAAAATACAGTTATTTTATTTTCTCAAATCCAAAACACTTTCAAGATTTTATTAGTTCAGCCCGCGAATGTTTTGGTTTTTGCGCAATAAAGTTTGACAGTTCTTTTTTTTATTCGTTCAGAAACACCTTTGCCGCCTTGGACATACGTTTTATTTTGACATTCAGTAAAAAATTCAATAATAATTGAACAATCGATAACGATTTTTGTAGAATGGACAAATATTTCCCTTGAGCGTGAAAGGATTAAAAGGCGTCGATATGCAGATATGAACTGCAGTGCAGTGGGATTGTTATTAAAACCTCCCTTGGACCGTATGGCACTAAAAATATCCTTGGGTTAATTTATATATGTACTTACATAAATATTGGAGTGTTGCATTTTCAACATTTATATAATTATTAAAAATGACTCTCACCTCTTCCGGACTGAACTTTATAATTTTTCATCAATTGTATAAAAAAGTTTGCCGGGAAATAGGATTTTCGAAGCCATATGCATGGAGCCTACGACTGTTCAAAATGTCAAAAAGGTCATTAAAATGTTTTACAAATTTTATTGTAGCACCAGAGTTCATAAAATTCCATCAATTTTTCTTTCACTACGGCTTTTGCAGCCTAAAATACTACATCCAACCATTGCACTAATGTTCATAACACTGATCTCACGGAGTCTCTGTCTTAAAACACTATTTTATTTCGAAAACCTTTCAAAAACAACAAATACAAAAATACAAATACAACAAGATGTAAGACATTGTTTGTCTTATATAATTATACAGAATTAATTACAATTTAAATAAATGAATGCATCAAGTGCTCAAAATGTCCACCTCTTTGTTGCAAACACATAGTGGCGCGAAGAATGATTTGTTGTGTGGCTCTTCTCATTATCTCGCGTTCGCTTTTTAAATCATTTGCACAATGTGTAATGTGATCATGTAGCTCGGCTTCACTATTGATAGTGGAACTGTAAACGCTTTGTTTCATGGTCCCCATAACATTTTTAAAAGTCCGTAAAAAATAAAAAAAATTGTTTTGGTTTTTTTCCCGTCAATAATATCGCCCAGATTATCCCTCAGTTTTGTTTGTGCACTTTATCCAGACTCACGCTGTTTTTTAACAATTGATGTTTCTGTATATGAGTGATGTGAACCGGGCGGATAATAAAGTTTGTGAGAGATTTACTGATGTTTTATTAACTACATTGTGAACCACATTATAAAAACAAAAAAAAACAATCATTGTCAGAAAAATGTTTTCACCAAGAGTGCTCAAATGAGTATTTGGTTTCACTTTCAATATATTAGGTCTGTACCTATGAAATTGCCGTTTTTCACGAAATAAATGAAGCGTAATTTTTTTATATAATTTTTATTTCTATTAATCAAAATAATCACCCTTGCAATCAATGCATCTTTGCCAACGCATTGGTAGCTTATTGATGCCTTTCTTGAAGAAATCAGCTGGACGGGAGGCAACAAATGCTTCAAAGGCATTTTGTACTGCCTCTCGGGTATTGAATTTTTTTCCCGTCAAGAAGTTATCCAAATTCTGGAAAAAGTAGAAGTCTGTAGGCGCAAGGTCTGGTGAGTACGGCGGATGACGGAGAACTTCCAACCCCAACTCTTGTAGCTTGGAGACCGTCTGCTGTGCAGTATGAGTGCGTTGTCGCGTTGTCGTGCAGGAGCAGTGGAACCGAACGATTGACCAAAGCTGGTTGGAGACGTGCGAGCCTCTCCATCATTGTGTTCAGTTCATCACAGTACACATCTGCAGTAATGCTTGTCCCGTTTGGCAAGAAGCTGTGATGAATTACACCCGCGTTAGACCACCAAACAGTGACCATCACTTTTCTAGGGGTAAGTTTTCGTTTAGGGCATTGTTTGGGTGCTGAACCAGGGTCCAACCAACTTGCTGAGCGCTTACGATTGTCAAACAGGATCCATTTCTCGTCACAAGTAACAATGCGGTTCAGAATTCCTTCATTTGTATGCCTGCTGAGCAGTGCAAGGCACGTCTCCACGCGTACTTCGCGCTGGCGGTCATTGAGTTCGTGGGGTTCAAGCTTTTTTACCTTGCCAATTTGACGCAAATGGACCAATATTGTTTTGATGCTAACGTCGAAAGCTGCTGCTAATTCAGCCGTGGATTATGTTTTATCAGCTTCCACAATTGCCTTTAATTCGTCATTGTCGACCAAAGTTTTCGGACGACCACGGGGTTCATTTTTCAGGTCAAAATTTCCAGAACGGAAGCGGGTAAACCAATAACGGGTGGTGCGTTCGTTTGTAGTGTTCGCTCCGTAAACGTCGTTGATGTTGCGTGCCGCTTGTGCCGCTTTGCTGCCACGACGGTACTCATACTCCATAATTACTCGAATTTTTTACTTATCCATGATGACGAAAAATATTCGAATGCGTTGAAAACAAAACGCTAACTATTAAACAAATGACGATTTTAGAAAAAGAATTCCATGTTTGTCAAATAAAATTAATTTGAAATTAGAATTATCAGTCAAAAAAAAAAAATATTTTCATTTCAAATGGCCAGTACGGCTAAACGGCAGTTTCATAGGTAAAGACCTATTAGTATCTTTCGATAAAAAAAAAGGTAGAATCTTCATACTTTATTTCAGTTTTTAAATTTTTGATTAGGCTTTCTAAAATATATTTTAATGTATTGACGTAGGGTTTTATTTCCAATAACATAGATTGTAATGTACCAATCGTCATTTCTTAATGAACGTCTAAAACATTGTGGACAGTTTAAAGTGTCATATTTATTTAAAACTGTGTAGGTTAGTTTTTATTTGTGATCGAAGATTTATTTTTATTATTTATTGTGCTGTCTGTATGATTTTGTACGAAATACTGAAGGCTATGTGCTTTGATCAGCAATGCATAAGAAAACTAGGATATGCAAATTGAAGCTAACAGAGGTCCCGGCGCGATTTAACACTCGTATCTCCTGTTCCGGGGGAGTTTTGGGATAAAATATAGTCTATTTTACTCCAGGATACTGCACCTTTCTAATGGTTCGGGTCGGCATTGCCGTTCAACACATACTGCCACCCGGATGTGCCGTCTAGCGCCCCTTTGAGAAGTTGTCTGTAACCAATAATATAGCACGTATAACACTAATGCGATTTGTAATTTATTAAATAATATTATATTTGATAATGAAATGAACCCTTTCTTCACCCATTGTGATTACTTTGTTGGATCCACTACGTTACTAAACACTAGTTTCTACTTCGTGCGCGAGAACTTTTAAGTTATTTACCCTTCTTGTCTAAATAAGTCCGTCTGGTCCAGTGGTTAGGGTCATTTTGAACTCACCAGCCTGTGTGTTCTATTACTTATTTACTGTGTGAAACAAAGAAGAACTAACGCGTGTGAACAGTGTTTTTTTTATCTTTTTTAGGCGAGACGGGACACCGAAAAACACGGACATCCGTTAAAAAGGAACTTATCGCTGAATATGTCCCGGATCAAAAGCTTAAATACAAAGAGCTTAAAGAAAAATCGGTACCTGAAATGAAGAAGCAGTGGCATAACCTGACCACGATTCTGAAGTATTCGAACGTTACGCCTTTCAAAGACAGAAATGACGCTGGGTACGTTTGTGCGTACTGCCTCAAGAGTTTCCGCAATCCAGAAGTGTTACGAAGCCACACGCACACGGATCATGTTAAAGATAAACCGTCGTATAAAGCAGGATCGGTGATGAGCACCTTCGTGGCTTGTCTAGATATTGTAGACTTAAAATGCTCCATCTGCAATCAACCCATGTCGAATCTGAATGATCTGACTCAACATTTAGTGAGCGTCCACGAGAAAAAATATTTTTTTGGAATCACGGATTACTTCCAACCTTTTAAACTAACCAACGAACAGCAGATTTATTGTTGTGTCTGCAATGAGGCCTTCTATAATATGAAGCTCTTGATGCAACACATGAACGTACATTATCGGAACTTCATCTGTACTACTTGCGGAGCCGGTTTCGTGAACAGTTTTCGCTTGAACAGGCATGAGACTACTCACGGGAAGAAGAAAACGAGTTACGCTTGCCGGCATTGTGGTTTGTGTTTCACCTCCGAAACCAAAAAGAAGGCCCATGTCAATACTGTACACAAGGGTATAGCTGGTGACAGCGTGTGCCAGATATGTAAAGCGCGATTCAAGAATTATTACCAGAAGACGAGGCACATGATACAAGTTCACAACATGGAGCGGATAAAATGCGAAATGTGTGATAAAAAATTTAATTTGAAGTCCAATTTGGTGATACATATGAGAAGTGTGCATTTAAAAGAACGACCGTACGAGTGTTCAGTTTGCAGCATGGGTTTCTTCATTAAGCGGCATATGGTTGGACATTACATGGCAACGCACACAAACGAGAGGAAATTCAAGTGTGAGGTTTGTGGGAAGGAGTATGCCACGCAGAATAGTAAACGGAAGCATATGAAGAAGAATCATGGCATTTCGAAAGGTTCGGTGACAGCTATGCCGAAATGAAGCACCTTAAGGGAATTCTATGAGTGTCAAGAAAGCGACATATAAAGCTATCAAAGAACCATAACAATGCAATTAAAAATAACTAGTGAGATCCCCTTGTTCTAAAGGTGTCTAACGACGGCACTTAGAGACTCGCATCAATACCTAATACAACACCTAAGGCGATCGTGATTATAGATTTTGCTTAGCAAATTTAGACCTCGCAATTGTATGGATAAAGTATAAATTCACTAAACATGATCTATACTTATACCTTCTTTTAGTGCGGCTGCAACAAACTTTAGTATTGTTTAAGAATTTGAAGAATTCTACTAATGGACAATGTGGGCGTGTGCCATGGAGAGTTGGTCTGAGTATTTCTGTCGAATCAGTGATACATTTATTGCAATTTTTTTACAGTATTACATTTTTCTTTTTATAGAGTTTTGCTTTTGATTTATTTACAACTTAATTTTTATTATATAAAATCAATATGATTATTGATATTATTGATATTCCTATAAGTTGATACAAACAAGCTTTCTTATTTCAAGGTACGTAATAATTATATATATCTTGTCGTGTAAAATGTATCTTTGAAAATTGTTGAGATGCTTTTGGAGATCTCCTTTTCTTTTTCATATTCAAATTAACAATTGGGAGACACATTTCGTATTTAGTAAAAGTGAGAAATTAACGTCGTCCATGGTGATTTGGTGCAATATCAGATTCGGATTCTAATCCATGTAGTATCGTCCTATTGAATGCGGAGCGCCTGCAAAAGACCGAACGAAGCGTGAGCGATTCTCGCCCTTACCGTACCTACTACTCACGAAGAAATTTAGGAATCCTACAAAAAAAATGATATTATATTTTACAATTTTTTAGGTATAACTTTCAAATACAAATACAAATTCTCCTTATTTAAACCTGCTTTGGATAACATAAAATGAAAATGTAATTCTGTATTCATAATTTTAAACGCTTTGTTTCTCAAAGTTTATGACGCTAAACCAAACATTTCTAGACAGCAATTTAATAATGTATTCAGCAAAGTAAACATTTTCATAACTTTTCCATTTAAATATAGCCGACTTGAGAACATTAAGATATTATGTTTGTATCATGGAAGATTGAAGATTTATACTCTTTGATTAAAGTAAAATGGCGGAAGATATGTGACGTGCTTACACGACGCACAGTAATAGATCTGCTGCTCACTTTTTTTTGAAATTTTTGCAACTGCTCCGTTCGCAATTCTGCGAGAATTCATTAAAAAATCATAACTCGAAAACTATGAAAAATTGTATAACATACATAGGGGTGATTCAGATACCTACCAACAAGAGGCACCAAAAATAGATTTTTGGACGTCACTTTTCTGGCCACCCTGTGGATCAGAAATTTAGAAAGAGAGAAATAGGCGATCTCCAGATCAAGTATACAGTATGGAGTTTTGTAACACCACCTGGAAGGAAATTACTTTAAATACTGGAGATAGCACGTTTAACTTCAGGCTTTTTTTTTAATAGATAAAACGGTATTCAAGGATTTTGCGCAACCGGAGATCTATCCGGGTAGAATCCGAATTAATAACCATCATAAAGTCAAATTAAGTTATCTATCTATCTCTAGTTTTTATGTAACTTCCAAGTAGCATTACAAAACTACACTCTGTTAAAAAAATTTCTTCAAACATTAAATCCATTTTACTTAAAATCCATTAGAAAATATCCAATATTTAAACAACTCAACAAAAAGTAACTAGTATCATTTGTTTGTAGGTCCGAAGCGCCGTCTACGCTTTACGCCTCTGAACCCAAACATAGCAACCAAATATGACTTAGCAGAAAACCCCGTTAAGAAACCGATCCCAACATCAGGAGAAGCGGGGAAAGTGTTTAGCAACATCGCATTACTATTGTCCTCAACGAACGCAACTTTGTTTCGCCGATGCGATGAGCTAGGATTCGCCTGTGCATATTGCGATTGCAAATTCCCAAAAGCAGCCGATCTTAAAACACACACCTTAACAACACATCCGGAACTAACTGACTCTTACTTAAAACATAGTAAAAGTTTTCTTGAACTATTTATAAAAGTTGATATAACATCTTTGAAATGTATCTCTTGTGATTTAGAGCTCGAAAATCTTGAAGACGCTTTTGAACATTTACGAAGTGTCCATTTGGAGTATATTCACGATGTCATAAGGACAGTGATTCCTTTTAAATTTCTTACTGACTGTTTAGAATGTTTTATTTGTGGCAAATCTTTCAATAAGTTTAAAATACTCAACGATCATATGAATGAGCATTATAGTAATTTTGTTTGCAACGTTTGTGGTGCTGGATATGTTACGAGTACAGGATTACGAACGCACTTGAAGGTTCACCTAACCGGCAGCTTTCCATGCGATCGCTGCGATGAAGTTTTCGACGGACCCCAAAAAAGAATTGCACATATGAGAAAACATGTCAAACCAAAGCATAAATGCCCTGGCTGTGCCGATACTTTCGAGGATTACGGATTGAAATTAAAACATCTGCGAGACATACATGGCGTGGACAGTGAATATAAATGTGATATCTGCGAAAAGGTTTACAAAAAGAATTCGTATTTGAAAACTCATATAAAAAAAAATCATATGATGACACGACGGCACCAGTGTGTAGAATGTGATAAAAGGTTTTATAACACAACTGAATTAAAAAGTCATCTATTGACTCATACTGGAGAGAAGAAATTTCAATGTGGTGTCTGCTTTAAATGTTTCGGTAGAAAGTGTACTCTTCAATTGCATATGCGAATACATAACGATGACCGTAGGTTTATCTGCTCCTATTGTAATGCAGCATTTATTGCAAAATGTAGTCTGAAGAATCATGTGCTATCGCATCATAGGCATTTGTTTTAATTTAAATACACATGACTTTATGTGACCTGATATCTTTGACTTTAAATTAAAAATGTTTTGTTCTTACGACTTTTATTTAGAAAATTTTATCTAAATAAATTAAGACTATTTCCAATGAATAAAACGAAATTTTTACAAATAATTTGTCATGTTGATTTAGAATGTGCTAATTGAATTTGTCTAGGATATTATTCCTTAACAACAGGCCAAAAGGCCAAAAAAATAAATGGCCTAAAATCAACAACGTCACGTACAAGTTGTTGAATTTAGACAACGTGTAACTGATGCAACAATTGATTAAATTTTTATGAAAACAAAGCTTTACTTTTCGTTGTGTTTACCTTAATACAGAGAATAGGCTTATCCCAGATAAACGATAGTAAGAAATGTTTGTTAATAACATGGTTATTTTGAATCTGTACTTAATCGATTTAGCTTTCTGTCTATTTTAGATTACGAAATACTTCCCATTACATTTTTTTTAACGAAAAGTTCAGTCTCTTTAGCAAAAGACAAGGAGTTAACCTCGAAAAAAAAGATAAAAGGCTAGAAACTTGTAAACACTTTCAAGTTGGCGAGATTTAAAACCGCTCAAAGCTTTATCTAGTCTATTTGAAAGGACTAATTAATGTTCTGAACGGTTATGAAGCTGATCACTAATGTCCTAATAATGAGTAACTAAATTTCTGTGTTAAGAATGAAACATCTTAAAGTATACGTTGTATCGGTATATCAAATACAATTTTTGTTTGTAGGTAATCATCTAATGAAGGAAAATAATCAATCTAACGAAAATACTGCAATGAACTCAATTGTTTTTGAAAAAATCGTCGAAGATATGAATACCACCGAAGCACTCAAAAAGGTTCCAAGAAAAAAAGTTGGTCGACCACCAAAAAGTACTTGCAAAAAAGGTGGTTACAAAAACGATAGAAACCTATCTGTAGTAGAACACGAGGTAACTTGTACCGATATTATAGTAAAAGAAGAACTTGATATAGAATCTTTTTATGAAGATATACATGAACGAGAGATTCAAAGATCAGGAAATAATCAAATACACATTCGCGAAGAATGTAATGATGATGTTTTCTCTGAAGAAGAAGATGACAACTCTTCTACTGATGAAAGTGATCCAGATTTCAACCCGAAAAACATGAGTAACTTTGACCCAACGATTAGTGTAAAATTTGTAGAAAACATATCTTCTAAAAGAACACATAAGATTAAGCAGAAACACCAAAAAACTTCACTCCCTTCTGTCGAATCAGAAAATCTGACCTCTGAAGAAGAAGATGATCTTTCTATGGACGAAAGTGAACCGGATTTCAACCCTAAAAACATGAGTAACTTTGACCCAGTAATGAGTATAAAATTTGTTGAGAACATAACTACTAAGAAAATAAATAAGATTACGCAAAATCGCGACGATCCTTCAGTGCTTTCTGTCGAATCAGAAAACCCTAAAGCCGATTTTAAGTTAACTGCGTATGATTTGTTTAAAAAAACTTGCAAAGACTTATTCAAATGGTCCAATGCTACTCCTATCCAGACGACTCTTGGAGTTGGATACAAGTGTTGTTATTGCAAAGAAAGGTTCTTAATAGCCGCAAATCTTAAAAATCACACGATTATCGCGCACGTCAGAGTCAACGCCGAAAATATGAAGTTAATAGATCAAAGGATCAGTGGTATATTTGCAAAGCTGGATATCACAAATTTAAGGTGCAGCCTATGTGAAAATTGTAAATCAGACACAGTACAACAGTTATTAGTACACTTGAATACCGCTCACGATAAAAACTTTGATCTTGAGTTAGCAAACAGATTAGTTCCTTTCAAATTCACAAACGAAAAGTTGATGTGCTGTATTTGCAACGAATTGACCTTCAGTTTTCCACAATTAGCAACACACACTGCAAAACATTTCAAGAATTACGAATGTAAAGAATGTGACGTGGGTTTTATTACTGACATACAATTGGAGAAACATAATGCTCTGAAGCATTCCGGTCCAAAAACATGTCATGTTTGCAGTGAAGTGTTTATTAGTTTGCACGAGCGGAAGAAACATTTGAGGACACATCGACATATTAAACCTAAGTCCCATAAATCGAAATGTCACTTGTGTCCAATGCGATTCAAAGGGTGTTACACTAAATGGAAACACATGGAACAAGTTCACAACATAATGACTCCGAAAAGAGTTTGTAATATCTGCAACAAAACTCTTTCGACAACAACCTCGTTAAATCAGCATCATCGGGCTATTCACCTGAAAGAGACGAAGGTGTGTAATGTATGTGGAAAAGAATTTAGAGGAAAATCTTCGTTGAACCGTCATCTCAAACTGCATATTTCGAACGAAAAGAAATTCCAATGTGAAGTTTGTGAGAAGTTTTATTCAACGAAACATAACTTGGCTGATCACATGACAATTCATACGATGGAATATAATTATCAATGTGACGAATGCGGGAAAAAATTCAGACAGAAAGTTGCCATGGTGACTCATAAAAATAATGTGCATAAAAAGGGTAATGACAAGAAAGTCGATGAGGGTAGTAAGCTAAGCAAAAAACGATCAAAAGTTTAAACATGGCAAATATTTATATCATTTAATGTCTCCAAGTGTAAAACAAATGGGATAAGATCATGTGATCTTATCATACATTCCGAACCTTAATATGTGATTAAAAAATATGGCAAGTTTACTTTGTGTTGTGAATTAAAGTTGTTGAAATCTAGTATTTGTTTTACAACAGCTCTTATCATTGGATAAATATTAGGTGTGACAGTAGACTCATTGTGTGAAACTTCGTTGTCCTACATTTGGACTGTAATGGAAGCAATCTAAGAAATATTATTTGTCTAAGACTAAGGAGATAACTCCTTTGGTTATATCATAGCAAAAACTCCATAGGCGCTCGTAAATTGGATAAGCGATAAATAGGAAAAATAAAAATAACAACAGAATTAACCTCAAAACTTGGTAAAAAATTGAACATCAACTCAGAACTTACCCTGTTTAATTAACAATAAATGCCTTAGCCATACTTGTTACTTTTTTCTATTATTTTAGTTTTAATACATATTAAAACGTTATCATAAAAATAAAAGGTCTGTTTGTTTGTCATGTTACGGATGAACTGTTAAATTACGGAACCAACTTAAAATATTATCTACTATAACGGTGAATGGTCCCCGAAATAACATAGGCTGTCTACTACGTATATAAAAAATCCTTTTCAAATTTTAGAAGACAAAGATAGTACAAGTTATTTTAGGCACAAATTTCAAAACTCCCGACTGGCGGACATGTATATTTTTTCCATGACTGTACCGATTTTCTTCAAAGATGGCTAAAAACACTCTCGATTTCTTCAACTTGTAAAAAGAATCGTCTTCAAATTCAGTTCAGCCGTTCGGGAGCTATGGTGCCACAACAGACAAACACACACACACACAGACGCGTCTAACTTAAAACATCTTTTTATTGCCTCAAGGGTTAAAAATTTGGTAATGATCACGTAACGTCGGCGCCTTGTGTTGTACAACTAAAATTTTAATATATATCAATATTAATATTATTTCATTTAAAAAAGAAAAACAAATAACTTTTCATGCGAAAGGGGTGTCTACCTAACGAGCTTTTTAGGTAAAATATTTATTTTGGATAAATATAACAAAACTTCATTAGCATACTTATAATATTTTTAAAAGATCCATGTTATAAAATTTGGCCAGCGAGTCGTGGCAGTCGAAACACGCGGGAATTTAAATAAGATAAAGGTCAGCACTGAAAATAACTTTGATAAGTACTGTGATATTTTTCTAATGAGATTCTTAAAACTAGATCGTAATGTACCTTACTATCTTACATGTTTAAAATAGTTATTATTAGTTTTATCAAAAAAAGGCTATAATAACTGCTCATTTGACAAGAAAATGGTTGTGCCAGATTCATAAAAACTCGATTGACATGACTCGCTGGCCAGACTCTATCTCCGATGTCCAGGGACCAGCACCCATGGAAATAAAATGGGACCAACTTGAACAAAACGCAGACCAAAAACCATCAAAATCAGTCCGGAAACAAAACAGTTATGCCCGAATTAAAAACAGACGAATTGGATATCTTTTTTTTTATTAGTAAAAATAAAAGTCTTTCTCCTTTACCTTATTTGGGTAAGTGTTAACGTTTTGTCACGTTTTGTTCATATTAGATCTTATAATATAAGATCTTATATTATAAGATCATATTAGATCTTATAATATAAGATCTTATATTATAAGATCTAATATGAAAACTATAGAGTATCAGAGTATTTGGTAACCAGCTAGGTTCTTTTATTTAATGTAAATACTATTTTAAAAAGTTAGTTAGTTACACAGAGTTAGTAATACTTCATTCAGGCATTTATGGCGTTATATCCACTTGTTTCAATAATTACAAATGTATTTCAAAGCAGCTCACTTAGCTAATTGCCCTTGCGAATGGAACTCCGCATTCGATTACTACTAACATATTCCGAATAGAAACAAAATCCTTTTAAAAATTTTAAACGAGCCCCTTTTTAAAAATAATTTTTGAAGCTTTTATTTGCAAGGTGTCATGAACAGAGTATACATGTTTTGTAAAATATTAAGATTAAGTACCTAAATCCCTGTTATATAGGTATGGTATGTTATAAGGTAAATAAAGGTATGTCGTAAACTGCAATAATTTGACCCTCTTTGTGTACTTCTCGCTGTTTTAAGAGAGTCAATATTGTACAAACAATACAAATAACCGAAATAAAAACCCTAACCTTTAAAAACTTGAGTGAAAATCAAATATATTTATAAATGAAAATTTTGTATAATCTAAAAATATTATTTTTGGGTTTTTTTGGCGGCATCGCTAAGGTCGTTATCAAAATCACAGTGGAACTGAATGTGTTAAAGTCAAAAATAGACATTTTATAGTTTTTGAATAAAAATAATAAACTTAAGCGTTTATCAAAATGTTATTTGAACTACATCCCAGAGCAATAAAGTTAATTGTTGTAGTAATTTTTATATGTAATAAGTTAAGGCAACATACCATCGTTTTCATACCAACCTTTCATAACACTTTTAGTTAGGCTTGCCCCAAATCATTACATTCAAAAATAACCAAAAAATGATCCTTACTGCTGTGGAATAGAATTCAAATTTAATATTAATATAATGATAATACGATGTAGGTAATTTTACTTTACATATTAAGATTAAAATAAAAACCAGAATAAAGAAAATGTCGGAGGAAACTTTATTGAACCTAAAATTATGACTTAAATATATTTCAATACTATTTACTATAAGGTACGACGTACGCAATTTAGGCTGAAATCTATAAAGTTAACTTTTTATTAATAATAATAATAATAAATGCTCAGACAAACACACCAACTGTATGGCCCCAAAGTAAGCAGAGTTTGTGTTATGGATGACCATACAGCGAACTGGGGGGGAACCCAGAATAAACATACATATAAAGATACAAACAACCATGACCCGAAAACAAACATCTGTGTTCATCACACAAATGAATGCCCCGGCCGGGACTCGAACCTGGGACCTCCGGCGTATGAGGCAAGGCTACTTACCACTACACCACTGGCTCGTCAATTTGTCGATTATCTCGCACAATAACTCGGACTTATCTCAGCTAAACGGTCAAAAAAAAGTGACTTTAATGTATATATGGTATATAGTTATTTTCTTAAAATATGTAGCACCAATCTTGTCAAAATGGCAGAGATTATTTTTGACTGAATTTTCATCATCTGACAGTTCGCCATTTTTTACTTTTTTTACCGCTTCCAGCAACTGTTCTCTGGTATAGGCAGATGCCCTATCTGTTTTTCGTACGTAACTTTTGACCATCTAGCATGACACTGTATCAAAAAAAAAATTCGTTTGGGCTGCATTTTATAAATAAAAAATGTTTCATCAAGCAACGATAAATAAAATTTATTATCCATCAATTTATTTTTCCACTAAAATACCTTATTACAAATGGGAAAAAATATACGTAGTCAAGATCTCGGGAGCGGGAAATAAGTTTTTAAAAACTAAATTTAATATTAAAAATTACTTTAATGAGACATGCAGTCAGAGTTGTAGAACTAACATGGATGAATCTTAAAGCTAGATCTCACAGTAGCTTAACTAATGCTTATCTCTAAACTCGCAACGTACCGGACGTCGGCGTCTGGACCGCAGACGCTACGTTAGCATTTTCATGCGAAACAGTAATCAAGCGTCCCGTAGCCGTTGCATAACTACGTGCTAAAATTCGATTTATCTCTCTTAAATGCATAATAAGTAAATAAACAATAAAAAAATATAATAAATACAATAACATACGTTAGTCTTGCCCCGAAAAAACTGATAGTCTTACCCCACTTTGATATCCCTAGCTGATATTCTGTGTAGTTGAATATTATCGAAAATCGTGTATTTTACTTTATATTGATATAATTAATGGAAAGCTAGTTTTAATGAAATGCTACTTACGTTCAGAGCTCTCCAATATAACCACTTTTTATATTTTTTTGATAACTAAATACAGCGACCAAACAACCAACCGTTTTTTGTTGTAACACTGATAGATTTCATTTCGTTATTTTCGTGACACTAATTACTAACAGTGACAACTGTATCTTCAACCGAGAACTATCGATTCTTTACAATTTTACCAACATAGTAACAGAGACTAGTAAATAACTATAGACTGACCATCTCCATACAAAAAATCGTGACTCGGAAAAAGCTCAAAATTCAAGCTATTACAAGATGTCACTCTCAAATTGCTTGGACCAACCTTGTCGTCTTCAATTTTCATATGAATTATTGACAAGAAACGTAATGCAAAATATTTGTATTAATACGGACTAAAACTGCTAGATGGCGTTGTCAAGTAACCTGAAACCATAGCAAGTAGGATTTATTCCTTTCCTGAAATTGGAAAATGTCCTCGTTTTATATCGTTGATTTTGATAATTTTACTCAATATAAATAGGTAGGTAGTAATTTATTCTTACCTTATAGATGATTACAAAGGACCATAAACATACTGGTATAAGTTTATTTTGTTCAGAGACGCCTGGGCACTACCATCCTCCGTATTTTAATTGCCATAACAACCTATTTTTAAAAGTTTTATTATCACAGTTGTGATAAACGCACATGTTATACGACATATGTAGCAGCCAAAACGTAAGCTTAATCTAGGTCCATAAAATTTGCAAGAGTCACAGTAGGCGAGCAGAAATATTGTGAATTCAAAGAAATGCAGGGAAAAGTTCCAAAACAAGCACACACCCATAGCAACAACAACAAACGACAAAGAATTCAAATTGTCAAACAAATAAAATGTTACCATAAAAAGAACAAAAAAAAGTTGATGGATAAAGAACAGTTTTTTAAATAAGTGTCTAAAAACAATATTTACAAAATATTTCAAAATTTTTATACATCCAGCAAGAAAATATTTTTTTTAACCACTGCAAAATAGTTATGAGTTATATGCATTATAAATAAAAATTATGCACTCATTAAGACATAATTTTTATCGATGTCAAGAAATAAATTAAAATATGAAAGACCTATTAATGAAATGCACTGAAATTCGTTTTATTATGTTAAGGCAGATAAGAACAAACTGTGTAGGCTATATTTTTGTGGGAAAAATTATATACTGGCCATACAGTAACCCCGTAACACTACAAATAATATCCGGGTTGGTATAAAGTTTTCTGTTACTGAATTATAAGAGCGGCAACATAGCATCAAATAATATAATGCACTAGCTAACAACGTCTGTTATCGCCTGATACCTACTGAAAGTCACTTGCAATGAAATATCGAATGATTTTGTAAATAGCGCCATCTTAAGTTTTTTTGCGTATAATTTTGACTAAATTTAAATAAATTGTAAATCTAATACAACTAACGCCATCTCTCTATCTTAAACACAACTATTTTTCAAATCACAAAATTTTGTTAGACATGGTTAGTCTATAGCTATTTACTAGTCTCTGATAGTAAAGAGAAAAAGTAAGCTATACTTAAGGAGATAGTTTGAAAGTGTTAGTCTTCCCCTGGTGGTAGTCTTACCCCACGTTACCTTATACATGATTTGTAAAATATTAAGTCTAAGTACCTAAAACTCTGTTATATCTATCAGAAAGGGAAAATAAAGGTCTATCGTAAAATGCAATAATTAGACCCTCTTTGTGTACTTCTCCTGTTTTAAGAGAGTCAATATTGTACAAACAAAACAAATAAACGAAATAAAAACCCTAACCTTTAAAAACTCGATTGAACATGAAATATACTTATAAATAAAAGTTTTATTATCTAAAAATATTAATTTTGGGGCGAAAAGGACTCTGGATATTTAATAATATAAAAAAATCGGCATCGTAGTAAACGCCACTGACGAGTATTACTTGGAAGGCTTGTTCGCTTAATCTAATCACTTTTGGACACTTTAAAAACACAAGTTAGACCAAAATATTTTTTTCTTTGTAGGTTGCCATCGTAACGACCAGATCTCAGAGAAGACACGGGATACTATCAATACCATTGGAATAATCAGAGCAAGAAGTTTTGCAAGGGTTAAAAAAAATATATTTGAAAAAAGTGACCACGGAAATTTGTCATTCATCCGGTACAAGTCGATTGGAATTAGAAACTATGACTGCTCCAAAGCATTACTTGTGTGTCAACCATATATACATCACGATCATAATTATAGCCTTAAATTTTGCCCTGAAAAAGTTGTCTCAAGTAAAAAAGTTGAATCGGCGCAAGAGTATACAAGTTTATTACAACAACAAGAAGAAGCAGAAGAAGATGGTGAAATTCAAAGGTTAGAAAATATTGAACAAATTAATAATAAGGTTGATGACAATGAATCTTTCTTAGAAACGAACATGGTTGACGAATTCCAAGCAACACTCATGAAATTTGATAAAGTTGATGAATATTGTAAAGAAAAAGATGTCTCAAGTAGAACACTTCAAATAGAGCCAGAGAATACTAGTTGTAACAAAGAAAGTGAAATTGAATGGTTGTCAGAAGAAATGGAACCAGACAATGATGAGACTGATGACAACGAATCTTTGTCGGGAACGGGCATACTTGAAGAATTCAAAGAAACACCCATGAAATCCAAAAATAATGTAGTGAAACGCGTTAATAAAACCCGTAAAAATTTTTACGATGAGGATAAAAGTGATCCTGATTATATACCAAAATTGAATAAAAAGAAACTAACGGAAACTGATTGTTTAAGTGGTGTTATAGCGGTTGATATAATAAAAAGATCAATTTCAGCATACGTTCCTCAACGAGATGATGACAATAGCCCGTTTGGTAAATTTAATAAACAATGCAAGTTGATTTTTTGTAGCTCCAATGCTACTCCTATTTTTTATAGTGTTGTAGGGTATATGTGCGCTTATTGCGATGAGCGTTTTCTGATAGCTGCTAATCTTAAAGTACACACCATCAACTTCCACGTCGGTCCTAACGCTAGACAGACTAACTTAAAACGCCTTCGTGAATTATTCATTCGTGCTGACATTACTGATTTAAAGTGTAAACTTTGTGAAATCAGTATCGATTCTATTAGTGATATGATAAGTCATCTGATTTATTCACATGAAAAAGATATCGATATCAATATTTCCAAACAAATTATACCTTTTAAATTCACTTCTACAAAATTTGTATGCAGCCTATGCCCAAGCGAATTAAGTTCTTTTGCGTTCTTGTCATCACACACGATCAAAGAACATTTCAGAAATTATATATGTGCATATTGCGATTCTGGCTTTCTAACGAAAAATCGTTTAGAATGGCACATATTGAACGAGCACCTTTCCCCCCCGGTAGTAATAAAGTGTGAAATATGCGATAAGGTATTTAAGAAGAAGAGTGGTTTGATGTATCATTTAGAGATTGTTCATTCACAAGGTGTCGCCAGGAAATTTAACTGTCGTTATTGTGAAGCAGTTTTTGAATTTCGCTCTGCAAGACGAAATCATATACGTAAAGTGCACAGGAATAATTCAGCTTGTACGTGTGGCATATGCAAAAAGGTCATGTCAAGCTCTACTGCGTTAAAAGCTCATATTGATTGTATTCATAAAAATAAAAAATATTTCTGTGAAGTCTGTGGTAAAGAAATGTCAAACCCTGGAAGCTTAAGTCGCCATGTAAAACTTCATAAATCTAAGGAAAAGAAGTTTGAATGCGATGTCTGTCATAAGTTTTATTCTACTAAGCATAATTTGACTGACCACATGACGATTCACACCAAAGTGTTCAAGTTTCAGTGTGAAAAATGTGGACAAAAGTTCCGACAAAACATTGCATTGAAGAATCATAAAAAGTCAAAATATTGCAAAAGTAACCTTTGATTTCTAGAGTGTAGAAAGTGAAATATAAAAAGATCTACGACTTTCGTGCTTTAAAAAATTGTATATTGAAGTTCATTAACAAAAAAATCAGTCTGCAACGCATGTTCAATATCCAAGTTAAATACATGGTATGTTTGCCTCCATGCGAAAGAAATAGAAAGGATGTGTGTATAACTTCACCTTTTTGTTTGTAGGTAAACAGCAAGAGGTTAAAATCAAAATCGAGCCTACTGAAGATGCTGTCACGTTGAAGGTGACCCTAGAAAAGGGAAAAGAATATAATAAACATATATCCAACGTTAGAGAGATCCTGATTAACAGTAATGCTACTCCAATACGAAGTTTCACGGATCTCGGATATAAATGCTACTTTTGCGACAAATACTATTTAAATGCCGCTGATTTGAAGAAACACACAATTGAAAACCACGACAAAGCATATCACGCTAAAGCTATAAAAAAGGGACAGTTGAAAGATTTCTTAGTCAAACTGGACATTACGAACCTGCGATGTTCTAAATGTAATCAATGTATAGAAACACTTGAAGAACTATTGAACCATTTAACTACAGTGCACGCTATAACAATATTCACTGATATAAAAAACCAAATCATACCTATGAAATTCAAGACGGATAACCTACAATGCTTTATTTGTTCACACAATGTTACTGCATTTCGTGTCCTCGTCAGCCATTTAAGCAATCACTATCCAAACTACCGCTGTGAGATATGTAATTCACCATTCGTGAATATGGGCAGACTTGGTACCCATGTGCGACACAACCACAAAAAAGGAACCTTTAAATGCGGTTTTTGCCCAAAAGTATTCGATTTGATGAATAAAAGAAGCGCTCACATCAGAAACGCACACGGAACAAGTTCAACTTTCAAATGCAAATATTGCGGAGAAGACTTCTCGAATTACAGAAACAAAAGAGCGCACATGTCTAAAGTGCATAAGATTACTAGAATTCTAAATTGCCAAGCTTGTAACAAGACTTTTAAGACTGTAGACGCTTTGACAATACACACAAAAAGAGACCACCTCATGATCAGAAATTTCAAGTGTACTGAATGTGATAAAACGTTTTTTAAAGCTTGCGAACTAGACGACCATATGGTAAAACACAGAGGTAGCAAGGATTTCCTTTGTGAAATTTGTCACAAGTCATTTGCCCGGGGAAAGGCTCTAAAGCAACACCTGAGGATACATAATAACGATAGGAAATTTAAATGTGACATTTGCGGCCGAGGATTTCTGTTCATTTACAGGTGGAAGCGTCACATGCGATCAAGGCATGAAAAAGCCTTTGATTCTGTTCATCCCCACTAATAGGAATCGCTGATAGTTTTGGAGATATTTAAATGCAAATGGTTTCTTTTAACTGTGATAAATCAAGCTTAGACAAATAAGTGTTCTAATTGACTTCTACTAACTAGTACTAGTTGTATATATCGAAATATGATCAGATAACAAGTATTATTGTAAACGTGCTGTAACCATTGCAAACCGTTCAATGATTACGAAACACAGCACACACACAGAGAAGGTTTCGCATTCGCTAGAAAACTTTTCGATATTTTTGCGAAAAAACCGAAATCGATTTAGTTGGATAGGAAATACGCCAGTCAATGGGTTTATCCAAAAACTTAAAATATTTTTCTATGTTGCGATTTGCTGAAGTTAGTATACCAACATTTCAGCCTAAATTACTTTATGTATATATATATTGGACACAGGTTTTTAGTATCAAAAATAAGCAAAAAAAATGCGAAAAGTTCCAATTCGGTTTATTAGGTCTTTACCTATGAAATTGCCGTTTTTCACGAAATAAATGAAGCGTATTTTTTTAATATATTTTTTATTTCTATTAATCAAAATAATCACCTATGCAATCAATGCATCTTTGCCAACGCATTGGTAGCTTATTGATGCCTTTCTTGAAGAAATCAGCTGGACGGGAGGCAACAAATTCTTCAAAGGCATTTTGTACTGCCTCTCGGGTACTGAATTTTTTTCCCGCCAAGAAGTTATCCAAATTCTGGAAAAAGTATAAGTCTATAGGCGCAAGGTCTGGTGAGTACGGCGGATGACGGAGAACTTCCAACCCCAACTCTTGTAGCTTGGAGACCGTCTGCTGTGCAGTATGAGGTCGCGCGTTGTCGTGCAGGAGCAGTGGAGCCGAACGATTGACCAAAGCTGGTTGGAGACGTGCGAGTTTCTCCATCATTGTGTTCAGTTCTTCACAGTACACATCTGCAGTAATGCTTGTCCCGTTTGGCAAGAAGCTGTGATGAATTACACCCGCGTTAGACCACCAAACAGTGACCATCACTTTTCTAGGGGTAAGTTTTCGTTTAGGGCATTGTTTGGGTGCTGAACCAGGGTCCAACCAACTTGCTGAGCACTTACGATTGTCAAACAGGATCCATTTCTCGTCACAAGTAACAATGCGGTTCAGAATTCCTTCATTTGTATGCCTGCTGAGCAGTGCAAGGCACGTCTCCACGCGTACTTCGCGCTGGTGGTCATTGAGTTCGTGGGGTACCCATTTGTCAAGCTTTTTTAGCTTGCCAATTTGACGCAAATGGACCAATATTGTTTTGATGCTAACGTCGAAAGCTGCTGCTAATTCAGCCGTGGATTGAGTTTCATCAGCTTCCACAATTGCCTTTAATTCGTCATTGTCGACCAAAGTTAACGGACGACCACGGGGTTCATTTTTCAGGTCAAAATTTCCAGAACGGAAGCGGGTAAACCAATAACGGGTGGTGCGTTCGTTTGTAGTGTTTGCTCCGTAAACGTCGTTGATGTTGCGTGCCGCTTGTGCCACGACGGTACTCATACTCCATAATTACTCGAATTTTTAACTTATCCATGATGACGAAAAATGTTCGAATGCGTTGAAAACAAAACACTAACTATTAAACAAATGACGATTTTAGAAAAAGAATTCCATGTTTGTCGAATAAAATTAATTGGAAATTAGAATTATCAGTCAAAAAAAAAAATTTTCATTTGAAATGGCCAGTACGGCAAAACGGCAGTTTCATAGGTAAAGACCTATTATTTAAAATGCATGATGTATGTTTTTAATAATTCACAGTAGTCTTTATTTAACAACTATCAAATAAGGTTTATAGATGTCCCTTATATTAAAACCCCCTTTTATTTATTTATAAAGGAGACATTTTAATATTTTAGGGGCACTTGGTTATCTTTTGTACAGGTGTTTCTGGGATTGCATTAAATAAATAGAACGAGTATTATTCGCCAATATTTCATAATTTCATTTAGTTTTGTCTTAGGCAAACATTTTCTATCTATCATGTTGAGGTTTAATTAATTCTGTTCTTACTTTTATTTTCCAATTTATCGCTTATCCAATTTACGAGCTGCTTTGGAGTTTTTCGTTTGATTTAATTATTGTACTATAACCGTTATTATTATTTACCATTGATATAACAACAGCAAACACCTTAATTTATAATCGAGTAAGTGAGCAAAGGGATATTTTGATTATTTCAGGTTGCCAAAACCAGTATGATTATTATAATCGAACATTAAACACCTCCAAAGTCATTCAAATGTTAGTTATACCTTAGTTTTAAATATTTTTGTTAGTCGTAACTCGCAGTGTATATCGATTATTACAGTCAGCTCTAGTTCGTCAAAAAGACATGAACAACCCACAGAAACTAGAAAGACAAGTTGTCACAGAATCAGTGGTACTAGCATGCAGTTTCTTATTTTTTTCAACAATGCGAAGTACGAAAACGTCACTCGGTGTGGCCATATGATGTTTTGTTTTTTGTTTAAAAGTAGAACATAATGCAGGGTATAATTTTTAAAATATTTTTAGTGTGTCTACCACATTTTTTCATACATTTCAAACTGGTGTACATCGCGGTAACCGAAAATGAAACGGCTCCTTTAAAGTTGATTGTTTGCATAAAGAATGACTAAAGTATTTAAAGAAAATATTTCGGTATAGCCCCGCAATAACATTTCAAAAAAAACTCTAAACTTTGATCTATTCGGATAATGTAAAAAATAATCAAGACTAAGTGAAAATAAGATATATTTTTGTTAAATTTGTTACAATAAGCCTATGTATGTTAAAGTTAAGTTTAGTTAATAAATATGTGTTAAAATTATTTTTCGATAATTTTATTTTATACCTCTAGGATTCATCTACAAAAATATAGGTACAGATATCAATCTACATACAAAGTGCGCTCGGGCAACGCACACATAGAGACCACTCACGGACATGATGTCTCGGACCGGTTGGTACCAGTGCGAGCGCGAGAGCCATCCGCTTTAGACAAATTTGTAATATAACAATAACATAAATATTTTAGTTAAAATATTGGTTTATATTTCCGTATATAAATTAAACAACTAGATACGAGTGCCACTACCACGATAGTTTTTTGTGCATAAGCCAAAGTTGACAATCCTAGCGCGACCGTCGAGCGTAGGTGTGAAAAGTAAAGTTCATACATGTGATTGACTTCTGTACCGGTCTGTTTTGAAACTGACCATGCTGACCACAAAAAGTGTCTACAGCAGAAAAAGTCGTTATTAATATTCTCATACATTCTTCATAGAAGAGAGTCGGTAATTTTTCTCAAGAAGCAGCTGGCTAAGAATGATAATCGACAAAAGTAATAAAAAAACTTATTGTCAATGCCTACTTAAGTCAATGTGACGTTGACAATTGCGTAAATCTCCATCAAAATGAAAAATATTTCAGAGCGCAGGAATACTTTTCTGTGAATGAATATAATGGTAATTAAACTTGCATCGAAACAACAAGATTAACGTTATTCTCATCTCAAATAAACATCCAAATAAGAAAAAAATTTCAGAATTGCCATATGTATACCGTGTCCTTTGCCTGAATAGTTGACATTGAGTCTCAATTTAGGATCTCATATTATTTATATAGACCTATTTTCATAGAAAAAATTGTCTCATTTTCACTTGAATCTGAATGAATAATTTATACATCACGATTTGTAAGTTGCCAGTTTAATTCTCATGTGAACTTTTTAATGTAATTGAATATGCCTGCCCACCCGAGACATCAACTTTAACGAAACCTTTTCTTTATAGGTTCTCAACGTGAGGCCATGAAAGAATTAGGAATCAAATTAGAACCAATCGAAGATGACACTTTTATAATACCTGTAGAAGACTCGAAAAGCTCAAAAACTGAAATATTGGAGAAGCACATATCAAACTTAAATGAAATCATGATCTGTTCGAACGCTACTCCGATAAAATGTTACCAGGGTATTGGGTACTGCTGCTGCTTCTGTTCGTTGCAGTTTATCGAACCCTCGCAGCTCAAGCAGCATACTCTCAATGATCACAGAGACCCCTCCAAATTAATGTACTTTAGAAATAAGGAGCTAAGGAGTTTTTATGTTAAACTAGACATTACTCGCTTAGAATGTGCTATTTGCAAAAAAGATATGGATTCTCTAGAGCACCTTATTACTCATTTAGCTAATGCGCATGAAATAAATATAGAGTTAGAAATCATTAATAAAGTATTCCCTTTCAAGTTTGATTCTAAATCTCTGAAATGCTGCGTTTGCCTAAATCCATTCAATAAATTCAAATCGCTTCTAGAGCACATGAATGTTCATTTCCGAAACTACGTTTGTCCTCTTTGTAATGCAGGATACGTAAACGAGACAAAACTTATTTGCCACAGTTACATTCATAAAATGGGTAAATTTGAATGTAAATACTGCCCGAAAGTGTTTAATACGAAACTTAAAAAAATAAGCCACGAAAAAGGAGTTCACACGCATTGTAACGACAGAGCTAAATGTGGTTATTGTGATGAAAAGTTTAAGAATAAAAGGAGAAAAGATGAACATTTAGCTGCAGTGCATGGAATACACTCTGCTAAAATCAAGTGTCAAGCTTGTGATAAAACGTTTGCTAATCTGGACAGACTACGTATTCACACGAAGAGGGATCATTTGATGGAAAGACAGCATCAATGTCCAGAATGCGATAAGTGCTTCTTCGCTGCAGAAAGTTTGAAAGATCATCGCGTTAAACATTCAGGTCTGAGGCAGTTTGAATGCGAGGTCTGTCATAAATCTTATGCGCGAAAGAAAACTTTGAAAGAGCATTTGAGAATTCACGCTAATGACCGTAGATTCAAATGCGAGCGGTGTGGGCAGGCGTTCGTACAGAAATGTAGCTGGAAGAGTCATATGCGCAGTAAACATGGCGAATCTTTTCATTAGTCTTTTTGTTCCTGCGTAGGTTAGTAAAAGTTTCCACGATATCACATCTGTAAACATGAAAATACGGAAAGCATAAAATTTGAATACATAAGTGTCTCATTTGAGAGAAGCGGTCAATGAAATATCTAAAAACTTTATTTTGTTGTTTTTATTTTATTCGTGTAAATTTAGTATATTATAGATAATTACTTCCATATTTTTTACTTAGGTTCATCAAGGCATAATCCGTACCTACGCCTTCTCATGTTCGATTTACAAAAGCTCCGTCTCAGTTTTGAGTGGTTCTTTAAAACTTAGCACTGCGTCTGAAACTAGGTAATGTTGAGTTTTGTTGAGTATTGCCATAATCGAAATGGTCAACTGTACGTCGTAAATAACATGCGGGTTCCGTCTATGATGGAAGCTAATCTTATTTGAACTTTATTCTAATGGTTCATCAACTTAAATATAAATATTACACCTATACAAATGCACATTTTCGGGAAGTTCCTAGTATGCCCGAAATAAACAAATCACAAGATAGCGCTAGGATGAAGCTTGCTGAAAGCGAACATGTAATGCACGAAAAATGTTAAAATCTTGGTAATCTCGTGTCAAACGATAGGCATGTAATTAACTCGAAAATAATAAACAATTATTAATTTAACTACCAAGGTCGTACAAAGAATAAAATAATTTCGCATTTCCTTCATAAACATAGATGCCTACTTTTAAATTATAACTACGTGTGAACTCGTCACCAGTACTGAAATAGATTTTTAGGAGTCGAGTTATCTCGTCGATAATGTATGAGATATGTACACCTATAACGAAATATTATCACTGGCAACACGTGATATATATATAATCATCGTTAGGTATTCGGAAAAAGTACGGCACCGTTCGGACCACCCCAGTATGACAGAACACATTTTGTTTTATGGCCAGTATGTGACAGTAGATTTTGTTCAACGAGATAACTCGTCACTAGTATATGATTACGTTTATGGCGAACGAGATATCTCGACGTCAGCATTGAAGAGGTAAATGGATAAAAACAAAAACACCTCAAATATTTTTAAGTCCCGCACACCAATGACTTCATATCAAGTAGGCCAGTGATTTTACGCGAAAGTTGCATTCAGTACAATCCTCTAGATTTACTTTGTCTTGTTCCATCCAAATGTTCATAAATTGTATGATTGAAAATGAATCCCGGTCAATAAATATCGTATTAAATAATAAATTTAAAAAATTGTCTACGTATCAAATCACTTCATTAAAATTAATTAAGTTTACTGAGAATTTTCGATATCGCTACACCCATCCATCTCTATGTAATGGCAAGATGTCAGTGCTACCAGCGCCACCAAATTCAATGCAAGTAATCCTGTGAAGTCGAAAGCGCACAGGTGTCAAGTGTCTTGTGTGTTATTTTGTCATAGTGCCGGGAGATCAAACGTGTGTTTCATTCCGAGTTTGGACGGGGGGTTATAAACAGTGCAAAAAGAGTGACAGTGAATGTGATACTGATGAGTTGTTTTACAATTATTTCCGAATTTGGAACTAACTCACCACATGACCACCAACTGCAGCTAGAGAATTACAATGCAATACTTGCTCAAGATTCTTTGATAGAATGTGTACATAAAATGACCAAATGAATATAAAAATTCAGGACTGTAGTAACGTTCATAAATGTTAACTTTTCTTTCAACTTCTACAATTTGTACCAACCAACGACTACCACAGTATACATTGTGGTAGTCGTTTTGTTATTTAATTAAGCCTTTTGTCGTAGGTAAACGACGGTTTGAACTGGAAGCAAGGAGGTCCAATTTTGATCCAATGAAAATACATATGTGTGATGAGAAAGGCTATGTCGCTGACAAGGATTTGCAGAAACAACCCTTGCTTTTACACCACAATGTTGAAAATGAAGCTGTTAATTGCCACAAGTCATCTGAATCTGAAATTGACAGTGTCCCAGGATGTAAACCTGATTATGGATTTGGAGAAGAGCTTGCAAAACATCGAATAAACATTAGAGAAATATTGTTAAATTCGAATGCCACCCCAATAGCGTGGCATACAGACAGAGGCTACGGTTGTTGTTTTTGTAAAAACACATTTCAAAAACCAGCTCAATTGAAAAAGCACACCTTAAACGATCACGGCGATGAAGTTAAATCTAAATTTATGAAAGGCAAAACTCTTCATCGTTATTTAGTAAGATTAGACATAACAAACTTAATTTGCAAATTGTGTCAAACTAATATATTAACATTAGAAAAACTTATTGAACATTTACTTGTAGAACACCGAAGGAAAATATACACGGACATCAAGAACCTTATCCTACCGTTTAAATTTGAAAGCGATGAGTTGAAATGCTTCATGTGCTTTAATGTATTCCATAAATTTAAATCTTTACAGGGGCATATGCATTTGCACTATCGGAATTATATTTGTAACATATGCAATGCGGGTTTCGTCGCCAAATATTTTCTATCAACACATTCTCGTGAACATAAATCCGGATATAAATGCAAGTATTGTGTTAAAGTTTTTAATAATTTACAAAAGAAAACGACACATGAACGCATGCACGAAAACAAAAAGTCCCATGTTTGCGGCATTTGCAAAGAGCGCTTCAAAGAAGATTGGGATAAAGTTAAACACATGAGAAAAGAACCAAAAATACAATGCCAAGCGTGCGATAAAATCTTTCACACGCGTAATTCATGGTTGCAGCATAATAAAAGAAATCATTTATTGCAAAGAAACTATAAGTGTACCGAATGTGAAAAGACGTTTTACGCGAAACGGGAGCTTACTGACCATTACGTCTGCCACACACAGTTGAAAGAATTTGAATGTCCATTTTGCAAAAAGAAATATGGTAGACAAAAAACTGTTCGACAACACATTCGGCGATCGCACTCAGACGCTCCGCGCTGACGTTAGTTTGAGAAATAAAATCATTTTACAACTTTATATAGTAAATATGTATTTTTGAATGGATTCTTTTGACAAAGATTTTTTTGTAATAATTTTTACTTTTTTTATTGATAGTTTGATGATCACTGAAATGACCTGATTTTAATATAAAGAAATATAATTAAAAATGTGGATATATATTTTAAAATGTATGGTTTTCTTCATAGGTGTGCGACGCATCAAAATCGAGGAGGAAGATGATGTCTACTTTAAAATTGAAGTCGAAAAGTGCTTGAGTAGTGAAAAGAGAAAAGATAGAGAAATCTCAAAAATTACTTTCAGTGAAACAGCTGTTAAAGATCTGCAGAGTAAACTGGACAAGATCAACAATCACGGGCAAGTGCGCCAAAAGAATTTAGCAAATGTGATTGAACTCTATGAGAATACTAATGCCACACCTATCAGATCCTACGGCGGTATAGGATACGTATGTGCTTTTTGCAGAGAACAATTCAGTGACCCATCCGATCTTAAGATTCATACGAAATCATTGCACCTAGATATAAATAAAGCATATTTCATGAGTAGGATGGATATATATAAATTAAATGTTAAACTGGATATTACAAATCTTTTTTGCAACTTATGCAGTACTGCAATAGATAGCCTAGAGGATGTTTTACGGCATTTACTAATAAACCACAATCGACCAGTTCATATTGATGTTAAAAATTGTATTATACCGTTTAAGTTTAATACTGAAATGCCTAGGTGTTGCATCTGTGCAAATACGTTTAGCAAATTCAAAACATTACAGGAACATATGAATAATCACTACCGCAATTATGTATGTGACGTCTGCGATGCCGGATTTATAAACCGGTTCAAATTGCTACATCACATCGAGAGTCACAAAGTTGGAGAATTCAAATGTGGTGATTGTGACAAAGTGTTTAATACTGATCGCAAACGCAAACTCCATGTGGAATACGTGCACTTGAAAAAAGGTTTGAGGAATAAATGTGGTTATTGTAATGAGAAATTTCGGGATCATAGGAGAAAGAATGACCATCTGATTTCTGTACACGGAATAAGTCCAACTTTACTAAAGTGTCAGGCTTGTGATCGATCGTTTAAAAGACAGAAAGCTTTGAGTGTACACATTAAAAGAGACCATCTTATGGAAAGACCGCATCATTGTACAGAGTGCGAAATGAGGTTTTTTTCGAAAGCCGAGCTGACTACTCATATGGCGAAGCATACGAAGTTAAGAAAATTCGCTTGCCCTGTCTGCATGAAGGCTTATGCGCGTAAGAAGACCCTAAAAGAACATTTAAGAATACACGCTGATGACCGTAGGTTCAAATGTGAGCATTGTGGACAGGCGTTTGTTCAAAAATGCAGTTGGAGAGGCCATATGAGATCGAAACATAGAGAACTGGTCTAAAACCTGATTAAATGAAAATTACTTACTCTATTTAATTATTTACAATAGGTAATCTTATTTACCCGCTCCAGTAAGTAGAGCTTACTCTGGGGTTTACTGTGATATTCAATGATTTCTTTGTACATATATAAATGTTGCATAATTTACTATAGGTTACACAATATATTGGGTAAAAGTATCAGCTTTTGTTAATAAGGTTCACGAAACTTTTGCATGAAATTCACTAACATTTTAATGCTCAATTTTTACAAATAACTGGAGTTAAAATATATTAAATATATAAGGCAAATATATAAAATATATGTATATATATATATATATATATATATATAAAATATATATATTTGCCTACACAATGATTATTGATAAAATGACTGCACCTCACTAAAATCCTGTCTAAAAAGACACAGCTTTTTCACGGTTGTTTGCGCAGTGGCATGTGTCTCCTTGGATGGCACTCACAATAACTTCAGAAACTAAATTATATTGTGTACAATAATTTTTGGTTCTCTGAGCAATTATTTAATTATAGACGTGCTAAGCTATCTGTGAAATGTCTCGTTTTTAAAACGCGGCTGTTGTCTTGAAATTCGATTGCCATTCTTATAATGTTTTTTTTTTCTGAAATGAAGTTCAAAATTAATATTTGATATTACTAAACATTTTAATAAAATGGCAATGTTTATACGATGTTTCAGTTTATAGATAAGTTGGTAGGTTATACATGATGTATTTGGAGTGTGACAGAGGTCAATGGTCAATTTCAAATTTGACATAGCAATTTGCTTTGCTGTTTATGGTTTTGGACATATTGACTGATAAACTGAGTTTGATTATCAAGAGTAATTCTTCTGCTGGAAAAATGAAGTGGTGGTTATTATAAGGATTGTTTAATGAAGATAAAGAAATGGTTTTATTTTAAATAAATTATTTTATAATAATAAAGGCACTCATAATATGTGTATGTGCAATAATAAAATAAATTAATATAGAATTATATAATACTTACTGTTGTTTTCTTATAAAGAGTTAAGCTAGAGTATGAGCATGGCGTTTTAGGTGCCTTTGAACGATGATAATAAAACTGTATCGAGTGCAAAAACAACGTTTCTAAAACATGTTTTAAATACGTTGTACACAGGTATGATTTGTGTTCCAGGCCGACAGAGAGGTGTGTCGATCGCTAAATTCAAAAAAATATTCTATCGTAATTCTACGTATATTAATTAAATGGCCTTACAAACCATGGTTGAGGTATGGTTCAGGAGGGCGATGGCTGGCTCCCGCGTGTGAAATTCATCGTTTGGATAGTTGGGGGGAGGTTGCCGAGCTGACAGATGCAGACAAAACTATTTTTTTATAGACATAAAATACATTATACATTTATTTTGAAAAGATTATACTCTTTTGAAGTTTCTGGCCAGTTCTTCTTCACGAAGGTGTTTCCGAACTGGTGGTAGATTCACGCTTTACTTGACGTCAATGAGAACAACTAATTGTCAATGTTGAGAAATAAATATTTGGATTTGAAATTATTTCATAACTTAAAAAAAAGTGTTTCTAATTTTATCATGTCTGTTGCATGCTCTATCGAGCACCTTAGTGAGTGAACGATAGGCAGTCGAAGATGTAAGATCAGATTCTTATGATTTCGTTTGATACGCATTTTTAAATCTATGAAGCATTACTGACACAGCAGATGGCGCTGGCTTCTCGATCATACGTTCCTGGGTACGTCCCTGGTGACTGCGAAATTTACCAATGAGTCTTTAAACACAAGTACATAAAGTGGACTGCTCTTACGTCGAAGGATAATATCATGAGGAAACCCACATAACTATGGATTTATCTTGAAGGTGTATGGTAAGTCTGTCTACGCGCAGTAGGCAAGTGTGGTGGACATGGCCTAAAATACTTAGTTGGTGAGGTTCAAATCCTTGCGGTTGGATTATTGGTATGGCTGTCATGGTATGTTAATACCACTCTGAAATGATTTGTAATGTAGCCAGTTATGATACTGAGTAGCTTGCGTTAGGTGAATCCACGTTGAATTCCTTATCACAGATTTTCAAGTGCGGTTTTTTTTATTACTTTATCTAAACATACCAAAACTTTTTTTTAGTGGTTCAGATTACTACTGGAAGTTAAAAAATTAAAGAAAAACAATACAAAAAAGGAAATTGCAGTTTTGCTATTAGTTATGAATATTTGTTTGTTGCGAAAAGATGAGAACTGAAAATTTGAAGTAAAGAATAATAATAATAATAATAAATTCTTTATTTGCTAGTATAAGCGTTACAATAAAGGGTATAAAATTACTTTTTTACACCGTGTACCTACGCCAACTATTTGCTTTCGAATTTGGTTTATAGCTTAACTTTCTTAGGTATAATTGAGAACTGCACATTTAGAATTACTTAACATTTCAGAACTAAAAATCGATATTACTAAAATTTTGATTTTTTTAAATCAATAATTTTAGATATTTTTGTAGGTCCATCGTAAGGAGAAAATAAAAAGCTTAATTGAGCTATACAAGTACTTGAAGTTAGAACAAAGTGACCAAGAAAATCAGAAGATTTTCGTAAAAACTGTACCAGTGCTACACCAGGAAGGACGTTCAGAGATACTGGTGACGTTTGCAACGAAAGTTATGTCCTTAGATCCAAGTGAATAGAAGGCACATACTAAACCTGCACATAAGGATATAAGCGCAGCATACTTCTTTAAATCGTTTATTTCTTTGATCTTTGTATTATATGAGATATTACTTCCTTGACGTGTAATCTTTGTAAGAAAACCAATTGTGATTTGGATACGATGTTAGGTCACTTGATAGATGAACACGGTACTATATTCAAAGATATGAAAGACTTGACAGTGCCAGTAATGTTTCAATAAAATACACTATTGTGCTGCTTTTGTATGAAAGAGTACAGACATTTCAAAAATCTTCTGCAACTCATGAACATTCACTATATGTTTGTGATATTTGTGATTCTGGTTACATTAACAATAACCAGTTAAAAAATCATAAATCGTCCCTCTCATTGGTGATGGTGAAAGATGGTGTAGATTTTATATTGAAATGTCACGTTTGCGATCGGAGTTTCACAAGTCAGAAATATTTAAAAATTCACATTGAGCGAGGTCATTTGATTGAGAGACCTGCGACGTTTCCGATATACCTTTTTTCTCGTCCACTGAACTTCTGCAGAAAACATACTTTAAAGGAGCAATACATTTAAGGTCCACGCGAATGACAGAAGGTTTAAATGTGACCATTGCCGACTAGCGCTCGTTCAAAAGTGTACTTTGAAATCGCACTTACGGTATAAACATGGAAAAATTTTGGAATAGCAACTGCGAGGCCATAATATTTAGGTGCTTTTTGACTCTGAAAAACTTTGAGAAGATAGTTTTCAAGTTGCTGGCAAACGAGAGGAAACAAGCAGTTAGAAAAAATATTATCAGCGACCGCAAAGTGACTAGATTGCTCCGGTAAAACGCACGGAACTCAGACCACTTGAAATTCTTGTAACTTTGTTCAGTAAATTGTTACGTTTGTTCTTATTGCAACTTTTTATTTGTAATAGTATCCTTCTCACATTTCCTTTTCTGCAGAAGGGGCTTACGAACCTAAATTTCGTTTATGTAATTACTTATAACAGGTATTCAGTGAGGCCCCTAAAAATATATCCTTACAAAAGAAAAGTCACCCGTTTATTGTGGGTAATTGTTACCCAACCGAGTTTGTTAGTTTTGATAGATAATAATAATAATATATCCCCAGACAAACACACCAACTGTATGGCCCCAAAGTAAGCAGAGCTTGTGTTATGGATGACCGTACAACGAACTGGGGAACCCAGAATAAACATACATACAGGGTTATTTTTTTGTCACCGGCCAAATTTAAGTATTATGGACTTTGGTATAATGCAAACATACCAGCATGTCTATTTTAGTATCACTCAGTACAAATAGTAAAGATATGGCATCACAAACTTTTTTACAAATAGTAGCTGTCGATAAACACCCTACGTACGACACGATACTACGACGCGGCATTTCATTGATATGTAGTTGTGCACACCTACAGGCAATACTAAATGTTACACAAGTTACGTACAATCTTTTCCTTGATACTTTTACGGGCTTAGGATTGGCAAACTGCAAAAAGTTTAGTGTGATTCAGTGTGGGAAAAATGAACCTAATTTTAAACGAATACAACAAAAAAACGACACAAGCATTTAGCGATTCGGCGTATTTAAAAAGATTGAATCAACTTACTATGCGTTTCAAATGAGAATAGGAACGTCAATGACCTCTATCTGTCAAATTTCACTTGAAAATTATAGTCAGCAAAGAAAATTGTTTTGCATTAAAATAATGATTTATTTTACTTTATTTATTAAAGTATTATATCGAAAAGAAATTATTCAAAATAAAACTGTATTAAAAAAATAACTGTTATGAGTTAATAAAAAGGCACAAACCACGAAAAAACTATGTCAAAAATAACATTTTCAACTCTCACGGTTTTGAAATTTTGAGGTTGCCACCTTACAATTCTAATTTAAATCCAATAGCGTGACAAAAACGTCAAAAGTTAGAAAGCCAAATTGAGAGTTGACGGTACCTAATAGCAATTGCTTGCTTAAATCAATTCTATTTAAAAATAGTATATTATGCAACTAGTGAATAAAGGACGGATTTAAAGCGAGGGCCGTAGATGAGTCACGAGCAAGTGAAGGATTCTAACGATTGAATCACGAGCGTAGCGAGTGATTTAAGATGATTGAATCACGAGCGCAGCGAGTGATTCAACTGTTAGAATCCTGAGCGACGCGAGTGATTCATGGCCCTCGATATAAATTCGTACTTTATTCAGGAGTTGCATACTATACTTTATACCATGACTACGAGGAAAAGACATAATTTAAGCGAAAATAGAAATTTAATCAAGAAATAATAAATGTTACATTAATTGAAATGGACATTAAAATTAGAGCAATGACTGAAATTAAGCGTAATTTTCTTATTATTATCATTAGGGTGGTCAACTTGTGAAACAATATTTATTCTTCGTCACTTGAATGCATAATCGATTTATTATAATTCAATCGATTTATTATAAAGTAACACTAAACTTTGTGTCCGTACAATTCACAGTAAGTATTTGAAATGGCGCCAATTCACTATTTTTTTCTATAATGGCAGCAAAGAACACAAAACAGTTTTTAATCTAATGCCGAACTCCTTGTCGCAAATGTCGACCAATCAAATCTCGAGAATTTATTTGCACCAAAGAGTTTGAATTTCGAATCTCAGCGCAAGGAGTTTGTGTAAGCATTGAAATGGAGATCGGATATATTTTGTGTTCCAAATTCAAACACCAAAACAGTGAATAAAAACAAAACAGTGAATAAAAGGCCTTTTTATTCACTGTTTTGCGTGAATAAAATAAGCTTTTTAGAGTAGGTATGGTATAAAAACTTATACAAAAACTTATACTTATACAATATGGCCGTCACAATATGGTGCTAAGTCGGTCCTATTGTTATTTGAAACGCATTATATGTACAGGAATTAAAGATCTAAGCAACGTATGTACATTATTTACAAACTTATGAAATACTACCACATCAATAGTACTTTAGTAAGTGTTCAAAATGCATACCATTCCTCTCTAGGCAGCGTCTTGCACGTTTTTGCACATTTTCTTTAATTTTGTTCAGCACTACAGTGTCACTTTTCACTTTATCAAACGCACGTTCTATTTGGTTCTTTAAATCAGCACGGCTTAGGGCCTCTTCCACATAAACATGTCTCTTTATATCATCCCATAAAAAAAATCGCAAGACCCCCTCGACCAATCCAGCGATCACCGTTTTCTTCATAAAATAAACACGGACGGCGCGGGCATAGTGTGGCGCCATCGTGTTGATAAAACAGATTATTTAAAAACAACAGTGGCAAGTCCTCCGAAAACTCTGAAATCACACCACGTTACATTTCGAGGTAAGACCCGCCGGTCAGCCTTCCCTCAATGAAGTAGGGCCCAAGTATTTGGTTTCCAATCATTCCAGCCGACACATTTACGCTGAAGCGCACTTGGTGATGATTTTCTCTTATCATATGGGGGTTTTGGAATGACCACCAATGCTCATTATGGCGATTGTACAGCCCCACACGAGTAAATAAAGATTCATCAGTCCACAAAATATTGATCTCTCGGTGTGCGATCAACCATTCGCAGGAGGCTCGACGTGGGACGGTGTCCGCTTCATTTAACACCTGTACTGGCTGGAAATGGTACGGGTGCAATCCAGCGGTGTTAAGTAATTTCCACACGGAGCTCTGACTGACACCGAAGCGTCGCGCTGCATCGTTCGTGCTGGATCGCGGGTTACGCTCGAAGAAATCGAAGATAAGTTCTTCGACTTCTACCGCCAGTCTCAACCTGCCTGGGCCTTGAGCATGAGCTGGCGTAGTGAATTGGCTATGGTCCAAAAGCCTTTGGTTGGCTGCTAGAATAGTTTGGCGGTTGGGTATCGTAGCGTTAGGATAACCCGAAGACCTTAGTCGAGGAATGCTCTCTTCTTCGTAAAGTCTTTGAGCATTACGTAGGCTTTCGCCACTTACCATGTAACACCGAACCATCTCATAATATTCTCTATTTGAAAACATTTTCAATAGCGGCGCCACGCCCTTTCACCACAGACACGCAAATTTCGGGCTCTCGCGAACGCAACAACGAAATAAACAATGAACGTGGGCTGACTGCGGGGATGCGCGGGCGACTGAGGGTCGGGATTTTTGACGGCCGGTCGGGTGCGCGCGCGGTCATGTACCTGCTCGACGTAATGGCATTTATTGTTAAGATGATTAGATTGCTTTTTGAGAATTTTTGAGGCTTGGGTAACGCAAATCATTCATTCAAACAGATTGTACCCCCGCGCGTAGTCGTTTTCAATCCATATGGTATTCATTCATAATTTAGTGTGACCATGCTGTGCCTACTGTGTTAGCGAATATAATAATTTCCTTGTAAAAAAAACTACCTTTTTTTGCAAAAATGTAAAAAAAATTTGGCCGGTGACTAAAAAATAACCCTGTATATAAATACAAACAACCATGGCCCGAGGACAAACATCTGCGTTCATCACACAAATGAATGCCCCGGCCAGGCTTGAACCTGGGACCTTCGGCGTATGAGGCAAGGCTACTCACCACTACACCACTCGGTCGTCTAGATAATAAAGCTACTTTCCTTTCCCACGCGTCAATGTTCACTACTATTTAGACATAATTTTGGATCGATCTTTTCAGATACCGAAGACACGCGGCCAGAAACGCCTTTGTCATCTCCGGAGCACACCATACAACTGGACAGAGAGAAAAACTTTTGTTACTTCATAAGTATTAATTCTTCGAAGAAAGAAAAGAAACGTTTGCTCAAAAAACGCAAAGAAAAGCTAAAGCGCACTTATCCCGAAAGAAAAGTACTGCGAGAATTAGATCTACAGTTTGACAATATAAAAACCGTACTGCGATATTCTAACGCTACTATGATAGTTCAAAACAATGGCGCTTACATCTGTAGATACTGCAACCAGCCATTTGAACCCGATGATCTGAAGAAACACGTAATAGAACGCCACAGTAAGGACAAGTTGAAATTCTTGTCAATACACTACATAAACCTGGCCAGATTGATTATTAATTTGGATATAACAGATTTGAAGTGCACCATTTGTGATGAAGACATGGCTTCTTTAGAAGATCTTAAAGCTCACTTGAAAGACACGCATGATGAACTTGTACACATGGATATAAGAAACCATATGCTGCCGTTCAAGCTAAATGAAGGTTCGAAGAGTTATACGGACTGTGCAATCTGTTTGAAAACCTTTGACAGCTTCGATCAGATTCAAAATCATATGAGCGAGCATTATCGCAATCACAAGTGTGATATATGCGATGTCTTCTTCATAACTCGTAGTCAACTTGTGCAGCATAAGAAGTTTGCTCATGGTTTGCCTATAAGAATGTGAAGAAAATATACATAGTGTTAGTTACATAGATCTTCAGTTTTCAGCATAATGTGCAGCGTAATAGCGAAGACGTTTAGACTGCACCAGCTAGTCAATGTATTGATGGAATCGTTCTTTTATAAGCTAAATGCACTAATTTAGTGGACGGCTTCGAAAAAGCGCCGGTACCAAAGGTAGCAAAGAATCTCACAAGTAATCGTGACTGTTGTGTCTACTATATCAACTTACTATAAGTATATCTGTTATATAGTTATTTTACTGATAACCTAAATAAAAAAATTACTAATAACCTTAAAAATTATTTTTATTTCATATTTTTAAACAACTTTAATTATGCCTACCAAGTCTTAAAAGTATACCGGTGAAAGAGTTCTTTAAGCTGAAAACACTTAAAGAAACATGGCGTCCAAAATGAATGAAAAAAACTTTACCTACAGTTAAAAATGCAATGCTAATGATGTATTGCAACGCGATTTGCGCTCCGCCACATACCCGACTGCGCGTCGATATCGATCATTCAGTGCATTGCAGAATACTTGTAGTTTACGGGGGGAAATTCCTTTTTATCCAACTTTAACGTAATTACTATGTCTCTTTACAAAAGATGTTCAGTTTTGGACACTAATTCAATTCAATTTTGCGTTTTATGGCCGTCAGATGTTGTTTGTTACTCCACAATAAGTATTTCTGCTAATTTCAAGTATTAGTATAATCATAGTATAAATAAAATTAAAACATTGAAAGTTAACCTAAAACCTTACATTTTGTTGGTCATCGAATTCGGAACGATATCTTTTCGACACTAAACAAGCCTGAAAAAAAACTTTAAAAATTATTTAATGACCAGGTATCTGAATATCGAAGCATTAGACCTCAATACTATTACTCACGTCTAATTGTCGAAACGATCCGCCTATATTTATATTTCAAAATTACTCGTCAATCTTACATAGATATAATTTCTTAATGTAATTATTGACAACAATTTTCATTGGAAACACGTAATGTAAAACATTAAGTGCAATATACGAAATAGCTACGTGTACGTGCTCAGTCTTCTCCGTAAAACTATCGACATTTGTTACAATATTTACAATTAAAATAACAGAACCCTTCCATACCTAATTGTTGTAACATACAACCCTCCTCCTCCTCTTTTTACAGTTAGTAGGTAGTAGTAGGGAATCTAATCTAACCTCAATTTATGCAATGCAAACACATACCAAAACAAAAGATTCGTTGTAAAGTCTAAATCATTAATTAATAATTGTTACCCTAGTTTTAACGCTGCGCCTTTAAGGGTTAAAATAATGTTCGTCTATTGCCACGCACAGCATGCTATATGATAAATATTTATTATTATTTAATATTGAAAGTTTAATGTAATAATTTATTAACAATTAATGTTATTCCAGGTACAAAGGCAAGAACAAAAAAGTCAAAATATAGAGATAACACTTCGGATGAAAGTAACGTGAATAAACCAGGACTAGTTTTAGTTGAAAAAGGCCTGAAGCACATTCCAAAACGTAAACTCATAGAAATAAACGTTGGGAAAAAATCAAATGATAAATTAAACAGCACTAGAGCTCGCATAATTTTGAAAAAGGCGCCAGTTAAAAAAAGAAGAATTATCATGCTCGGCAATGTGACAGTACACGAAGAACCTACAATCTTACTGACCCGAACAAATCATATTCTTAAAAAAAACTTACAAAATCTTGAAATATTACTTTCCAACTCAAACGCTACTCCAATACAAAGGAAAGGCGGAATCGGATACCTTTGTTGCTTCTGTCAAAACCAATATATTAATCCCGAAGACTTGAAAAAACACACTTTAAATGATCACGACGAAGAAGCCAAAAGAAACTTTATGGCAGATATCTCCATTGCGAATTTCATAGTAAAATTAGACATAACAGACCTTAGATGCAAAAAGTGCAATGAAAAAGCACCTAATATAGACCAGTTAGTCGAGCATTTGACTGTTTATCATAAAATTGTCTATAACACTGACATAAAAAGTCAGATAGTACCACTTAAATTCGACAACGACGGCATTCATTGTGTGGTGTGCTCATCTTTTTTTAGAAGTTTTAAAATCGCACTCGAGCATATGAACCTACATTTTCGGAACTATATCTGTGAAACTTGCGGATCAGGATTCGTGAATCGTAGAATTCTATATGCTCATACTTTGAGACATAAGACTGGAACATTCTCCTGTACTTTTTGCGGGAAACTCTTCGATACGAACGTCAAAAAGAGGGACCATGAAAGAGCCGTGCATATTTTAGGCAGTAAGCGAAATAAATGCGGATATTGCGGTGAAAAGTTTACGGATTATACCAAGAAAAATCAACATTTAGTTAAAATACATGGCACCAAGCCGACTGTTCTGAATTGTAATGCTTGTGAAAAATCTTTCGACAACCAAAGGTCGCTTACAGTTCACACAAAAAATTATCACATGGTGAAAAGGCGGACGAATACTTAAATAAATTTTTTTATTAGTATATTGCTAGATAAGCCTAAAATATAGGCATAGCTACATAACATTAGCCTTGCCAAAAACTCTTAGAAAATTCGAACTCTGCTAGCATCATAGGAGTGTTTAATTTTTGATCATGAATGATTTCTTATATTAAGAAGTTTTATTTTGGTTTTCCTCACTGTCCACTACATGTTCAATCCAAACATACAGGCTTTGTTTACTTTGGGGATACATGCACTGTAGGGATACCATGAGGCATGTAGTTAGGTATGTTGGACGTCGGATTTTATTTAGTCATTTTTTTTATTTATCAGTAATATATGTTTACCTCTTGAAATAGTCCTTATCTTAACCAAAGAAAATATGTTGAATTGGGATCAACACACCACATTGTCGTAACAGACAAAGAGGCCATGGCCGCTGGGGCAGGGCGATTTGAAAATGAAATAAAAAAATTGAAAAACTAAAAATTATTTATTCGGTGTACGGTATCCACAAATAAAAAAATATATATAATAACAAGAAAAACAAAATTTGCAACAAAAGGTTTCAACTCATCATAATGCCACTAGCCTAAACTGGGGCGCTGAGGCGCTGATTTTCAGGTTAATTAATCGAATAGACAAAAACGAAAGAATTTAATAGACTCGCATTTCTTAAGTTAGACTATAATACCTCAAGCAAAGTGGCAAAGTGAACTCTCCTCCTAGAGTTCATATTCAAGGTTTTGAGCTGGTTAATTTAGGGAGAGATGTGGCTTTAAGGAGTAATGTCCACGCAGTACCATATACAAGCATTCTGTCATGCTGCACAAATTGCTTTGTTCTTTCCAATATCTAGATCCATAGAGAGTAGCCGCATAACTTAGCTTTGAAAGTACCAGGGCTTCAACTAGATTAGTGCGAAGTGAACTGTTGAAAGTCTCGAAGTTTATAAAGAATTTTTAATGTATAAAATCGCGAACATAATGATAGTACCTAATTTACTCTAACTTTCGTGTCCTAATACTTAATAACAGGGAGTTTATTTATGAAGACGTGTATTATAAAATAAAAATCATAGATGTTATTCTTTTGTTTTATTTTGACCTGCACAAAAATGTAAATATGTCAAACTCGTGAAATATTTATTAGTGTAAATAATACAAATAACTCATTAAACTAGGGGTCCCGCTCTCAACACTACGACGAATAGTCGAAAAGAGTACTTCTGTCTGTCTACTCTTTGTTGACCGGTGGAGAAAGGAGTAGGGTTCAATCAACTCAAAATGAGCATTCGCACGCGCTAAAGTGCAAAAACCGATTAACGTCCAAAAACCACTTAGCGACGACGTTCAAGATTGTTGTTGGGCTCTACGGTCGACAGATTCCAACGATTACCTAAAGTTGGTTTTTCGCGGAATCATCTGATCAAAGATAATAATAATAATTAAAATCGTGCATCGTTGCATTATAGCTAGCAACTAGAAAGTTTACTATAAAATCGCCTTATGTAGTTTCTACTATTTTGAGCGTTCAAATTTTGAACTGTTTGTGATCAAGCAATATCTCATATCGGGCGAGTGGTCAGGCGGCCGTGTAAATCAAGACTGGTATGCTTTTCATACTAGTTTTGCATTTAAATTCAATTTTTCCTCGGACGCTTTGCCTATTGGACGCAGGCCTGAGTTCCATTTTTTTGTAAGTCATTATTAATACATGAACAAACCTGTAACTATGGCATGACTCCAAAACTTTTAGAATCTGTCTTTGTCCTGGTTTCAATCTGTCGACCGAAATTAAGTTTTGACGTGGTGTTCATGGTCAAAACCTTAGATGGTTGCTAATAGTTCGAGATACACTTTGCTAAGTAGGTGTCAGATTTTTGAGAACAAGTGAAACACCTGAGTTCTTACAATGTTGAACTTGACAAGATTAATGAACCCCAGTTGGACATTTTACATTGTGTCAAATCAAACCGTTCAATCATTGACACTCTCTGAAATTGAATCAGGTTCATACTCGCTCGTACATGGGACAAATATCTCTCCATAGTAGTGCTCTCATCAGCGTAACTAATAATGCCCTCGTATAAGACATCATAAATGTGCAGCAAGAAGAAAAGCAGATCCCTGAAATACGCCGGTGTTGGTAGGAGATAAGATCAGATGAGGAGACATCAACGACAACTTGAATTGACAGTTCCCTCATAAAATAAAATATCATCCATCATATCAAATAGCTTCTAGTAGGTTTGCCATATGCTGGAAGCTTGCTGCAGATGGCTTACCTGATCAAAGGAATTCGATATTCCTAAGGCTTTTTCCTACCGCTTTTCTGCGCCATGCTTCTGATTGGCGAATTGAGAAACTCTACTACGTCAGCCTATGTAATCCTATTGCTGGGTTGTCAGCCTCAACGAACTAAGGACATGGATTCAAGCAATTTCATTTCATTCAAGCAAGCATTTTCATTTGACAATTCAGGCAATTTATAGTCCATCGCGCTTGCTCACTGTGGGATGGCAGTCTTTACACATACCATAGAAATAATTTATCTGTTAGCCGAATTCGTCCATGACGCTTTCCTTTACCGTAAGAGCAGGCGGTTTAAGGGTTTGGCATTCACCAAAGTAGTACTGACTGAACCGAAGATCGAGTAATTTAACCACTACGCCGCCGATGCTATGTAAGTATTCCTTTAGATAGATAATATTTTCCTTGCACAACGCCGAGCTTCCTCGTACAGTTTTAGTGGATACGCCACCTATGCGTATTAATGATATATCTGAACCTCTCGAAACGACCGCTGTTACAATAAGAATTATTTAAAATAGTTTGTTTAATAGAAAAACTCACTTTGTCTTTCCGTTCCTTTTTAACCTCTCCTGTGCTTAGGCTCAGATTTGTGCAACCCCCTCCAACTGCGTTGGCTCAGATCTCTGCCAAGTTTACATTGCTCATATTTTATGCAAATATAGTTCTTTATATAAAGGCTTTACTTATTGTATTGCTTATTTCCGATTCCTAATAAAATAATCTACCATACACAATATTCACTCATTCAAATTTTGCTACCATTCAGCTAAACGGCGCTTTTCAAAATTGAAAGTCGTTGCGCGAATAACGTTTGAGTACTCAATACTAAAATCAGTGTTTTTTGTGTGAAATTCATTAGAAAAGGTAAGTGGATGTTACTTTTATTAATACTTGTATATTTGAGCACCTATACTGTGAAAAATTACCCGAGATTTCTCTATAATATGAAGATAAAATATATCGACTGTTCCTTAGAGCTGAAAAAAAATTATCTTATGCGTTCAATTAGAGAGCCAAATATAATTGCTTTCATGACTTAGAAATAAAAGATGATTATTTATTTATTTATTTTATTTATTTAACAATTTATGTACACACATTAGAAAATATAAAAAATAAACTAAAAATAAGTGAAAGATAATGTACAAAGGCACAGCTTATTTGTAAAAGAAATTTCTTCCAGCTAGCCTGAGGCTGGAAAGTGTGACAGATTAACAAATTTAGTGCGTACTGCATACAAATACATACAAACATAGTGCGATTATTAATTATTACAATTATAACAATATTCAAAATATAAATACATTCAAACATACATAAACATACGTATATATTATATAATATTAATACATACAAAATATCAATGAATAGATGAACATATTCGTTGATACTGAAATACAAACTTAAGTTGCTGGTCATCAGTGATTATCAAGGAAGGTACATTAAGAACACAAGTTGGAAATAAAATTATAAAAGTAATATACTAAGTCTTAGGTTTGAGTCAAATAGTGTTCTTTAACTCTTTTTTTAAAGATAGGCAATGATTTTGACTTGCGTATATGGTAAGGTAAAGAATTCCACAATCTGACAGCATGAACAGTGAACGAGTAGGAGTAGAAATCAGTTTTATGAGATTTAATTTGAAGGAGAGTACGTTTATGTGCTCTACAAAACGCATCATTAGAATGGGTAAACGAGAACCGCTCACACAGCTAAACTGGAGAGGATGGGTTAAAAAGGACATTGAAAAGGGTACAGAGGATACGGGTGTTTCTACGCAAACGGATGGGTAGCCACTGAAGCTTTTTGCGGTATTCTGAAACATGATAGAATTTTTTAAGCCCGAAAACGAAGCGGATACAGAGATTTTGTAGGCGTTCCAATTTATCCAGAAGCTCTTCAGTGACATCCAGGTAAGATACATCTGCGTAGTCGATGATAGGTAAAATCAGTGTTTGTGCCAAAGAGATCTTGGTTTGTAAGGGCAGAAAAGTCTGAAGGACCTTTAATTTATGCAATAAGTAGTGCACTTTACGGCTGATTTCACAGACGTTAGCACGCCATGTGAGTTTTGCGTCAAAGAGTACACCTAAATTCTTCACTGATTCTGTGAAAGCAATGGGTATATTGTCCAGGGTCAAAGAAGGTAAATTAGAAAGATCAAGACAACCGCGCACGTGCCGACTGCCTAAAATCATTGCTTGAGACTTGCATGGATTTACCTGTAGCCCGTAAGATTTGGCCCAGTCACTTATACGTTTGAGTTCAATATTGATTTCAACGATAGCAGAGCTAGCTTCGGAGACTGTAAAGTGGCGGTAAATTTGCAAGTCATCAGCATAAAGATGGAAATTACATGACAAAACCTTGGTTATGGAGTTAATAAAAACAGAGAAAAGTAAAGGAGAGAGAACGCCACCCTGAGGCACGCCAGCAACTAGATCACACCAGTTAGAGTAAGAATCATTAAGGCGGACCCGTTGGGAACGACCCCGAAGATAGGAATTAAACCAAGCAACTGCAGAAGAGGAAATATTAATAGATTTTAATATGGCGAGGAGAATGTCAAAGTCTACTGAATTAAAAGCACTACTGAAGTCAAGCAACACAAGCAGTGTAAGAGATCTATTCTCCATTGCCCATCGAATGTCGTCAGTCACATTAATGAGGGCAGATACTGTGCTATGCCTTGGTCGAAAACCAAGTGATTAAGTTGCGTTCTGATGGACAAAGCTTATATCTTCTCTTCGCCTTATCTCTGGTCGACATAGCTTGCTTAATGGAGTCGGATAGCCATGGTGCAGGGTTATGTTTGATTTTTATACGCTTCAGAGGTGCGTGATGGTCATATAAATCCAGAATAAGTTTATTAAAGCAACCAACCATGTCATCTATATTACATTTATTTAAGACGGGTGCCCAGTCGCTGGTACCAGCATCACGCTGCAAAGACTCCAAGTCTATACTGTTGTAGCTGCGGAGGAGTATGGTTTACATTTGGGAAGGCGTACTCGGTAGGATAAGAATATAAGATCGTGGTAGGAGAAAGGGGCTGCAAGTTGACCGTGATTTGCTACGTTAAAAGGAGATGATACTATCATTAGGTCAATTAGAGAGGGAACGCAATTCGGAAAACTATGGGTAAAATAGATAAGTTAAATGAAGATAAAAGAGATTCAAGTTTGTGGGAACGGGAGTTGTTTTTAAGAATGCACGTATTGAAGTCACCTAGCATAAGTATATGATCATATAGCGGACATATATCGAAAAGAATTTTTTCGAGAGCTTCGAAGTAGTTTATGTTCATATTTGGACTATAGAAAACTGTCAGTAATAACTTGGTATGACGCACAGAGACTTCAATAGCGAGGTATTCAGCAGACTCCGAGTAAAGAGAGGGGGAAGCGAAAACGACTCTATAAGGTATGTCGGCACGAAGATAGATAGCAACTCCCCCGCCCCCATTACCGGTTCTATCATTACGAATGAGGACAAATCCTGGAAGAGAGTATTGAGTGGAAAGGAGGGAAGGTTTGAGGAACGATTCAGAGATTAACAGTGCGTCTACATTGTCACTACTGAACGTTGACAGGAGGACGGAATAGTGACTGGGAATGCTTTGGGAATTTATGTGAGCGATTTTCAGATTAAGTGGCTGACTTTGATAAGCGGAGGAAAGTTGGTCATGCAAAGTCAGAGGCGGAGATAGACGACTTTCTGCACTGGAGAAGCTACAGGAAGATGAACAAGAAAGAAAACTGTTGTCAATATCACTACTTATGTTCATTGAATTAAATAACAATATACTACATACAATAAATAAGAGTCTATAAATGAGTTATAAATTAAATAGATTATTATGCATAACTCACCTTACGCAGCAATGTAAAAACATCAAATTAAAACAGAAAAAAATAGTTTAAATATTGAAACAGAATCAAGTAAGAAAAAATGTTATGCGATATTTAAAAATACAAAATTAATACACAAGACTTGCCACTATTGGTTACTACGGCAGCCACAGGTATAAACGAGTACAAAACAGAACGCAGCCGTAGCCGGACGTCACCTTGTTTAGCTGTCAAGTGACATTTTAGTTGTCAAGTTGAAAAAGTAAATTCAAATTCAAATTCAAATATTTATTTCTCAACATTGACAATTACTTGTTCTTATTGACGTCAAATAAAACATGATTCTACCACCAGTTCGAAAAAAAACCTTCGTGAAGAAGAACTGGCAAGAAACTTCACGGGTATTATTTTTTTTTTCAAAATAAATTTACAGAGTCTCTTTATGTCTATACAAAATTATTCTTTTCTGCATCTGTTAGCTCGGCAAGTCTCCCTCCCCCCAAGTATCCAAACGACGAACACCCTCAAACGGCACCCGTTCACGAGTTAACGCGGGATCCAGCCATCGCCCTCCTCAACCATATTAGAGGGAAGTGAACGACCCGTCACCCGACGCTACCATAAGAAGACGTACTTTAGTGACAATGACGCTTTAGATATTCATCGGGACGAAGAACTCATCGCACAAACAGACACATTACACATGCTTTGTTACAAATACTAGTACAATCCTGTTAATGAGGGGATTATACCCAAGGGCTTATATCATCCAAATAATCGGATAGTTTATAATATGCTCTAGCACACAACTTCTCCTTTATAGTTTCTTTGAATTTGTCAGTAGGAAGACTTTGGATATCCTCAGGAACCTTATTATAAAAGCGTATACATTGACCCATGAATGAGTTAGTGACTTTATGAAGCCTGCTATTATGAGCTGCCAGCATATTTCTTCCTCTTGTGTTAACATTGTGCAGATCTTTTTTTCTTTTGAACAAGGTTATGTACTTTTTAACATACATTAAATTTTCTAAAATATATTGTGAATGGAAGGTAAGAATATGTATTTCCTTAAATTTACTTCTAAGTGACACCCTTGGACCGAGCTGATAGATTGCGCGAACAGCCCTTTTCTGCAGAATAAATATAGCATCGATGTCGGCAGCACTCCCCCACAGCAGAATACCATATGTCATGAGGCTGTGGAAGTAACCAAAATAGACTAATCGAGCAGTTGTTTCATTTGAAATTTGTCTAATTTTTTTAACAGCATATACGGCAGAGCCAAGCCTTTTCGCTAAACCATCAACATGCGGTCCCCACTGCAGTTTGGCGTCTAAGGTTATGCCCAGAAATACAGTTGAGTTTACAGGAGTCAGTTCCTGGCTCTTAACTACAATGTTTGTGTTTACCTGTTTGACATTTGGCAATGTAAATTTAACACATTTCGTTTTTTTTTTTTATTGAGGAGCAAATTATTAGCTGAGAACCACTGCTCTGTGTTGGAGATGCATTTGTTCACCGCTCGATAGTCAATTTCTTGTCTTTTGATTTTAAACAAGAAGGAAGTATCGTCAGCAAACAATATGACCTCGCATTGATTCTTAACGACCGATGGCAGATCATTAATATAAACTAAAAATAGGAAAGGACCAAGAACTGAGCCCTGGGGTACAGTTCTTGGTCCTTTAATAATAAACAATGAGGTCAAAAACAAAACTAGACAACTGAGAATTACCGAAATAAAAGCTAGTAAAAAATTATAAGACAAACTAATTGGGAAGATGGCTAATTCTGTGACAAGATAATGAATATATTGTATTGAAAAGATCTTAATGACGGCGCCGAGTTCTCAAATGCTGCGTTCCGTTTGCCGATTACAGCGCTCACAGCGCTCATATACCCGTTCCGTTTGCCCGTGAGCGCGCTCACAGCGATATCGATACGTCATCAATGACGTCATAAACGCCGCCATCTTACCGCTCACAGTGCCAACGCTACGGAGCATGGTCGCTGTGAACGGCCTGTCAAAACTGACACATGACGTTACTTTGTTGATGTTTTTATTAGTCGATTAAAGATTTTAAAAGCTTGCTTATTAATTTTATTTCGTAATAATGTAAAAAAATGGCTCCTGCTTCATTCAGGGTCAAAGATCTTAATGAAATTGTAACTTTAGACTTAAGCGACGAACAATCAGAATGTTAGCGCGATATTTACCGTTCCGATTGCAATAGCACTAATAACACTTTAAGGGCGCTCAAACGAATCGGAACGGTTTTGAGCACTTTTAGCGCTGTGAGCGCTGTAATCGGCAAACGGAACGCAGCATTAGGCGAAATTGCAGCGGGCATAGAAGCGGTGGCCTGCGCAGAGAGCCCAGAAACTTCACAACTCGGATACTGGGAGATGATTTGTTCGAGAGAAGTCATAGTTTCTATCTTCAGCCTGGATTTGTCAGGAAGATTAATTAAAATTTTACCTTCGACTGTCCAACAGTTAGTGATACCGAAGTGTTTGCGAGCTGAGACAAATACTTGCTGCCTTGATTTGGTCAGGAACTCAGAGATGGTGATTCCTGTACCCTTTAAGCAGGTCTTGCTATCCCAAATGCTATGGCGAGTCTCCACATTAGTGAACCGAGCAAGAATTGGTCTAGTTTTGCCAGTTGAAGACCTTCCTAACCGATGACAAACTTGTATGTGGTTACTATTAACATTGTTCATCTTCATTTGGTTGGTTATAACTTTATTGACCACATCATAGATCTTTTCATTTTGCTTCTCAGGAATGCCATGGAATAGTAGTATCTTTCTTCGTGATGCTGTTTCTTGTCTGTCTTGGCCAAGAGTGAGAGATTCAATCGCTAACTTCAGCTGCTTAAACATTTGCCAGACCAATGACTTGAAGGACATGAAGTCTTGGGACAGTGCGAGGAGATCAGCATGTACAGGAGATTTACCAGCGACTTTATCCAGTCTGCTCTCATATTCACTAAAGCATGTTTCAAACATTTTGGCTAGTGCTTCCATGTTGTTTTAAAGATGCTCTGTTACTTTGGATATATTGATTGGAGAAAGTGTTTTAGAAAGTGCAGGTGAGTTTTGCAGCTGATTATAACATTAGTTAGTTTAAAGTATTTAAAATACAAATATAATTAATTAAAAATGCAAGGACACTAAATCTGCGTATTAACGTCGCGACTACCCGCGTTTTTCTTCTAATAATAATTATTATTATTAGTATCTTTTGTCTCCTCAGGAAGGAACTCCTCAACGGTGAACAGCTCAGTCGCCAAACTTTACATTGGCTTTCTAATTGGGTATTTTTTCCGGCATGGTTTATTGCTGCAGCCTGAACTGTCTCCTCACGAGGAGACTCTTGACTCAGACTATTCGGGACTGAGAAAAATACAACAAATAAAAAACATGAAAATCGGTCCAGCCGTTCTAGAGTTATAAGTGTTTGAACAAACCCAACTTTGTTTTATATATGTATACAATGTTGATAAAAGCGAGAGGCATTTAATAAAACCACATATACTATAAGTGCCTACTGTTAATCCGAAACTATTAAAAAAAAGTTTACGAGAAGTATACGAAAAAACGTTTTTCAAAGAACTTAAATAGCTTAATAATTAAGTTAAAATGTAAACATCCTTTGTTGAGTAGCCTGCCGCCACCTGCGTAACAAATTGGCAACGTAGCATTTGAGTAGCATAGCGCGTGCGGCGGCAGGCTCACCGGCTCGCACACCTACCTACACAGCGGAGCGCCCGGGTTTGATGTGGATGATAATGTAAACATGTGTTGTAGGTATCGTTGGAAGGTATGATCAATTAAATAATAAACAAAAATAATTAATTGTAACACTTACACATTAAATCTTCAATTGTTCGAAACGTCTGCCGTTTGCAATGGTACACAAATTATAACAACGTATAATATTGTTATTTAACCGTGCAATAAGGTCACTGTTTGTTGTTAAACTTTTTAATTTATTGAACGCTAAAATAATCCGGTTTTTAAGTTCCTCTACGGTATTCACGTCTGTCGCGTACACTTCACTTTTCACAAACCTCCAGATAAAAAAATCCATTGGAGTGAGATCCGGGACCGTGGTGGCCATCGTACTGGTCCAAATCGACCAATCCACTGCTGTCCAAACATTTCGGTGAGTAGCTCTCTGGAAGACTCTCTAGTTCTTCGGTATATTCAGCAACGGGACCGGATAATATCTCCAAAAATTTTGCCGCGTTAAGGGTGCCGTCAATAAAAACAGGGCCAATAATCTGGTCCCTGTGTATACCAGCCCCACATTTACAGAGAAGCGGTACTGATGCTCTGACTCCCGAATCATGCGTGGATTTTCAATACTCCAGTACCTGAGATTTTGTTGGTTCCATATGCCATTGCGTGTAAATGTGCTCTCGTCGGTCCACATGACATTTAATAAAAAATTCGGGTCGTCAGTAACTTTGTCAAGTATCCACTGGCAGTGAGTACGCCTGACTGGCAAATCCCTTCTTAAAAGGGCTTGAACTTTTTTAAATTTGTACGGTTTGCGTGTATTCCTTTTTAATGTGGGGTTGCGGTCAAAATAGTCAAGAATCTGTTGCTCGCGCGTAGTAGGTATCCGCTGCGGTGGGACTCCCTCCTGATGCGCTGCTAATAGTCTGTTTTCCCGTGCCCGTTGTACTGGCAATACTATGGTGCGAGCGTTCCTAGGCACGTGCGGCTGGCTCCATACCTTTCTCGGTAAGTTCGCAGAGCTAGAGCTGCGTTTCCGTGGGATTCCCCGTAGATTAAAATCATGTCAGTGTATTCTGACGCCGTGTATGTAGCACGAGGCATTGTGGATGTCTTACGTACATACAAAATAATTAAAAACTACTCACAAAACTAAACCTAAAATACTCAGTTACGTGTCCTATCACAATAAAAACTTAACATTAGTAAATGGGACGCGTGAGCGACAATAATCTGTGCTGAATTGCGCAACGTGCATCCCGGATGCAACGTGTCTTCGTACTAAACAAAGTAAAATTTGTGCCCTTGACCTAATTAGCCGAGCCGCCGCCGGCGCAATAGCAACATATTGATCTATTTCTATTTCTGTTACGCTTATTACATTAGAGTGAGATAACCGTGATCTGTACTTTCTTTTAAGGAAAGATTTAGTAACAGTGTACTTCCTTGTTTGTATTGCAAACTTACGATGCGAACTGGCAACGTCGCGTCGCTCGCGTGAATTTTGTCGTTTAGATAACTATGTATGCCTATAGTACAAACTTACGATCAGGTGATCGGGAAGATGCAGAGTGTTTAAATGAAACTAAGTAAAAACTAAAAAGCATTCCTGTGACTAAACTATTGCTTACATTGATCTGATTTTTGTTGTGTAGCCTGATAATGATAAACAAAATATGTGGTTTCACTTAATGCCTCTCGCTTTCATCAACATTGTACATAGATATATAAGTAATAGGTAGATAATAAATAATAAATTTTGATTTTATGCTTATTTAATTCAATACTTTTATTTAAAGACCTTAACCTAAAATAAGATTAGTATTAAAACTAAGACTACCTATTTGTTTTATTTCTAAAAATGAACATCCTGTGTACATGCACAGATCCGAGACAACGCAGTCAGTCATTTACAAGATGACGCCATCCGTGATCAGATCTGAGACTTATGTCCGTCTGCACTAAACTCTACAAAGCATAGACTTAGGTAACGCCTAAACTAGTTCACACATAAGCATCGACTTACTCTGCGTTGCTCTGCACTAACCAGTTTACGTTAAGTGACTCCTAGAACGATCGTTGCCTAACAAAGCAAACGAAAGAACGAAAAAGTCTATTTTGTCTTTGATTTTGATGTATGATTTGATTTTCCTTGTCACTTGTCCTGCCTGACGGTTTATTTAACCTTCCTATATGGTGCCAGTTGGTCTGTGAGACCGACGCGGGTACAGTTGAAACTTATTGTATAAGTAATAATTTCTGTTTTATTGATTTTGATATCATATTGTGTTATTTAGCATAATTTAATTATCTTTTATTATTTTTAGGTCTTAGTTTACGACAATATAGTTGATCATCAAATAAGTTTGTTGTTGGATGACGATATTTCGGATTCTGACTATGAAGATCAAAACGACAGCGAGGTGGAGGATTTTAAAAAGACGAGCAGTCAATTCCTCTTTGCCAAGACTGATAAAGCTAAGTCTTCTGAAATATGTATATTAAATGGTCCAGAATCCTCAGTAACAGCTGCCAATAGTACAATTGGCCGTTGTGCATACTACCCTAAAAAAGAACCGTAAGACGCGGTACATCTGCGCTAAATGCAAAATTTACTTTTGTATGGAACATGCTATTATGGTATGCTCTGCTTGTTTTAGTGAGACTTGTGCCCAAGATTATATATTATTTTATTCTTTGCCAAATAATAGTCTATAAGATTTGACAGTTTATTTTTGTTTATTACAAGAACAATTAACATTTTCGTAGCACGTATGAAATAGTTACTAATTTCAGAGGCTATATTGAATGATTGTTAGTCGATAAAACATATATTTTTCATATGCTGTGCTTATTTCCTTTATGATGTGTTCTTGAAAAAAAAAACAATGAGATTGTGTCCTGAATTTTCGGTCTTTAATCCTCCATCTCCATGCGCAGGTTTAGGTGTTACACAATTTGATGCAGGTATTGGAAGGTTAACTGAATATCCCTTCAATCAAAAGTTCAAACAAAACGTAAATATTATTTATCTTGAAATAGATATATTTTATTATACAATAAAGAAGTTTGCCGATTACAGCGCTCACAGCGCTAAAAGTGCTCAAAACCGTTCCGATTCGTTTGAGCGCGCTAAAAGTGTTATTAGTGATATTGCAATCGGAACGGTAAATAGCGCGCTAACATTCTGATTGTTCGTCGATTAAGTCTAAAGTTATAATTTCATTAAGATCTTTGACCCTGAATGAAGCAGGAGCCATTTTTTAACATTATTACAAAAGAAAATTAATAAACAAGCTTTTAAAATCTTCAAAAGACTAATAAAAACATCAACAAATGCTGCGTTCCGTTTGGCGATTACAGCGCTCACAGCGCTCATATACCCGTTCCGATTGCCCGTGAGCGCGCTCACAGCGATATCGATACGTCATCAATGACGTCATAAACGCCGCCATCTTCCCGCTCACGGTGCCCAAGCTACGGAGCATGGTCCCTGTGAGCGGCCTGTCAAAACTGACACATGACGTTACTTGTGCTGCGTTCCGTTTGCCGATTACAGCGCTCACAGCGCTAAAAGTGCTCAAAACCGTTCCGATTCGTTTGAGCGCGCTAAAAGTGTTATTAGTGATATTGCAATCGGAACGGTAAATATCGCGCTAACATTCTGATTGTTCGTCCATTAAGTCTAAAGTTATAATTTCATTAAGATCTTTGACCCTGAATGAAGCAGGTGCCATTTTTTTAACATTATTACGAAAGAAAATTAATAAGCAAGCTTTTAAAATCTTTAATCGACTAATAAAAACATCAACAAAGTAACGTCATGTGTCAGTTTTGACAGGCCGTTCACAGCGACCATGCTCCGTAGCGTTGGCACTGTGAGCGGTAAGATGGTGGCGTTTATGACGTCATTGATGACGTATCGATGTCGCTGTAAGCGCGCTCACGGGCAAACGGAACGGATATATGAGCGCTGTGAGCGCTGTAATCGGCAAACGGAACGCAGCATTGTTGATGTTTTTATTAGTCGATTAAAGATTTTAAAAGCTCACTTATTAATTTTCTTTTGTAATAATATAAAAAAGTGGCTCCTGCTTCATTCAGGGTCAAAGATCTTAATGAAATTGTAACTGTAGACTTAAGTGACGAACAATCAGAATGTTAGCGCGATATTTACCGTTCCGATTGCAATAGCACTAATAACACTTTTAGCGCGCTCAAACGAATCGGAACGGTTTTGAGCACTTTTAGCGCTGTGAGCGCTGTAATCGGCAAACGGAACGCAGCAAAAGTAACGTCATGTGTCAGTTTTGACAGGCCGTTCACAGCGACCATGCTCCGTAGCGTTGGCACTGTGAGCGGTAAGATGGCGGCGTTTATGACGTCATTGATGACGTATAGATATCGCTGTGAGCGCGCTCACGGGCAAACGGAACGGGTATATGAGCGCTGTGAGCGCTGTAATCGGCAAACGGAACGCAGCATTTGTTGATGTTTTTATTAGTCGATTAAAGATTTTAAAGCTTGCTTCTTAATTTTCTTTTGTAATAATATGAAAAAATGGCTCCTGCTTCATTCGGGGTCAAAGATCTAATGAAATTGTAACTTTAGACTTAAGCGACGAGCAATCAGAACGTTAGCGCGATATTTGCCGTTCCAATTGCAATAGCACTAATAACACTTTTAGCGCGCTCAAACGAATCGGAACGGTTTTGAGCACTTTTAGCGCTGTGAGCGCTGTAATCGGCAAACGGAACGCAGCATATGTCATGGAGTGTTTGTTTTGATTTTTGATATGAAGTAAATAATATTTAAACAGTGTGGATAACTGAAAATATCGCGATAGAATATTATACCAGATTTTCCATTTTCTTATTTAATTTCGTGTCTATGTTATAAAAACAATGGATAACTATAGCTTTGGCCAGTGTCGATGTTGTCAAGAGTTGGGGCGCCATCGCGATATAATGAAAGCTTATTACTTCGAAGGAAAGCGTGAAATTTACTACGAAATGTTCATTGAATGTTTCAATTTATATGTAAGTATTTTTTTAAGTTGTTGGAAAATGTAACAACAGTATCTTTTTTAAGTTAAAACAACGAATAGTTTAAAACTTCTTCATACATGTTGTTTACAATATTTTATTCATTTTAGTTATCGACAGACGCAAAAGCTAGTTCTCTCTTGTGTGGCAACTGTGTACAGCAGCTCAGAGATGCAAGTGCATTCAAATGTAAGGTGTCTGTGGCAGAACATAACATAATTAATTCACTGAATGAATCCTTAGTTTCAACAGAAAATGGAAACACAATTTTTGTGAATGGTAAGCACTACTCCTAAGGTATATCTAAGGATGTGCTCATTTGGCAGCTAGAATGTATATTAGCAGTTTATCACAAAAAACATTTCACAATGGTTCAAAGAAGCATTTAATATGACAGCTGAGTAGTGTTAGTGTAGTAGTACTGGTCGGAGCCCTGCATAGAAGCCCCAGGTTCTAGAAATAGGTTGTCAATAACAAAAAAATCATTTACCATTCCTTTTTTAGAAATAGTCTGTTTTTAATACTAATATATTTACATATTAAGCAGCAAAATTCTTTGTTACATTTATATTTGACAGAACAACAGATGTGTTTTAATACTGGAGTGATGATTTTAAATAAGAAAACTGTAATCTGTATCTGGGTTTATGAATAACTTAAAGAATATGTTATTGTTAAACTGAAAAAGGGATGGTCCAGTTCAAAATGGTACACATGGTAACTTTATGTATGGTCATTCATAACACCAGCTCTGTTCACTCAGGAGATTTATTATTTTATTTTATTATATTTGCACTTCTGTAATGCACCTTCACTATGGTAAACCATTATGTGTTTAATCTATGATTTTTGATTAAGAATTTATATTTTCAAAGTTTCAGAATCAGTAAGTCAAGAAAGCAAAAGAGATCATCCAGTGAAACCTGAATTAGATATTAAAGTGGAGTTAGAAGATGATTATGACGGTATAGTTGGTGTTGACCTAGATGACTGCAGTGAAAGTCTTCTTCTGGAGGATTCCACCAATGACTGTAAGTTCTTACTCTTATTAACACATATTGTATGATAACTCAGCTTGTTATGTTTTTTCTCAATTAATATATTTACTAGGTAATATGTGTATGTTGACAAATTATTTAATTTCGTATAGGACCTTATGATCCAATTAATAAAACCAACCAAATAAATGAATTTTTTAAATAAAATATCAATAGATGGTGTTACCAATAATGATAACAGTAAGAGCTAAACATATCTATATTGTTATCAGAAAGAGGAAAGATTTTTATATATACAGGGTGACTTGTAATTAGACATATTCCTCTTGGGATGTGATAATACAATTATATTCCAACAAAATTAACTATGATGTCCCTACTACCAAGTAGGCTCATTATTGAAATATTCAATATTTTTGGTTTTGTTAAAAAAAAATCCCGAATTAACTACAAAAAATTCAATAAATAAAAAACCAGTGTTTAGAATAAAGTTATTTAAATTTTTATCAGTTACCAATACATCAACAAACATTTATTTATACTAATACTGACACAAATATTGAACATTTTAAAATGGCAAGTGAATTCTTGTAAAATTTTCTTTTGATTCACAAATTTGGTCAATACAAAACTGGATTTATTTTGAAAAATCTACAGTACTATCATTTATACTGTTATTATCATTGTGAAATCGTTATCCGTTTTTGATGATAAAAATTTGTGTGAAATTGATAAAGTTTTGAGTTCGTTCAAAATCATAAAAATATTATGTTGCGTAGCTTTAAATACGTGCATAATGTTGCTCAGCTCAACGATATTTTTTCCACCAAATTGATCTACCTTAATTTATATGGCAAGACAAAACGATCTATATAAAGTTACCCAAAACTTAGGGTAACTTTGAATGTGGCTTTTGGGGAAAATTGTGGGTAATTCTATAGTTTTTTCCGTAAATTCATCATGTTATAAAAGTAGAGCAATTCAAAAGGACATTGTTCATTGAATAAAATAAAGGTGTAATAAATATAAATCAGATGTATATCTCAAATACTGTAAAAAATGTTCAAAGTTACCCAATTAGACTGTAGTTTTTTATTTATTGAATTTTTTGTAGTTAATTCGGGATTTTTTTGAACAAAACCAAACATATTGAATATTTCGATAACGAGCCTACTTGGTATCAGGGACATTATAGTTAATTTTGTTGGAAATTAGTTGTATTATCACATCCCTAGAGGAATACGTCGAATTACAAGTCACCCTGTATTATTTTCCTACCTATGAAGGTGAGGCTGCACAAATTCAGGAATCAAATCTTTAAATAATTTGTAATTTTAATATGCAACAAGCTCTTTTCTGATGCTCAAGCTTGTCTATTTGCATGTTCCTGTTACATCACAAATTAGCACATTCATTGGTTCAGACTATATTATTAGTATTATTTGTTAGTATGGGACTATGCGGTCACCTAGCAGATCTATTGTGTGAGTTCACTTGTCTTTAGCTTGCCGCTTACTCTAATCGACTCCAGATGGCGAAGGTCTTTCCTAATGACGATGACTGTAATCTCCCTGGCGTTTAGTTTATATTTAACGAAAAGGTTCCTATGGCAACCACTTCAGTCGTAAAAAGAAATGTGAACTGGTTATAATGGTGCTAGATTTGTTTTTTTTTCTGTTGTGGTAAAAGTGCCTTGAAGGAGATTCTTCTCCCTCGCACACTTTGGTCATCTATACGGGTTAACACTAAGTCTACGGTAGGTTTAGTTGCAATGACGAGATCGCCATTGTTTTACGGAGTGATTAACGTTTACGAGATGATTTAAGTAATCTCTGGTAGGTAGATGTATCGAAAAGTCGAACGAAGCCTTTTTATGATTCATTTTAGTTCGTGTTGCTGAAGCTTGGTATATTACCACTTGAACTTTCTGCCAACCAAGTGAGGTGGATGTCTGCTAATTTTAAATTAGATAAAAACAAGTATGCATTAAAAAGACATTTCTTTTCAGTATACATAAAAGGAGATTTAGTGCCGGGTGAGGCGGAGTTGCTAGCGAGATTCAAACCCGGCACAGTCAAGCCGCTACCGACAAGAAACAGCTTGTATAGCATTTGCCCAAATTTCGCAGCGCACATGGACGAACTTAGAGGTACGTTTAACGTATTATATCGATTATAAATCTGCTTACTAGAGGAGCGAGCCAAAAAAACTAACATTAAAGTTATGTTTAGTGGCAGTGCAGTTTATTTTGTTTAGATGTCGTCCGGGGCGGTGCTACAGTCCTAAGGGAGGGAACAGCCAGGGTAACTACTGGAACAAAGACAATTCAAACTTAAGCCTACGGGCGGCGACGCATCCATAATCGACAATATACCTAATCAATAACATCTACGATTAACAATGTCCATGCACACGGTTGCCACGTACCGTCAGCTGGAGCGTTTACTCGTTTGGCCGTTTTTTTAAACACTTTCAAAGCTGGGTTTTGTCGGTGGTCAGCGCGAAAGCAGAAAGCTATTTTGCTTGATACAGCTCGAATTCGACCTGTATCCATTGAAACGATCCAACCCACACAGTAACTTTTGAAATATTGAAGTTTTAAACTTAGGACTGGTAAGATTTTTTTCTTATTTTTTTTTTAGGGGCTTTTAGTCATAAACCGACTATGTCAGTCCCATTGAAACCTTATAAATATATTACAAATATGCTAATAGAACAGGCCATAAGTATTTAAGTATTTTACTGCAAATACTTAAATACTTATGAACTAAATAATATTTTACTGCAAAGAATGTGAAATAGTAGGTAGACGGCTTTAGGAACATTTGTGTGTGGCTCAGTTAGAATACTCTGTAATGGTCCGACCGGTAAGAATAAACATAGAAAATGTATTTCGCTTTAAGGGTTCTATTGGCTTGGAATGCTTTCGATAGGAAATTTCGTTTGTTCTTGTTATTTTCATTTATAATAATCCATGTAGCTTGGAGCGTTATCAATAAATAAAAGAAATACACAGTCTAATAAGTGGGATGATCTCCTGTATAGATAGAAACACTTTACCTTTATATTTTTTTACAGCTGTCTTCGTGACATGAAAGTTTATGATATAAGGATGTTTTTGGTATGCTTTACCACACCAATCGATCGATAGTCGATCGACGCCATCGACGTCGTTTTTTTTATTAACCTATGACGCCATCGCGTGCATGCCAATAGACAGTAATAAAAACACAAGTCTGATTGCCCTCCCTTTTTTTAAATGGACAATTTATTAGCCCTATTAGCCTTTTAAATTTCACCAGACTTGTGGCGTAGCGCTGACGGCACTTAGAACCGGAACTTTAACTGCCCCTACTTCGCCTACCTATTCTACTTATCTATTCGCCTAAGGGCACCGGTGTGCTCTGCGCCTAATGTCCATGTCTTATTTTGACGGCCGAGTGGCGTAATGGGTAGTAGCTGCCTCAAATGCCGGAGTTCCCGGGTCCGAACTACCGGCGTATTCATTTGCGTGATGAACACAGACGTTTGTTCTTGGGTCATGATTGTTTTATATATTATGTATGTTTATTCTGGGATCTCCACCAGTTCGCAGTGTTGTCATCCATAACACAAGGTCTGATGACTTTGTGGCCATGCATGTGTGTGTTTGTCTGGGGAATTATTATTATTCTGATTATAGCGGGTGATTTGTTTAACGGTTTGTAAAGTGGACGCGTGGGCTCAGAACACAATTCTGATTAAATTCGATAGATTCGAAGTTGATTTTAGAATTCAATTATTCATTCATAGTTATCAATAGAACTGTATGATTTTTGTAGAAGAGGCTTGATTTTTTTTACTATAAATACTTAAAAAACAAATTAATGTAAAACTAAGAATAGTATTCTTAGTTGGCCTTGCTAGGTGACAAAATTATTTCTAAGTTCTAATCGTAATTATTAACAGAACCCTTACATTTTAACATATTGATAAAATTATAAATATTCTATTTTATTTCATGTAGATGCTCACACAGACTTATTTTGTTCCAGGGAAATACATAACACCAGAAATGATAAAAAAATTACTTTCGACGAAGTCACAATCCACATCTAAGAGATCCTTCGTGTCAGAAAAACAGGCACTGTCAGCTAATGCGTTAGTAATTTTGACATATTCCAATGTAACCCCTTTCAGAAGCAAAAAGCGAAAAGGGTTCCCTTGTTTTTATTGCTACAGCCATTTTGAAGATGTAGAATCTATGAGAAATCATCAACGTACACACAAAAAGACTGAAGCCAAAGCCGTACTAAGACATATGACAGTTGAAACTATGTCCATTTATGTTGACGTCACCGACTTAAAATGCACTATTTGTGATACATCCATTCCAAATTTAAATGAGCTTAAATCACATTTATCTAAAACGCACAATAAAAAGATGTTTCTCGAACAATATGACTGCGTAATACCCTTCAAATTGGGCAAGCAGTTTATGTGTCAAATATGCAATGGTAACTTTGAGACTTTCGGATCAATAGAGCGACACATGAACGTCCATTTTCGGAACTTCGTGTGTAATAGTTGTGGTGGTGGATTCATAACTAAACATAGATTAAAAGTTCACATTAAGAGCATGCATGCTGATGGATATTTTCCGTGTATATTGTGCCACAAAGCGTTCGCTTCGCAACAGAAAATGACTAACCATGTGAACTCAGTACACAAATGTGTCCAACGGTTTAAATGTAAAAGGTGTCCGCAGCGTTTTAAAGAATACTTTAAAAGACAAAGACACATGGTTGAAGTCCACGGAGAGGCTCCGGTTTCGTATACTTGCAATGTCTGTGACAGATCATTCGAGAGAAGATATACTCTATCTCGTCATATGAAAAGAGATCACTTGGACGAAAGAGATTATCAGTGTGACGTTTGCGCCTACACATGCTTTTCAGGAGCTGAACTAAGGGTCCATATGATAAAACATAACGGAGAAAGAATACACGAATGCTCCGTTTGTAAGAAGTCGTACGCGCGTATGAAAACACTGAAAGAGCACATGAGGATCCATAATAATGACAGGCGGTTCTCCTGTGCTGTCTGCGGACAAGCCTTTGTTCAAAAATGTAGTTTGAAAGGACATATTAAAACTCATCACTTGGAATATAGTATAGAACATAATGTCTAAATTCGAAATTTTTATAATAAAATGGTAAACGCAACGTGGATTGTTTTTGTTCTGGCCTTAGAAGTTTTTTCTTGAAAACCATAATGGAAACGCACCCTTACATCACGTCGGTGTGTCGGGTGGCAAGGCGCGTCCTCGATTTTAATGCCAATTACCAATGACATTAGACATATTTTTTTTAAGTTTTGTAATATTAAAAAGTTGGCCTAGTTGCCACAATAAAGAAAATTAATTATTATTATTATACAACTTGAGCACTAATGATGGAAAACATCGTGAGGAAATCCACATAACACAAAATTATTGCGATGGTATGTGTGAAGTCTGCCAACCTACGGGTAGGCAAGTGTTGTGTTTGTTTTATAGTTTTTAATTAAAGAAATCTTCGTGAAGAAGAACTGGCAAGAAACTTCACGGGTAAATTTTTTTCAAAATAAATTTACAGAGTCTCTTTATGTCTATACAAATTATTCTTTTCTGCATCTGTTAGCTCGGCAAGTCTCCCTCCCCCCAAGTATCCAAATGACGAACACCCTCAAACGGCACCCGTTCACGAGTTAACGCGGGATCCAGCCATCGCCCTCCTCAACCATTTTAGAGGGAAGTGAGATTTAGATTTTTTAGGTTAGAATTATAGATTTCGTCGGATTCAATTCTCGCCCTTTTTTCCAAATGGCTTCTTTATAGTGAAAAAAGCAACATCTAGTTACTGCCGATAGTTACTGCCGGGAAGATCTGTTGAATAGCATTAATCGTGGCTTTTTCAAAATTGCATCTGAACGTTTGTGGATATAATAGATTTTATCGTGGAAACCCCTATGTTATAAGACTTCTGTATTTTGTCACTCATCAAAACGTATAACAATGGTAGGATATGTGTCTTCTCATTGGTACTACCGTGATCACCATGTATTGTATAAAGTTGATAAAATGGAAAACAACAGCTTTTGAACGTCCCATCTTCAAAAAAATGTTTTATAATTTTCATGCGACTATGTGTATTTTCAGTATCAAATATTAATATGCGAGTATTATTATCGTTAAAATCTGCTATGAGAAATGAATCAAATTTTAGCGGAAATGTAACTTCCGCGAGGTTCCTGAATTAAATTTTTTGTGCTGTTGTATTTCTGTAGTTATACAAAGTACTCTTTATATTTCTAAAAAGAGGGAAATTTGACTAACTAAACTGGAATCCTGAATCGTTGTACGATGCTGCTGCTGAATTATATGCTGTGGGAACATTGGTTAAGTCCGGCGTGGACGTATTGTTCTTTAGTTTTTGTATTTTTAAAGCTATTTCATTTTTTTCAAAATCTGGTGTGCATTTATGTGGCTTTTCCTTGGCTATATTATTATTCTGTAACAAAAACATAAATCTACAATTTAACAAATTTGTAATTTTGATTACCGATCTTATTATCAGGCTATTTTCGAATGTGTATATGCCCGAAGTAAGCAAATACTAGATCTTTCAGTTAGAATATCATTATGAAAAACTATGCAATGCAATGAAGTCACTTTCGGAAATATATTGATTTAATATGCATAAGTCTAAAGTTAATCTTGAATTTGTAAATAATATGAACTTACTTGAATAGTAATAGATCCATTAAACTTTGATTTTTTTCTTTTTGCACATTCCCATATATTTGTACCATTTTATATTTATTTTTAAGATGATATTGATGTCCCGCACGCACAAGTATCTTACTGTTTTGTTTATGTATATAATCAAACATAGAACTAGAAGAACATTCTCCCATTTTAGTTAATTTACATATTGCGCAGTCGGTAAAAATCGCAATAAAAAATTTACACGGAAAAACAAAAGAAGTCAGACATTATAAATAGATTTTTTTTAAACTTAAGATGCTAAGTAATGAGGTTTTTTTTTTTTTTTTTTTTTTTTTTTTTTATTAATAATTAGCAGGCGTTTGTCTTCCATCTCACCTGATGGAAAGTGACGATGAAGACGAGGATCGTACACGCCTGTCTAAGAGGTACCTATTCACTCTACACTTGAAAGCTCCAGGGTTATATTTGTCTGGAAAAACAGACGCAGGCAAATCGTTCCACTCTTTGGCAACACGAACCAAAAATGAGCTATCGAACCGTTTAGTTCGGCTCATCGGCACGCTAACCACAAACGGGTGAAACTTCTGTCTGCGCCTGGTTGACCGGTGGAGAAAGGGGGAAGGTTCGATCAACTGAAAAAGAGCATTCGCACACTCTCCAAAGTGCAATCTGTAAAAAACCGATAGACTAGCAACTTTTCGACGATGCTCGAGACTTTGCAGTCTCGAAGAAGTAAGTTTGTCGTCACTTATGAGTCTACGGGCCCTTCGGTCGACAGAATCCAACGCTTCAAGATGGTATTTTGCGGAATCATGCCAAAGATGGCTGCAGTACTCCATACAAGATCGAACCTGGGCTGTGTACAGGTTGAGCAGCTGTTCGGAGTTGAAGTACCGCCGGACCTTTGCGATGACTCCCAATTTTTTGGAAGCTGACTGTGCCATGGTTTCAATCTGTTGACCGAAATTAAGTTTCGACGTGATGGTCATGCCTAGAAGCCCTAGTTGGTTTGTGATCGGTACAGATACACTTTGGAAAGTGGGCGTCAAGTTGAATGTGCTCTTTTTAGCGGAGAAGAGACACGCCTGGGTTTTGGAAGGGTTGAATTTGACAAGATTGGCTTCACCCCAATCGGAAACCCTACAAAGTGTCAAATATTTGAAAGGTTGAACGTCGCGAAGGTTGTGCTCCTCGTCACAAACTTATAACTGATTACCCACATATGTCCAGTAATGAGTCAATTAAAAGAAGGTACTCTGGGGTTGGTACCCGGTATGGACCTAATCTAACCTAGGGAGGTCTTCCTAATCAACAAAGGAAAGATAATATACTTTTACTTTAAGTTACTTTTATTTAAGATGAATCTATTTTATAGGAAAATACAATGATAATTATTAGACTATTTTGGGGACGAAGCCCGCAATAGAATTCCGTAAGGAATTCCGTCAAGGAATCCCATGAAGGGATACCATGGAACAATCCTCCATATTATATATATTTTACATTTCACAAATAAAATCAAATAATGACAGACTTATAAGTTGCCAGTCATAAATGTCGGCAAGTTTGTTTGTGCAATAACCTCTTTTAATAAATACGGCACAAGCAAACGTTGCAATCGCCCCTCTTGTTTAATTTATTTAATCAGTGAAGCTGATTAAATAAATTCCTATATACATTTCATTCTTAAATAACGACCCTACTTAAATCAGGACCATATACATTAATCGGGATTACTCTCAGATGAGCCCCCTACCGATAGGAATATATATACTTGATCATGTTTAAATTACAACATCTTATTACACCAAAAATGATCTTATTGTATTTATTCTCCATCAATAGAGCCTTAGCCACAAAACCTGATGAAAATCAGCCAAGATCCCGGCTGGTTAATTAATATCTAAATAAAACAGTGTAAATTATTTTAATTTCTCATACAATTCATGAATAATCAACAACCCCATATTAATCATTTACGTTACACAATCATACGCAAATTCAAATAACCAATATTTATTATTAAATTAATCAACAATTGTTAAAATAACCCATTGAATGCAATCAAATTATAATTATAATTAATTGATAAGTAATAAATACATTAATATCCCAATAAAAGTAAATTTAATTAATCCCATTTATATTAAAATTAATACTAAATTAATCAAATTATATTATCAAACATTATCATTCAGTTGGCAAAACAAACACGTTTGACATGAACTGTCATATTAACTTTAAACTTTTCTGAATGATTAAAAGTTTATTTGAAAGTTTGTAACTTTCGAAAATTTAAACATTACCTACCTAAATATTAAGATTTTACCTGCCTAACTATTACCGGACAAACCTTCCTATGAATAGATCATAAAATTGGATCCAAAGTATTTTATATAACCCAGAATGATATCTATAAATTAATAAATTAATATTTCACAACGCAATGCAGAGAACTTTTTCAAAATGCACCGAAATACACCTGACAACATTCTATACCAATAACGTTTGAAAACCATTACCTATTCCATCACAACCCTTTTATTATTTAACCCACTGAGGATCCTATTCTACATCCGCGTGTTGACCCACAGACATCAATATCACAATATTATATATACTCGTAAACTTTGGCCGCATAGCTAAATCGGCTATCACCTTCTCTCTTATGGAGATTATTAGGCGTGGCTCAAATTAAACGTGCACATTATCTATAGTGTTATTTTAGTCTTTGAAAATTGACTTCTTTAGAGCATTAACACCACACGTATATTTATGATTCGTAAATAAAATGGAACGCGGTAAATACGTGCCGCGTGTACCTGCCGCCCCTTAGAGGTTTCTCTCCGGGTATCTAAAATTAATTTATTAAATCATTAAATAAAATACCCTCTTACCTCAATATATAATATATAAAAACCTTTTCCTTATTTTCTTTTATCTGCATCGTCCATCCATTGCATCTCCTTTTTGGTGATGCTGTTTGGATCGGCTTTGCAGGATATATCATCTCGGAACATTGCGTTGTGAAGTGTACATAGAATTTGAGAAAAAAAAAATATTAGTTTCTTATATTATTCTAAAACCCCAACGAAATTCTAACCGTTGCATATCTACAAATGAACGATATACATATTTGTACTAATATAAAGCATAAAGAAATTATAATAATATTATAATATTTCAAGAAACAAATGTATATACAAAAACCCCATTTTACATATATAAATACAGACACAATTTCATCATTAGTTCCATTCTATCAAACATTATATGGTTCCAATCTATTCACATGCACAATCAATTCTTGGTTATTTTGTATTTTTTTTTACAAGATAATTGTCACATCCTATATATCACAATACTCGAAATAAACCTTCATATGGTCGACCAAGTTCTCGACTTCCACCCAATATTCTTTCTGGACAATGTAACGAAACCAATTTTCCTACACGATTTAAATCCAAATGGTAATACGTTAAACTCGTATAATCCAGACGGTGTGATGATTGCTGTTTCGTGTCTATCCTTCTCCGCTATCGATAATTACCAATAGACACAGTTTAAATCTAAATCAGCATATAATTTCGCCCCATTCAGCTGCACTTTCATACCTTCGATGATAAGCAAATGATAGAAATCTTTAATTACCTTCTTATTCGTCTTGATCAATCGGCATCAACAATGTCCCAAGCTGTCTTACTGACGCCGGTTGAAGTTTGGGAAATTCCTTTCTCGCCCGTTGGATGAATCACCTTCTAGAGTCTTTCCTTTACTCTTGGTATTTCAGATGGCTCTTGCCATCTAAAATTTTCTTTCCGCTATACTCAGTGACGTATATAGCTGAATTAATCTGAAAAATAGTAAAACACTACCACATTACATCACTACAACTGTACCCGGCGCCTCCACCATCTGGGGTCGGTACCCGGGATGGACCTAATCTAACCTAGGGAGGTCTTCCTAATCAACAAAGGAAAGATAATATACTTTTACTTTAAGTTACTTTTATTTAAGATGAATCTATTTTATAGGAAAATACAATGATAATTATTAGACTATTTTGGGGACGAAGCCCGCAATAGAATTCCGTAAGGAATTCCGTCAAGGAATCCCATGAAGGGATACCATGGAACAATCCTCCATATTATATATATTTTACATTTCACAAATAAAATCAAATAATGACAGACTTATAAGTTGCCAGTCATAAATGTCGGCAAGTTTGTTTGTGCAATAACCTCTTTTAATAAATACGGCACAAGCAAACGTTGCAGTACCTACATAAAATATTTTGTTTAAGTCAGCGAGGTGATAAATACATGGAGTAGTCGTAATGTCCTATATAAATGAGTAGTTATGTTTATCGAATCATAGAAGAGGAAGAACTTGGTTGTCTCCCTCTACTTATACAAAAATGCTAATAAAAGAAAGAGATAGTACTTTTTTTGAATGTTGTCACTAAAATATAAATCGTGTAGTGACGTCATAGCAGGTGGCTAGCGTGCCACAAATCGCCATTTATTGTTACATTTCTGTCAAAAGTGATGTTCCGGAGCTTTGATTATTAAACCAGATATCGATGATCATTATTAATATGTTTTTATGTTCCATACTTTCGGTGCAAATGATAACAAACGCTTACGCAGTAAATCATATCGAACGGTATTTGCTTTGCCGTTGTGCGTGTATTTTTGAAACAAAAAGGCGTGAAGAAAGAGGGAATTAAGTTTGCTTAGAATTGTTAATTTTGTTATTGAATGGGCAGGTAGTTGTTTTGTCTATTTTTGAATCGTAATCATTGAATAAAGCCAGACTTTAATTGATTGATCCGAAAACATTGATGCTTGACCTTGAATAACTTTTTAAGCAAACATGGAATGATATAATGATATGTACCCAAGGTCTGAACCAAAATTAAGGATGTTAGGAAATAATGCAAACTGACCACTATTTTTCTGGCTAATTTGACGGGACTATATAAGGGCTTACTAAAATAAACTGCATAGTTCTTTATTTTTTATATTCAAAGAATTAAAATAAAAGTAAATAAATGATTACTGTGATTATTTCATCTACGTCAACTCTTACAAAAGTTCATTATATAATATTTAGTTTTAAAATGTCGATAGTAGATTCGATACTCTCTATGCAACACAAAAAATAAACGCCATTTTATGTTTTTTTTTTCAAGTTTAGGTATGCACGTTTTTTTTGTAGGTAGGGCCTGTCGATTGGTTGAGGTCAATGTAACTACTTAATCCGTTTGGACACACAAGTGACATGTAGTAACTTAAATTTTAGTTACCAACTTAACTACTTAAAACATGTAAACCGCACATGAGTGATATGCAGTAGAGGTGGTCATTTTAACGAAAAGCACTAAAAAAGCATGCTTTTCAACATAAGCGCGCAAGCACGCTTTTTATTTTAAGCCCTTAACCTTTGTTTACGATAGTTTTATTGACAACTCCTGCCATCTATTTGAAAATTATATTATAGTACTCATTGCGTTACATAGGTCTCGTAGGCTACGTTCATTCGATATTATACTTCCATAATGAAATATTGGTTAGGTCGATTGACACTTTCGTTTGAAAACAATTTTCGTTTAAACAAAAAGCTGGCTTTGCGCTTTTTTTATTCAGTACGTTTTTTATTGTGAAAGGGTACGTGTGTGCGTATAGTTTGCGCTTACGCTTATTTGTTGACATCGAATGTAATTTACATACTATAATTTTTTTTATACTTGTTCCAAAAGGTAAAACAAATATGGCCGATTTGTAACCAGAGATATTGATAGGGCTTGCCCAGCGAGGTGATAAATACATGGAGTAGCCGTAATGTCCTATATAAATAAGTAGTTATGTATATCGACGAGGAAGAAGAGGAAGAACTTGGTTGTCTCCCTTTACATATACAAAAATGCTAATAAAAGAAAGAGATAGTACTATTTTTGAATGTTGTCACTAAAATATCAATCATGTAGTGACGTCATAGCAGGTGGCTAGCGTGCTACAAATCGCCATTTATTGTTACATTTCTGTCAAAAAAAGCTGTCAAAAGTGATGTTCCGGAGCTTTGATTATTTAACCAGATATCGATGATCATTATTAATATGCTTTTATTTTTCATACTTTCGATGTAAATGATAACAGGGGCTTACGCAGTAAATCATATCGAAACGGTATTTGCATTGCTTGCCGTTGTGCGAGTATTTTTGAAACAAAAAGGCGTAAAGAAAGAGGGTTTTAAGTTTGCTTAGAATTGTTAGTTTAGTTATTGAATATTAGTATATTATTGGTAGTTGTTTTGTCTATTTATGAATCGTAATTATTGAAGACAAGCCAGACTTTACTTGATTGAAAACTTTGATGCTTGACCTTGAATAATTTTTTAAGCAAACATGGGATCTTTCGGTGTTTTATTTATAATAGTGTACCCCAGGTCTGTACCAAAATTCAGCATGTTGGGAGTTAATGCAAACTGACCGCTATTTTTCTGGCTAATTTGACGGGACTATATCAGGAATAAGAAAATAAACTGTATAGTTCTTTATTTTTTATATTAAAAGAATTATAATGAAAGTAAATAAACCATAAACTATGATCATTTCATTTACGTCAATCTCTCACAAAAGTTCATTAAATTACAATATTATATTGCAAGTTCTATATTTAGTTCTTTATTTATTTGTTTATTACAAAATCCACAGCTCTCAACAAAACAGTTATATAGTTACATAGAAAATAAGATACATATAGCCATTTATGGATTTACTTTTTTTTTCTTATACATGAAAAAGACACTTGAAGATTTAAAATTAATTCAGATTAGATACTAGGTCAATGTAATGAAATTTCAACTTGTAATTACAGAGTCAAAGAACATATAAAAAAGATATAAAAAAGAGAACAAATGTATGTAAATAAGTCACATTGTAGTTAAAATGATAAGCATTATTAAACCATAATAAAAATTAAAAAATAAAAGTTTATGTTTAAATATAAAATCTAAAAACACTTTTAAAATAAATAATCAGAATAAATGATAAGGCCAAGTTTATGAACATTGATGACAATGATTATGTGATGTAATTATGTCAAAGTATTTAAAAAAAAATTCAAATTAGCAAAAACATAAAAAAAAACAGTAATAGTAAAAATAAAATAAAACAGATTTCACATTGTCAAAATGGTAAACAAATTGATAATTTACATAATGTCGAATTAAGTTAATGTAGTTTCGATATTTAAAAGTTAAAATATCGATAGTAGATTCGATAGCCGTTGTGCAACACTAGAAATGGACGCCATTTTATGTTATGTTTCAAGTTTAGGTATGCACGTTTTTTTCGTACTTAGGGCTTGTCCATTAGTAGAGGTCAATGGGCTTGCCAGTTGTACAGGAAAGAACAATTGATAAACGATTGAATCGGCATTTTCAATCGTTCATCGTTCCATACGTGAAAACTTTCGTTTTTATGATCACATATATGATCATAAAATATCAGATTATACACAAGAATTATATATTATGTAAGTTTATATTTATTTCTTGACTGGCGTCAAGAAGGCGCGTGATAACAATTATATTGAAATACCTTGCTAACTTTAATTAATTTTAAAATCTGGCTTTTTTTCTATTTCAATTTGTTAAAAATAAAAATCGTAAAATTGTCTTTTTAAACCCTGGTTCGCTAGGTACTCACCATGAAGAATTTATAGTTGCTATGGAGGATCGGTCGGTGGATATCATGGCCATAAACGAGACTTGGCTGAGAGAAAGCGAGGAGCACCGCGCGCCCCGGCCCGCGAGGTATAGGCTCCGGCATGTACCGCGTCCGGCAGGTGGCGTCCGTACTCGCGGAGGTGATGTTGGTTTCTACATCCGCAACGGTATCTTTGCAAACAATATTAAACTTCCTCAGGAAACCATATTTGAACAAATGTGGTTAAGTATACCTGTAAATGGTATTAGACTTGCAATTGGAACTGCATATCGTCCCCCATGGCTCAACGTGGATACCTTCTTGGACGCGTTAACGGAGGCAGTAAGTTATTTTTCTATGTATGATCTTATAGTGCTCGTCGATGACTTCAACATTAACTTGTTGGCTAGTAACGATCCGAATACGAAGAAACTAACTTCATTCTTATGGTATCTAAGTTTGAAGCAGTATGTAACTCAGCCCACTCACTTCACCGATCATTCTGAGAGTCTGATTGATTTAGTGTGCAGGTCTGCAAATATTTTAAATATTTGTGTGGACCCTATTCCTGACCTCAGTAAACATGCTTTTATCTCGTTTGATTTGCGTATAAAGAAACCGAAACCCCCGCCTAAGTTATCAGAATACAGGTCGCTGAAAAGTATAGATTTAAAAGCATTTACTGATCTTCTTACTGCTATTAATTGGGAAAGACTACTTGACGAGAGTGTGAATGTGTCCGTTGAATCTTTTAATGCCTACATTTTGCATGTGTACATGTACATGCTCCTATAATTACGTCTCTCATAAAACACCAAAATTACCCTTGGATAACGCAAACATTTAAAAAAAAAGATGAGTTTGAGAGATAAAGCATATGCCAAGTGTCGTACAACTAAACTTGAAAGAGATATAACATATTATAAGGAACTAAAATCCACGGTCAATAAGGCACTTCTTTCAGAAAAAACTGCTTACTTTAATCGAACTGTGAATAGTCTTTTAAAAACTCAAAAAAAAAATGTGGAAATCTATAAAAAAAAACAACGTAGCTGACTTTAAAAATAAACAGACGTGTCTTCCATCTAGCATTGCTGATCCAAATCTTGTCAACTCTCACTTCATAGATGTTCCTGGGAATAATTCTGTCCGTATTTCAGATCTTACGTATCTTGAATACCATTGTTTCTCCCCCGCTGTATTTAGTCTTCATTCGGTTGACGAAAATACTATCATGAAAACTATAAGCAATATTTCAACAAATGCAAAGAGCGTAGACGTGACGTGATCGTACTATCTTTACCTAGAACACTGGGAGTAATAACTGCCAACGTTAAAAGGTCTATTGAGGCTGGGATTTTTCCAGACGCTTGGAAAGAGGCTTTAGTTAAGCCTATACCAAAGAAAAGCTCTGCATCTGAACTGAAGGATCTCAGGCCCTTTAGCATACTCCCGTTTATGTCTAAAATCCTTGAGACTGTTGTATGTCAACAGTTGACTGCATATCTCGCCTGTTACAATATTTTACCGCACAGGCAATCTGGATTCCTGGATGATGTTTTGACGGAGCAGGATAGAGGCAATGGCCCATTGTTAAGTCTTCTTGATTTCTCCCGCGCATTCAACACGATTAACCATAACCTTTTGCTATCAAAACTCTATGGTTTTGATCAAAAAACAATACACTGGTTCTCTAGCTATCTCAGTTGTCGAATCCAGCGCGTTGAAATCAACACCGAAGCTGGAGTAAGGTCATTGACGCAACTGACGCTGCTCTATTGAACCGCGGAGTTCCCAAGGATCTATTCCAGGACCAGTCCTATTTATCCTGTACAACGCTGATCTGGCAAGCTGTATATAGCTGTATATAGGAATTGCAAATTTCACATGTACCCGGATGACCTACAGGTTTATTTGTGAATCTAATGAGACACCAACGGCAGTTAACAAAATTAATGGAGATCTTGAGCGAATTAATACATCGGATAATCATAACTGCCTCCTTCTTAATTCATCTAAATCCAAATATCTCGTTTTAGGTTCTGATGCTCAAGTTTCAAAAATAAATGCATCCCATGTTGCTATCAAAATTGGAAATGTAGCTCTCGAGCAGGTCTCTGAGGTGTGGAATCTTGGTATTCTTATGGATAGTGGGCTAAGATTTCATAAACATGTCCTAGAAATAGTCAGAAACTGCTTTTACAGGCTCAAAGTTCTATATCGGGTTCGAGAGTATTTGAATGCTGACGTAAGGGTAAAACTCTGTGAAACTTTAATACTATCCAAACTAAATTATGCAGATGCTGTGATAGGTGAGTGCCTTTTTGGCTACACCAAGAAACTCATACAGCGTGTGCAAAATGCCTGTTGTGGCGTCCCCAGACTTGATCTACAGAGATGAGGTTATCTATTCAGGAACATACATGCTAAAAGTAAGATCATGAAATGATTAAATATTACTGTATTTCACACGATTATATCGAGTATATAAGCTCATTACTTTAAGAAATAAATTGTCACTCAACAGTCACTCAACATGTAATCGTGTCTTAATTCACAAGCCTCTTCCTGGTCGTAATAACTGGTGACCCCGACACTAGTCACGCACCCGACACTAGTCACGCACCCGATGCTAGTCACGCATTCGACGCAAGAATTTGAGGACCCGACCGAAATACAAGGAAAATGGCTCTACGTGCTCCAGTCAAGGCTGTTACATCGGAACCTGAAGTTGCCGCCATAAGCATATCGGAACGTATACCACGCTTCTGGCAAGACCAACCAAAATTATGGTTTACCCAGTTTGAAGCTATAGTCGACGCCCAGAAACAAGGAGATGACTACAAATATAATATGGTAATCGCAAATTTATCGAAGGATGAAATACACGAAGTCAGTGACATCATCGTTAACCCTCCGGAAGAGAACAAATATAAAACAATCAAAGACCGCCTCATTTCTTGTTACGAAGAATCAAAGCAAACGAAGTTTCAACGCTTATTCTACGAAAGCGAACTAGGTGACAAAAAACCATCTCAGATGCTACGTCAATTGAAGGAACTAGGAGAAGGCATTACTAACGACGACACAATCCGGTCGTTATGGCTTAGCCAACTCCCATCATAACATCCATCCTTACACTTTCAGAAAACGCAACACTAAAAAATAAGAGTGAGATGGCAGACATGATATTTGAAAACTCAAAGACGAATTCTGCAAGTAATGAAGTTAATGAGGTCACTAGCCTTACAAACCAGCTGACACAGATGAAAATTGAAATCGCTGCACTACGCGACGAAAACGAAAAGTATCGACGCAGTAAATTCCGTTCAACAAGATCAAGATTCAAATAAAATGCATATAAATGTTAACCACCATGTGCCTGGAAAACCAGATCAAGTAACGGAAGTATCAGGGAAACTACAATTAGCGCGAACCAGGGCGGAACTTTGTGCTATTTACCCCTACGACTGCCTTATCTTAGCCGAACGACACATTGGCAAGAGGTTTTTAGTCGCGCAGGGGCAAATATATCAGTATTAAGAAGAAACTCATTCAAGTACAAGCATGTTACAAGTCATAGAGTACACGACGGTAACGGTAGCCTCATCAGGTAACGGCGAAATACCAAAAACCTTAATATAGGACTAAGTCGCCAATTTAGATAGAATTTTGTTTTTGCCGACGTCAACACGTCCATACTTGGTGGTGATTTTTTTATAGTACCACAAATTACTCATCGATTTAGACGGAATAAAGCTTACTGAGAAAGTTACGCCTGCAACAATTATCAGAGCAAATCAACCTAGCGTTGAAGCTATTTCACTAGAAAGCTTACTGAGAAAGTTACTGAGCCGACAACGCCTGCAACAATTATCAGAGCAAGTCAACCTAGCGTTGAAACTATTTCACAAGAAATTAGCATAACAAAATTACTGGCAAAATACGAAGATATTACCAGAGACTAGTAAATAACTATAGACTGACCATCTCCATACAAAAATTCGTGACTCGGAAAAAGCTCAAAATCCAAGCTATTACTAGATGTCGCTCTCAAATAGCTTGGACCAACCTTGTCGTCTTTAATTTTCATATGAATTATTGACGAGAAACGTAATGCAAAATATTTGTTTGTATATTAATACGGACTAAAACTGCTAGATGGCGTTGTCAAATAACCTGAAACCTTAGCAAGTAAATAGTTGAGTTCATTCCAGGCCCTCAATAAGCTTTTGATTTCAGTACTTTACGCAAAAAATGACTATAGCTTAATTTTTATAACATTTTATAATAATTACTAAAAAGAAAGTCAGAACCAAATTATGTAAATAAATATATAAAAGACATAAAAGCAAATCAAAGAATATGTAACTGCGTGCGTGCATCTTTACCGATAGAGACAAGGTTCTCGAACTATAGGTGAATCATTATGAAAAAAGAAATATTTGAGGGAATCTTTATGATTTAAAATAGATGACATAGATATTCAGTTGTATTAATTACTTTAAAAAGTGTCAAAATCAAAACATATTAAATATAATCACAAAAAATATATTTATGTCAGCTTTATAGTCAAATATTTTATTTTGTGCTTTTTATTTGTTTGGATTTATGTGCGAAATTATTTTCTTTGATCGGCACGAGTCACAGTAGGCGAGCAGAAAAATTGTGAATTCAAAGAAATGCAGGGAAAAGTTCCAAAACAAACACACACCCATAGCAACAACAATAAACGACAAAGAATTCAAATTGTCAAACAAATAAAATGTTTTAAAAAGAACAAAAAAAGTTGATGGATAAAGAAAATTTTTTAAATAATAATCCAGCAAGAAAATATTTTTTTAACTACTGCAAAATAGTTATGAGTTATATGCATTATAAATAAAAATTATGCACTTATTAAGACATAATTTTTATCGATAAGTATCAAGAAATAAAGTAAAATATTATATACCTATTAATTAAATGCACTGAAATTCGTTTTATTATGTTAAGGCAGATAAGAACAAACTGTGGAGATGAATGCTATATTTTTGTGGGAAAAATTATATACTGGCAATACAGTAACCCAGTAACACTACAAATAATATCTGGGGTGGTGTAAAGTTTTCTGTTACTGAATTATAAGAGCGGCAACATAGCATCAAATAATATAATGCACTAGCTGGCAACGTCTGTTGTCGCCTGATACCTACGGATAGTACTTGCAATGAAATATCAAATGATTTTGTAAACAGCTCCATCTTACGTTTTTTTACTCATTATTTTGACTAAATTTAAATAACTTGTAAATCTAATACAACTAACGCCATCTCTCTATCTTAAAAACAACTATTTTTCAAGTCACAAAATTTTGTTAGACATGGTTAGTCTATAGTTATTTACTAGTCTCTGATATAACTAAGCCAGCTATCAATATACCCAACTCCAAGTGTCAAGTGCAACATCATATCGAAACAAAAGGAGCGCCCGTATCAGCGCGCGAGGCCGTTACCGCCAGACAATCATAAGATCGCAGAAGATAAACACCTACAATACCGGAAAATAATTTTAAAACGCCTGCATGAGCATGGAATAACAATTTACCTAGAAAAATGCGAATTTCTCAAGACCGGACTCGATTTCTTAGGCTATCATATAACGAGCCAAGGAATCTCTCTAACTGATGAGAAAGCAATCGTATATTTCCATGGACCATGCTAAACCAGCATTTTTTGCAGATACTGACGATAGCTCAAATAATTTTAAAGCACGCAGCGAGAGAAAATATGACTTACCTCGATCACGTAGACTAAGTAAACAACCAGTTAGATTTGCTTGCGCTAGCATAATATGGCCTTAATTGTTATTTAGTATTTAATTTTAGAATAAGAATGTTGAATTGTTATAGCACATTTTTTAAGGGGGGAGTATCTGTGGCGTCCCCAGACGTGATTTACAGAGATGAGTTTATCTATTCAGGAACATACGTGCTAAAAGTAAGATCATGAGATGATTAAATATTACTGTATTTCACACGTTTATATCTAGTATATAAGCTGATTATTTTAAGAAATAAATTGTCACTCAACAGTCACTCAACATGTAATCGTGTCTTAATTCACAAGCCTTTTCCTGGTCGTAATACCTGTCCCGATTTATTTTTCCGATACCCTGCAGGGCTCGTGTTATTCCGTTTCTGAATCAGGGAAATTTCATGAACACGAAGACAAGACGTGCGCTTCATTTTGCCTCTTTGAAATTGGTACTGTGAAAACTGGATCACCCTCTTATTTGTTTGAAACGCTTGTATTTTCACATTGCCAAGCCAGAATACCTTCTCGCCTTGATTGCCCTAAGCATCGCACTGCAACGTTTCGTGGCAGTTTCAAATACTCTGCCACGAAACGCTGGAATAACTTACCCCCACCCCTAAAACACTGCCAATCTACTCCTTGTTTCAAATTGAATTACAAAAAACATCTTATGAATGTACAAAATAAATATTTAATACATATGGGGTAAAAATTACATGTTGAGATACAAAAACATATGTATGAGATTGTATTCAATGCAGGCGAGGTTAGTATGTCAACTAAATTTTGATGAGATTTTCCATTACTGTACTATCTGATCCCTATTATTTGGTTGTGTGTTTGAGTTTTATATGGTAACATATACATCATGTTATTTCATGTATATACCTAAGTTTGTTATATGACGCATGTTAGAATATATTTGTCATTATTTTGTTTATTATTTATTTAATGTAGTATTACTATGTATGCGTATAGTAGTGTGTTGTATCCGTTTAGTAGTGTGTATGTAATTGTTTAAAAAACTGTATTTTGTACTGGATGTGCGCAGCAGTGTTACTGGTTTACAGTATTAGGCGTTTACGGAAAATCAGCGTCCTGGTGTGTTCGTCCATCACGACTTCCAAGCTGAGTAAATGCCTTTTTGGTGCTACTTAATTAATATTTTTGTTTTATGTTAACATACAGTTGGCATCACTTTAGTATGTAGGTGCACCGAATAAATGTAATGTTCATTTCATTTCATATAATATATTTAATGACAAAGTCTATAAGTAATTGTTTGTTTTTACCGTGGTTTAAATTACAGGAATAAATATTATATCATTTTTTCTTCCTCTTCTTTTATATGCTCGATGAATATTGTCCATGACACTGTTCCAAGGTTTAGTAAGCCCTCTTTTACAATTTTTTTTACTTCATCCATTTTAAATGTCTTATTATTTTTGACCGCGTATGATTTTAATTGGGCCCAAATTAATTCTATCGGGTTTAATTCACAGTGGTAAGGCGGAAGACGTGGCACATTCATATTGTTGCAAGCTGCCATTTCATTATATTCAAAGCCACCTTCATATCCACCTTTTTTGGCCTTTTTTCATTGACGATGAGAGAAATGAAACTGGGCCAGGTACCCTTTTCCTTGAATGAGATGGTCCAGGGGTTTGTGGTTCACTCATATTGAATAATAGCCAAATGTTGTCAAGCAATAACACTGTCCAAATTAAAACACAAATACAAATCCAGAAGAAAACCAAGTCGTCGAAAATAAACCCCATAACATGCGACATCAAGTGAGACGACGAGGCGAATGAAGTTTAGAGAGAGATTAGACCTATCTATACGTAAAAGTTTTGGTTGTAACTGTCAGTGTTCAAATTATAATATTGCATGTTAATTCTATGGCCCCCGTTTATTCAAACCTCCATATCTATTTCTAGTACTTTTCTTAAATTTAGTTAATAACTAACAAAGTAATTATTTGTCATATAAAATAATATTCTAGTATATAAGGTACCACATTGCTCACTTTAGATTTTTCAAGGTTTCGAGGCAATATTTATAAAATTATTCTCATAATATTTTGAGTATTCACTTCCTAACAACTTGGATAAATTATTTGTTATATAAGTCATATAAAAGCAAAACTAGCAATATCCACATTTGTCACAACGTGGCAAATAAGAAAAAAGTCTTTTATGGAAATTACACATAGAATATCCCTGAAATAGTGTTTCAATGTATGTGGAACGTAAGAGTGAACACATTGTGTTAGTCAAAGCGATAGTTCAATTAATATTAAACGAATAGTCTGAAATAATTGTTTGGATATTGCTGTTTATGAAACTGACTTCTGGATATTGCTGCATTTGAACTTTATTTTGGGGGATATTGCTGTGTTTGTAACAACAGACGCCATTTTAAATCTAGTCTATATAAGGACCCATCTTGATACTTCAGGTCATCATTGAGTAAACATGAATTTATTTACATTTTTATTTATTTTCAATTAAGTGTTTGTTATTATACGTTTTACCGCTGTGATAACTACGTGTGTGCGTGGTTTGTTGTGTTCCGGATAAACAGGAGGACGATTCAGAGAAATTACAGTAAAAAACGCTTACGCTTGAAAATCGTAAGCCTTGAATCAGCAACGCGTTTTTAATCATTTCAACTTTAATTAACGATTTTTTTGGGCCTGGATGCCATAATTGGCATAATTAGCACCCACTAGGTGGCTTCAATGTTAGACCTTCATTAAATAAATATAAATTAATTAATCAAAGAATTAACAGGCACTTTTCTGAAAATATTGGGTATATTGTAGCCATTGTAGTGTATTGTATATTTGTATTTAGTTTGAAAAAAAATTGTGGTTCGCAAGTAGTTTGCAACATCTCTTGCTTTTGCTGCATCGATGAAAAAATTTCTGATGGATTGATATTACATGATACGTGACCTGGATGTTTCGGAACTCTTGAATTTATAATGCCAATTAAAAATCATTTACAAACACATTCCTAATAGTAATATATATATATATTTTTTTATTTATTTATAGTATCAAGATTGCATGCTAAGACTTTGCATGTTAAGAACTTTAGCCACATTTCTCTTCTAATTTTCGGGATGTGCAACACGTTTTCGAGCTGAACTGCTGTCGACAGGATGAAGGGAACAATCCATTTTCACTATTTTTATGTTTATTCTTTTTGAAAACGTCTTAAATTCACCAAAAAATGTTAAAACACGAGACCGCGTGATGAGTGTACAACTACTAATCACCATATTAATGTTGTGTCGGGAGGCGCGCTCTGATTGGCTGTTTCGGATATTGCTACTTTTGGACTTCACTGACTTGGATGTTGCTATTTCTGCTACCCATAGTAATTTTTGAGGCTAGTTTTCTATGTGATTTTGCTGGTTTTGAAGCTATAGTGTATTTGCACTTTGTTGCCAAACTGACCGAAAACATGGCGCGATCAAAATGTTATTTGTGAAAAAAAATGGATATTGCTGGTTTTGTTTCTACATGACTCATATACCAAATGTAATATTGCTAGCCAGAAAATAATAAAACAAACAACTGTTTGATTTTAAATGCAAAACTTAACAAATTAAACATATATTTTATTTTTATTGTCTTAAGATATCATACAAATCAATACGCTACTTGCACACTCGATGCACACTCGATCAATCATTCTGACTCTTATTTCAGCCCTAAACAGAAATTAAAAAGTTGGGAATTAAGGGATCGTTTTGGTATATATATGTTCGCCGCAGTATATGTTTCTTGGTCAAAATCCTATATAGCCTGTGGAAGTGAATCACTATAATTTTTAGTTTTTGTGTAAATTTATGTGTTTAAATAGTTAATTTATAATTTAAATTTTTTTATAATATATATTTATAAAAAATGGAATATAGTCAAATAATTTCCATAATTTCAGACAGTCTTAAGCCTGTCAAGTACGAATGGAATTTCAATGATTTTCAAAAATGTTCTTGGAAACACACGCAGAAAATATCTGTACCTATAAACTATTTACTCTTTCTTTCGTTGCGTTTATATGTTTAAAATTTTTTCTTAACGATTGTAGAAACGTTACGTTGTGTTATAGGCGTTTTAAGTGAAATGCACTTTTTTAAGCACGCTTCTTTAGAAGAGTACAACGTTTAAAATTTTAAAAATTTGAAGCCGTTTTTCCTGTCCGTATATGTACGTATACGTAGAATCAGGGAACTTAAGTATTGTAAGAAGTTATGGCCGGTTTACACGCGTTAGGTAGTTAAGTTGGTAACTACATTTTAAGTTAAAAATTACGTGTAAACCGTCAGTTAAGTGACAAGTGGTAAGTTAAAATTTAGTACGCAAGTGATTATAAATGGGTGAATGAATAATTATTATGAAAAAAGTGAATAAGTATATTAGGATTCGTTCTATTTTTCGAATAAGTAGGTGGGCGGGGCTTCTTACTTAACACGTTTGGACGTGATTTTTTAGTTAAGTGCTTAAGTTGACAAAGCGGGTGGCGGCAAGAGCTCATATTTATTTCGTTTTTTCTCTTTGTTTTATAAATGTCGGAGTGTAGTTTAGTTTTAACTTTAAAATTTGTTGAAGAATTTTAAAAATAGGAATGCTTGTTGAATAAACGAGGTAAACATTTTTAAAGAAAGCGTATTTTTATACAGATTTTAATTTCCGAAACAAATTCTTCTCTGAATTTGTTCAAAATCTCGTTTACCACATATCTAAGTACATATTGACGAATTCCTTTAAATTCATCACCGATCATCTTCATTGAACTTATGAGCATAACTAATTCCGTTTGGACACACAAGTAACATGTAGTAACTTAAAATTTGGTTATTTAGTTACCAACTTAACTGCTTAATACGTATAAACCGCGCATTATAGGTTTGCGTTTGTATTGAGAGAATGTGGAGAGAATGTAACCTATTTGATGACTTTGTCATTCAAATGGTTCTATCGATCAATCGTTCGTTTCATTCCGATGTGTGTTATGTTGTTTGATCTTGGTTTATCATAATATGACAAAATAATACAAAAAAGTGTTTCATTTGTTGCTTACTTTACTTACCTAAGATTGTAAATGAAAATAATGGCCTTACCGAAGTGGAAAATAGAAAACGACCTATGTCGGTGCTGTCACTCAGAGGGGGCCTGCACAAATCTAAGTGAACCAAGAATATTTGATGGTGAAAAAGAAGTTTATTCAGAAATGATACAGGAGTGTTTTAGTATAAATGTTAGCATAAAACAGCATCATTAAGTTCAATTCATTTAAATAATACTACGAGTTACAAATTGTTAATATTGTAGCAATTTTGTTTCAGATTTCACCTGTTGAAGGTGAACTTAGTCGCGTTACTTATGGCATATGCAAGAATTGTGCTAACAGAGTCAGAGATGCTATAAATTTTAAGAAACAAGTTTTAGAATGTGAGAAAAGGTTTGGAATCATGTATAGCAAAAACTGTATAGTGGGTAAGAATTCTTATTTCATCTTGATGGTACTTCTTGATATTTACAATCAATTTGGCCAAAACTTAATATTCTTGAGGAACCACAGCCTAGCTAAGAACTGAACATATAAGAGTTTGGGATACTTGGTTCACTTTTATCCTTCATTCCACTTTGCTTCTTTTTAAATGGATATACAAGGTGTCCCAAAATTCAACGATAAGCCGGTACCAGGTAGTGCATACGGCGACGACTACCCAGGGAATAATAAGAAAAAAAATTGGTCTCTCCCATTTTTAAAGTTATAATAACTTTAAAAAAAAAACTTTGAATTTCAATACCCTGGACACTATGTTTAGGTAGACTAAACTTCCAACAATAATATTGTTATTTCTTTTGTATTAGGGACCTGAATAGCATAGCTGTTAATCACAATGCCAAATCAAGCAAAATTTACTGTAGTTTTAATACAAAAATAAAATTAATTTCATTTATTTCTGTCAGTTTTAGAAAATTTAAAAAAAAACACTTTTAGCCAACTTTGATATGGCATGGTGTAAAAAAAATGTATCAACACTACATTGGCAAGTTCTTCTAAAAGTTGGCGCAACTAATAAAGATTCTAAAATGGTAAAATACTTTAATCACATTGAGCATAAACAAAAATTATTCCTATTTTTTGTGAACAAGGACCAAACAGAAATATTTAGTAATGAATCCTTGAAAACTGTATCAATGTTATTATGTATCTTAAAACACATATCAGGTTACAGCTTCAGTTAGAAAAGCGTCATCAATACGTTTCCGAAACGTGAGAGTTGAAAGAGTGCGACAGGTAGTGACGCTATTAAAATTTAGAGTAAGATAGAAAGTGACGCTATTTGTGCCGTTTCTGATTAGTTTATTTGATAGAATGGCATCGGGTTGCCATACTACCTCGTGCTCATATGTCAGTCGTCAGCACACTTTGCTCTTTTGTTTACTGCGCATCCTTTCGTGCTTTGATTTCGTGCCTTTGTGGATTGGATTCTTTGATTTTTACCATGCCGTTCCCATACACAGCGTTAGAATACGCTAATATGTACTTAATTTACGGAGAGTGCAGATGTAACGCAAACTCTGCAAGAAGACTATATCGTGAGAGATACCCGAATCTTCAACGATATCCAGATTATAGGGTATTCATCAATTTACATCAATCATTTTTCAATCATCAATCAAGCGCTCGGAGAAATGCAGGAAGACTTATATCTGAAAACGAAAACTACAGAAAATTTTGCTTAATTTGGCATTGTGATTAACAGCTATGCTATTCAGGTCCCTAATACAAAAGAAATAACAGTATTGTTGTTGGAAGTTTAGTCATAGTACCTAAACATAGTGTACCTAACATAGGGTATGGAAATTAAAAGTTTTTTTTAAAAGTTATTATAACTTTAAAAATGGAAGAGACCAATTTTTTTTCTTATTTTTCCCTGGGTAGTCGTCATCATATGCACTACCTGGTACCGGCTTATGGTTGAATTGTGAGACACCTTGTATATTTTGAATTGGATACTTGCAGTGTTTTCTCTTTCTTAGATAATTATTGAAATCATTGCATGACTAAACTTTATTAATAATAAGTTATAATTAGACATAGGAATATATGCACATAATATTGTGCATATCTCATAATGTTCCACTAGAATATTATTAATTATAACCAGTATTAAAAAACTATTGGCGAACAGTTGTGAATTAGCCTTGGCAAATTTCATCCAAGACTCCATTCAATTCTAGGACCATTATTAAATTGGTGATTTTATTTTAACAAAAATAAGAATTTTTTAAGTAAACAAACATAAACAAGCAAGCAATAAATAAAAAATGGTTGTAATGCATTATTGAAAAAACTTATCTGAAGTTTTGCTACATGCTTAAATAGATCCAAATAGCTGTTCGTGACACGACTTAAAACAATATTTAACAATAAAAAGGCATACTTTAAACTTAGCTTTAGTATGAAAGGCACCATAGCAAATGTAACTGAAAAAAATAAGTTTTGCAACACTAAAAATCATAATCGTGGTGCAAGATTAAACCTAAAGAATATAGCCAAATTGAGCTCAGTTTGGTCAGTCAGCTCAGCAAGACTGGTTTATTTCCAAAGTTACCAACAGTTAATTAATAATGGTTAATAACCATCTGTCAAGTACTGAAGGTACTTTTAAAACTTAATACACAACGAAACCTATCTAGATTAATTTGAGACTCTCTGAAAAACTCAAACATATAAGTAAATATGCACTTAACTGCCACATTTCAGAGATATGTGCTGAAAAAGATTGTAACAGAAAAAACTTAATATAGAGCTTCAATAGTGATCTGAAGCTTGGCTAAATGTTGAATTGGATCTAAACACTTGGTATCAATATATGCTGGGACAAATATTTTGGTAGCACATTTATGAATTTTAAAACACAGCTTTTACTCAAGTGTTATTGTCGGAAAGGTCTGACTATTTTCGAACTTGTATGGAATCCATCATCAGGGCTGACTTCAGTCACAGCTGTGTTTCTCCTCACACTTTTTATTTATGCAAAAAAGATTGTAAACAATAAACTTATAATTACCCTAATAAAGGGATTAAACCTTTTATACTCCATAGCTGGTAATTTTTTTTTTTTATTTATTTATTTGGATATCCAACAGCAAAATAATTAAAATAATTAAGCTAACAAACATGAATAATCTATATAAGCTAATGACAGGATATCACATCATGGTAAAATTTATAACAAACAAAATCGTGAAGTGGTCAGTGTTAATGCCGGACTGTGTTTGTGCAGTTGCTGCATGAGGTGTATAGTCGGATACATACAAATTAAAAGGAATTATATGAAGATGTCAAATCTTCGTATAATTTTAGTAGTGTGATAATAGAGTTGAATAATAAATAATGGATTACTTAGTTTACAAAGAATGATGGCGGACCGTCATACATTGAATTATTTGCCTAAAAGTTGAAACGAATATGAGTAAAAATATTAAAAACAGATTCGTTTTATTTGCCAGAACACTGTAAAATAAGATTATTACGGTTTAAAAACCGAAGAAAAAAGATATACAACCAAAAAGAGCAAGACCTAAGAGTACTCTTACATTTAGTTCGGTTTATTTTTTCTTGATGGCAATACACAATTACTATTCACAATTTAGTCTGTGCATAGAAGTAAAGTAATTTATAGGTAAAGCCCTCTTGAGGCGAAAAATAGCCAACCTATTCACGACATCTGAATTTTGGCCCCGAACTAAAAAAGCTAAAAAACTTATTTACGTAATAGTTTCTCACGTAGGAGGGCACATATATTAAATCCTACTACTAGAGTAAAAATAAAAAAGCAAAAAGCCAATCTTAGCGGTGTTCCTAGGCGGTCACCCATCTAAGTACTGACCCCGCCCAACTTTCCTTAGTATCGGTGATCAAGTGATAATCATTGTTTACAACATGGTATGAATGTTGGTGACGGGTGTTTTGAAATAGTTGCAGTTAAACGAAGCCACACAATTTTTAAAAAGTTTCGGAGCAAATTAACTGATGGAGCTTCTATCTTGCTGTCACTTATAAGGCACGCCCCCCCTGGTGCATACTTTTTCTGTGCTTGTTTATGTACAGCTCATTATAAACAATTTTAAACCATTAAACGTAGTGAATATACCAGTACAAATAATAGTCTGTGAATATACCCTCTGCTTATTTTTTTTTCATTTAGTTAGGTACCTACATAATTGGTTTCTCTTAGAAATATAAATAGGTTTAAAAACGCTTTGTATTTAGTAGTTAACACGGGAAATTAGGTTTTGTTGTTACTAATGGTTGGAGTAGAGATATCCCATTGTTTCAATGGATGGTATGATACATAGTGAACGAAGGGGATTTTAAAGTCATCGTTATTATTATTAACATGACGGTGTATAGGTAGGTTTACCTTTGTAAAGGAAGTCCAAAAATGGATGAACTTGATGAAACGAGTGAATGTAGAAATGACGCCCGTTAGGGGTGAAGGGAAGACATGTGGAATAAGGGAGGCAGAAGGAATTAATGATTACTACAAGTACTCGTGTATAGTTGTATTAATGATATTAACAATCTCTTTTGTCAGGAGCTTGCCTTGGGCAGCACTTACTACATTTCTTCCATCTTACTGGCCTTAACTACATGCAAGCATAATGGTTTCGAATAAAGGGAAGTACAGTTAGTAAAATAACTGACACAAAGGATCATGTGTCCAAGTTAAGGTCTACATATTGCATTAACAATCTTAAGTCAATTGCAATGTCTGTCAATAAATCTGTTGCGTGTTAGCTGGCTATTATTATTTGTGAAAATATACATATTGCAATTTATTGAAAATTGCTTATCAAATAAAAAAAAACACATATATGTTCATACATTGTATTTTTATTCATCATCTCTTACAAGAATATTGTCTAAAAATTCTGCTGGGGCAGTAAGCCTAGTTTGGTATCTAGCCCATCCCAAGTACCATACGAGGGTCATAACATGAGCACAACAACCTACAGTGCGCCGACCTACAAGGCAATTACAACAATATTCGACTATGCCCTCTCTCCCGGGCACATTATTTTCTATTAAAATATAAACATAATATAGTTTTCTTGAAACATGTCTTGATTTGATTTTCCCTCGAATTAAAATAGTATTTTCACTACCTCTTAAATTATACTGCCATGAATTAAGTGCTTCACTACAGACTTCGATCCTGTAACCCCCATGGAACCGGACATGCTCACCAAAGTATGAACGAGCTTGCCGAATTTGATAAGTCCCTAATGCAAATAGAATAAGCTCTCTATATTCTAATGATGGGAAGTACAGCATATTATCTCTGTCTGCAGTAATACTTGTGAAGTTAGCTGTTCGTCTGTTCATATTAATAGCATCAATCATGTTTGCCAGGTTATTTTCATAATTTAATCTTTCTCTTATTATATTTATTATTTCATTTGCATAAACATTATCTCTAATGCGAACACCAAACCTATTTAATAAAGCCGCTGCGATTTGAAAATTTTGCATAATATGTGGTAGGGATTTATGAAAATATTCTTGTCTAAATATTTTAAAGTCTCTTTTAAGATATCCGTTTACAACTTCTACCACCCACCTGCAAATTGTTACGCAGCGGCTCCTGTTGGCTTGTTCAGTAGTCAGCTGGTGTTCACCTTCTTGTAAAGTCTCTGGCATATATGTCTGATAACCACATTCTTCCAGCAGACTTATGCTATCTCTAAAGCCTCTATCTAAAATGAAAACATCATTTTCTCTAAAATATGACCTAAGAGGTGAGTTTTCATAAAAAAGGGAACGCATTATTTCCGCATCTGATGTAGTTGCCTTGTATGGTCCGAAACAATCTACAATGTACCCATCACATGCCACCATCATAAAAGGCTTTAATAAGTTTCTATATTTATGTAGTGAGTAAGTTTGTTTTTGGAACATGTAGTTTGAACTTTTATTTATGTATATATAAGTTCCATCGCAAATAGTTATAGCTTTCTCTCCATGACCATACAAACTATTTGGTATGGCCAGATTTCTAGATATCAACTCCTCTCTAGTAATGTGGTTTATTCCTAAATTATTTGGCACAAAATCTTGCAGGAGCACCAATCTTACAGAATCCATGTACGCTTCCAGTGTTCTTCTTGGCACTTGTACCAATGTTGAGATTCTAGCATCAGAATCACCAGTTCTCATTTTTATAAAAAGTGCCGCCAAACCCAGCTTTCCTTTATGCATCTGTACAATTTGTGGTACTTCTTCAAGAAGTGTGTTAAAGTTTTCTTTTGATATACCCATCCAATATTCAAACACCTGGTCTTCCATTGCTTCAATGTTCTCAAAATCAAGTGTTCGATTAAAATTGTTTACAAATGAAAATATATGTTGTATTTGCTCAGCATTAAATTGATTATAGCTGTTTTCTGATTCATACAGCATGTCCCAAGAATTACTTATGGAATGATCACGACAAATACGAGCTAATTTTGGCAAATAATATTTATAATTACTCAGGACAATAGCTCTTAATTGGTCTGATATGCCATGTAATCGAGTAGCATCACAATGTGGAAAAATGCAATGGTTACTTGTATTTGCAGCTCGTCTATAATCTGGCAACTCAAGGTGAGGTACCTGATTTGCCTGAGGAATAGGCACACTTTCTTGTTGTTCAGCTTCTTCTACTGATGGAGTTGAGTGCAGTTCGGGAGGTAATATTTCATTTAGCCCTCTGGTTTCATCAACTCGATTTATTCTTTGAGCTTGTCTTTGTGTACGTTGCCAGCACGGATGACACAAGCGATCAGTCGACATTACCTGTTAATTAAATAATAAAAAATTAAAATTCCATTTTGATTACAGTATTTAGTGAACACCGTCATATATACAATCACTTGTTTACTTGACATTAGTAATTGAAACTCCTTTTGCACTGTATTTTTTGTATGTTACTTTACTTAGTAGAAATCATATGTTGAGGTTTATTTCTTTATAACTAGCAAGAATATCTTCTGAAAACAAGATGTGCTTACCTGCCGAGGTGTTATCCTGTTTTGAATAATAGTAAGCATGGTTTCTTGTAATTCTGTAGGATTTTCTCTAATAATCCTATCACTTTGTCTACGTAATGTAGAATAACCACACAAAATGCAAACACGCCTGTGGCCCTGTTGTGATGTTCCTGCTTGTTGACCATCACCATCAGAATTATTTAAACTTTGATTGACTGCAGCCCTAGCAAGCTCCATGCATGCTTCACATACATAGTCATCTTCATTGATCTAAAAACAAATAGAAATATATCTGTAATGTAATGTTATTTGGATATTATCATATCAATCATTATGATTATGTTAATTTTAGAACAATAATTATCTATCTTATAGTTTCACTATAGTAATTTATTTACATTGAAATAAGAATTATGTAAATTCTTGTTTAATTTTTAAGTTTAAACATGCTTACCACGCATGTTTATTGAAACTATAACAAAACTGACAAATAATGAGTGGTTTATGGCATAGCCAGTAGAGTTATAAGTACATTGCTATCATAATTAACTTTTAAATATATTATGTGTTGTCAAATAATTAATATATTTAAAACTGAACTTCATCGCTATATGGTAGGTGTCAACATGACAATGGTAATTTATTTATAACTTTTATTCTATTCTTTAACTGAATGGCCTCTATCATATAATAATTCTGCCAGTGTCAGGTTCAAGAGGAAACAGTGTTTGGAGAATGTTCGGTAGTTTAGGTCAAGTTACCAAACATAAACTACGGTTAGACTTATTACCAATCTTAGGCTTGTATTATGAAAGCTTACTCAGTCAAAGATTTACTTGAGAAGTACTTGAGTAAAGATTTGCTGTCAATTTTTTACAGGTTTCTATAGAAAATTGACAGCCAGTCTTTACTCAAGTACTACTCAAGTAAATCTTTGACTGAGTAAGCTTTCATAATACGGGCCTTAGTATATCTGTATTGTAATGTCATATGCCTTTTACTATTAATGTGTTGTTGACTGTAATCTCTACATTTCTAATTCCAAGAGCTATGCAGAGGTGTAGTTAGTAAGTGAGAGATTGGGACAATGACACTTAGGAAATATTTGAAAGTGAAGATACTTACTATTTGTGGATAAACCCAGTTGCAGAGTAAAGAAGTAACTCTTGTTTCCAATTCAAGCGCAAGGTAACGGCGTAGAGTAATAAGAGAAATATTACAATTAACACAGTAGATACGTGTGGAACTCGCACGTCGCTGTTGCATCGTTACAGGCTTTAGTTTAGAGCTACAGAATTTAAGTCGAGTGGCAAAAACGGTGTCCAGTATACGTAAAACTTAGTCGTCGTGTTAGGTAGAATCAGAATCCGGTAAAATAAGCGTTAAGTCGTCGTTAAAATATGAAAACCAGAAAAAAGAAATCGAAATTCACACACACACGCGCACACACCCACCACACAGCAGAGAGCAATGAATGTGCATTAATCTAGGGATGACGATCCGGATCGATTTTCATGTAGATCGATAAAGCGGCGTTCGATCCATTCGATTTTGGTATCGATACAGTGGCGTTCGATCCGTTCGTAGATCGATACAAAAAAATGAGGATTGGATCGAAAATATCGTTTTGAATTTTACCTACTAGCGGAATCTTTATTGAATTAAGATGTCGAGTAATATGATGTGAAGCTTAAAGTTCTTCCTTCATACGACCTTCATATTTGGAATGGTTTTGTTGTGCTGGCACTACTCGATGATTCGTAGTATAAAAATGTAAGTTACAGACGATTATGTTTATAAATGTTTGCCGCCAAAGAAGTGTTCAATCCAATGGATCGATGTTTAGATACAAAGCCACCGGATCGAACATCCCTACATTGATCGATCAATTAACTAGATTAGAAGTGCTCGTGTTAAATAAAACCTCGATACTTGCCCTCGATAAATCGAATCGATTCGATATAATCAAGTCATCAAATATCGATATAAAAATCGATATATTTTGTTTAATACATAGAAAATCATCCGCTTTTAACATTACAAGTTTTACTAACAGAAAAGAAATGCATGTTTTTTTATTTATGTCAATCAATTTTAACATGATGTACGTAGCGATCAGCCAATCAGCACTCATGGTTCTAAAAATACTCATTCATTCGTTGTTTGTTTAGTAGGTTGATAAGGGTCGTGAGGCAGGAAAAATTGTATGCTGTATTACTTATATGTTGTCAGTCAGATTTCAGTCCTTGGAGTGATCTTTTTAAACTGGTTTAGCGGAATTGAAATAAAAAGTGCCCAATTTTTCAGATGAGTTATCTGTTTACTTAAGATGTCACGTTAGAAGATTTAATGAAAACCTCTTGAAAGTATGGCTGGATTACAAAGTTCAGTTCCAGAAGTTAAACACATTATTGCATTTAAATATTTGACTATGGTTGCCAGCTCTGTGCCGTCTAAAAGGCTTTTTTCAAAGGCCGCGCAGGTCTTAAACCAGCAGGCAAATAGATTATAATATAAACGAGTAAATACAATATTGTTTTTGCAAGGTTCAAATAAAAATACTGGGGATTATAAAAAAAATGTACCTAAATCAAGTTTATTGTATCCTGACTCTGGTTATATATTCTCAATAAAGTATTTTCCTTTTATAAAATTAGAGTAAATAATAAAAATTGCATTCGATATATCGGAAATATCGATATTTTTTATTGATATATCGATCAACATTTCGATCTATCATATCGGAAAAAATATTGGTTTTTTAACGTGAACATCACTAAATAAATCTTGTAGACATGTCAGGTTGTCAATCTGACAGCAAACAGGTTTTTCTGGGTATGTTCCGAGTTGTGCATCGAGAATACGTCTAGCCCGGATCCAAAATTAATTTGTGAATTATTCTTATTCCCGGTTTCAATGGATGTAATTGTTTATGTATAAATAATCATTATTATATTGGCTATATTTAAAGATATCCTACATTCAAAGCTGTTCATTATTAAGGTCAAATATTTTTTCGCCATTGTTCTTTTATCTGTTTATTATATAAACATAATGGTTGTTCCTGGCTTCATCAGACATTTAAGTAGTAAATTACCATTTATTCAATTTAATATTAACACAAGAGGACCATTGCAAAAGTACCCCAAATTCAAATAATTTATTCATAATCACAGGAAGATTTTACAGGTAGTGAGATTTTATTATTTGAACAGCCAGTTTATAAAAATTAAATGTATTATAATATATTTAATAAAATAAAAATAACAATAATAATAAAATTTAATTAGGAATAAAGGACAATAACAATAATAACAATTAGTCAGTATAAAAATCATGTCAGAAAATGAGATCATTAATGTCAAATAAATATGTAAATTAATTATATAACTGAACAAACAGTCAACTTTTAATATCATGTCATTATTGAGAATAAATAGAGAATAAAGATTAATCATGGGTCATGTCATCAAAAAAATCTTTTATATCATAATATGCTTTTTCAGCAAGAAATCCATTCTTGTTTGTATAGGGATTTGGGGACTTATTTATTATCATTATTATATTATAGTATTTAATAAAGCTGTGTATTGCAATAAATTATTCTTTTTAATTGGTAATTGGACAAACATTTGCTTTTGATCTCCACAGATATAATACAACTATGAAAATAAGGTTTTGAATTAGTTTGTTACAAAAACAATAACTAGAGAGACAATTTATTTCCTTATGTTATCATCATCATCATCAATAACAGCATCATCTTTATGATTCGCAGCATCATTTGGTTGATCAGAGAAGTAACACTTCCTCATCTTAAGCAATTTTAGCATATCCATTATTTGTTCTTCACTAAAGGCTTCATTTCACTGTCTCTAAAGAGTGCCCAACATCTTTCACATAAAATTTTATATTGTCTAGGTAAAACAAGGTACTGGAATTATGATATTAAGCATTATTTAGGGGAATAATCAAGTTTGATTTTGTAAGCTCAAAATAAGTTTGGTATTAAAGACTAAGAAAAAGTTAATAATATTTTATTAATTTGTTGCACTATGATTACCTAATCATTAAATTAAGAAAAAATACTATTAATTTTAATAATAACATTATTTTATTCCTAACTTGGGCAGCTGAAAGCCAGGAATGAAATGAAGCATTTGTATATACTTTCTGGCACTTTTTATGCAATGTTTTGTCCCAGTTTTTTTTCTGTGCATGTTTTTCACAAATTTTTACTCTTCTTGGTACATATAAGCCATAGTTGGCTAATATCTGAAAACCGTTAGTCATACGTATTGCATTAATATCCTGCTTTTCATAACAGTCCTTTACTACACAGACTAATTAATTATTTACTACTCTGGTATAGCCTGGAATGTCAATGGTTTCTGCTGGTTGTTAGGGGTCATTATTTATTTCAAAGGGTTCAGTCTTGATGTCTGTGTCCATATATGTGTCCAACATTGTGTCATTTTCTTCTTGCAGGCTATCACATCATGTCTCTGCATTTTTAAAGCATGATAAGCAAATTCTGTGTGATTCACTTGTCTGTAAAATAAATTATTACAAATTTTTTTTTTAATTCCCTATTTGTACATTTGTACAACAGCTGACTTACTCTGAAATTCATACGAATTTAAAATAATTTATTTGCAAACAAGAATATTAAGAAATTTGCAATAGTAAAAGGAAAAGATAGGTAGTACAAATGGAATATGTCCTAAATAATGTATACAACGTTGATAAAAGCGAGAGGCATTAAATGAAACCACATATTTTGTGTATCATTATCAGGCTACACAATAAAAATCAGATCAATGTAAGCAATAGTTTTGTCACAGGAATGTTTTTTAGTTTTTTCTTAGTTTCATTTAAACACTCTGTATCTTCCCGATCAGCTAATCGTAAGTTTGCACTATAGGCATACATAGTTATCTAAGGGTCACCGCGAAACGACAAAATTCACGCGAGCGATGCGACGTTGCCGCTTTATATCGTAAGTTTGTAATACAAACAAGGAAGTACACTGTTACTAAATCTTTCCTTAAAAGAAAGTACAGATCACGGTTATCTCACTCTAACTAATGTAATAAACGTAACAGAAATAGAAATAGATCAGTATGTTGCTATTGCGCCGGCGGCGGCTCTGCTAATTAGGTCAAGGGCACAATTTTTACTTTGTTTAGTGCGAAGACGCGTTGCATCCGGGGTGCACGTTGCGCAATCCAGCACAGATTATTGTCGCTCACGCGTCCCATTTACTAATGTTAAGTTTTTATTGTGATAGGACACGTAACTGAGTATTTTAGGTTAAGTTTTGTAAATAATTTTAAATTATTTTGTAACTACGTAAGACATCCACAATGCCTGGTGCTACATACACGGCGTCAAAATAAACTGACATGATTTTAATCTACGGGGAATCCTACGAAAACGCAGCTCTAGCTCTGCGAACTTACCGAGAAAGGTATGGAGACAGCCGCGCGTGCCCTAGGAACGCTCGCACCATAGTATTGGCAGTGCAACGGGCACGGGAAAACAGGAGAGAGTCCCACCGCAGCAGATACCTACTGCGCGCGAGCAACAGGTTCTTTACTATTTTGACCGCAACCCCACATCGAGTCTGCATAGAGCCGCACGCCAGTTTAGAGTTTGCCATAGAACCGTGCATAACATTTTAAAAAGGAATAAACGCAAACCGTACAAATTTAAAAAAGTTCAAGCCATTTTAAGAGGGGTTTGCTAGTTAGGCGTACTTACTGCCAGTGGATACTTGACAAAGTTACTGACGACCCAAACTTTTTATTAAATGTCATGTGGACCGACGAGAGCATATTTACACGCAATGGCATATGGAACCTACAAAATCTCAGATACTGGAGTATTGAAAATCCACGCATGATTCGGGAATCGGAGCATCAGTACCGCTTCTCTGTTAATGTGTGGGCTGGTATACACTGGGTCCTGTTTTTATTGACGGCACCCTTAACGCGCCAAATTTTTGGAGATATTATCCGGTCCCGTTGCTGATTATACCGAAGAACTTAGCCAATCATCGGCATTTATGGTACCAATTGGACGAAGCTCCTTCACATTCAGTGATGTCTTCCAGAGAGCGACTCACCGAAATGTTTGGACAGCAGTGGATTGATCGATTTGGGCCAGTACGATGGCCACCACGGTCCCCGGATCTCACTCCAATGGACTTTTTTATCTGGGGGTTTGTGAAAGGTGAAGTGTACGCGACAGACGTGAATACCGTAGAGGAACTTAAAAACCGTATTATTTTAGCGTTTAATAAATTAAAAAGTTTAACAACAAACAGTGACCTTATTGCACGATTAAATAACAATATTATACTTCGTTATAATTTGTGAACTATTTCATCCGGCGGATATTTCGAACAATTGAAGATTTAATGTGTAAGTGTTACAGAGAATTATTATTATTTATTGTGTTCATTGATCATACCGTGTAACGTTACCTACACCACATGTTTACATCATCATCCACATCAAACCCGGGCGCTCCGCTGTGTAGGTGTGTGAGCCGGTGAGCCCGCCCCCGACGCGCTATGTGATTTAAATGCGACGTTGCCAATTTGTTACGGAGGTGGCGGCAGGTCAGTCAACAAAGGATGTTTACATTTTAACTTAATTATTAAGCTATTTAAGTTCTTTGAAAAAAGTTTTTTCGTATAATTCTCGTAAACTTTTTTTTAACAGTTTCGGATTAACAGTAGGCACTTATAGTATATGTGGTTTCATTTAATGCCTCTCGCTTTTATCAACGTTGTATAATGCAAAATGGAAAAGTGTTGGTTGAATTAGAACTCACTGGATCACAGATGATTTGTGTAAAGCAAATCAGTTAAATTATGAACTGATAAAAAAGCTGTATCATTTTTTTATAAACTTGCCAATATTGTTATTTTAATGTTAACTAAACCTATGTAATTTACTTTTGTATTGATAACTTGAATGTTTTATCTATGTTTATTCGCTTGTACATTGTTATAACTTACTTTACAAGCTTGGTCACTTTTTGTAATAAAATCCAATACAAAACTATTTTCTTCGAAAAAATTCGTTGTAAGCAGGAACGATGTTGTTATGCTTTTGGTTAGTTATTTCTAACAAATTAAGCAAGCACGAACAGGTAATGATTTTGCCATCGTGTAAAGATAGCCTTTTACAGAATTTTAAGAACAGAAATTATCATTTTATTCCCAAAACAATCACAACTGCTTTGTCTCAATTATCAATCAAACAAAAGATTGATTGAATCGGCTGACATTTCGAGAAAGAAGTTGCCGAGAAAGAACTTCTACTATTTTTGTGCATAGGTTGGTGTGTATATGTATCTATAAATGTAAGTAAATTAAAAACTATACCAAAATGCTAAATAAAGTTTAAATGGCAATGACGGATTTTCAGACAGCTAGGAAAAATAGTAAATAAATTATACAATGAAATATGGTCCTGCTTTTTTTAGGTCACGCATGTCGTATATGAAAGACAAGAACTAGGCCATTCATCCTTGTTTGTCATATACATTCATTTAGTATTATTAATACTATTATTAAATTTTTTGAGCAGTGAATAGGCGTGTTGTGGTATTGTAGAAACTACATCACCTTTTCAGCCTACCTATCTTATAATTCCAGTCTTTCTTAGCGCCATAATATATCGAGATAATTAGAGCTATTTTAGTTTCCTTAATTTGATTGAGGAAAATTCCTCATTGATTTAGGTTTTTGTCTAATCTCGTTAAATTGAAATAAAAAAATTATCTTTCCATTAGCGGTATTAAACCCGCCTGCAAATTTAATCACCCCAATTTTTCATTTAATTTACACTAACTAAAAAACATGAAGAGTTTGAACGCAATACCTTTGTAAACTTGTTTAGATAGGAAGTACAGGATTTTTGAAAAGGGTAAATATTTTTAATCCCTGCTTTTATCGGTGTGTCTGCTATGCATCGTATCTTTCATACAAGATGAAAAATTTTTATGCGTTCTTTTTTGTTTGAAAGCTTAATAAATCAAGAGTGTTCTTAGCCATGTTTGCAGACAATCGGTTTGGCAAATTACAAGTTCCTTTCTTTAATTTGTGTCAGTCGGATTTAATTTGTGCCATTGGGAAATTTATGAGATATCAACAAGCTATACGCAATATACAGGGTGTCCCATAACTTCTCCGACAAACGGAAATGAAAGAAAGATTGAGGCGTGCCAATTTACAATGGCCAGGGATCGGTCAAAATGTGTAATTTAAATTTAAAAGTCGGATTTAATATGAATCAGCCCCTTTGGCACAAAACTGGCAATTACTTTTTTTTTCTAGAATAACATGGTCAGTATTATACATCTCTAAAATCTTTATTAAATACATAATTTATTTGTTAAATGTGCAGTGACAGTCCAGCACATTTTTTTTCATTACTGAATGCCAAAGCTGAGGTAAATAATTTTTGTAGAAAAAAATAATGGGAATAGTACGTTTTTTCTCAATGATACCAAATGATATTTAACAAAATGATATTTGCATATGGTAGATCTACTATTCTAGAATATTTACAAAAAAAAAATACACAAGTATCTGCTTGTTTGTACACACACCAACCAAAAAACTGACCAAAAGCGGCATTTTTCGAAATAAATCAAAAGTCGGGAATATCTCGAAAACGATGACACTTTTACTAAGGTAATTTTTTTTTATCTGGTAGGGCACGTCTCCATCCTTTCATTTCAGTTTGTCCGACAAGTTATAGGACACCCTGTATAGCTTGTTGATATCTCATTCATTTCCCAATGGCACATTCAACGTTTAAACATCATATTTAAACATAGTTGCCATCCATATTATTATAATCAAGGCTTAGGCAAATGTATGCCTAGTTTAGAAAAATTTATAAAAAATTTAAATTTGTAATTTTTGAGCGAAGATTAAAAATATTATCTTCCGACCTCAGTCTTTTTGATGCGCGCTGTGAATACTGACGGGTAATTATTTCGGGTAGATTTTTTGAGATCATTCGAAAACTGAATGATTTACGATGTATTTTTGTTTAGTTTCAGATGGATTTCGAGACGTTAAAATAGAAATTGAAATATCTGATAGTGGTAACTTTAGAAACCTATACTAATACCATAATAAATGTATTTTCAAAAGTTTCATAAGTTCACTTGTGAGCGTGCTTAGAAATATTATCCTTTACATTAAATCGTATTTACATTTATTACAATCCCCTACACATGCTGTCTGAAGCTATTTTATTTCTTCAACTTTTAAAATAGATGCAAATAGGATTTCAGGTAGAACTAAGGATATATTTAAAAAAAACTTATTTTCGCGACCTTTGATCTTGAATATATCTAAGGACACTCACACGTGGGTAATCTTATGAGAAAACATTTCACGCCTTATTAATACCACTGCAGGAACAACAAAACCGCCCAACTAAGGGATGGTTTTAAGCAGTCATAATCCATCACGCTTGCCTACCGTGGGTTGGCAAACTTTTACTTACTTAGTTACGAAATAATTACTTAGTTATGTGGATTTCCTCGCGATGTTTTCCTTCGCCAGTGTCACTGGCTTCCCTCGCTGGACTGGCTTGGGCACTGACCCGTGCTGGTTACACGCGTCCAGGAGATATCGGTAAAGCATTAGTGTGAAAAATTAAAGACGTTGTGAATGATAGTATTCTACTTTTAACGCCGTCTATGTTTAGGCCCTCGACCTTTATTCCAACGCCAATATTCTACAATGCTCAAGACCACAGTTTTTTTCGCGGTTTCTTAGGATTTTATGTTATAGAGGCAATTATCTTGTCGGTATAATGGGGCATTAATAAATTCTTTATCAGACTACTTTAACGCTTTCATTTTCGAAACGTCCAAACCAAACTCGCGGTCACTGACAAGTAGGCACCAGCGACGGATTATGTGTTTATTAAATACGGATCCAGCGTCACTAGCGCGGGCTAGGCAGTACGTGGGGGCCAATCACTGGCTCGAAAAATAGAGGTCTGGTCCGGTTAGATCCAACGTTGGATCGTGAACGCTGTACTGGCTTGAAACTGTTTACATTGGTCCAATGAAGGAAGTCACTGACACTGGCACCAGTTACTTGATCAATGTAAATCGACCTTAACAGATAAATCACTCTGCACAAAAATTGGCGTTCCTGCATTTTTAATTAAGCCCCCTGACGACCATTTGCAAAATATAATTTAATTGCGAACCTTTCTAAGGTAGGTGTAGCGGTGACGCGCTACTCAAACAGACCAATCACAACGCAAGATCTACGTCGCAATATCAACTTTACTTAAGCGATTAGAATATATATGGCTTTCCGACAATGACTGTCGGGCCGTGGGCTGCGGCCTGCTCACCACAAGTACATCTGTGGGAACGTGTGGTATAGTTCCCTAAATAGGTATTTAGCGCGAAATAAGTGCTTCCGGACGGAGTAGCTTTTTAATGTTGAAAATATTATATGTATAGGAATAATGGCCATGGTGCATGACGTCCTTGAAAAATATAAAAAATACATGTTTCCAATTTCCTTTTTTTCAGAATCTGGCAACAATTTGAAAGGTGATTCTGAAAACAAATCCGAAGATGACGACGACTTTTACTATCCAGGAGGTGGGTGCACCAAGTTGTAACTTTAAACCAACTGATATTGAAAACATAAACTATATACAATGTATGCATTTAATATAGAGATACATTTAGCACCGGGCCGGGGGCAATCTTCTATGGACTGTGACTCTTCTCCTTTAAGTTGGTTCCATGGTTGCTTTTTGATGATTATGACCGTTGTTGAATATTGAATAATTCTTTAACGAATCTACTATTCGATTTCTAGTTATTCGAATGAACTAATATATTTATAGGTTTCGATTCTAACGATGAACAGAACTCAGATGAAGAACTTGAAAATGAATTAAAAAAAATATTTTCTAAAGCAACCAGTAAAAAGACTGAGAAGGACGATTTCAATAGAAAGACTGATTCAGAAAAATCTAAGACTGAAAAGAAAAAGATTGAAAAGCAACGTAGTGCGGCGACGAAAGCAGAGACAGAAGATGACAAACCGGCCAAGAAAGAAAAGGACGGAGAGATGCAGACTAGATCACGTAAGTATTTATTTATTAGTAATAGGAACGAAATCAATGCATATTTTGATGACACGGTATAAAACAGACAATTTTATGTTATTTGAGATGTATTTATTCCTGTTATTGGCGGTCTGTTTAAGCGATGAAAAACGAACAATTGTAAATTAGACCAAAGTCTGTTGGCTTTTTGAAAAAATAAATAAAATAAAAATAAATTTTCAGTGTCTTCAAAACCTGTAGGGCCATTCTCGTTTAGTGTAATTATACCTTGAATCCGAGATGTAAGTCCATATTTGCATCTCTACCGCTCGCAAGAACTCGCTGCTTGTCCATCGTTAAACCTCGTAAAATGTCGAGTTTGATGCATGTGAAATGCTTCTGGTAGCTCGGCAAGTTTCCTTCCACATAAACTATCCCAACAAATATTGATTTTTTTTAACGACGAACATCCTCAGACAGCACTCATTCACGGGGTTAACGGACCCAGCCATCGAACTTCTTCAACTTTGAAGTTGGTATATACTGATGATGTTAAATAAAGTGTGAGTGGCGCAGTGAGTGGTAGCCTGCCTGATGCTCCATAGGTCCCAGGATGGGGCGTTAATTTGAGTGAAGAACACATATGTTTGTTCTGAGGTCATGGTTGGTTTTATGTATTATGTTAGTTTATTCTTGGTTCCGCCCAGTTCGCTGTATGGTCATCCATAACACAAGCCCCGCTTACTTTGATGCCATACAGTAGGTGTGTTTGTCTGGGGATTTATTATTATTGTATTATTATTACTAACATACTTCTTATTGAGACATTATACAAGTGGAGTAAACCACTTTACTCGAGGAGGCTGACCCGAAACATACAGGCTTGCAATAATCACCACTCGCTAATAAATCAATAGCTTAAGGCTTAACGTGTCGCTAATCCTGTGTAGTGATCACTATACAGGGTGTAATCGTTAATGTGACCAGGCGATTATTCCGTAACTATTACAGATATCAAAAAACTTAAACTGATATCGAAAGTACCTAATGAGTAAAACGACATCAATAACTTTTTTGAAATCAAACAACAATTATCTAAAATTTTGACAATAAACACTCCCATACATGACATTACATTGATATAATTATTAACTAGCCAATTACAATAAACCAGCCGACGAGCAGGATCATCATTAAGTAGGTTTTATCTTAAAAGCTTCACAGTTTTGTTTTTTTTTAATAACTTGTGTACATCATTATGAGACACCGAAAATAATAGTGCCACTGAGCGCGTCGATTCTCGTGGATTATCTACTACGTAAGTTAAAAATATTCTAATTCCTTTTTTCTATTAAAGGATCCATTATTTATCCAGCTTACGTAAGTACGTTTCAGAAGGGATTTTTATATCTGGGTACTCTCTTCTGTAGGCAATAATGGCCGCTCTTCTGATACAATCATATTTGTAGTACATTTTTAACATGTCCTCCCTCTTGTATTTACTGGAAGATGCCATTTTCTATCAATAAATGACACAATCACGAATATTAACGCTTTTTGCGCACAATACACACAATAAATTGGCGAGAATGACAACCCGCGATAAAGGTTTTGAATTGTATATCAAACAAGAAAGAGGATCTTCTTTTTCTAGTGTGTTGCTTTTCAGCCAGTTCAAAATAACGCGACATTGAAACAAGATTATTACTTATTTGAAGTGGTAAGATAATACACGTGTATCTACCTGAAAATCATTACTATCATAAGTAATCATTAAAATTATGATTAAGGTAAAATAAGTACTAGACCACTTACAATAAGGAAACTAAAACATTTCTTCTAATCTCATACTAAATGTATGGGAATGTCAGAATTGTGGATACTTGTCGTTTGATTAAAAAAAAGTTATTGATGTCATTTTACTCATTGGGTTTTTTATAGTGGTATAGGATATATGTGCGCTTACTGCGATGAGCGTTTTCTGATCGCTGCTAATCTTAAAGTACACACCATCAACTTGCACTTCGGTCCTAACGCTAGACAGACTAACTTAAAAAGACTAAGGGAATTATTCATTCGTGCTGACGTTACTGATTTAAAGTGTAAACTTTGTGAAATCAGTATCGATTCTATTAGTGATATGATAAATCATCTGATTTATTCACATGAAAAAGATATCGATATCAATATTTCCAAACAAATTATACCTTTTAAATTCACTTCTACAAAATTTTTATGCAGCCTATGCCCAAGCGAATTAAGTTCTTTTGCGTTCTTGTCATTTCACACGATCAAAGAACATTTCAGAAATTATATATGAGCATATTGCGATTCTGGCTTTCTAACAAAAAATCGTTTAGAATGGCACATATTGACTAGCACCTTTCCCCCCCGGTACAAATAAAGTGTGCAATATGCGATAAGGTATTTAAGAAGAAGATTGGTTTGACGTATCATCTAGAGATTGTTCATTCACAAGGTGTCGCCAGGAAATTTAAGTGTCGTTCTTGTGAAGCAGTTCTTAAATTTCGATCTACAAGACGAAATCACATCCGTAAAGCGCATAGGAATAATTCAGCTTGTACGTGTGGTATATGCAAAAAGGTCATGTCAAGCTCTACTGCGAAAAGCTCATATTGATTGTATTCATAAAAATAAAAAATATTTCTGTGAAGTGTGTGGTAAAGAAATGTCAAATGCTGGAAGCTTAAGTCGCCATGTCATGAATCTAAGGAAAAGAAGTTTAAATCCGATGTCTGTCTGTTTAAATCTGATGATGTAAGTTTTATTCTACTAAGCATAATTTGACTGACCAGAAGGCCTACCATCAACTTTTAGTTTGCCATTCAATTCCGATGCAATCCAGTTTAGGTACCTAAACTGAATCGCTAAGATTCGTACCATGAAGTGCCTTTAGCTAACTGGCGTTTAAATCGCTCACGGAGGAATGAGACCGAAATTTGTCGGTGGTCCGCGTGTGAGAAAGAGTTGACGCTATACACTCGTTGCATAAGTCTGTCTCTTTTACTCGAACCATATGCATTGCGTTTCGAAATCTAGTTGATATGATTTTAGCGGTGTTTTTTGTGTAAAAATAACAACAATATATTTTTTTAAATTGCGCTTTTTAGTGTCAAATTATATACCATAAGCCCGTATTAGTACTCATTAAATAATAGAAATTTTTATAATTCTTTAAATTACAAATAATTAAAGGTTTCCTTAGTGTTGTCGTAAAAATAAATTGATTATGACGAGTTTAGAACGCACCCAATTTGACTTCTACCTTTGTCTCTACTGATAAATCAGTTGATTTTGTTGGATTTTTCAACAATGGGCTCAGCTCATCACACATTTCTAATACCAATCGTTTAGACAACCGACATCCTTTTTGTATATTCTTCATCTTCCAAATAAAAGGGGTCCGATTGTTTCCGTGTTGTGTTTATTTCATTATCATTTTCCAACAAAATAAAAAAGACTAATTCGTCAGACATCTACAATAAAAAATAGCTCTAGAAATCACTTTTTCACATTAACACATAAGAAACACTAAATATCCAACTGAAATACCTTAAATTACGTATATTTACAACCATTTTTTTAAAGATAAACCGAAACGATTCACTTCACGCCAAGAAAGTAGCAACTTTTTTTGAATCGCTTACTTTGACCAGAGACTAGTAAATAACTATAGACTGACCATCTCCATACAAAAATTCGTGACTCGGAAAAAGCTCAAAATCCAAGCTATTACTAGATGTCGCTCTCAAATAGCTTGGACCAACCTTGTCGTCTTTAATTTTATATGAATTATTGACGAGAAACGTAATGCAAAATATTTGTTTGTATATTAATACGGACTAAAACTGCTAGATGGCGTTGTCAAATAACCTGAAACCTTAGCAAGTAAATAGTTGAGTTCATTCCAGGCCCTCAATAAGCTTTTGATTTCAGTACTTTACGCAAAAAATATACCTTATATACCTTAATTTTTATAACATTTTATAATAATTACTAAAAAGAAAGTCAGAACCAAATTATGTATATAAATATATAAAAGACATAAAAGCAAATCAAAGAATATGTAACTGCGTGCATCTTTACCGATAGAGACAAGGTTTTCGAACTATAGGTGAATCATTATGGAAAAAGAAATATTCAGTTGTATTAATTACTTTAAAAAGTGTCAAAATCATAACATATTAAATAATATCACAAAAAATATATTTATGTCAGCTTTATAGTCAAATATTTTATTTAGTGCTTTTTATTTGTTTGGATTTATTTGCGAAATTATTTTCTTTGATCGGCACGAGTCACAGTAGGCGAGCAGAAAAATTGTGAATTCAAAGAAATGCAGGGAAAAGTTCCAAAACAAACACACACCCATAGCAACAACAATAAACGACAAAGAATTCAAATTGTCAATCAAATAAAATGTTGTCATAAAAAGAACAAAAAAAGTTGATTTAAGTTATAAGTGTCTAAATACAATATTTACAAAATATTTCAAAATCCATCCAGCAAGAAAATATTTTTTTAACTACTGCAAAATATTTATGAGTTATATGCATTATAAATAAAAATTATGCACTTATTAAGACATAATTTATCGATATCAAGAAATAAATTAAAATATAAAAAACCTATTAATTATATGCACTGAAATTCGTTTTATTATGTTAAGGCAGATAAGAACAAACTGTGGAGATGAATGCTATATTTTTGTGGGAAAAATTATATACTGGCAATACAGTAATCCAGTAACACTACAAATAATATCCGGGGTGGTGTAAAGATTTCTGTTACTGAATTATAAGAGCGGCAACATAGCATCAAATAATATAATGCACTAGCTGGCAACTTCTGTTGTCGCCTGATACCTACGGATAGTACTTGCAATGAAATATCAAATGATTTTGTAAACAGCTCCATCTTAAGTTTTTTTACGCAAATTTAAATAACTTGTAAATCTAATACAACTAACGCCATCTCTTTATCTTAAAAACAACTATTTCTCAAGTCACAAAATTTTGTTAGACATGGTTAGTCTATAGTTATTTACTAGTCTCTGCTTTGACATTTAAGTCATCCAATATAGGTTGAAATATCACCTCATAGTACGAAAAATGAACGAACTAAAACAGTTTGCGATCCAATTGCCGACTTGATTTGGCGTCAACCTAGACTGGATCGCTTTAATGACGTCGTGGTATGAAATAGCAAAGCAGTTTATTTTAGGTCGTCAATTGAATCGCAATAATAGTTCATAGTAGGCCTTCAGATGACGATTCACACCAAAGTGTTCAAGTTTCAGTGTGAAAAATGTGGACAAAAGTTCCGACAACAACATTGTATTAAAGAACCATAAGAAGTCAAAATATTGTAAAAGTAACCTTTAATTTCTAGAGCGTAGAAAGTGAAATAAAGTAATAATATCCACGACTTTCGTACTTAAAGATTGTATATTGAAGTTCATGAACAAAAACATCAGTCTGCAACGCTTGTTCAATATCCAAGTTAAATACGAGGGTAGATTGAAAAGTTCGCGGCCTAAATAAGAAAACACAGGAATAATGCAATTTTTTATATATATTTTCCTACATACTCTCCTCCTAGGTCACAGCACTTAGTCCAGCGGTCCTCCAAAGCCTTGATCCCTTTTAAATAGAAGGTCTCGTCAAGGTCTTCAAAAAAGGCATCTACGGCCACTTCGACCTCCTAATTGGTAAAAAATTTCATTCCATCTAAATGTTTTTTTAGTTTTGGAAATTAGTCAAAAGGTGCCAAATCAGGTGAATAATGGGGACGAAGAAGCTATTCGAAACCACAATTCACTATTTGAGCCATCGATTCTATAGATGTGTGAACACGAGCAATTATTTCCGCACGTAAATGACGTAATAGTGTGCAGTAGTTTGCAGAATTTATAGTTTGACCTCTTTCTAAGTAATCAACCTAAATGACACCCTTAGAATCCCAGAAAACCGATGCCATTACCTTGTTTACTGAAAAACACACCTTGGCTTTCTTGGGGGTCGGAGATCCGGGTCTCTTCCATTGTTTGGATTGTTGTTTGGATTCAGGAGTGTAGTGATGAACCCATGTTTCGTCAATAGTAACAAACCTTGCCAAAAGTTCATTTGGATCAGCTTGAAAAAGCTCTAAACAGTCTCTAGAAATCGTGAGCCGAGTTCGTTTCTGTTCAACTGAAAGGAGCCGCGGAACTCATCTTGCAGACACCTTGTGGAACCCTAACTCGTTAACGATCATGTTTTGTGTACGTTCATATGAAATCCCTAGAGCTTCAGCTATCTCAGATACCTTTAATCTCCTGTCTCTTTTCTGTCTGTTTTCCGAAGTCGTAGCTGTAGAAGGCCGTCCAGAGCGGGTCATCTTTGATGCTCTCTCGTCCACGTTTAAATTCAGCTGTCCACTTTTTTATCATTGTATACGACGGAGCAGATGTTGCTAAAGTAGGCACCATATCTTCATGAATCTGCTTTGGAGTTCAGTGTTTCTTGTGGAGGTATTTGATCACGGCACGGTGCTCTAAATTATCCATTTTCAAAATTAATGAAACTTACTCTCACTTAATGTCCAATAACATATATAATTACGCATGTATCTCAAAGAAAAATTGCACAGAGACTGACAAAGAGTCTAGGTTTCATATGAGGGTAGTTTTATAATAATATGACAACGCTATCTATGTTAGGCCGCGAACTTTTCAATCCACCCTTGCCTCCATGCGAAAGAAATAGAAAGGATGTGTGTATAACTTCACCTTTTTGTTTTTAGGTAAACAGCAAGAGGTTGAATTCAATATCGAGCCTACTGAAGATGCTGTCACGTTGAAGGAGGTGACCCTCGAAAAGGAAAGAGTATATAATAAACATATATCCAACGTTAGAGAGATCCTGATTAACAGTAATGCTACTCCAATACGAAGTTTCACGGATCTCGGATATAAATGCTACTTTTGCGACAAATACTATTTAAATGCCGCTGATTTGAAGAAACACACAATTGAAAACCACGACAAAGCATATCACGCTAAAGCTTTTAAAAAGAGACAGTTGAAAGATTTCCTATTGAAACTGGACATTACGAACCTGCGATGTTCTAAATGTAATCAATGTATAGAAACACTTGAAGAACTATTGAACCATTTAACTACAGTGCATGCTATAACAATATTCACTGATATAAAAAACCAAATCATACCTATGAAATTCGAGACGGATAACCTACAATGCTTTCTTTGTTTACACCCTGTTACGTGTTTTCGTATTCTCCAAAGCCATTTAAGCAATCACTATCCAAACTACCGCTGTGAGATATGTAGTTCACCATTCATAAATATGGGCAGACTTGAAACCCATGTGCGACACATCCACAAAAAAGGAACCTTTAAATGCGATTTTTGCCCAAAAGTGTTCGATACGTTGAATAAAAAAAATGTTCACGACAGAAACGAACACAGAAGAAGTTCAACTTTCAAATGCAAATATTGCGGAGAAGACTTCTTGAAATACAGAGACAAAAGAGCGCACATGTCTAAAGAGCATAAGATTATTAGAATTCTAAATTGCCAAGCTTGTAACAAGACTTTTAAGACTATACGCACTTTGAGAATACACACAGAAAGAGACCACCTAATGATCAGAAATTTCAAGTGTACTGAATGTGATGAAACGTTTTATCAAGCTAGCGAACTAGACGACCATATGGTAAAACACAGAGGTAGCAAGGATTTCCTTTGTGAAATTTGTCCTAAGTCATTTTTCCGGCGAAATACTCTAAATGAACACCTGAAGATACATAGTAACGATAGGAAATTTAAATGTGACATTTGCGGTCTTGGATTTGTGTTCATTTACAGGTGGAAGAGTCACATGCGATCAAGGCATGGAAAAGCCTTTGATTCTGTTCATCCTCAGTAACAGGAATCGCTGATAGTTTTCGAGATATTTAAATGCAAATGGTTTCTTTTAACTGTAGTAAATCGAGCTTAGGCAAATAAGTGTAGGTACTAATTGACTTTGTACTAGTTGTGTATATCGAAATATGATCAGATAATAAGTATTATTGAAAACGTACTGTAACCATTGCAAACCGTTCAATGTTTACGAAATAAGATTACGCAGTCGCTAGAAAAGTCTTTTCGATATTTTTGCGAAAAAACCGATATCGATTTAGTTGTATAGGAAATACGCAAGTTAATTGGTTTATCCAAAAACTTATAATCTTTTTCTATGTTGCGATTGGCTGAAGTTAGTATATCAAAATTTCAGCCTAAATTACTTTATGACTATATATTGGACAGGGGTTTTTAGTATCAAAATTGAGCAAAGACAATGCGAAAAGTTCGAATTCGGTTTTAGCATGCATGATGTATGTTTTTATTGATTCAGGTTAGTCTTTATTTATAAAGATGAAAGACCATTCCTGACCTGTCAAAATTTTGACAGCTCGTGTTATGTATAGATAAGTAATATAGTATGAAAATTTACTCATTTTTAGCTGAACCATAAAACCTAATTCATGTCAAAAACTACAATCCAGAAAAAAAAATATTGGGTTTTCTTTTTATGCTCATTTATTGACATTTGGTTTGCCACAAACGCGCCCAGTAAATATATGCTCTATGACACGTTTCTCGAACGAAAGCTCGAACTTTACAATATTTCGAATTTGCTTATAAATTAATAGAAGTATATGACTTTTTAAATTAAATTAATATTCTATTTGTTAATTTATTTAAATGAATGCACATAAAAATGAAATAATCAAATATTTTTCTTAAATTCACAATACAGCTTAACTTAACTGTTTTAATGTCAATGTCAAAAATTCCATGTCAGTTTAGATTTGAATTAAACGTTTGCATTTGCGTTATTGTGTACTGTGCGATACTACTCTGGATTTTGCTAACTTTTGATCACATTGGCATTCCTCCCGGTTAACGTTTCTGGCTTCTGCTCCAACGATTACTTGCGCTAGTTTTACACGGATCTCGGATTTTGCTTCTGTTCGTTAAATGTTGGCTACATCTACGAGACTAGGGATGGCGCAATGTATGCTGTGTATTAACTGTAACATATGTGTTAGTAGGTACTTGTAACACAGATCGTCATCACCTTGTTATCGGTTTTGTATGTATATTCTAGGATCCTCGTAGTTCGCTACATGGTAACCCACAACACAAGCCTTTGCTTACTTTGGGGCCATGTTGTCTTAGGACTTTAATTTTAAAATCCACATATACCTACTTATCTGTGTAAAAATCTATAATCTAACTGAATAAAATGAAGAGGTGTTTCACTATCTACATTACAATGCCGAGGCTTACTAAACATTAATGAACTCATTTGAAATCGACATCTTTCATGTCATTTCATTACAGCGATAGAAGGTTTGTCTACATTTTAACCAAATATGAGTTTTCATACATGAATTTCAACATAATTATTCAGAGTACTTAGTAATTTGAGGTTTTGAAAGGCTTTTTACTTCTTTTGCTTAAAAAAAAATAACATATCCGTGAGAATCTGAAACCAAAATACTGAAATGATTTGCACTTTCGTTTTTCCAAGTTAAAAATTGCCAAGATGTGCTATGAAAATTGATTGAATTTGACATATAACCTCGAAATATAAATTTTCAATGTAACTTTTTTTCTGAATTGCTAAATTGCATTAAATTGTTACCTTAAGTTTAGGAATATAACACTATTTTTTCTGCATCGTTTTTATATTTATACATTAGATCAATAAGAAGCAGGCTGACAGGTCATTGCATATATGAAACATGGGCATTGTTCTTTAAAGTTGATTGTTTGCTTAACGAATAACTGAAGTGTTGGAGGATTTATTTTTGTTAAAATACGCTCTCTCGCTCTCGCAACAGTAACATCGAGCTCCGTATAAATAATTGTTTATAAACTAAATCTCTTCAAAAAGTTGTGTTTTGATTACTTAGGTACTTCATTTTACAAAATTTTGTGTTACAGTCAAGTGACAGTATTATCAAAATGATATTATAGTGAAAAAAAGGAAATAATATTATCAATAAAAGTTCGTGCCTTTGTTTACAATTATTGAAAACTATTTACAACTGTTTGTGATCAAAATAACTGTTTTATTTACTCCAGATGAAAATGCAAAACTAATATGTGCAAAAAACTATAATAAACAAAACGTTTTGTGATCAAAATTATCAAGTTGTAACAAAATACTCAAAACAAAAGAACAAAGAGCATTCTAAATGGGTGACGTATTTAACCGGACTTTTATAAATCACGTTTCTCATAAGTTCACTTAGAATTATTTCGCAAGTGTCTCGGACAAGTCATTCGAAGTCGATGGTGTGGAGATTGGGTACCGAAGATCGATACCGGATTTGAGCAACATTTTTCTCTTCTTTACATATTAATAATTTGAATCTATAAACCAAAACAATACTGGTGAAGTCACTTCACAAATAACTGAACAAAAGATATTTTAAATATTGACTTAAATCAACGACATCTATAGATTAAAAAGCGTACTAAATCGAAAAGGAGCATCCTATTTTACAAAACTAATTAATAAACTAATCAGTACTTTTATGACAAAGCTGTGAACGGCTACCACTAGGGCGCTCTGTTTCCAACATGAACGAAAGCGTAAATTGTAACGTCACACATAGGAAGCAACAAAATGACAAAAGACGCAGAACACTTTCAGAAATATACATTACATCACACTATGTAACTGACGAATCGCAAATGTCATTCCAAATAGGGAATAGAAGCCTAACGACAAGCAGCACTTTAGGCTCATCTTTAATGCAAGATTTAAAAGAAAAAAGTGAAAGTGGCAAAACCGTCAAGATACAATGGGTACCGTCACATATCGGGCTAAGAGGAAATGAGGAGGCAGACAGACTAGCAAAACTTGCCGTTACTGAAGGTACTCCATATTGGATACTACCAAGTTTTTCAGAACTGCTGCACAATTGTCGCAGCATTTGTTATATGGACTGGAAAGAATATTTTGACAGTAGGTCGCGGACTAAAGGAATTTGGTATAGAACCATAGTCTGTCAGCCTCCTCGAGTACCCTGGTTTTCAAATTTTGACCTAAAGAGACAATATGTAATCCTGATGCACAGACTGCGTTCCGGGCACGTTCCATTAAACAAGTTTGCCTACCAGATGAAAAAAAAAGATTCACCCAATTGTGACCTATGTCTACATAAGATAGAGGATGTGCATCACTTGCTAATGGAATGTGTCCGAAATGAGTCTGAAAGGAACCATTTGTTCCACAGCCTTAAAATAAGCAAAAGTAATGTAGGTGCATTACAATGTATTTTGTCACAGCCTTTATCGCAGGAAGCTAAGATGATTATAGCTCTATGTTTTAAATATTAATTAATTTAAGTACTTATAATATAACCGAGTGTAATAGATTTAGTTTTGTCTCATGGGGCTGGCATGTTTAACAAAAGCCCCTAAACAAATGTTGAATAAAAAAAAAAAAAAAGATTTAAAAGAAAAAAATGAGCAACTTTGCAAAGAATTAAAGTCTGCCCAGAACAAAATAAGTGAACTTAGCTGTGAAATAAATGATTTAAAGAAAAGTAGAGGAAAGGGACAAAACAATAACATTACTAAAAAAAGGTTCACTGACACCTACCTCAATTAAAAGCTTTAACATACACACTTCATCTTGACCTATAATAACACACAGAAAACGGATGGTTAACAGGATCATTACACCACGACTATCGCCGTTAGTACACGACAAAAGTGTCTGTTTAAACTTACAAAAACGGTTAACTTTTATACCCGAACAAACACCTTGTCGTGCCGATGTTACAAAGCCAAAGAAGGTCTTAAGCAACCTCGAAAAATTCACATACTATCAGTAAATACTAGCCATGAAACTACACCTCCCCAAAAATCTGAAACGTTATGCATTAAAAAAGGAATCATAAATTGCGGCTTTTACTTGCATTGACAGATAGTACAGTTAGCATACACATTTTCAAAATATTTTTTTCAATTCAAAAATAATACAAACAAGACCGGGTTTTCAAACTAGCTCCTGACACCGGCTTCGTCAGCGTCAAAGTTGAAAGTTTGAAAGACACGTGGCGCCATCCATTACCATTAGAACGTTATTGTTGTTTTCATCGGAAATAGTGCTTTTTCGGGATGAAAGGACCCTATGTGCGTTACTGTACACCTGACAAAGTAAATACTAGTGTGCGAGCAAGAGAACATGATAAGCACCGCTATTTTCAATTTCTTTCTTTAATGAACCATGTTATATCTATATTATGGGATATGAACAAGTGCGCGGCCTTTCACTTCAGCTTCTGAAAAGCAGAAGAAGTTTTTGGAACGACAAATACAATGTCTCGTCAGTAGTATAACCATATGCAAACAGTACACAAATACTAAACAGCTGTATGTCATTGAAAAATTGTATAAGTGAAGAAGATATCTTAAGTGTAGGTAAAAACGACAAAAATCCTTATACTCTATTTTGTGAAATTAGTAACAGCTAACACTTATTAAAAAAAACAAATACAGGGGTATGCACTCGAAGTGTTACCAACTTTTAGTTGCTATAGCAACCAAACTGTTTAAAATATGGCGCCCATTTTTTACAGTCGTGAGTCTATTGTATTGTTTATAAACTTACAAAAGCTTATTGTTTTTCGTCGCTGTTAAAAATAATATCCAGATAGAATTCAAACGCAACTGTGTCATTGTTTTGTAATTTGCTGAAAAATCGCAACCAGCCATTGTTAATGAGCTACGCCATTTACATCTAAACAAAATGTTTGTGTATCGGACCATCACGCGTTACAATAATACGGATAACATCAAAAAACGCCATGGAGGTGGACATCCTACAACAGCAACATCATCAGAAATGGTTCGAAAGATAAAGGCTAGAATTGAACGAAATCCACGACAAAGGGCAGTTAAATTGGTGAAAAGTCTAATGTATCTGCCCGGAGCATAGGATGCATATTAAAAAATAAACTACAACTGAAGCCCTACAAAATGCAAGACTTGACACTTGCACATAAGGCAGTTCGCCTAGAAAGAGCTAAGGAGTTAAAGGATCGCACGTTCGTAGCGAGCTTGAAAATTTGGTATTTTCCGATGAAAAACTTTTTCGGTTCAGCAATATGTGAACAAACAAAACGATCGCGTATGGTTAAAGTGTAAATCAAACGACAATTTAGACCAACGAACTGCTCTGCGAAAACAAGCACCAGCATCAGTGATGGTTTGGGTCGCAGTAACTGCCACGCACAATCCAACTAGTGATGCTACGCATCAGACGAACGTCTTCTTAACTACAACACTAGGAACGAAACTTTTCAATTTGCCAACCTTTTTTTTTAACCCTTTCGCTGCGGTTGGCGAGTTAACTCGTTCTGTAAAATGTGTTCTTAGACACGGTGGGCGAGAAAACTCGTTTACGGAAATCTGTCACCACATACGGTGGTTCGAAATTGGTAAAAGCTTCTACAGACGGACTCATCGTAGCTTGTGCCTACAGCCCAAGCCATACTTACCTATATTTATGTTTTGGTTGGTATTGCTAGTATGAAAAATAAAAACAAAATTGTTTGCGTTGCATGCGGAAGGCGAGTAATCATGTCTTGATAGATCAGGATTATAAACGGTAGGCGAATTAATTCGTTCTAAATAAATCATTTCAAAATACATGCAACGTAAAAACCGTAGTCTACGAACTTTGAAGAAACTGTTGTCTCTAAGTTCAGCAGTAAATATACCTATTTATAATTTATTATGTGATTACCTTTGTATAATAATAAGAATATATATATTTTTATTTAGATTATCTAAAATTTACTTGTCCAGCTTACGACTCAAATGGATCTTAGACAAACGTTACTTCGGCATTTCTTCACTGCGACACTATTACTACTGACAGCAAATGTGATACACCTTCAATTAGGAAATGTGTCGGTATTAAGGTCGTAGCTCAATAGACCCACCCGTCGCCCGATAAGCACCACCTCGTTGCTGAAAAACTACTCATTATACAAATATAGCGTATACATCAGAATACGGCTCAATTTATATTAGTGCATGCACGCGGATCCTCCTTGGATCGCCCTCGGAATGCGCGTGCAATCGTTGCGGTCTACTTCCGCGCCAGTATACCTTAATTCCACACATAGGCTAAACATATAAAGATATTGTGTATTGACACCAGCTAATTCACCACAAATATGAACTGTACGCGTACTAATTTCCAAGCGTACGAAGTCGCTGGCATCAGCCAGTCGTCTATAAATTACGGAACCACGTAGCAAATTCTTATTCACGCTTGACAGATTTGTATATGGTAACACTACCCTCATTTTGATGATATTGACTATACATTTTTGGGACGAGTTATCTCGCCAACCGCGCGTTACGACAGATTTTTTCAAATGGTTTATTTCGTCATCCGTGTGTCAAAGCGATTTAACTAAAACGAGTTATCTCGCCACTCGTACTGGGGAGCAAAAATTTTTTTTGAGCCCGTTTACAGGGCCGGTTTAGTGTACGGTGAGCCCGCAGCGAAAGGGTTAAATAAGATTGTCCTTCGTTTTTTTAAATTTTACAATGACGGCTTGGATTCTTGGCTTAATGCCAGTGTGGTAACGCGAAAGCCCCTCTTCTACTCTACAAGATATTTTAATAATCGAAATAATAAATAAGGTAAAAGAAATAAAATACCAGTGTATTTATAAATTTTTTATTTCTTAACTTTGTTTTATATTTTTGATATGCTTTGTATTACATGGGAGGCAAATTTTTATTTTCTAGGCGTGAGACATCAGTACCTTTTAATATTTGGTAATAATATTACACCAACTAAACAACGCTAGTCTTATTGAGTAACCCAGAAAGTAATTATTAACATTGTCCTTGTGACTTTTACAATGAAGGAAGTCAAATGAATTTACATGTATGAAATTTTGTTTTATATTTTATAATATATTATTATCATGAGCTTTTTGTTCAAGGGATTCATTTGCTTCCTCAATTATCTTAGAGAAACATCTCGAGGCATTTCCAGCAGGGTAGGATATTTTCTTTTTTTTTTTAGGGATTTGAATTCTCTAAAAATTATCCATTTGTGTATTTGTTCATCTCTTTGGCTCGTTAAATTATTTTCACATTGGGTGCAATTAATTTTATTCAACCCACCCTGCAGTGTATGCCCTGGAGTGTACACTCAATCTCTCACTAGCAATCTTGCACTAATCAAAAGGCTTTCTGGGTCAAAGTTTTCTACCTTTTTACAAGATTCTAGTGTAAAACTATTTTCATGGAGGACATTGTTTTCAAATAAAGATTTCATTTTTATAAGCTGGTTCCCCGAATCATCCTCACAATTAAATGAGGATGAATGAAATTTAATGAATCTTGTAATGAGTAGCGATTTAAAGGTGCATTTAAAGGTGTGGCAATCAGGACTGTTATTCCTAAAATTATATGTCCGAATCTGCCCAAAAAAAATTTTCTTTTGGAAGAATTAAAATATCGTGGGCGCATTATTTTAATATTTTTGCCTTTAAAAAATTGCCACACCCTTTCATAACTTTCTATTGTTGTGATCCAATTTTTTATAGATGGTACAACAGTCTTTTTGCCCTTAAAATCAATAAATGTAACATTTTTTAATCATCTCACAGCATCTTTCCAAAATTTATGGTGTTCACTATTTTGTGTCACAACTTTCCGTAATGGCTTCCCTTTTGAGGACTTGCTGAATACTGAGGCTCCATTTACGGAGTCAAATAAGTCGTCGAAAAACGATACCATCTCAGCTGTGTTCCTTAAAGTTGAGCTCACTTGACTTCCATCTGCATATTGAGCTAAAACAAAATATAAAAATTATAAATTTTTCATAAAAGGCTTGGGCATAGACGGCAGCTATACAATTTATTATGAAAAATTAAGTTCTTACCAAATTCAGCTGTATAAGCCAATGTAGCTGCTACTGATTTGCTAAATACGCGTGCACAGTTTTTAACCTAAAAAATTTTGTGCATGATATTACATGATAATATATTTAGTAATTTAGTTCGTTTATAAGAGTTACCTTCATCTTTTTAATTTTTCAGGTATTACATGCTCATTACTCAACTTTGGCAATAGCCGCATTTGGCCATGGTTGCAATCTCTTTTGTAAACTTCTACAATGTCATCCCATTTTGTACGCTTTCCATTAAATTTTATGTGTTTTGTCAAAAAATTGTTTCGTAACCCTTTTAATAAATGTGGTGGGTAGTGGGTTAAATATAATGCTATAAAAGTGTGACCTTTTAGCTTGATAACATCATCTGTAAAAAGAATTACATGTTTAAAATACAAAACATCTTAACAAGAATATTTAGCAAATTTATTGCAAAACTTAAATGTTACACACTTACCAGTTGTTGGTTTACCATTCTGCAATAGTTCTTGTTTCTTCCTTGTGTCTTCTTTGAGTGCCTTTAAGGCTGACTGAAATGCTGTACCTTGATCACATACCAATGCTAGTGGTACAAGTCCAGTGTCACTCACAGCAGCAACACCTTTTTTTATAATTGTTTGCAATTGCTCTTCGCCGAGAATGGAACAAAATACCAGCAGACCACTTTCGTGCAGCGTGCGAAGCCTTCTCGGACGGACTTGATGCTGTTATCCGCGCCAAAGGTAGCCACGTCGAGCAATAACTTATTCTTTTTAATTTTATTCTTTTTAATTTTATATACTGAAATTCTTAAATTAAAAAAAAACAAAATTGTCAAAATTACAGCATTTTTAATTGGTAACACTTCGAGTGCCGACCCCTGTATTTTTATTGGGTATAAACTATAAGTAATACATATTTTAATGAAAATCTACTTAATTACAATATGAAAATTGTAAGTTTATTGATTTTAATAATAATGTAAATTCACTCCATATGACAAAAGAAAAACCGAGCTCAATGCACTATTACCAAAAAAATTTTTGTTTCGAATTAAATATCGAAATTGATTATCTACAATATAAATCTACTTTTGTGAACAGAATCATACCGATGAATAAAATAAAATTCACTGGCAAAAGCACTCAACCAGAATCAAGAAACGGTAAGAATTTTTAGATTAGTCTTGTTTCACCAGAACATAGCCGGTGTATAAGGGAAACGCGATACCTTTGAAGCGGCGATAAGTAAACTTCATAAAGAAATAGGCCCCGTGGATGTTATAGGTCTGACTGAAATCTTCATAAAACGTGGTACTGAAGCAAACCTTAACTTAGAAAACTATAAATTAGCGGCACACTACTCCTGTTTACAGGAACGGAGAGGAGGCTCTTGCATTCTTATAAAAACTCATTTCAGAAGTCACTAATTACGGTATTATTATTGTGTGCATATACAGAACTCCAACTTCGTCGGTAGACATAGACTTGAAAGAACTAGAAAAGCTTTTATAAGATTTATCTAGTAAGTCGAATAAAAATATCATAATCTGTGGTGACTTTAACATAGACATACTTAAAAGTAATTCCATCACAAAACACTTTCAAGCAATCCTGTTGAATAATAAAATAGTGTCGTGTTTCGAAACCGACTAGAAAAAAAGCTTGCATAGACCTTATTTGTATTTAGTAATTTTGAAAGTATTACGTCCAACATACATTATCTAGCTTTAACAGACCACGAAACTGGACAGAGTTTATCAGTTCCAGTTAGTCAGCGTAAAAATACTAAACAAAGTCCTAAAATCTGGTTCGAGAAAGAAGGGACTTTACGTAGGAAAACGTTCGTAAATACATGGAGTGCTTATCAGCTTTATCAATAAACGAGGTACTTATACTCTGAAACCGATACGGACATTGCGTTTTAACATTTTTCACGATTACTTGACCCTATTTTTTAATCTGTGCTTTCCTTATACAAACGTTAAAATGACAAACAAGCACGCTATTAAAAGAAAATGGCTAAGTTAAAAAGGAGTTGTATAAATAAAAGACGTCTTTACCTGAAATATTCCTTATGCGATGAAAAAAAAATTAAAAAATATATTACAAATAGAACAAAATTCCGAAAAAATTTATGACTGCGTCCTTAAAATTATGTAATATTGAATGTATTCAGAATGCAAAAAATACTTGCAAAGCTTCTTGGAATATAATAAAAAAATACGACTTCAAATTCAACTCGAAGTCTCAATGTTGAAAAGATAAAATTAAATGACTTAACTTAATACACGCGGGCCCTAAAAATATATGTGAAATTTTTAATAAATTTATAAAAGACACGGTATACTTTTTTATATACAACGTCTTCATTAAAATCCAGCCTCTGAAGAGTGAATGAAAATCGAAAGAATATATAAAGCAAAAGCTATATGAATTGAAAAAAAAATCTGAGATAGCCAATTATTGATAATCAATTTTCAAAAACTAGTGCTGCGTTCCGTTTGCCGATTACAGCGCTCACAGCGCTAAAAGTGCTCAAAACCGTTCCGATTCGTTTGAGCGCGCTAGATATTTATAAAATAAAAAAAGATCTCTCAACTGGCAAGCCTCGAACCTTTGTTCCATCTGATCTGCGACGAGCTATCTTCAATAAGCTGCATAACTTGAGCCACCCGGGAATTCAGGCCACGACGCGCCTCGTAGCAGAACGCTATGTTTGGCCGTGCATTAACAAAGATTGCCGAGAGTGGGCGCGTACCTGTGACGCATGTCAGCGCGCTAAGGTCACGAGACATTACAGCACCGCGCTTGGCAATTTCTCAACTCCCTCAGGTAGTTTCATGCACGTACATATTGACATCATTGGACCCCTTCCTCCATGTAAATGATATCGATACTGCTTGACTGCAATCGACCGGACGTCCAGATGGCCTGGAGTTTGGCCCATGCAAACTATTACGGCTGAGGAAGTTGCAGAGACGTTTGTTAGAGAGTGGATTTCTCGTTTCGGTGTACCGACTATCATTACCACTGGTCAGGGTACTCAATTTGAGTCCGACCTGTTCCGAAGGTTGATGCAGAGTTTCGCCACGAAGCGCATTAGAACCACCTCTTACCATCCTCAAGCAAATGGCATGATAGAGCGTGTCCAGCGCCAGCTAAAGGCATCCATTATGTGCTATGGTGGCGATTGGCTTAGTGCTCTGCCTCTTGTGCTTTTGGGTATGCGTTCCTCTTTTAAGGAAGATCTTAAATCTTCGGTTGCTGAGATGCTTTATGGTGAAACCTTGCGTCCCCTGGCGAATTTTTGGTTTCTTCACCTATATCAAGTATAAATAGCCCTGCTGATTTTGTCGTATCTCTGAGGCGACATATGTCGAATATACGACCTGTTCTCATGCTTACCTGCGAGGAGATGCTGTCCGCCGCCCTCTGCAACCACTGTACTCCGGCCCGCACCAAATTGTTGATAGGGCATCTGATGGTAAGACTTTGCCTCTTGACGTTCGAGGCAGGAAAGTTGCGGTAAGTGTTGATCGAGTAAAGCCTGCGTTCATCGAACGGCCCGAAACTACAGATTTGCCGCTACCTGCCACTCAGCCGACGTCAGATCTTAAGCCAGCGCATACGCCATCTGTTCCTTCTCTTCCTCCGGATACTTTTATTGTCCCGCCTTATACCACACGGTCTGGCAGACGGGTTAGATTTAAGGTTTTTAGAGACTAACTTGTCTCTCTCCGTGGGGCGGTGGTGTGGCGTATACAAGCATTACATTATATATAGTTACGAACGTAGCCTTATGACTGTCAAACTATCAATCATTAAAAGGAGAATGATACAATTAGATTTATACATAAGACAGGTTAATAATTGTGACGAGGATTGTGATTTTGTACTGTCCAACTAAGTGATTAAAGTATATGTATTAATGTGAACTCCCGTTTAATTTAACTGCACCCAACACTCTCATATCGTGACCAACCAGGCCCGGGTTCCTCGTCCAAAATAGTATAGTAATGAGTGCCATCCACAAGGACGCCCGTATGTTCCATCGCGCAATATAAAAATTAGTTGGGCGCGCTTCGTGGATGGCACTCGCTATGGATAATTATAAAAATAATAATGCTTCAGATCAAACAGATAATGTTTCTATTTAAGAAATGAAATAAAAGAAACACGAACTACAAAAATATGCGGCAAAACTGGCAATATCTGCATTTGCATAAAGATAAATTAGTGAACACATCTTAAAAAACACCTGTGGGCAAAAAGCATGCTGAACAAAGAATGATGGCAAATTCAATACAAATTCTGCCTTACATAAAAAAAACTTTAGAAACGGCATGCTTTAATGAAACGTGTGTCTTTTGATAGAGCGAATTAAATATATCAAATTATATTTTGAATAATATCATTAAAAGATGAGAGAAAAAAGATAATTTACTTAAAAAACACTAATAATTTTAGGTTAGGTTTTTACGAATATCACTTATTCAATTGTGTGGCACTAATTTTATCACAACTCAAAGAAATCACTATTAGGATTATAATAATTTACAATTACAAGCCGCTTTATTTTCTATTTCTGGCAATATTTTAACTTAAGCTTGTGCTCTAGGTATACACTGTTTTATTCATAATCCTTTTATAAAACTGTAACTAAAATATGTTCTGTCTCTTTTTGACTTATATATATGTATATGTAGTTGATTATGCACTGCTATAAGGGATTATGAATTAGAACATTAACATGTAAATCGATGCATAGTGATAGCTATGGACTCAGATGCCATTTACCAGTTGATCACATGGATATAACGATTAGTGGATTGTAGAAATCAGTTATTTAAAAAGGGTAGGCAAAATAAAAAAAACACTTAATTATATTTTTTCTTGATTCAATTATAACATTGTCGAGAAATGCCGCTGGTGCTCCAAATATCCTGCATAACCCATGTACCATAATATACTCATTACATGGGAGCAACATCCCACAGTCCTATTTCCAGCGGCACAATTAGAATAATAACAATAACTTAAGATTGCTCTGCGACTATTTTTTTTTATTCTTTAATTATTTACCTCATTCATATGTATTCCTTCTAGAAAGGCAAAGGACTTTACTCATAAGGTTACGACGTATGTTTGAAGATTTTATTTTATCATTAAAAAGTATCTTAATTTAGCTTATTATATTTTTACTTGTTCTTGTTTTGATCAATTAATTACGTGTATTTTAAGTTACAAAGAAAATGAAATCAAATTATGACATATTTATTTATGACAAGGCTGTATGGCTTAGCTCCTTCCCTGCTCTTACGAGCAAAAATAACAATCAATAACATAAAGAAAATGTTTCCGTAATCAACAATTTAAATCCGAAAAACGAAATTGATTACTTTATATGCCGTTCTTTCAAAAATTTTATGAATTTTGAAAAAGTAGGGGATTTATTTTTTATTGAATTGTGTTATATTGTCTTGTGTGAACGCTTTGTCGTTTTGTATTTAACTATAAGGCGAATCTCGCCCTCGTTCTTTGACATCGACAGACACACACGTTCAACTTATAACACCACTCTTTATGCGTTGGAGATAAGAAGAATGACAGTAGGAAAAAAGAGAAAAGTTGGTGTTACAAATATACACGGACTGTATCCATAATAGAAGCCTGGCAAAAGGGGCACGTCTGCATTTGGTGTCGGCATGGTAAACATACTGCGTGTCCACATGGTTGCAGAACCAATGTAGGCACGTTCTTTATGCAAATGCGACAAAGAATAGGTATCGGTGGTGGTTGTAGTGATGGCCTGGTTGGTTGCTGTACCGCTGCCTGAAGGGTCTTCTCATCTGAAGGATTTGGAAACCCTGTGACATCAAGCACACCCTCTTCCTCAACAACTTCAACCTCTACCCCAACCTCAGGTACATCTTCTACAATCACCCCCTCACCTATATCTATGTTCCTACTGATGGATACAAGGAACTCTCTGAGGGAAATCAACCCCCTTTCAAGAGCTCTCGTGTTGTTCATCATGATATTTGCCCATTGACATTACTATAACTCACCTTGAGTCTTCAGATATGATCCACTCCACACAAACCAAGGATGTAACTAGAAAAGAACTACAATAATCATAATAAGGTTCTAAGTTAATATTTAAAACTAAGTCTATAAAGAAGGCGTCTCACATCTAGATGCACTTATTTACATCTTTATAAGTATGGCAAATTTTTTGTGAAAACATGCATTTTTAGGGTTCCGTAGCCAAATGGCAAAAAACGGAACCCTTATAGATTCGTCATGTCTATCTGTCTGTCCGTCCGTATGTCACAGCTACTTTTTTCCGAAGTTTTAAGAACTATAGTACTGTTGAAACTTGGTAAGTAGATGTATTATGTGGACCGCATTCAGATTTTACACAAAAATAGAAAAAAAAAACAATAAATTTTGGGGGTTCCCCATACTTAGAACTGAAACTCAAAATTTTTTTTTTCATCAAACCCATACATGTGGGTTGTCTATGGATATGGTTTGTAACTTCTAAAATAAGAGAATGATAAAACTAAAAAATATATATGATGTACATTATTATGTAAACATTATTATGTAAAATTTTGTACGGGAAATCACAGTACAAAATAAAAGTGGCATAAAAAGTATAAATTAATAATATACAGCCAAATATGTTAATATGTAATTGGTGAAATAAAGCACTTCTTAACCGGTTATAATCCATTTAAATATATGTTTACATTGTAACTCAACGTAATATATAATATAATGAATCGTGAAAACTTAAGGAAGTATTTGATTGGTGAAATAATTAATACAAAATTAAGTTATTTAAAACTCCTACAAGATAGTGAAGCTTATTTCAGTGCATCATTTTTATAATTCAAAAAACTACTTCTGCAGGTAGCTAATAACTAATTGATAACATGTAACATTACAACATGATAAGAGTAGTGGTTTAGAGGGTGTGCATCTGCATTGAGTGTCTTTTTTTTTCAAGTTTTAGTTAAAGACGTAAGATTTTTGGAAAATATAGTTAAAAATAGTAAAAATGTATAGCATTAAGTTAAAAAATTCTAAAACTTAAGTTAAATCTGTTATGTCCAAGGAACTGGGACACTCCATCCAGACGTTTGAACAAATTTGCATGATCAAAATTTCAGAAAGTACTAACTCTGTGGTAACAATTTTTATTTTACAATTTAGTTAAGAATTTCTTAAATCTTTTAAGAAATTTACAACTTGCTAGGATGTGATGTTACAGATTAACATCGGTTCAAATGGGTCACTCAATTCATGACGTGTCTGAACTGAGTGATCTGCAAAATATAAGTTTGATCAGAGAATTGCATAAATATAACACTTTTATCTTGTAGTTTGACTCTCTAACAAATTCGTAAAAAAGAAATAATGGCTCAAAAGTTAGGTAATCGTTGAAAAATAAACGAAAGTTGTTTTTTTTTTCGAAACATTTGAACTGAGTGTCTCATATATGCGGCTTTACAGATTAACCTAAACTTCATACATTTTTTATTAAAATATGAAATATCATTCGTTTTTCTGTGTTATTTTAAGTATAAATTCCTGGGCTGAAAATACTTTCTCGTAGGTATTAAACCCAAATAACGTCCTGGAAGATGACGTCGTGCGAGCATTTCATGAAAAATTGTCTCGTCGTACATCTTTCCGGCCGCGGGAAGTGGGTCTGTTCGGGTTCCCGGAACTCATTGAGCCTGTGTCGCCGAATGAGTCTCATCTCCAATTTATGATGGGTATGTGGGTTCAATAGGACACTGGTCTTGTATTTATTATATCAATGGTATATTACGCGTGTACGATAGTCTATAATTGTTTAAAAACAATTTAAAAAACAAATGAAATAGTGCATTAAGCATTGTTTCCATACCTAGCAGAATTTAATATTCAATTTGCTAGCGTGCAGCGCCAACCCAATGCAATAGATTGCGGGCTTTATGCAACAGCTTTTGCCACTTCTTAAGCGCTTAAAATGAAAACCTCTCTACACAATTATTATGTACCAGAAATGATGAGATCTCATTTGCGCTGTTTGATTTTGAGCAACGATTTTTTGCCTTTTCCATCTACAGCTAGCTGCTGTATATGAATGGCGTGTTTTGAACCACAAAGTTGAATCTACGTACCTAACCACATCTACTGATAAGTATATTTTACTCAATTACAACTATATACTTAAATACTTAAAAGATTATTAAACCCGAAAATCGCCAAATATTTGGTGATGGACCAAGAGAGCACCACAGGGAGGCGTGGTAGCTCTCTGACACATTGGATGTTCGGTGAAGGCTCTGGTAGACGCTAAACGCCCCAGGACCCACCCAGAGAAAAAAAATCATCAATTTTTAAATACAATCATTAGTAGTTACTTACACAAATCGAAACACTGCCAAAACTCCTTTTTCAGTTAATATTTAAGTAATAGTAAATAGTTAAGCATGACCTGAGAGATTCTTTACTTCCATAAGATTAAATAAATAAACAAACAAATAAATATGTAATTGAAGGAAAGACGAGAATAATTTACTTACCCGAGTCATCCAATGTGACACAAAGTAGTTGTGGAAGTTGGCGGAGAAGGGCAGACCTTCCGCAGCAACAGCGGAGCGCACCTCAGCCAGGCCAAGGGGCACCTGCACCCGCGGCGGTAGCGCCAACGCCGCATACAGCTGCGCCAGACGCCAGCCTGGCTAACGGCACGCCACGGGCACCCCAATGCCTAGGTATAGGCACCCTTGAATCTCCACTCCAGTCACAGACTCGAGCGCACCCCGAAGAGCCGGCTCGTAATCAGTCACTATGTGGGCAGGGCTTGGGTTACCTGCCGCCTGCCAAATCCTTTGTAGGACGGCTTCGTACAGGTCACGTCTCCTATTTTCCATCAAAGCTGTTACAGGATGAAAGTAACATCCTCCATTCACCCCGTGAATGGTGAGGATTTGGTAGGTAGGTAAGCCGGCGGAACAGTTTGTAACGTGCCATCCACTGTGACAGTCGAACTGTCGCGGAGGCTCGTTCCAAAATCATTCATAGTAAGTATGATGGCGGAACTCTCGCCCGCAGAAACCGTCGCCAACAGCATGTACTGTAGCTAGGGTGTCGTGCGAGCGCGGCCCCGTATGCCTGAATGTTTTGTGGGACCGCCGGCTGCATGCTCCTCCTCCACTTCCGCATCGACGGCTCCACAGGCTCGAACAGCAGATGTGACGCTACATCTGCATATCTGTAAATCACATTTGTTTGAGTACTCTAGCTTTTAAAACAGTTCAAAAACTAAAACTCGGCTATTCAAATGTGTGGAAATCCTAAATATGGTATTTAACATACGGTAATTAAAATGGATCAAAGATTTGGCTAAAAATTCTAAAGATTTAGAAGGAACATATGCAGACCGAGTACTAGTTTCGAGAGACCTTCATTTCGTGTCGATTTTTGTGCGACACAAAGTCGAGTTTCCTCACTTTGTCTTAAGTTGTGGCTAGTCAAATTTCATAAAAAATACATTCCTGCTTAGAGTACAGGTAAAACTGGCATTCGGCACAGTAAGGAACAGTAAGAAACTCACAATCCATTAAAATAGGTATACGTGCACGTACCTGGCTGCCTCTTCTTCATATATTCTAATTAGAGCGGTGCTCTCTGATGCGGTCCTCCTTTTTAGGGTCTGGAACATCGCGTTGCTGTAAACGGGTACCGTTTGAGGGTGTTTGTCATTCGTTCGGGAAATCACAGTACAAAATAAAAGTGGCATAAAAAGTATAAATTAATAATATACAGCCAAATATGTTAATATGTAATTGGTGAAATAAAGCACTTCTTAACCGGATATAATCCATTTAAATATATGTTTACATTGTAACTCAACGTAATATATAATATAATGAATCGTGAAAACTTAAGGAAGTATTTGATTGGTGAAATAATTAATACAAAATCAAGTTATTTAAAACTCCTACAAGATAGTGAAGCTTATTTCAGTGCATCATTTTTATAATTCAAAAAACTACTTCTGCAGGTAGCTAATAACTAATTGATAACATGTAACATTACAACATGATAAGAGTAGTGGGTGGGATAAGAGGGTGTGCATCTGCATTGAGTGTCTTTTTTTTCAAGTTTTAGTTAAAGACGTAAGATTTTTGGAAAATATAGTTAAAAATAGTAAAAATGTATAGCATTAAGTTAAAAAATTCTAAAACTTAAGTTAAATCTGTTATGTCCAAGGAACTGGGACACTCCATCCAGACGTTTGAACAAATTTGCATGATCAAAATTTCAGAAAGTACTAACTCTGTGGTAACAATTTTTATTTTACAATTTAGTTAAGAATTTCTTAAATCTTTTAAGAAATTTACAACTTGCTAGGATGTGATGTTACAGATTAACATCGGTTCAAATGGGTCACTCAATTCATGACGTGTCTGAACTGAGTGATCTGCAAAATATAAGTTTGATCAGAGAATTGCATAAATATAACACTTTTATCTTGTAGTTTGACTCTCTAACAAATTCGTAAAAAAGAAATAATGGCTCAAAAGTTAGGTAATCGTTGAAAAATAAACGAAAGTTGTTTTTTTTTTCGAAACATTTGAACTGAGTGTCTCATATATGCGGCTTTACAGATTAACCTAAACTTCATACATTTTTTTATTAAAATATGAAATATCATTCGTTTTTCTAAATGTCATACTTTTGTAGAAAAATCAATTTTTTATGTTTTCTATGAGCGAATATTGTAGGGTCACCACAGTTTATAATGTTTAATACAAAAACCGTACTGTATATTGAAAACGTGTTTTATTTAAGTATATTATAATAAATAAATAAAATACCTTAATTACTTACTAGACTTTTTGGTTTATTGTTTATTTTCAAAATTAGTATAAGCAAGTCCGTATGATAAAGTATGTAAAAAAAATGGGTTCTTCTTTACAAGTACAAAATTTTACCATCAAATCATCATAGCAAATCATACGGCCATTCATAAAACCATGCCCCTAGTGACCGAGATTAGCTGGCGGCAACGCTGGAACATATTCAGTGAAGTCTAACAATTTGTAACATTTATTTTTTAAACTAATTGTTTCGGGTAAGTCCTTTAAAATAACCTCGGCTGTCCCGTTTAAATCGAATGAGATCAAATTCGAAAGCTCGTAACTAATGAATTCTTGATTATAACTACATGAGGCACAGACTTTATTTTCATCGCTTATACAAATCGCGTGTTCTAAGATGGTAATACCGAATATTGTAATCATATCCACATTAATTGGCAGAAATACCACCTCTCTAAAAACCTTGGAAGATGTGCACAATTTGTTTAAACATTGTTTTGTAAAAACTGCACTGGAGATGGAAGTTAATAATACATTTACCACGTGATCTCATATCAACTCCCGAGCGAAGCCGGGTATCATAGCTAGTAATTTAATATAACTGAATATCCATGAAAACACTGCATGGCATCCAATGGTTTATTAGTACAATTCTAGAATCGGACCCCATAATTGCACTACATTATACTGTACTTATAGGTACACCGTGTTTATTACAAAATATTTATACAATTACTAATATTTAAAATGCATTCTTTAACAATTTTCAGTTCATGCAGACCTCCAGTCAGAAACATCAATAAAAACTGCAAACCAAAATTCAAATATCAATTAAGTATCTATTTATTTATTCAATTCAATGTCAACTTACAGATAACAAACCAAATCATCAACATGATAAATTTTACATAAAAAGTATGCAAAATTAATAAAACAAAACAATAATATAGCAAATTAAGGAAATTAAGGAACATAAAATCCCGCGTCACAGCGTCAGTGGGACGACGTGCTTTGTATTTCAGAGCGGAACAAACAATTAAATACGCCTAATTTAACAGAGCGCGCTCGTCTGCTAGCGGTGGGTTCGTGGGAGTCAGGGCTATGGTTGCAGGTGCTTCCGTCATCTAACTTGGGAACCCTTTTTGACAACCATAGCTTTAGGCTTGCCTGTAGTTTACGTTTAGGAATAAAATTATGTGCTCGACAACGCTGCCGCTGTAGCATGTTGGTCGATGAGCTCGGTCGCCATGGCCTTTCATGTTCTCGCAGCGGTGGCAGAATATCACGCCATGCCAGTTTAAATGACATCATCCATCGGGCTCTTGTTACCTCTAACACTCCCTCGGTTCTTGAACCGTCAGGATTGTTGCGTGATGATGGCAAGCGACCTGATGGTATGACTCTGGTCCCGTGGAGGATGGGTAGGCCGCTGGTGTGGGATGCAACCTGCGTAGACACTCTCGCGGCTTCCCATCTTTCCACAACTAGTATACAATCTGGTTTTGCTGCTAATAACGCTGAAAGCCTTAAACGTAGAAAATATCAGAATTTGGGTAGCGGGTATATTTTTGAGGCTTTTGGCGTTGAAACCATGGGGTCCTGGGGACAAGGGGCTCATCGTCTTTTTTCGGACCTAGCGAGGCGATTGGTGAGTGAAACTCGTGACCCGAAGGCTGGCACCTACCCCGCACAACGAATTTCTATAGCGATCCAGCGTGGTAATTTAGCCAGCCTTTTGGCTACGTTGCCCTCAATGCATTCAAGTTTAGGTTTAGTGTTTTATTTGTAGTATAATTTTAACGTATAACTATTTATTTAATTTAAATTTTAAATTTGTCAATACACAACTGAATGTAAATTAAAGGAATAGGTACACACATATAAAGTCAATTGAAATTACTACAGGCAACATTATAGCAATGTCAAAATAAAAATACAGTAAAATAATAATAATAATGAGGAGTATCAGTAATACATACGCATTCTAGTTAGTTCATCTGGTTAGTATCAAGTAAATTTTAATATCAAATTACTTTTCAGCAGTCATTCACGGTGAAAGCCACTTCTCTATGGAATTCACTCTCTGCCTCTTTACATTCGGTAAAAACACTTGAGGCAATTAAAACAAATGTATTGGTATACATTTATTAATTTATTTATTAGGTCACCAACAGAGTGTACATCGAAATAAGCATAGTATAACAAAAACAAAATTACATTCTAAATGCCACTCTAATTACAGGTGACGTCGACATCCTTAAATTATACAACTGTAACACACTCTATAAGTAATTGTAAATTATTATTTAAATTTAACTAATTTATTTATTTATAAAAAAAAATTAATACAAAAATAATAGGTCTTTACCTATGAAACTGCCGTTTTGCCGTACTGGCCATTTCAAATAAAAATATTTTTTTTTTTGACTGATAATTCTAATTTCAAATTAATATTATTTGACAAACATGGAATTCTTTTTCTAAAATCGTCATTTGTTTAATAGTTAGTGTTTTGTTTTCAACGCATTCGAACATTTTTCGTCATCATGGATAAGTTAAAAATTCGAGTAATTATGGAGTATGAGTACCGTCGTGGCAGCAAAGCGGCACAAGCGGCACGCAACATCAACGACGTTTACGGAGCGAACACTACAAACGAACGCACCACCCGTTATTGGTTTACCCGCTTCCGTTCTGGAAATTTTGACCTGAAAAATGAACCCCGTGGTCGTCCGAAAACTTTGGTCGACAATGACGAATTAAAGGCAATTGTGGAAGCTGATGAAACTCAATCCACGGCTGAATTAGCAGCAGCTTTCGACGTTAGCATCAAAACAATATTGGTCCATTTGCGTCAAATTGGCAAGGTAAAAAACCTTGACGAACTCAATGACCGCCAGCGCGAAGTACGCGTGGAGACGTGCCGTGCACTGCTCAGCAGGCATACAAATGAAGGAACTCTGAACCACATTGTTACTTGTGATGAGAAATGGATCCTGTTTGACAATCGTAAGCGCTCAGCAAGTTGGTTGGACCCTGGTTCAGCACCCAAACAATGCCCTAAACGAAAACTTACCCCTAGAAAAGTGATGGTCACTGTTTGGTGGTCTAACGCGGGTGTAATTCATCACAGCTTCTTACCAAACGGGACAAGCATTACTGCAGATGTGTACTGCGAAGAACTGAACACAATGATGGAGAAGCTCGCACGTCTCCAACCAGCTTTGGTCAATCGTTCGGCTCCACTGCTCCTGCACGACAACGCGCGACCTCATACTGCACAGCAGACGGTCTCCAAGCTACAAGAGTTGGGGTTGGAAGTTCTTCGTCATCCGCCGTACTCACCAGACCTTGCGCCTACAGACTTCTACTTTTTCCAGAATTTGGATAACTTCTTGGCGGAAAAAAAATTCAGTACCCGAGAGGCAGTACAAAATGCCTTTGAAGAATTTGTTGCCTCCCGTCCAGCTGATTTCTTCAAGAAAGGCATCAATAAGCTACCAATGCGTTGGCAAAGATGCATTGATTGCATGGGTGATTATTTTGATTAATAGAAATAAAAAATATATAAAAACTTTACGCTTCATTTATTTCGTGAAAAACGGCAATTTCATAGGTAAAGACCTAATATACAATGAACAAGAGAATAGGGATGAGGTTATCAATATAAGTTTAAAGTTATTTTAATAAAATTATTTAAATACAAAAATATGCAACAATATAAAACGATCAAGAGAAACATGTGTAACGTTATAATTAATTAATTAATTAATTGAGTAACTTTTTTGTCAGTGTAAAATTATAAAATTATTGTTGAAGTTATTGTTATTGAAAGGGTTTATTAGATTTGATTACCCTAGCTACAGAATCCTTGAAGAGATTGAGGCCTGGTCCAAAAATATCCACTTCAGTTCCTCTGGAAATTGAGTTGTACATTTTCATTAGCCTGTTTATTGGTGAATAGGGTCCAAGGTTTGTTTTGGCTTGGTTTTCCGTGAAAAGTATATATTTTCCTGGGCGAGGTAACCTGGAAGGTATCCGGAAGTTTAAACGCGGTTTAAATGGCACCATTTGCCAATTTCCAGAGAAAACCTTTCCTGTCCAACAGGGCGCGACGCTCGTGAAGAGACTGCATTTTTAAAAGATTCAGTCTACTTTTGTAGCTTGGTAGCTTAGTAGCCAAGTTACAATTAAATGCTAAATGCCACAGGAATCTCTATTGAACGCTCTCAATACGCTTGATATAAACATCGTAGTGTGGATTCCACACTACACTACAGTATTTTAACCCAGATCTAACCAGAACATTGAACAAAGCAATTTTTGTCAAGGGTTTTTTAAAATCGCGACTGTTACGCAAAACAAAACCAAGAACTTTGAAACCCCTAGAGACAATATGTTCAATGTGATAGTTAAACTGCAGTTTTTGGTCCATAATTACACCCAGGTCGCGAATATTACTGAGACCAGTCAATGCAGTGCCCTCAATGTTGTAGATGAAAGGCTCATTTTTCTTTTTGCGAGAATAACGTATGTGAAAGCACTTCGAAATGTTGAGAGCCATCCCATTGTTTTGACACCAATCGCATAGGCGATCAAGATCTTTTTGAAGATCAGCGCAGTCTTTACTAGAGTAAATGATTTTGAACAGTTTTAGATCATCTGCGAATAAGAAGGCCTTAGATGATATAAAGCAACTTTCAATGTTGTTTATAACGATGTTAAAAAATAACGGGCCTAGGTGTGAACCTTGGGCACACCGGATACTGCTGTGAAGCTGTCGGACGTATATCCATTGACAACGACCCTTGACGAACTATAGAAGTCACTATAGATATGACTTGCACCACTTCAAAAATTCACCAGAAATGCCCATAGAGCTAAGTTTTTGTATTAGCACAGAGTGCAGAACTCGGTCGAATGCCTTGCTAAAATCAGTGTAAATGACATCAACATCGAGGCGAGAATCAACAGCTTGACTTAATTCCTCTGTAAAAAGTAATAAGTTTGTAGCTGTAGATCGTGCCCTGACGAATCCATGCTGGAAAGGGGAGAGGAGATGTTGAAAGTGATTACAGATTACTGGATAAATCAGTTTTTAAAGACCTTCGCAAACACAGGCAAAATTGAAATTGGGCGGTAGTTAGTAATGAGCTGTTTAGCTCCATTTTTGTGTAGCGGTATCATCTACGCTTAGGAATATTTATAATACATTAGGAATATTTATCACAAAAGTTTAATGATGGTATTTATGTATGTATGATATATGTATTTGTCTAGTATTTTACTTCAATATCTTGCTTAAATGCACTGCCCAACAGTAGTTCTAGTAAATTTATAATTTATTCATTTCAGGGTTGCCGGAAGAGATCACTCTTTTAGTGATAAGGACACCCACGTTGTCATTCTTTTTTTATAGTTTTAATCTAGTGTATTTTTAATTTTCTTACTGTAATTATTATTATTACTAGTTATAAATGTGGTGTATAGGTTCGTAAATAACTTTCGATATAGTGCACTCACAGTCGAAAAAAATTTTTTTTGTTAATTTATATGCAGGGTGTCCTGTAAGGAATGGACCCGCAGAATTTGGGTGATAGAGGGGATAATTATGTAATGGGAACACCAAACTTTTATTGTCCTAGGCCTCGTAGTTTTGAAATTATGATTTTAAAATTTTATCTAAATACTCAGAACCAAATGCAAAAACTGGCAGAACTGAACCAGTACTGCAGTTGTGGCTGAAAAAATACGAAACAATGCACCGGCTCTAAGAAGTCTACGAGGAAAATTTTATAAGAAGGCGTTTGTTGTGCATAAGAGTAGGGGGAGGCATTTCGAACACTTAATGTAGTAATAAATTCTAAGGTAACTTACATTTGTTTTATTGCAATTCTTGTTAAAAAAATGCACACTGATATTGAATTATTATTTAAAAAAATTGTTTTATTTTATTTTAGCCACAGAATTATACTTTTTTGGAATTGGTGTGAACTGTACATATTTTTAAAATAAAGCTCCATGAGGCTGCCATACTTCTTTTTTCATCAGATTAGTTCAAACATGACATTGCTCATTTCGTAATTTTAGATTTGCAAAAGTTTATGTTACCGATAATTATGAATAAGTAGCATTTTAGCTAGGAAGACAAATATTTTGTTAACACCTTCAAATTTTAAATAATTTTACATAATTTGTTTAACGATTTTAAATAATTTGTTATTTGAATTATATTGTTATAATATTGTTATTTGAAATATAAATGAAAATTTATATGAGAATTTTAATAAAATATTTTAAAAATCATAATTTCAAAACTACGAGGCCTAGGACTATAAAATTTGGTGTTGCCATTAGATAATGATCCCCTCTATCACTCAAATTCCGTTGGTCCATTCGTTAGGGGAACTCTGTATAGTAAATTTAATTATTAGATATTATATCGAATAATGACGCGTTGCTGACCGCCAGCTTCAACTGGAATTGCCCTATCGTTTAACCGGAACGCAGCACATAAACGTGACAAAAGTGGCAATCACGAAATAACATTGAATCATATTTTTAATTATGGTGGCTAGATCAGCTATAACTTTGCTGAATTTATAGATGTGCCACTTTCTTTTTTGTTAGAACTCTGACGTGAGAAGAAATCTATTGCATATCACCTTTGGCAGTGTATCTGTTTTGGTGGTGTTTATTTCTTATTAGATAGTTATGTAGTATTCTTATATTTATATCTAATTGCATTACGTTCACATCCACAAAAAAAATTAAGCGTTCATAATTAAAATCCTGTGTGTCTTTTTGCAGTGCTATCTTGTCAAGGAATACACGAGGAGGTTGATACTGAGTAGGAAATCCAGGAATCAATTTATGCGTAAGTCAATGTCAAAATCGATTGGTGTTAGGTCTTGCCTACTGATCTAGGTTCTAAGAGGTTCATAGCTCACTGAGATTTAGGGAACATAATAAATGGAATAACATAGTTTTCTCTTAGGCAACAGAAAAAATAATAGCAAAATTTGATATATGAAAAGATTGGATTTTCTTATTATCACGGCAGAGTTGTTCTAGTCGATTAAACAATTCATTGCCTTTGTTTTGGTATTTAGCATTTTCCTTTTTGAAATAAACATACAAACAACATATTTTGTTTCATTTTTTCAAACAGCCAGTATTTGAAAAAATGAAACAAAATAATAGTTGAGATAGTTTTTAATTTAAACCTAGTTATGTCGAAAAAGAAAGTGTTTGTGTGATGTTTTATTGATTAATTTGAAAATTAACCCAGTTAAGTCAATTGTAACCAATGCTACAGAGGGAGAGATCTTATTTCCTGCTGAAAACTGAATCTAACATAAAGATTGGATAATATTAGTTAGACACATAATGAAGCAATTTTGTCTGAAACATCACTGTATTGTGATATTCTTCAAGTTTCGCTAAGGTGTTTTGAGATTCGAGCTTTCAAATTAATGTTGAACAGGTAGCGAAATATGTCACTTGTCCCTATGAAGTATATAAAGTAACTAAAATTTAACAATGTTTAATACAAATAAAAATAATTTGGAACAAAATCATCTTTATTAAGTTTAAAAATAATGTAATTTATATGTAATTTTTTTTCCGGGCCCACGCCACAAGGCAACTCCATCAAAAACTTCTTAAGAAAATTCAAATCTTGAAAAGTATTAATAAGTAAAAATAAAAGTTAAATTGTATAAATCTCAAAAAGAGCAACTTATATTGAAGAAGAAATTCCCTAAAACTATTAAAATATTTACGGAAATGCAATTAAAATATGATAAGAAAGCCAGAGGTAGAAGATTTACTAATGACGAAAAAATTTTAGCTTTAACTATTTATAAACAGGGACCAAAGGTAACTTTTTGATGAAATTTCTCTGGCACCCGCCCTTCAATACAATCCAATTTGCGATGAAATTACGGGATTTGAGGACATAATTTAATAATTTAGCTGACCATGCATTAGTTTTGATGATCAAAGGAATTAAACGAAATCTAAACAAATAAGCTTCACGCTACCTTGAGTCCAACGAGCTCCTTAGTGATAACCAATATGGTTTTCGCATTGGACGCTCGACTGGAGATCTTCTTGTGCATGTCACTCACTTATGGAGCGAAGACTTGGAAGTATCCTTGGCCCTGTATCCTTAAACATTTCTAAGGCTTTTAATAGGGTCTGGCATGATATTTTAAATTTTTTTTTAAATTAATAATTAGCAGGCGTTTGTCTTCCATCTCACCTGATGGAAAGTGACGATGAAGACGAGGATCATACACGCCTGTCCAAAAGGTACTCAAGCGGTCCGGGACCCTTGATGGACTAAGTCTACCCTAGGGACGTCTTCCTAGCGAACAAGGGAAAAACACTTTTAAACATTTAATCCACTTTTATTAAAGATGAATCTATTTATAATAATACAATTGATAATTCTTAGACTATTTTTGGGCTGAAACCCGTGATGGAATGCCATGGAACAATCTTCCATATTCTATCTATTTTACAATTTACAAATAAATTAAAACAATGACAGGCTTATAAGTTGCCAGTTATAATTGTCGGAAAGTTTGTTTGTGCGATAACCTCTTTTATTAGATACGGCACAAGCAAACGTTGCAATCGCCCCTCTTGTTTAATTTATTTAATCAGTGAAGCTGATTAAATAAATTCCTATATACATTTCATTCTTAAACAACGACCCTACTTAAATCAGGATTAATCGGGATTACTCTCAGATGAGCCCCCTACCGATAGGAATATATATACTTGATCATGTTTAAATGACAACATCTTTTTACACCAAAAATGATCTTATAGTATTTATTCTCCATCAATAGAGCCTTAGCCACAAAACTTGATGAAAATCAGCCAAGATCCCGGCTGGTTAATTAACATCTAAATTAAACAGTGTAAGTTATTATTGTTTCTCATACAATTCATGAATAATTAACAACCCCATAATTAATTACCATTAATCAATCATTTACGTTACACAATTATACGCAATTCAAATAACCAATACTTATTATTAAATTAATAAACAATTGTTACAATAACCCATTGAATACAATCAAAGTATAATTATAATTAATTGATAAGTAGATAATAAATAAATATCCCAATAAAAGTAAATTTAGTTAATCCTACTTATATTAAAATTAATACTAAATTAATCAAGTTATATTAGGTCTTTACCTATAAAATTGCCGTTTTTCACGAAATAAATGAAGCGTAATTTTTTTATATATTTTTTATTTCTATTAATCAAAATAATCACCCATGCAATCAATGCATCTTTGCCAACGCATTGGTAGCTTATTGATGACTTTCTTGAAGAAATCAGCTGAACGGGAGGCAACAAATTCTTCAAAGGCATTTTGTACTGCCTCTCGGGTACTGAATTTTTTTTCCGCCAAGAAGTTATCCAAATTCTGGAAAAAGTAGAAGTCTGTAGGCGCAAGGTCTGGTGAGTACGGCGGATGACGGAGAACTTCCAACCCCAACTCTTGTAGCTTGGAGACCGTCTGCTGTGCAGTATGAGGTCGCGCGTTGTCATGCAGGAGCAGTGGAGCCGAACGATTGACCAAAGCTGGTTGGAGACGTGCGAGCTTCTCCATCATTGTGTTCAGTTCTTCACAGTACACATCTGCAGTAATGCTTGTCCCGTTTGGCAAGAAGCTGTGATGAATTACACCCGCGTTAGACCACCAAACAGTGACCATCACTTTTCTAGGGGTAAGTTTTCGTTTAGGGCATTGTTTGGGTGCTGAACCAGGGTCCAACCAACTTGCTGAGCGCTTACGATTGTCAAACAGGATCCATTTCTCGTCACAAGTAACAATGCGGTTCAGAATGTCTTCATTTGTATGCCTGCTGAGCAGTGCAAGGCACGTCTCCATGCGTACTTCGCGCTGGCGGTCATTGAGTTCGTGGGGTACCCATTTGTCAAGCTTTTTTACCTTGCCAATTTGACGCAAATGGACCAATATTGTTTTGATGCTAACGTCGAAAGCTGCTGCTAATTCAGCCGTGGATTGAGTTCCATCAGCTTCCACGATTGCCTTTAATTCGTCATTGTCGACCAAAGTTTTCGGACGACCACGGGGTTCATTTTTCAGGTCAAAATTTCCAGAACGGAAGCGGGTAAACCAATAACGGGTGGTGCGTTCGTTTGTAGTGTTCGCTCCGTAAACGTCCTCATACTCCATAATTACTCGAATTTTTAACTTATCCATGATGACGAAAAATGTTCGAATGCGTTGAAAACAAAACACTAACTATTGAACAAATGACGATTTTAGAAAAAGAATTCCATGTTTGTCAAATAAAATTAATTTGAAATTAGAATTATCAGTCAAAAAAAAAAAATTTTCATTTGAAATGGCCAGTACGGCAAAACGGCAGTTTCATAGGTAAAGACCTATTATTATCATACATAATCATTCAGTTGGCAAAATAAACACGTTTGACATGAACTGTCATATTAATTTTAAACTTAAAACTATTTAAAAGTTTGTAACTTTCCAAAGTTTAAATTTTACCTACCTAAATTTTAAGATTTTACCTGCCTAACTATCACCGGACAAACCTACCTATGAATAGATCATAAAATTGGATCCAAAGTATTTTACTTAACCCAAAATGATACCTATAAATTAATGAATTTATATTTCACAACGCAATGCAGAGAACTTTTTCAAAATGCACCGAAATACACCTGACAAAATTCTATACCAATAACGTTTAAAATACATTACCTATTCCATCACAACCCTTTTACTATTTTACCCCACTGAGGATGCTATTCTACATCCGCGTGTTGACCCACAGACAGCAATATCACAATATTAGATATACTCGTAAACTTTGGCCGCATAGCTAAATCGGCTATCACCTTCTCTCTTATGGAGATTATTAGGCGTGGCTCAAATTAAACGTGCACATTATTAATAGTGTTATTTTAGCCTTTGAAAATTTACATCTTTAGAATATTGGCACCACACGTATATCTATGATTCGTAAATAAAATGTAACGCGGTAAATACGTTCCGCGTGTACCTGCCGCCCCTTAGAGGTTTCTCTCCGGGTATCTAAAATTAATTTATTATATTATTAGCTAAATTATATATATATATATATATATATATAGACCCTTTTGTCACTATATATAAAAACCTTTTCCTTATTGATTTTCTTTTATCTGCATTATCCATCCATTGCATCTCTTTTTGCTCTGATGCTGCTTGGATTGGCTTTGCAGGATATGTCATCTCGGAACATTGCGTTGTGAGGTGTACATAGAATTTAAGAAATAATATATTAGTTTCTTATATTATTCTAAAACCCCAACGAAATTCTAACCGTTGTATATCTACAAATGAATGATATATATACTTGTACACCTAAATGCGCACTTTTACTCTATTAACTCTAAGAATAAAGAAATTACAATAATATTATAATATTTCAAGAAATAAATGTATATACAAAAACTTTATTTTATATATATAAATATAGACATAATTTTAACATTAGTTTTATTTTATCGAATATTATATGGTTTTAATCTATTCACATGTACAATTAATTCTTGGTTATTTTGTATTTTTGTTACAAGATAATTGTTACATCCTATATATCGTAATATTCGAAATAAACCTTTATATGGTCGACTAAGTTTTCGACTTTTACCTGATATTCTTTTTAGACATTGTAACAAAACTAATTGTCCTACACGAAGTTTAATATTAGAAGCTTTTTTAGCACACGATCTTTTTTGTACTAAACGAGCTTTCCTTAAATTTTCTCTCGCTTGATTTGCTGCACTTATATAAGCATCTCTTTTTTTGTCGAACGGTCATATTACAATTAGGATTTAACCTTTCATCAAATGGTACTTCAGGTTCTCGACCAAACATTAAATAATAAGGAGAAAATTTAGTCGAACCTTGTTTTGAACAATTATAAGCATATATTAAAAAAGGTAAAATTTGACACCAATCCCTTTGACTTTTGTTTACAGATTTAGCTAATGAATATGAAATGGTTTGATTCTATTTTTCTACTAAACCTAAAGTTTGATGGTGCATAGTGGTAGCTAAGGAATGTTTTATATTATATTGTCTTAATAAAGACTTAATTAACCTAGACGTAAACATAGAACCTTTATCTGACAATACTTCACATACCGTACCGAACTTTGTTAAAATTTCATTAATAAAGAAATTGTATATTATTTGAGCTGTCACTTGTGGGACTGCTTTGCAAATAGCGTATTTTGAAAAACAATTTATACACGTTATTATATATTTATTACCATCTACTGAACGATTAAAAGGACCTAGTACATCGATCTCTATCTTTTGAAATCACTAAATTGAAAACACTTTTAGACCATCTTCTACTTCTTTTCCTGTACTAGTTTCCTCCTCTATTAGGGGGTTTCGGCTTAAAAAATCCGCTACAACGTTCTGTTTTCCGGAACAATGTACAATCTCAAAGTCGTGTGCTTGAATCGCCAAGGCCCATCTGGCTAGTCTTCCAGACATGTCTCTTCTTGTCCTTAACCAACATAACGCCTTATGGTCCGTTACTAACTGAAATTGTAATCCCCATAAATAATGCTTAAAATAGTTTAATGCCCACACTAAACTTAAACACTCCTTTTCAGTTATCGAATATTTTTTTTCTGCTTCTCTTAGTTTTCGTGATGCGAAGCATATCGGTAACAATCTTTCTGGTTGACCTTGCCTCGAACATGCTCCCAGAGCTAAATCACTTGCGTCTACATAAAATCTTGTACATATTTTTTTGTCATTAACAAAATGTCGTAATAATGGTGGTTCAACAATTAACGATATCATTTTATCGAATACCTCTTGTTGTACTTGTGACCAAATGAATTTCGTATTCTTCTTTAGTAGATCTGTTAAAGGAAGAGTTAATAAAGAGAAATTCTTTATACATTTTCTATAATATGAAAATAAACCTAATATTGATTTCAATTCTTTAATATGTGGGAGATTAATCTAAAATAAAAATACAAGAAGTAGATTCAAGCGTTTTAGGTATATTTCATAAACTGTTTGTATATTGTTAACACATTTTGCTCATCTATGTAATAATACACTATTCACTAGCTTAACACTTTATTGGTTACATAATAAATGATAAATTATAATTACCTGACGAGTTTGGTACAACACGCTCCGACCACGAACCAAGAGAGAATCCCCTTCCCAGATTTTTTTTTGTGCTGCCGAAGCACCCTCTCTCGGGAGGGAGGTGGAAGATTCGTCATGAATACCTCCGCAGCCGTCTGCGGGGTTATGTGGGACTCACCCATAAATATTTCTTGGTATTTTTAACTTTTTTTATTTTTCAATATTTTTTGGGTCTGGTAAAATACCTTCTCCAGAAATAGTGTGTCCCAACACGGTTATTTCTTTATATCCAAAATTACACTTTGATGGCTTGAGTGTCAAGTTTGCCGCACACAACCGTTGCAACACTTCTTCTAAAGCACTCGTGAATTCACTAAACGAATCACCATACACAACACATTGTCAATAAAAATTATCAAATTTTAATATTTAAGACCTGCTAAAACTTCATCCATTGTCATTTGAAAAAAGCTCCGCTAGTTTTTAATCCAAATGGTAATATGTTAAACTCATATAATCCAGACGGTGTGATGAATGCTGTTTTATGTTTATCCTTCTCCGCTATCGATAATTGCCAATAGGCATAGTATAAATCTAAATCAGCGTAGAATTTCGCCCCATTCAGCTGTGTGATAATATCTTCGATGATAGGTAAAGGATACGAATGTAATCACGTTCTTATTCAGCTTTCTATAATCCACACAAAATCTCCATGTATTATCCGGTTTTTTCACTAGTACTACCGGTGATGAATACGCACTTCTAGATTTTCTAATCACATTGTTTTCAAGCATATCATCAATTTGCTCACGTATAATTTTATGTTGTTCATTAGATATTCTATAAGGTGCTCTATGTACTGGAGTTTCATCTATTGTATCGATTGTGACTGCGACGATATTACACTTTCCTAAATCTTTTTTTTCGAACGCGAACGTCGATTGATATTTTTTTTAATATTTTTAACAATTCAATTCGTTCTTTTATCGACAAAATTGAAGATAAATTAAATTATTTTTCATCTGGTTTAGCTACCACTACTTCCCACAATCTACAATCATTTATATCTACTAAATCAGAAAAATAAATATATCCATCCTTACCTAATTCACGTGAAACCTGTATTACCTGAAGGGTATTTTGGTTCACATCTTTAACATTAATATCATTAATTTCATTATTTCTAATAAATTTACAAATATTATTAACAAATTGAACATGACCTTTTTTAAAGTCTAATATTGCACCAAACTTCTGAAGGAAGTATTGTCCGAGAATAAAATTTCTTTCAATATTGTCAACTACATAACAATTCTGTACATACACAACATGTTCAATTTCCAAACATAGTTGTATTTTACCAATTATATCCATTCGATTACCATTAACGGCTCGGATTTTTACATCTTCAACCTTATGTATTATAATATTTAATTGTTTACATAATATTAGAGATATTACAGACACTGAAGCGCCTGTATCAAGTAAAGCTGAGATAAATTTTTCTCTAATTTTAACCTTAATATTGAGACTAAACTTACATGTAAGTAATATTTACTTGATTAATCGGCATCAATGGTGTCCCAAGCAATCTCACTGACGCCGGTTGGAATTTGGGGAATTCATTCCTTGCCTGTTGGTTGAATCACCTCGATCCTGTGTTCTTCTTAAATTATATGGAGATCGATTGTTGTTGTTTGCGAATCTTCCTCTCACGTTCCCGTAGTCCATGTTGGTTAACCTTTGAGAATTTTCATTCTCACTCCTCGGTGACGTTGTAGAACATATTGGTGTTTCTTGTGACATTCGAATGTTTGTTTGACGGTTTAAATTTTCTTCCTGCTTTTCAGTAAAAATTTCATATGATCGTTTCTTTAAACGATTTTTTATTTACATATATTTGGGAAGCCAATCGACACTTATATGTATATCTACAATTATGTAGAAAGTGTTTTATAAATATTTGATCCGTTATTACCGCGCCAGCTTTATTTGCGCACATGTCTAAAGCATAATAATAATTCATTAAATCCTATTTAGCTTGTTGCTTCCGCGAATAAAAATTGGCCACATGATTCACTTCTTTACCATATTCGTGGATAAATCTATTTCTGATATCGTCAAATGTTTCACATGAATCAATTATTGTTTTGTAAAAATACAATGCAAGTTCATCAAGATGTGCCGCCAAAATATTTTTTTTTGACTCTTCGTCGTATCTATTAATGGCAGATATCACATTAAATTGAGCTAAGAATTCGCTCACCAGAACCGTCGATATACCGTTATATTTGGTTATATTCATTTTATTATTCCTGGTCTCTCTGACCTTTTTATTCTTGGTTTTATATTTTCTTCTTCGTTTGAAATAACTGAGAAAAGAAAGTAAAATTATTCACTTTTAATAATAAATACCCGGCGCCTGCACCGTCAAGCGGTCCGGGACCCTCGATGGACTAAGTCTACCCTAGGGAGGTCTTCCTAGCTAACTAAGGAAAAACACTTATAACATTTAATCCACTTTTATTAAAGATGAATCTATTTTTAATAATACAATTGATAATTCTTAGACTATTTTTGGGCTGAAACCCGTGATGGAATGCCATGGAACAATCTTCCATATTCTATCTGTTTTACAATTTACAAATAAATTAAAATAATGACAGGCTTATAAGTTGCCAGTCATAATTGTCGGCAAGTTTGTTTGTGCGATAACCTCTTTTATTAGATACGGCACGAGCAAACGTTGCAGTACCTATTCACTCTGCACTTGAAAGCTCCAGGGTTATATTTGTCTGGAAAAACAGACGCAGGCAAATCGTTCCACTCTTTGGCAACACGAACCAAAAATGAGCTATCGAACCGTTTAGTTCGGCTCTTCGCCACGCGAACCACATACGGGTGAAACTTCTGTTTGCGTCTGGTTGATCGGTGGAGAAAGGGGGAAGGTTCGATTAGCTGAAAAAGAGCATTTGCACACTCTCCAAAGTGCAATCTGTAAAAAACCGATAGACTAGCAACTTTTCGACGATGTTCGAGACTTTGCAGTCTCGAAGAAGTAAGTTTGTCGTCACTTATGAGTCTACGGGCCCTTCGGACAGTGCATTAAAACCACTGCGGGAATGCCATCCGGACCACTGGCCTTATTCACGTCTAGATTTTGTAAGCATTTGAGTACCTGTTTCTGGTGAATTTGGACAGCCTCCATCTTGGGGCCGAATGGGGGTAACGTGGGTGGGTTTTTGCCTTTGGTATACGTATACGTGTACGTGAATATTCCGCGAAGAGATTTGCGAACAAGTTTGCCTGCTCTTTTGCGCTGTGGGCCAAAGACTCGTCAGGCCTCCGCAGTGGTGGCAGTGATGGGCGACAGAAGTTCATCTCAACCGACTTGGCAAGGGACCAGAAAGCTTTACTCCCCGTGGGATAGGATGCTAACTTGTCCCCGATACGGCCAATGTGGTCGAAAGGAGCGCTTCTGATCACCTTTTTGCAGGACTTGGCAGCAGCACTGTACGCCTGCTTCTTAGCTGGGAGATCCATAGCTTTGCTTCTGCGAGCGCTAGCCCAGGCTTGGTATGCTACATGCTTTCGCTTGGCAATCAGCATTAAACCATGGGCGGGCTTTGGACTCCAGGGATACATCAGAGAACGGTATAAAGTACCCCATACCTTGACATATCACGCTGAAGACAGCATCAGCACAGCATGATGGATCATCGGAAGTAAAGCAAGCTTGCCACCAAGGATAAGAGGCGAAAAAGTGACGCATCTCATCCCAATCTTAGACTTGAACCGCCATACTCGCCTATTGCCTTTTGGGCTGGTGTCGGTTGGCGAGTATTGCGACACAGATTTCACCAGACAGTGGTCAGATGTCCCTAATGGCGGAGATACGGACACCGAGTATCTGTCTTGTCAGCAGAAGGTCCAAGCAATACGCAGTATGCGCGTAGGTTCGTGGACAAGCTGGGAGAGACCATGAGTTACTGCGAACCGAAAGGTTTCTCTGCCAGCGTGGTCGTTGTCCTTAAACGGATACATCCACTCTCCATGGTGGGCATTAAAGTCCCCAAGGAACACCAACTGCGCAGAGGGATAGCGTCGTTGGACCTTATCTGCAGTATCACTAAGATATTCAATAAGTCGAGTTGTCTCCTGAGCTCCCGAGTGTGATCGGTAAATACTGGCGAATACAATTCGGCCCAGGCCAGTATCTACATAGACCCATAAAACAGAAAAATCCGGAACTTCCAAGTATCGGAGACGCCGACAACAGATCTCGTCTCAGACATACACGCACACGCCCGCATTGGGGTGAAATTTGGTCTCCAGGATATAGGCCTGGGTAATGCAGGTATGCCAGATCCGAACGACCACAGATCTGCTTCTCTGTCAGAAAGAATAAGTGCTCTCTGTCTCAAGGTGGTGGTGGACATCGTGGAGATTTGAGTGTACTCCTCGGATGTTAGAGAAGTGTACTTTTAGCTCCTGTCATTTTTTATTATGATACATAGGATTGATTGTGACCAAGCACAAGTATTTGATTTTGTAATATAATTTTTAAAGGAATCATTTTTATGTAAGAATTTTATTTCCAGTTGAGTCGCGGTTAATTCGCGGCGGACTTTTTATTCGCGAAGCGTAATTTTTTCTCCGCCGCAGAGAAAAGTCCGTCGTCTCCGCAGGCCCTAAGTGTATCGTCTATGGTCTATGTGTACGTACCGAGCATGGAAATGATTGCTATTTACAAATAACAATCATATGATAAAATGATTTTTTTTGTCACAGTGAAATCACCTGCTACTTTTCACACCTGCTGTTTTTCACTCCTGCTGTTTTTAATTGGGTATGATTTATCATGACATATCATGTGGGAGTGATTTTTCATTAGCCGTGATTTCTCACCGTAATTAATTTGAATGATTTTTATAGCAATTATTGTTGCTTTTACGTGCTTTTATTTAACTTGCAATGTATGTATTTAGCTACATAGTTCACTTTGTTCGGGTGTAATCTTGAATGAAACTAAATTTTTAAAGCTTGTTTTTTATAGAAATAACATGATAAAAAAATCTGAGACGTGTATTATTAATTTTTATTAAATAATGAAAAGTAAAATAAATTGCAGTAATTGATATCAACTCGCTCGCTAATTAGGTAATAAATCGCCATCTAGTTTACTTTACAAAAACTTTCTAGTGAAACTAATGCATCTTTAGCACCATAGCAGATCTTTAGAGTAAGCCTTTTTCTTATGGTCTTAAAGTTTAATTTAGAATGTGAACATTGACTGAAACGGCGAGCCATAGTGCGATCGAATGCGCTACTCGCACTCATACCGCTGTAAGTAAGTGCGTCTCGCTCGATCCTGCCGCTCGCATTATCGCCGTGCTAATTCTCTCACCAAAATCACACCACCAACAGAAATCATTATCACTGTGATTCTAAAGCTGGATAGCAGATATGATATATGAAAAAAAAATCATATGATTTTCACTGTTACTAATGATTTGTTCCATGTCTAATTTGTTCCATGTCTAACTGTACGTACATATCTATCAGTATCACCCATTCTCCGCTAGGACCTAAATTAAATTGATCTGCCGTTTAAACTGTCAGTTTGAATAAGGTATTTACTATTTATCTTTAACTAAAAATTGCTATTGCGCAAAAAGAAAGAAAAACTAGAAATTGCTTTATATATCGAGGTTCAAATAACGTTAAGGTTTTTATTTGTCTGAAGGAGTAGATATCCAGGCATTTAGTTAGTGCCTAAATACTTGGAATTATTACAACTTTAGCGCTTAGAAAATGCGGAACGTTGAAATCAAAGCAAAGATTAAGGATATTGCAAAAATATGTGAAATAGCTGAACAATTAAGTGGAACAAAATGCGCGATAATAAATCAAAATGATATATTTTACTCGGTCAAACAAGGACGATTGAAGATGAGGTTTTACGGGGACTCATCTGCAACTCTAGTTCGTTATGACAGAAATGATGAAGAGGGACCAAAACTAAGTGATTATGATCTCCTGGAATTTTCTGTCAATGAATCTGAAAAAGCTAAGGAGCTTGATTCTATGTTAAAAAAATGTTTAGGTATCTATGGACATGTCTTAAAAGAAAGGTAAATTTGAGAAGTACCTAATTAAAATAAATAAATAAGCTCAGTGGTGTGCAAAATTTTTTTACACTAATCAAAAGGTTATGCACACATTCTCATGTTTTATTTTTTGCTCAGCAGTTTTGGTTATAAAATCTAAAACAGCAATGAGGTTAAGTCAATATTTTAAAGGTTTTAATTCGAAGTCTTTTATAGGATTCCTTTTTAAAAATTATGTTTTACTATGCTTGTATTACTAGATCAAACAAAGATAAATAGTTTTTGTTACACACTAATACACAATGTTGTAATACACTTTCTTTATGTTTGAGAGAAAAAAGTCATCTGAATGTAGGTTAGGATAACATCTACTTTTTACACTTGTTTTAGCTACATTTGACTAAGATCAACACTTAATATTGATAAGTTTAAGATAGTCACTATAATAATAAAGTTCACATATTAATGGGTTTGTATGTAGCTATTGTGAAGTGAACATGGTGTGGCACCATCCGGCGGCAGTGCACCGGAAATGATAATTATATATAAAATTTGCTTAGAGGTGTCAAAAGGGGGTTCCTCCCATACCCCTTCGCCTTCCCATCACCCCAAAGACCCATATTTCAAGCAATGCAACCCTATGAAAAGTAGCAATAATAAATATAACCTCTTACATATAGTAAGCTGCTTCTACTAGAGAAAATGGGTAATTTGGAAACATTCTTCAGCATATTCCAGCATACCCTATCAATGTTGGATTGTGAACCAATTGACTTTAAATATTAGAAGCTTTCTTATTATTTAGTATACATTCAAGTAGCTATCCATTCTGCACCTTAACAAATATAAAATAAACTTTATATTGAAAGTGATGATTAAATTCTTTTTCAGAAAATTGTATATGGTCGGCCAGACAAGAGTCCACATAGATTCAGTTAAAGGTCTAGGCGATTTCATGGAATTGGAAGTAGTCTTAAGACCGGAACAAACACTAGAAGAAGGCCAAGTTATAGCGAGAGACTTGCAAACTAAACTTGGTGTTGAAGATTCAGACTTGATTGATTGCGCATATGTTGATTTATTGGTTAAAGCTAAAGCTGTATGATTAATTCATTCCAAATGTGATATTTTTGGTACAATTAAATATTAGCTGATATTTTCTAGATCTTTTATTTTCTGAAAGTCTCTTTTTTTTAAAGTGTTTAATATAATTTATTTAATTATCACAAAATCCACAGTTCTTTAACTAAGTTACAAATATGAAGGTCTGTTTTACTGATGTTGATTTAGATTTTGTTACAAATACATAACAATTTAAAATATTGAAACAGTATTCCTATAATTATTGAACAAAGAAGTTTAAGATGAAGAAAAAATACGCCCCTTATTAGGGCGCGACACATAGAACGTCCGTTTTTACGGGATCCTTTTTAACGAATCTGTCGCTGCTAGTGGTAATATTCACACAGCATTTACAGAACCGATTTTAACGGATCCGTCGCTACTGGCGGTAATATTCACGCAGCATTTACAGGACCGATTTTAACAGATTCGACGCTACTGGACTTTCTTTCTTCAGTTTTCACTTTCTACGAGGATGAACGTTGTCGTGTTATATTAGTACTATCGTCGTCTACGTCAGAGGATGCCCCGGCGTTATTGGATACATCCCTTATTAAGGCAAAGAATTTGTCGAGGTGCTCTTGTGCGTCAGCTACGAGAAGACGAATCTAAATTTTTTACTTATTTCCGAATGACGACGTCTACTCTTGATGACCTTCTTAAACAATTAGAAAAGGATTTTAAAAAGAAAGACACAAACTGGAGAAAAAGCTTGTGCCCTGAAGTAAAACTAGCGATATTTTTAAGGTAAGAACCACGGACGTAAAAAATAGGCCTATTTTTTACGTCCGTGGTAAGAACTTTGATTTTTATTATCAATTAAAATTTGAAATGGCAAAAAGGTTTACAAAAACAAAGATTTATTTCAAAACACCTAATTGCTTAATGCTACTTGCTAATGAAATTTTTTTACATATATAATTTATTCAAGCTTACTCTGTATGATTGACATAATTATTTGAGTGGGTTATGAATAAATGATGATTATTATTCTATATCAGAATAAGGCTAAATTTTTACTAGCGCATGCGCGCGGGTCATCCTTTGGTCGCCCTAGGAATGCGCGCGTGCAACCGTTGCGGTCCACTTCCGCGACAGTACACCTTAATTGAGCCACACATATGCTAAACTTATAAAGAGACATGTCAATATGTATTGACACCAGCTGTTTCACCATAAATATTATCGAAACTTAATTTCGGTCAACAGATTGAAACCATGGCACAGTCAGCTTCCAAAAAATTGGGAGTCATCGCAAAGGTCCGGCGGTACTTCAACTCCGAACAGCTGCTCAACCTGTACACAGCCCAGGTTCGATCTTGTATGGAGTACTACAGCCATCTTTGGCTTGATTCCGCAAAATACCATCTTGAAGCGTTGGATTCTGTCGACCGAAGGGCCCGTAGACTCATAAGTGACGACAAACTTACTTCTTCGAGACTGCAAAGTCTCGAGCATCGTCGAAAAGTTGCTAGTCTATCGGTTTTTTACAGATTGCACTTTGGAGAGTGTGCGAATGCTCTTTTTCAGTTGATCGAACCTTCCCCCTTTCTCCACCGGTCAACCAGGCGCAGACAGAAGTTTCACCCGTTTGTGGTTAGCGTGCCGATGAGCCGAACTAAACGGTTCGATAGCTCATTTTTGGTTCGTGTTGCCAAAGAGTGGAACGATTTGCCTGCGTCTGTTTTTCCAGACAAATATAACCCTGGAGCTTTCAAGTGTAGAGTGAATAGGTACCTCTTAGACAGGCGTGTACGATCCTCGTCTTCATCGTCACTTTCCATCAGGTGAGATGGAAGACAAACGCCTGCTAATTATTAATAAAAAAAAAAAAAAATATGACTTCTCATTTTGATTATAGTGACTATATATTTTTGTGACGAGTTATCACGCCGACCGTACATTACGACAGATTTTTTCAAACGGCTTATTTCGTCATCCGTGTCAAAGCGATTTAATTAAAACAAGTTATCTCGCCACCCGTTCTGGGGAACGACATTTTTATTGTGAGCCCATCTAGAGGGCAGGTTTAATGTACAGTGAGCCCGCAGCGAAAGGGTTAATATAGAGCTTCGATACTGATCTAAAGCCTGGCTACATGCTGAATTGGATCTAAATAGCTGTTTATAATATTTTCAACTTGGTATCAATGTATGCTGGCACTAACATTTTGGTAGACATTTAAGTAGTAAATTACCATATATTCAATTTACTATTAACACAAGAGGCACCATTGCAAAAGTACCCCAAATTCAAATTCAAATCATTTATTCATAATCACAGGAAGATTTTACAGGTGGTGAGATGTTATTATTTGTACAGCCATGATTAGACTTAAAAATGAGATCGTTAATGTCAAATAAATAGGCAAATTAATTATTTACTAAAGAAACAGTCAACTTATTATGAATTTTAAATTGAACACAATGTCATTATTTAGAATAAAAATTAATTATGGGTCTTGTCATAAAAAGATCATTTTTATCATAATATGCTTTTTCAGCAAGAAAACCATTCTTGTTTGCATAGGGATTTGGGGATTTATTTAATATATTATAGTTTTTAATAAAGCTGTGTATTGAAAATTATTCTTTTTAATTGGTAATTGGACAAACAAATTTGCAACTATGAAAATGAGGTTGTGAATTGGTTTGTTATAAAAATAATAACTAGATAGACAATTGATTTCCTTATTTAATCATCATCATCATCATCATCAACAAGAGCATTATCTCGATGATTCTCAGCGTCATTTGGTTGATCAGAGAAGTAACACTTCCTCATCTTAAGCAATTTTAGCATATCCATTATTTGTTCTTCACTAAAATTTGTATATACTTTCCGGCACTTTTTATGCAATGTTTTGTCCCAGTTCTTTTCCTGTGCATGTTTTTCACAAATTTTTACTCTTCTTGGTATATATAAGCCATAGTTGGCTAATATCTCAATGCGGTTAGTCATACGTATTGCATTAATATCCTGCTTTTCATTACAGTCCTTTACCACACAGACTAATCTATTATTTACTACTCTGGTATAGCCTGGAATGTCAATGGTTTCTAATAAATTTATTTTATTGATGTCTATACCTTCTGCTGGTTGTAAGGGGTCATTATGAATTTCAAAGGGTTCAGGCTTGATGTCTGTGTCCATATATGTGTCCAACACATCTGTTATTATTCCATCATTTTCTTCCTGCTGGCTATTATGCCATGTCTCTGCATTTTTAAAGCATGATAAGCAAATTCTGTCTAATTCACTTGTCTGTAAAAGAAATTATGAAAGTTACAGATTTTATTTTTTATATTATTTATTTAAATTCTCTATTTATACATTATATAACAGCTGACTCACTCTGAAAGTTTTCGGTTACAATTAATAAATCATATAAATCTAAAATAACTTATTTACAAACAAATATATAGAAAAGCAAGGTATTACAAATAGAATAGATCACTTAATAATGTATAAAAGTGGAAAAGTATTGGTAGAATTAACACATTGGATCATAGATGATTTGTGTAAAGGAAATCAATTAAAGTATGAACTGAAAAAAAAAGCAATAACATTTTCATATCATAAACTTGCCAATATAGTTATTTTAATACTAATTAAGCCCATAATTTACTTTTGTATTGATAACTTGAATGTGTTATCTATGTTATTCGCTGTGTACATTTTTATAACTTACTTTACAAGCTTGGTCACTTTTTGTAATAAAATCCAATACAAAACTATTTTCTTCGAAAAAATCCGATGTGAGCAGGAACGATGTTGTGATGTTTTTGGTTAGTTCTTTCTTACAAATTAAGCAAGAACGAACAGGAGTTAATGATTTAGCCATCGTGTAGAGATAGCGCTTTATTTAAATTTAAGATACAAAATTTTAATTTTTTTCCATAAATGAACTAGCGATTAGCGATGTGCTGAGCACGGCTTGACTGACTCAGTCAGACTCGATTTCTGCTTGGGACTCGCCTACTCGAATACCAATTTATTATGACTCGAGTACACCGGGCTCGATTTCAGTACTCGAGTCTGAATGGATTTGTACTCGCTGACTCGATTCTATTATGCGAGTCCAACTGACTCGAATCTTGTATTCGAGTTAGGTTGACTAGTTCATACTCGATTTATTTTTACCTAAGCAACGAAGTGAGTAACGCCTAATAATACAAGTTCGAAAACGCAACCTTTTGTTTTCACTTCTTTGTTTTGTACTGTAAGTGAATTTAATTGTTTTTAGTGCTAGTATTTAAGTGATTTTATTGCAATTAATTTTATTATAAAATGGCGCCGAAAAAAGCCTTAGGTAATAAAATAAAGTGCAATAACTGTGATTCCGTATTTGAAGACTTAAAAATACCACTAATTTGTTAAAGTATCTAAAAATGTTGATCTTTACATTTAGGGAAAGTTTATTGAAAATTTTAACTGCCATACAAACAATATTTTTTTGAAAAATACAAAGCCTTTGTGCAGGTGTGTAAAGCTTTTCTGCATGTCTTCCAAAACCAGAAATCATATCACGACTTTTTGGGAACAAGTTTGGATGCTTTTTTACAAATAAGCATACCTCATTTATATACAAGCAAGGCAATGGTAGAATTTCCAAGCATCTAAATATCGGTTTGCGACTGTCTATATATCCCGCACTTGCTATTGCCCTAACGCATTTTTTTGTGTCCTAAATGCTAACTCTACGTCAACTGAATTGCCCCACAATAATATTCCGGAACGCAAGATAGACGCTACGTATCCGTGATATGAGGGCAATGAAACCCTCAGTCAGTGATCTATTAATTTCATTTGGTGATTCGGTCTTATTTTTGGATTTTATTACAAGTGTAGGATTTTATTACAATCTGCAAAAATTATGTTTTTTTTTGTTTTTTACAATATTTAGTAATTCATTAATGTAAACTAAAAATAATAGCGGACCTAATATGCTGCCCTGGGGTACTCCATATTTGTTTTTTTGATATGATGAGCACAGTGTATCTCTATATTTACCTGACATATAATTTAGTTCAACACATTGTGTTCGATTTTCAAGGTAGCTTCGGATCCATTCGTTTGTTTTACTTCTTATGCCACATTTTTCTAGTTTTTCTAGTAAAATGCTCATGTCTAGTAGCAGAGCCACTGGAAATGTCTTACTGTTCAAGCTCTCAGATATCTCTTTTATAAGCGAAAAACAGGCTAGCATAGTTGAACTTCCTTCACGGAATCCAAATTGTTCCTCGGCTAGAATGTTATATTTATTTAAGGAACCTTTAATCCTCACTGATATAACTTTTTCTAATTTTTTTGATAATATAGATACAAACGTTATTGGACGATAATTATTCATGTCAGTAGGGTCACCTTTTTATGTATAGGCTTACAACTATTGATATAATTATACTAATAACTATAATAACTATTGATTCTTTTAACCGTTCTGGGAATTTCCCTTGAGCTAGTGACAAATTAATAATATGAGCCAAGGGCGTCATCAAAATTTGGGCGCATCGTTTAATTATTGATTTAGTCAAGCGGTGAAAAACGGTAGATCCACAGTTTTTTAAAGATTTGATTATTTTTAGAATTTCATTTACGTTGGTTGGTGCGAGAAATATAGAATGGTCATTCATTCTAGATTGAGACAAAAGGGAAATAATAGGTCTATAATTATGAACCTGGGGCTTCTCTGTATCTCGATGATGACTCGTGTTAAGAAGTTCACACCTGCGTCATTAATTAGTGACCCAAATGTGACGCTATCGTGATGACTTACATCAAACCGAAATGCAATAATTTACGAGTAATTTGATGAAAACTGGTAAGCCCTAGGTTGATTATTAGTTCCATTTACCCACTAATATCTCCGAAACCAAAGCGTCACAACTTTCAAGTTAGGCCGCAATGAGCGTCACATTTGAAGTACTAAAAGATGAGATATCTTTGAAGTCAATCATGAATGAGGCCCTAGGTTCTGTTGTCAACCGTACAAAACATAAGATTATTGTTTTTTTCTTACTTAAGTAAAATATTTAAATGTATTTCAAGGCTATAATTCTCCAATTTTGAATTTTTTTATATTTTTTTATTGATAAAGTTTTCGACGTTTGTCTTCTATCACACCTGATGGAAAGTGACGATGAAGACGAAGGTGTTACACGTCTATCCGCCAGATACCTATTCACTCGACGCTTGAAAGAACTAGGACTGTAGTTTTCTGGACAAACAGATGCAGGCAGTTAATTCCACACCTTGGCGACCCGCACCAAAAAGGAACTATCGAAGCGTTTGGTTCAACTTCTTGGGATATCTACCATAAAGGAATGGAAGGGCTGTCTGCGTCTAGTAGTCCGATGAAAGAAGGGTGTGGGTTCAACCTGATCAAAAAGAGCATTCGCGCACTCTCCAAAATATAATCTGTAGAAGTCTGCTAAACTGGCAACTTTCTGACAAATATATTTATCTAATTCATAGCTAAAATGTAGAACTATTCAAGAATATTTTCTTTTTCTAAATCTTTGATTTTAAAATTAATCCATCTATCTAATTCCTAGCATCATTGTATATTATTTTTAATATGTAATATATTTTTTTAAAGACAATTTGTAAAAAAATATCTGTTGTGGTCCAGCTCTGTAAAAGTACTCATCTACTAACTAACATACTTCATCTATGCTGCGTTCCGTTTGCCGATTACAGCGCTCACAGCGCTCATATACCCGTTCCGTTTGCCCGTGAGCGCGCTCACAGCGATATCGATACGTCATCAATGACGTCATAAACGCCGCCATCTTCCCGCTCACAGTGCCAACGCTACGGAGCATGGTCGCTGTGAACGGCCTGTCAAAACTGACACATGACGTTACTTTGTTGATGTCTTTATTAGCCGATTAAAGATTTTAAAACCTTGCTTATTAATTTTCTTTCGGAATAATGTAAAAAAACGGCTCCTGCTTCATTCAGGGTCAAAGATCTTAATGAAATTATAACTTTAGACTTAATCGACGAACAATCAGAATATTAGCGCGCTATTTACCGTTCCGATTGCAATATCACTAATAACACTTTTAGCGCACTCAAACGAATCGGAACGGTTTTGAGCACTTTTAGCGCTGTGAGCGCTGTAATCGGCAAACGGAACGCAGCACTAGAGTACCACAGACATACGCTGAATAGAAGACACATCTATCCATTGGATCTATCACCTTTATGTATTTGTCAATCTGTCATTCAAACAATTATTTATCGTGTCGAGCGGTTTGATTGAGCAAGCTTTGTGTTGTGTTAACGCTTGCTTTTTCAATTTTCTTTTTGATTCCTTTTTTGTTATTGCAAATTCAATGATGAAATTGGGTTTGAAATAAATACTTTAAAGTTAACCTGTCGTATTTAGTGTGACTTACATGGAAACGGTAGAACGAGACCCAAACGCGATTATATTGTACACGTTTTGAAACAGGCCGACACCGTAGACTTAAGTATCGTTGATAATTTTGAAGGCATGGCTTCTGTAGCTCACGAAACAAGTGATTCAGGGCAATGTAAGTGCTGTTTAAATAACATCGAGTTGACAGATCTTTGGTCTGAACATCTCGATAGCGAGAGCGGCAATACTGAAATTTATGGAAAAATGCTTGTGGATTGTTACGTTCTTCCTGTAAGTATTACTTATCAGATGAGTTTCGTCTCTTTCGGTCAAATCATTTAGGAATTAAAATAATGTTTTGACGAATTTTCAAACAAATGTTGGATTGTTATACTTACCTATCTGTTTTGACAAAACATACCCTTTTTAAATGATGTACACGATTGTTATACCTTAATAATTTAAAATGAGAATTATAAGTCTCATTTTAAGATAGAAGTTCTAGTTTTCAAATTGCATTTTTCATTACAGTGGAGTCCGCCAGATGATGATGTAATTGAGTATATCTGTTCAAGCTGTATTCACCGACTGAAGGAAGCATACTATTTTAGAAAAGAAATCTTACACTCCGATTGTCTCCTAAATGAAGGTTATTACATTTTTTTACGTTGTCCTAGCTAACAAACAAGTGATATACTTCTGATGGTTTGTACCATCCATGACCTTAACAAATAATTGCTGAATATTGAGTTTGGACAGTAGGTTTCTAGTTGTTTTTATTCTTCTAATAAATGGGAGAAACTGTGTTTGCATCTTCCTTTTATCCAAACCACAATTTTATTTGAACTTTTTTGTAATGGTGGTTAAAGTAGGAAAGTTGTGTATGCTCCAAAACTTAAACATCTTCTCACTAAGGTCATTTTACTACATTTAATAAAGTTTTAAAATACCTATTTAATCAGTTTTAAGTTAGACATCTTATTATTTTAAATCAAAGTAATGTTTAAACCTTAATAACCTAGTTATTAAGGTTTAAACATTATTTTCTTTTTACTTTTTATTTTCTATTTACTGGTTATTAAGGTTGTAATTTAAGGAACAAAATCTTTTTATTACATATACAAAAATATTACAGTGCAACCTTAACATAGCATACCTCAATATAATGACTTTCTCGATTTAACAAATTCTTCCTAATCCCCTTGAATTCTCCATAAGAGTCAATGTAAAATATACCTTTACATAGTGAAAAGTTTTTTGCGAACAACCTCTTTATAATGAATTTTCGACTGTCAAGAAAAAGTATAATAATTAACGAGTTTTGTCAACTCAAAATCATTATATAAAGTTCCCACCAATGTATGACTCTTTATGTCATAGTATGTGATTCATGTTGCGACAGGTTTCGACACGCTTTTGTTCGTAAAACAATCATTGTTGTTTGATGGAAAGTAATGTAAACACTGCTGTCACTATTGTGTTGAGGTAAAAACTATTTTTTTACCTCTGTATAACGAATTTTAGACCAACCTAACCTCAACTTAACAAATCTCAGTTCAACGAATTACTTGATATACAGAATATTTACTTGTGCCCCTCCGATTTGTTATATCGAGGTTGCACTGTACAATCTCAATCTACATACGGAGGATCACTTTTTTTTTAAACTAAAAATATGAGGTTGTTCAGATCCATAACTTTCTTTTTTCTATTATTTTCATAGTCTGCAATTGAGCATGTAATCCCCCTGATTTTAAGTGGCATCCAAAGCCGTGGACATTAGTTGGTAGTTTTTGTAAGAATGTTGATTATTATTGTTATTATTATATTCACTAATATGTGTTGCCGACTGTAGGCTTCAGTTGGAATTGCCATTGTTACGGTTCACTGGCTGTTCCTTTTAACCAGAACATAACCACATAAACTTTGCCATTATGGTACTTAAATAAAATAGAAAGGACTGTAATTCTGCCCCAGAGAAGATCTAAACAAACTAAATTCTATGACTGCTAGAACTAGGAGGCAGGTGTCTGTCACTCAATGTACTTTAAATACCTATCGGCTGCTAGTGGACTGTGTGCTAGTTTAAAACTTGGTACATTATTTTTTTTTAATTAAAGAGATAGGTGTACTAAGGGTAATGAGAAGTTTTTACAAATAAACTGTATAATATTAAATAGTTGAGTTCATTTTAGGCCCTCAATAAGCTTTTTATTTCAGTACTTTATGCAAAAAATGACTGTACCCTAATTTTTATAATATTTTATAATAATTACTAAAAAGAAAGTATGTAAATAAATATATAAAAGACATAAAAGCAAATCAAGGAATACGTAACTGCGTGCAGCCTGATCGATACAGACAAGGTTCTCTAACCATAGGTTAATCATTATGCAAAAAGAAATACTTGAGGTAATCTTTATGATTTAAAATAGATGACATAGATATTTAGTTGAATAAATTACTTAAAAAAATGTCGAAATCATAACATATTAAATAATATCACTAAAATTATATTTATGTCAGCTTTATAGTCAAATATTTTATTTTTGTGCTTTTTATTTGCTTGGGTTTATGTGCGAAAATATTTTCTTTGATCGGCAACCCTCAAAAAAAAACAATCACTCTGTTTTTGTGCAACAAGGGAAACAGCCTGCTTACTAAGAGATAGCAAACTAACACAATAAATAATTAATTAGTAGGTGATTGTTTATTTTTCCTGTTTTTCCCTATTAACACGTTGAAGTGAGCATCCCATATGGCTATAAGTTGTGTTGTGACACAAAATTTTTGCAGGAAAGAGACGTCTATATCCGTTGTCACAATATACATGATTTAATCATAAAATCGTCTAATACGGCGGTAGAATTTTAAAAACTTGATACATTACGGCGGAAGGACATAACTATTAGGTCCAGCCTAAAAGAAAAGACGTGGAGTCACGTTGTTCGCAGCGTGAATAATATAAACTTGACGTGTATACACGTTGTGTCACATTATATTTTACAGAATTAGGCGGGTAATCACGTTGTTCACTTCAACGTGTTAAATGAAGTAACAAATATTTTTAGATTAAAGAATTTGTGGTGCAATACAGTATAGTTATTATAAGTTTACTCTAATTGTGGCTATTTTAACATTAAAAAATAAAAAAACTAATTAGTATTTAGCTCAAGTGATTATAAAATATGGTATTAACCTTATTGATTATTATAATAAAAATAATTATAACTATATATTTTACTGAAACATAAGTGGCCGACGACACAAACATTTTGAACTCAACCCTTTCTTATTATCAATGCCTATGTAGTTGCAACTAAACTATGTTTATAAAAAAGAAAAGTTTTTTTACAAACCAATTTCTGACAAAATATAGTGCAGCTAGTCGGGAAATATCACATGTGTTTGCATTGAGCTTCTGTGTGTGCCTGACAACAATTTACTGATTTCCAATGTTAAAATTTAATGTAATGTAGTTAAATGGCAATCAGCCGCGATTAATGTAATGTAAAAACTGATAAAAAAAATTCAGATCATTTTTATCAGTAGAATAATTTTGACACATGTCAAGACTTTTCATAAGAGTTTTGTCAAATTCTCAAATTTATTTCTACTGACAACAATTATCTTAGCATTAAAAAACCTTAATGTCCAAAAATTTTGAAAATTAAACATTGGAAAGAAAAACACATTAAAACTTTTAAAACCTACTTAACTAATACTTGGACTTAAATAGAAAGCATATAGGCAGTTGTTAAACGGCTAAGATTCTCACATTAATATTCAAACTGGAAACAAGATAAAATTTAAATTAGATTATTATTACATGTTCTTTTTGCTACTAGAGCCTTAGTCAATAACTAAGAAAAATTCATAAAAAAAATAACAAATGCCTCTTTAAGAAATTATTCATTTTGTTACAGTAAAAAGAGTAACCTCTAATTTTGATGAAAAAAATAAAATAAAAGCATCAAGTGATGATGAAGATATTCATGTGGAATACCTAGAGGAAAACTTCAGTGCAGCTGACCATAATGATGAGGAATCTATGGATGAAATATACATTGAGATAAAAAGGGATGAGGAGGAAGATGAGGAAGAAAATTTTGAAGAAATCGAGTATTTGGATGATGAAATGCCAGTTGAAGGGAGTGCAGGTAAAAAATGAACCTACTAGCTTTTGCCCACGACCTGGCTTGTGTGCCTCTCATGTACAGTACTTTTTTAACGGACACGTTTATACACGCGTGCGTTAAAACAAATGAATGGAGCCTAATACAAAATTGACTTAAAAAGTGTCCTCAATCCCTCAGATGTACAAAATTATAAATAAATTAAGTCCCTTGAAATTTATATCGTTTATCATTGTATTACAGCTGATTATTGCTTGCCACGATTATTCACCTATATAGCTGCAATTAGAAAGTTTACTATGAAATTGCCTTACGTTAATTTAATTGTTCAAATTTTGATCTGTTTTCAGTAAGTATTATGTCATTTTGGATGTGATGTCGGGTGGCCGAGCAAATCAAGACTTATTCATATTACTTTCATTATATTTTTGAAATTTAAATTCTTTTATTGTGGCAAACTATGGTACATTAAGTTTTTAAATATCAATAATTATTTGTCTATAATTTTTTTTTTCTTAGGAACTCTTTATGATTTTCGATCTTTATGAGATCGCAGATCTGAAGATCATTTGTTTGTAAGTCAGTGGAGGGTATGTATATGAATATCCGGTTAAAATGCCGACCGGCCAATATCATTAGGGTTTTGGCGAGAGCAGCAGAATCTGTCGACCTGAATAAAGCTCTAATGCCCAACCCAATCGGTACTTGATGAATACAAACTCAAATAATTTATTGAAACTTAAATAATTTCTTAGTATTGTGTCATAAGGTTTTCTTTAGCAACCCATATGGGTTAATAATAAAATCTAAAATAATAAATAAAGCCGTAGAACAAAACAATATCTGAATAAGAAAACATTAAAGTCTTAATTATACTATTTCCATTTCTTTATTTTCTCGATGACAGTTCTGATTTGATATAATGTAGTGTTGTGACCAAATAAGTAATGATATCGATCAACAAAAACATTCAAATATATTTTTTCAAGGTGGCCTCAATGGCCCACCGCTCTTTTGTGTTTGTTTTAATCTGTCACTCGCAACAAGGCGGTCGTGCTAGTCACTACATTTCTGTTCGCTGAGTTTTTTCACATTATCCATACGTTACGTTGTGTATTTTGTGTTCCTCCGGGTTGATTGCTGCTCAGCTGTCAAATATCAAAATGCCGAAAGGATCTGTTCTGAAAAGGCAGGCGAGAGAACTGGTGATCAAGGTTCGTAATTACTTTGAAGCAGAGTATCAAAATGGTGGCCCGCTATTACCACTGTCGCAAGTGCGAGAGCGTGTTGCGGCCGCATTAGGAATTAGTGGACCTGCTGTTTCAAAAATTACTACCGAAGCTTATGGTACAAGCGGCATGCAGGAAAATAAGCTTCGTACGCCGAAGAAAAGTCGCCAACCACGTCGTGTGACATCGGTTGAAAACTTCAACGCTGATGCTATTCGCCGTCATATATATGACTATTACTTGCGCAAAGAAATTCCAGCACTTAAAAAACTTGTTGTTTCTTTACGTGAATGTGGTTTGTTCCATGGCCGAAAATCGTCATTAAGCTTAGTTTTGAAAGAAATTGGATTTTCTTATAAAAAATCGGACGAACGTAAAATATTGATGGAGCGTCACGACGTTGCTATGGCTCGCTGCGAATTTTTGAGCGAAGCCAAAAAGATATCAGATTGGTCAAATGTTATTTTCACTGACGAGACTTGGTTAAATGCAAACCACACAGTATCTAAGAACTGGACTGATGACACTGCCGCTTCCACTAGTTCAGTGCCAATGGGAAAAGGCCTTATCATATGCCATGCAGGGTCTACGAAAGGATTCGTGTCAGATGCTTTACTGGCCTTTAAATCCAAGAAAACAGTGGACTACCACGAAGAAATGAACGCGGAGATTTACGAAGGATGGTTTAAAGAAATGGTGCAATCTCTGGAAGAACCGTCCATAATTATTATGGACAACGCTACATATCACTCCAGACAAATTGATAAAATGCCGACGCAGGCCAATAAAAAACAAGAGATAATTGACTGGCTCCAACGTCATGGCGAAAATGTGGATAGTACTTTATTAAAAGTTCAATTAGTAATATTTTAAAATCGAAAACAAGCCTCCCTAAAAGATATGTTATCGACGACATAGCTGCCGAATGTGGTCATTGGGTTGTTCGACTTCCGCCGTATCATTGCCAGTACAATGCAATAGAACTAATATGGGCACAAATCAAATCACGCCGCTCGAAACAATACCCATCCCCCTTTTACGGCAAACAAGATGTTAGATTTATTAAAAAATGCATATGCCGAAAACTGGGGAAAAATTGTGAGAAGAACCCAAAACATTATAGCGTCGGATTGGGAAATTCATGTGGCATTCGATAATATACAAGTACAGGAACTTATAATAAATGTTGGGGAGAACTTATCGAGTGACAGTGACGATTCATCAGATTTTGATTAAAATAAATAAATAAAGATTACCTGTCGTTATAATTATTTCGTTTCATTGTCGAGTTACTTATTTTACAACAGCTTCGAAAATTTTAAAGAAGTTGGCATTATCAATCTAGAATTAATATGTGTAACGTCTTGTAATGAAATATAATATTAGTTAATAAATTTGTACAAAAGTATTCGGCAGTAGTTTAGTTTCTTACATTTTGTAAAAAAAATATCGGGTCTGTTATCGTGTTGCGTTTATCGATATAGCTTCATCCCTATCAGTTTCTCCGACTCTGGTATTATATAACCTGGTACGTGTGTAAACGTCATATTTTTATAAAATAATGCATACATAATGTAAAAAAAACGCTCCTGCACAAGTTTTCACAGGAGCTGTCATCGAGAAAATAAAGAAAGGGAAATAGTTTAGTTGCTACAATTAAGTTCAAAGTGTAAACATTTGATTAATAGTATTAAAACGTTGTGTTAAGAAAACCCAAACCATGTTTACTATATGTCAAAAATGCACAAATAGTATAATTAATTGTAAAGAAGATGTCATAAAAATGTAATTGAAAAAACAATAATTATTGTAATTCCAAATAAACTATACATATATGTGTATATAGTAATATAAACTATATACGGGCCAGCCTAGTCGTTCAACAAAGTTCAACGCTAACGCAGCTGGTTTTCATGGCATCACATGTTTTTGGTTTCGATACTTAAAGCGCGGACGCATTGTCCGTTTCTTTATATGACAAGATTCAATTAATTAATTTATCAATTTTTTGTTTCAAACCCAGACTACGCAAACTTTAAGGAAGAAACTTATTCGGAAGAAGATGTAGAAAATGCTGTAAAAGCTGTGCTCGATAAAGAGTTAGTAATAGCAGCGGCCGCTGAACAATATGGCGTACCACTGGCGAAATTAAAAGCCCATGTGAACTATAAGAGGAAACATGGTAAATATGTCATTATATAACGATAATAAATCATCAAACAAACACACCAACTGTGTGGCCCCAAAGTAAGCAGGGCTTGTGTTATAGATGACCATACAGTGACCTGCGGGGATCCTAGAATAGACATACATATATAACTATCAACAACCATAAACCTGAGGATAAATGAATGTGTTCATCACACAAATGAATACCCCGACCAGAACTCGAAACTGGGACCTATTGGGCAGGGCTGGTAAGCAGTACGCCACGCAGGCGTCGAATTTTAGCATATTGAAAACTTACACGGTTTACTAATAAAACCGTCCCGAGACTTCAAATGGGTCATTAAGGCGTTAATGGATTTTGTATATCTATAGGCAGATATCTGAGAGCAATCGTGGGTCAAGTCTCGCCTATAATTATTAACGACTTTATAAAACCAGCGAGGTTGACATTATTAGTTTTAACACAATAAACAAATAACATGTAGAAATGAGTTATTAATGAAAACGTCAATAACCGTTGCCGCAAAGTGCGAGTCTATAATATTATATGCCTAAGAAACGGGGCCACGGTCGCGGCCATACAGCCAGATCTGTGTGCAACAATAATAGTATACCGAAAAGATTGGCAAATTCAAATTCAAGTATGTATTTCTCAACATTGACAATTACTTGTTGTTATTGACGTCAAATAAAGTATGACTCTGCCACCAGTTCGGAGAAACCTTCGTGAAGAAGTACTGGCAAGGCACATTTTCAATTGCAGCATTTCATTAATCTGCTTTAGTTCGGGTGACAAAGTGTGACAATATGACCCGGTAGGCTTGTCACGTAACTGCGATGGCGAAGCTATAGCAATAATGGCGCGATATTTGCTGTTCAATCGCTAACTGGGTATTTGACACTATTTGCACACTAAATGCAAGTTTTTATTTTATATTCTGAAAATTTAAGTAATTTGGAACCAAAAATACTTTTGACATCTAAGGTTTGGACTTTGTATCGAAATTATATAGATTAGAATACCTAAAAAACAAACAAAATCGTATTATAAAATATGTTGAATTTTTTACATGACTACATGTAGCTATTATATATTTTATCCAAACGCCCATACAATTTTTTGACGACCGAGTGGTGTAGTGTTAAGTAGCCTTGCCTCATACGCCGAAGGTCCCAGGTTCGAGTCCTGACCGGGGCATTCATTTGTGTGATAAACACAGATGTTTGTTCTCGGGTCATGGTAGTTAGTATTTATATATGTATGTTTATTCTGGGTTCCCCCCAATTCGCTGTATGGTCATCCATAACACAAGTTCTCCTTACTTTGGGGCCATACAGTTGGTGTGTTTGTCTGGGGGATTTATTTATTAATTTTTAGCACGATTTTGCAAATTGTGACGTCACAACTCGGCACCGTTTGTACGGAGCGTTTTTCGCAGCAGCTCCTCAAACATATCGCTGTATCTACAAAACTATTTTTGTAGATACAGCGATATGTTTGTAGATACAGTTACTTGTAACATACTGTTACTTTAGCAATATTTCTTTAATGTTGATTGACTAATTTATTGACATAAACACACAATAAAAAAATAGAAAATTACAAAATGGATTTACAAAGAGGAGATATTTTAGATACAAGTAATAGGTAAAACATTTGCCAGATATGCAGTTGACGTTTCGCGTGATTACTGCACAGTAATAGCTGACCGCTTGTCTTACGTGACACAACACCCGGTGCTTTAAAAAGTAGAGCGAGTGAGTAGGTTTCGTGGTGGCTTGGGTGGCTTAGATTCAAATTCAAATATTTATTTCTCAACATTGACAATCAAGTACTTGTTCTTATTGACGTCACATAAAGCATGACTCTACCACCAGTTCGGAGAAACCTTCGTGAAGAAGAACCGGCAAGAAACTTCACGGGTCTATTTTATATTTCTTTTTTTATATGTATATCTCCCTCCCCCCAAGTATCCAAACGACGAACACTCTCAAACGGCACCCGTTCACGAGTGAACGCGGGATCCAGCCATCGCCCTCCTCAATTATATTAGAGGGAAGTGAGCGGCCCGTCACTCGACGCTGCCATGAGATTCGCATCCGACTCCCGTGTACGATAGTACCCTGGTATGCACAGCCAAAAGCGCTTCTCGCCCTCAACGTGGGCCTCCTCTCGCACTCAGTCGAGAATACCTCTTATTCAGACGTGTAAAATACTCGGCATCATTTACAATCTCCATCAGGTGATATTAAAGACAATCACTTCGCCAAAAGTGATGTTCTTCACACTTGGTTAGATCTTTACATTTTAATTTAATTTTATAATTCACAAATGTCAAATGACATTAATATCACGGTGGCGCTCGAACGCCAAAACTATTGATTTCGAAAAAAGGTTATTACAATAATAACATAAATTGTAGGAAATTTTGTCTTGTTTCATTGTGTATATAAAAGTCTTTATTCTGAAATGAGTCGGAAAGGAAATATCGCCAAAAATGCTTACTCTTTTTAGACGCCATTTTTTCTAATGTGGTGTTCAATTCAAAATCTATAAAATTACCCATCTTCAAAACTCCCGATAAACCTCTTTTCTAGAACAAGAATGACTACCTACTATATGTATAGTAAAAAAAGTTAAAAAAAGATAATGTATTTGTGTCGTGCGTAGTAGCGTAGGTTTTGTTCATTAATACGCTCCATCCACCCTGAGCGTCGCTCGCGCAGCGGATAAGGCGCCGACTTCTCGGTTTTAAAATCCCGGGTTCGATCCCCGTAACTGCAAAATGTACCAAAGAGCTTACTACTTACGTACACGAAGCCGACTGTTCCAACGGTGAAGAAAAACATCGTGACATGAAACCCACATACCTAAAACATTATTTCGAAGGTCTCAAACAATCTACGATTAAGAGCGTCGGTGGCGCAGTGCTTACGGCGCCGGATTCTCAATCTTGAGGTCCAAGATTTGGTCAATGAGTTTTTACAACTTAAGTACTTAAAACCGACAGCTCTAACGGTGCAGGAATGCAGGGTGCAGAAGGAAAGCGTGGTGGATTATAACTGCGTGAAACCATCCCTTAGTAGCAAGGCTGTCGACGATCCTATACGATGGGCCCACTTACTTAGTACTTGAGTATTATTTCACGTACCTTTTTTACACCCTGTATAAGCTTGTTAGATTGGAAGAATTATTATGGAGTTTATTAGTTTGTTTACACGATTGTTTAAATTTATTAAAAGATGCACATACTAGGCTGAATATGATTTTAAATCTAAAAAAATAACGTAAATAGTAGGTGGTATAATAGTAGGTCTATCGTGGCAATTCTTCGCTAGGTATGTCTTTGAGAAATATTATATGTCTTGGGGTTCATGCAAGATCAGCTTTAAGAGAATTGGGTATTTGACAACATTTGAAAATGCCAGGTTATAAGTTTCGAAAATATAAGTTATTTTGACCCAAACGAAATTTGAATTTAATAGATTTTCATAGAATAGACCAGAAAAATTAAAACCCTACTATAAAAACCCTATTATAAAATATTTAAATTTTTTGAACATTATTAGCTTACTATAACAATGTTTACTATGGCAGCTATGTAACTATTACATATGTTATCCAAACGCCCACATGATTTACACGTTGTGACGTCACAACTCGGTATCGTTTTCTACGGAGCGTTTTTAGGTGACTCGCAGCAACTCTTCAAACATATCGCTTTATCTAAAAAATTATATTCTTATATATCTATCTATCTCTATACTGTTGATAAATTAATTGAATATGTAAAAAAAAGTTGTCAAATACCCAATAACAGGCAATATCCATGAGAGAGCCAGTGTTCAAACTTCGCCCACTTTGCTGCGGAGCTGCGGGAATGTTTGATTGAAATATAGCCAAATGTATTTTCGTAATTGTGAAAAAAAAAAAATTTAATATGTCGGTAGTTAAATTGTTTCTATTGCATATACACTTGCCAATATTAAACATAAAAACTATTTGTCAAATCAGTGCAGTGATGTTCAATTAAAATATTTCTTTGAATAACTTATTCCTTTTATTCTTTAATAACTTTAAATTAATACATCTTACTCCGATGATGGAGCAAGTCAGAACTATTGTTTCTTCTGTTCCTTTTATGTCAAACATATATTTAAATATATTTCCTTTTTTACTTAAATCGACCTACTGTACACTGTGCCTGTACACGTTTGTCTTAGAAACTGTGAAAGAAGGTTGCAATGACGAGGCGCGCGAGTGCGATGGAATAAAGTTTGTTGGTTCGCGTGTCGTGTCGCCGGCTTTTTCGCGTAGTGACAGTTGTATCGCGAGTTAGTTAAATCAGGCGACGGGGTCGAGATTCCGAGGCCCGTGCGTAGCGAGCGTTATGATTGAAACGTAAGTGACATTTAGATGTCCACAATAGTCCAATTAAATTTCCTCATGTCAAGTTTAAGTCACGTCAAATGTCAATTTTTAGATTAATCGTCAAAGGAACTTAATGACGTATCTAAATATTTATGTACATCTTAAAAACATTTATACCTAAACTATTAACCATACATTTGTGTAGGTTAAGGTTAATAGTTAATAGTTAAGCAAAGACAAATGTGACTTTTGTTAAATATAAGGTGTTTTGTGAAATAGCAATAAAAAAGAATTTTACCCTCACAAACATGGAAGTAATCAACTGAGAGGAATTTTCTAAAGTGTTATGTGTATTTAACCCATGAAGTGCCTTGGCCATAACACACGCCTGCATATATCCGAAAGCAACCCAAGACATAAAGTGACAACCTGACAAAGAATTTTTATGTTCTAGGCGATACCAACACCATGAACTGCATTGGTACCCGGACAGACTTGATTAACAACAGAGAAAGACGTCGAAACGCGAAACTATTGATACTAAACACAACTTTACTACCCTTTAAAGTGTTAAAAGAACTCTTTACCTGCATATTCTGTCTAAAACAATATGCAACGTTACAAGAATTACGAGAACACGATAACAGAATTCATAGGAAACGAAGCAAACAGAGTCTAGATGTAGCTTTAAAAGGGTTACCATTACATGATTTTGTTAAACTTGAAATATCAGATCTAGGCTGCAGACTATGCAAAGAGAAACTGCCCACTTATGATACACTAAAGGAACATCTAAATACAGAACATAAAGGTAATATAGAGATTAACAATGATGGCGCTTTGACGTTCAAATCGAACAGCGATGGGACTTTCAATTGTACCGTATGCGACGAGAAGTTTAAAGAATTCTTTAAATTGAATAACCATATGAACGTACACTACCAAAATTTCTTCTGCGGTCAGTGCAACGCGGGTTTCTTATCACTCATCCGATTGAAGCGTCACAGGATCGTTCACTCAACAACGCGGTTTCCATGTGAATTGTGCGGGAAAGTTTTCAAACACGACACTATAAGGACAGCTCATTTCAAACAAGTGCACATGAAAATGAACATTTGGCGTTGCAAATACTGTGGGTTGTCCTTTAAAAACCACAGATACAAATTGAAACATTTGATTGAAGTTCATGATGAGGAAAAGATTGTATGCCAGTTTTGCTCGAAGGAGTTTGTTTCTCAAACTGAGCTAGATAATCATGTGGATCGAGTGCATATGAAAGTTAAGAACCAAACATGTGTCATATGCGGGAAGAAATTCTTTTCTACGTCCAGTTTGAGAAGTCACGAAAAAAGGCATTTGAAAAGAATAAAAGATATTTGTTTCCTAAAATACTAAATAACAAAAAGGACAGTAAATTTTCAGTAACGTATGAGGAGTTCAGTGTTTGTGATATAACCAATAAATCGTAATAGAAAGCTTTTTGGTTTTTTAATAATACTAAGGGCCAGTAGATTGTGTCACAAAATTTTGTTATATTACTCCGTTTGTCACAGAATATAATTGTGAAATAAGTCACACTTCAAAGATTCTTCCTAACCACTGGTAGTTACAACATGACGACCTAAGCCGAGGTCTTTGACTTTAGACGTATCGTATGTAGGGGTAGTTTAAGCTTAGCGCCCTCAGCTTAGGCCACACACAAGTCCGATGAAAAAAGGCCAATAGGGCTATAATAAATTATTCACTTTGAAAAAACATACTTGGATGACGTAATGTGTGGAGAACTTTTAGTTAGGATGATCCTAGTTAAAGACTAGATGTTTTTTCCTGGTTTTTTTGCGTAGCTCGTGTTTGAGATATTTAATGAAATGTAGCCTTATATCAAAATTAATCGACTGGAAGTAAGCGAACGTTGCGGGATACAGTAAATTTTTTGTTACATTCCATTTTATCCTAGAATATTGTATTCAAGATGATTTGATGAGCTACGCAAATATAAACATTTAAAAGTAAAAATCTTTGTTCGTAGGTAAACAATCTGAAAAATGTTTGTCCAGAGACTCAATTAAAGACGAAAAGAAAAATGAATTAGAAAAACATCGGCAGAATATCCATTCTGTGCTTACGTACTCCAACGCTACGCCAATCCGTCGTTATCAGGGCATCGGTTACCATTGTTCTTATTGTAAAAAACAATTTCCAGAGCCTTCGGAACTAAAGATACATTCCCTTAACGACCACACACCCGAATCTAAAGCAAAATTCTTCCAAGACAAACTGACTTCCTACAAAGTTGATATCACTAACCTAAAATGCGCAATCTGTGGTGATGAAATATATTCTTTAGAGCAACTTATGGCGCACCTAGGTGATGCTCATGGAAAACCAATCCACAAAAATGTTAAACACAATATCTTGCCATTCAAATTCGACGATGGCTTAAAATGCGTCGTCTGCCTCAAACAGTACACTAACTTCAAGATACTTCTAGAACATTTAAGATCTCATTACGCGAACTACGAATGTCCCGTGTGTGGGCAAGGATTCGTAAATAAAAGCGCTTTATATGGCCACAAAGCTAGACATAACTTGGGCGAATTCAAATGCAGTTTTTGCACGAAGATCTTTAATACGTACACGAAGAAACGGGACCACGAGAGAATAGTCCATATAAAACTCAACAGAATTTATAAGTGCGGTTATTGCAATGAAAAATTCTCGCAAGTAGAAAGGAAATTCGATCACGAAAATAAAGAGCACGGCAGTAAGCCGCGTTCGTACATGTGCAAGGCGTGCAACAAGACGTATGACAACCAACGCGCATTGCGCATACACACTTACACGTTCCACTTAGTATACACCCCTCATAAATGTCAGACTTGTCAAAAGCAATATTACAAAAAGAGCCATCTATTGACACATATGAAGAAACACGACCGACGGCCCGTTAAATGTGACATTTGTTTAAAATCGTTTTATAGTCAAAAAGTAATGGAGAATCATCAAAAGAGGGTACATTTTAAGAAGCTGGTTGAATGTCTTTCCTGTGATAGAAAATTTTCGGATGATAGTCATTTGAGGAAGCATGTTCAGATTAAGCATGAGTTTGCGTTCGTTAATGAGGTTGAAGGCAACGATGGTTATAATAATGAAATTCGTTTATAACGACGCCCTTTTGTATTTGAAAGCATTAAAGATTGTAGGTACTTCAAAAGTGATTGATTTGATTTTATAAAATAAATATTTATTTGCTTCGTTCTCATTTTTCAATGGTCGGATAACTTTTATCAGTAAAATGATCACGTGAATTTGACATTATTTGTTTTGAAAAACTTGTCAAGTGTCTAAGGTTATTCTCCAGATTAAAGTTATCGTACGATTGAGAAATAAATATAAAGTAATGCGGTCCAAGTAGCTGATAAAATATTATCTTCAATAATTTCTAAGTTAAATCGTTTATTTCGATTTTTCTTGTCTTATTAAAAACCGATTTCATCTATGTAAAACCGAGTTAATATTCTAATACACTGTATATGAAAAAGCATAGGTTTTTTTTTTATATTTCAAAATAAATATTCTTTACCATATTTATAACATTTTCTTTAAATTCTGATTTTAGCCGAATTGAACGAAGATATAACGTATGTATGTTTGATCCCATTAATACTAGGATCTAAAATATCTGCTTGCTCTTAAAAATTATTTTCTTCTTCGATATATTTAGATCTTTATTTATTGTAAAACTCCAACACAGCAATCATTGCAGATTAAACATAAGGCCGTTAGTTTAGTAGTGTGGCTAAAATTAAAATCAATAATTAATAATAATAAATGTCAAAGAATACAAGATGAATAGTAATAAATTTACCTACTGCAGGTCTAACATGAAGCCATATCGAAGACATAGCTAATTTAACAGCCAAATGAAGAGAATTTTTCTACGAGCACCTTTTTCCTAACATCTTAAAGTCAAGTCTTATCTCTTTTTCAATCGATTTTGACGAAGAAAAAGCCTTCATTTTATGTTTCCTTAATATGCGACAAAAGAAAGTAATTTGTATTTCAGTTAAATTAAACTCATTTTTCAATTTTTCGTCACATTTGGTTAAAACAATTCCAAGGCTAAAAAGTAATATTAAGAAAGGCATTGGTGTGTTTGGAAGGCTCCTCTTTGTCTCTCGCTCACACATTATTGCCGTCTATATTCGTACACTGCTATTAGGACAGCACCAACAAGAAGAAAAACAATTCATGGTGTTCACCTAAAGTTATATGACCTGGCGGGTGATTCTCTTTATGTATCAACTACAGTTTTATACAAATTGATAGAACTTGACAGATTTTAGTTTTCGATAAAAATATAAATACTAACAGTATCGTTCTATTCTAATTGGAAGTCGATTTACGTTTTATGTTCAATATGCTAATAACTTAATCTTGATAATTTATGCAGGGTGTAACATAAAGGAAGCATAATACTTAAGTCTCAGTAAGTATACCATTGTTAGAATATACTGTAAAAGAATTGGAGTTATAGTGGCTAGTTAAGACATCCATAATTTTCTATTTAAATTTTTTTTACTCAACATCTTTTTCACAGCCCTAAGTGATTTTCATATCCATAAAAAATTAAATTTGTGAAAAGCTTAACCAGCCCCAATAACTCCAATTCTTTTACAGTGTATTCTAACAAAGGTATATTTACTGACCCTCAAGTATTATGCTTCCTTTATGTTACACCCTGTATAATCGTCGTTCCGATTACCTCGATCTTGAGAAGCTTTGGACTTTTGAAAAATAAATAGCCAGGAATTAAATACCGATATTTACAAAAAAACACAAGCTTTATTATTCTATAATTCGCTAGTTTTGCTAATAAGTTTAAGATTCCCCCATCCATTCTCATTTAAAAAAAACCACTGGCTGTATAGAATTTATTATACTGGCTTTTTATTTTTCAAAAGTCCAAAGCTTCTCAAGATGGAGGTGATCGGACCGACATAACATGTCTATCGACACGTGTTTCGTCAGCGATGAAAATTTTGATTAATGGGTGTGAGGGCGCTGGTGTTACTAAATGTACGCACTGTTGCGCACTCAAATGTCACGGAAGAAGCCAAGTATTAAAAAAAAACACTCAATAAAGTTTATTTTAATATCTATGCAGTATGTAAACTAACTAAATTCGTTTGAACCAGTTGGTGTATCCCATATAGGTAGGTAGGTATAGTAGTAAGGATCCCATGGTTACATTTCACACCTAAAGTGCATCCTTCTCCAAGTACCTTAAACTCCTAAATGCAAAATAGTTTATAAATAGACACGTCAATATCATTGGTTCTGGAAACAACATTTGAATAACCGGATTCGTCGGTCAACCAGTGCATAAATGGCGCCTGCGGTATGCAAGGCCCGTACGTGGCTCAACCGTGCGACTAGTTGGCCGATCAATGCGGACACAAGCAGGTTACAACAAGCTACGCACTATTTCTGTTCACACAACACTCATTAGAGGAGCGTGCACTTTTAAAATGAAAGATCTCTATCTACGCTTTTCTTACATTTAAAAACATCACCTCTTTCAAAGTAACCATTTGACAGTTTTATTTGACTTTTGTCATTTATGTTTACGTTGCCTGGCCGACTGGCGCAGACCTGGGTAAGCAAGACTGGGAGTTCGCCGGTGAATAGTTCAAAAGGTCCCATCATCATTAGCAATTTCTATTGGACCGAAAGAGGCAATATTTTACCTCGAGTAAGCCTTTCAAGATTAAATGTCCTTTTTTAAATCGCAAAGCAAAAATGAAATTTTAATAAATACATAATTTTGGGGATAAATCTTTAAAACCTTTTGTCCCTACTATATATATACTATATATCGAAACTGAAAATGTAGAATTTATTTTTATTGCTGTAATACGTCAATCTTTTAGTATTTTTACACTGAAAAGACAATAATAAGCAGTAATATGCCTATTAATCCATATTTTATACTAGTAAAATATCGATACTTAACAAACGATCCAGCGTTAACGATCGAATCTTCAATTTCGATCGAGACTGTACGCGCAGGCAAGAAGCTTGGGAGCAGGACGAAACTATCGCTTCCGTTGCTGTGCACCGCGCCCCGCGCCTTGCGCGCCCGCACCTCGCTCCTCTCATCGTTTTGAATCTTTATTGGACTAACGCGTGCGTGCCACGTATATAGATATTTAATATCTACCGCGTACAAGTTTCGGGTCTTTAGTTAGTTTTTTAACATACTGTATAAAAATCCTGACGGTCCATGAATGTTACATAAGACTCAAATCACAAAAACAAGAAAATAACAAGGAATTAAAAATTTACTAGAAATTCTACTCGATTTTAACATAGTTTATATTGCTTAGTATTTAAATTATATCTTTGTTATTCTAATTTTTCATAAAATACTGTTCTAGATGAAATAATAATGTTCTTTTATTTGCCACTTAAGTAATGTTAGCAAATGTAGACAATTGTTCACATCTTTACATGCTACGTCGTGGCAAATTCTATTCAAATTCTTGCCTGTTCACGCAAGTAAAGCCAGCATTAGAGAGACCCGCACGCCTTACTATTCAGTCTCAGCAGAAGTTGAACTTCCAATAGTATATTAATTCCATGGAAAATCATGATATAATCCGTGACATAATTCTTGTCTTGGCTTGCCATGCTGATGACTGTTTCTTTAACGGTGTCCTACGTCATGACTTGTGTATGGTTTAATGCGTATAATACGTAAACCAATAAAAACAATAATTATTATTTTCAGAGTCGCTTACGAGACGGATCACCCACAACCAGTTAGTTTCAGAGGTTCAGCTCATTCTCACGTACACGAACGCTACTATATTCAAGACACGGAAAATCGGCTTTTATTGCGCGTACTGTTCCCTGGAGCCCACCGTCTTCGACGATCCCGATATGCTGAGGATACACACCAACACCGAGCACGCCGCCGAAAGAATTAAAGAACTCGATAAAGTACTGCGACCTTGCTACTTAAACGAGGTCGTCAAAATAGATATACAAAACCTCTCTTGCACAATGTGCCGAAAATCCATACCCCACTGGGCGGACCTGTTCATCCATTTACAAAAGAAGCATCAAATTGGGCTGATAGAATCAAGAAGTAAGGTTATACCGTTCATCCTAAGCACCGACTATACCTGTGGTGTATGCCGAAAACTCTTCCATAACTATCACATTCTGGACGTTCACATGAACAAACATTTCCAAAATTATCAGTGTACGGAGTGCAACGATACTTTTTTGTCGTTAAGCCGTTTTAATATCCATCAAAAAGTACATTTCACTGGCCAGTATCCTTGTGAAATTTGTGGGAAAATGTACAGTAAAGAAGAATACAAAAAGAAGCATATGGCATACGTTCATAAAGTCGAAAGTAAATTCAAGTGTCAATACTGTACACAGAAGTTCTCCACGGAATATTCTAGACATGTGCACATGCGTGAGTCCCATAGTTCGAAGGTTACCATAATAACTTGCGAGCTCTGTGGGAAGTCGTTTGATTGGCGGCCGTATTACTTCAAGCATCTGAGGCGGTACCATGAAGCCGCGTGCAAATACCCCTGCAGACATTGTTCTAAAAAGTTTGTCTTGAAGAAGGAGAGGAAAACTCATGAGCTTACGATACATAAGGTTAAATACACGGGAAAAGTGGCGAGGAATGATATGCTAGCGCTGCACGACTATATGAAATCGAGAAGAAGAACTTCGAGCTAAGTAACTACCGTCGCTTTTTAGTGTGTACATTTGTTATATACAATAAAATGATTTTATTAGTAATAAAATACAGTGATGTCGTTTTTTTGTTCGTTCATGAACTAGGATTACCTAAATCTTTACAGTACTTACCAATGTAAATGAATACGTTTGGTGTCAGGTGTACTTTTTAAAATCATGTTAACGGTGCATCAGAGATGGTGTATGAATTGTATGAATTCCAATTCAGCTGCTATATTTTAATCTGCTCGCTTAGCTTTTTTTTTTCGAAATGGACAGTTATTTATGTCCCATAGGCCTTTTAAATTTCACCGGACTTTGTAGCCTAGCGCTGACGGCGCCTAGATGGAACTTAAACTACTCCTACATACGACACGCCTAAGGGCACCCGAGAGGGCACGGACCTCGGCTTAGGACGTCGAGTATTGAAACTACCACTGGTTCGGAAGGATCATCTACTGCCAAAGAACCAACAAGAAACTCAGTAGGAATACATACGACTCGTTAGCCTGGCCCACCGTTGTGTAAGGCGATTCGAATGCCGTGTTGCCCTATTTCTAACTGGAACGCCGGCGTTCCTTGTTGTAATATCATCGTCGGGATCTGTTAAGACGTTACGATCATTCGCCACCGGAACCCGCCTGGAAGATGCACTGATAGCAGTTCGAAGGTGATTGGTGAAAGCACCGATCGCTGCATTGCCTCGATGGATGACAATGAATCGGGAATGGTGTTCAGGTCGGGGTTGTCGGTTGCCTTAAGGGCTTCCGTTAGTTTGGCCCAATCAATGTGTGCCCTCGTTTGAGGAACGGGGTCACTTGGGATACCTAGCTGGATGATTACCGGTCGGTGATCCGAAGTACGTCGGAGGCTGACTTCTACTGAGTGTAGGGTTAAGTTAACACTTTGTAGGATTGCTATATCGAGAATATCGGGGCGATGATTTGTGTTGTAGGGATAGTGAGTCTGTTCCCGAGGACCCTACATCACAGGTTAGCGAATCTAACATGTGATGAAGATGATGGCCGTTTGGGTTGGTAACTACGGAGTACCAACCTGAATGTTTCGAGTTAAAGTCACCAGCTAGTATTATGGAGGGACTCATATCGAGTAGCGACTGGAGGTCACTTTGATGTATAGCTTTATCTGGTGGTTGGTAGATGGATGCCAGCGTGATTGGCTGATGGCCGCTCATCGCTATTCTACAACAGAAAACTTCGATATTCTCGAGCTGTGGGGGATCGGCAGGTATACAATGTAGTGACCTTTTGTAATAGATGAGGGTACCGCCTTTATCAGCGGTAAGCCTATCGTTACGAACGATGTTGTAGTTCGCTATTTTCGGGTCCTTGTGACTAGGTTTCAAAAAGGTTTCCTGCACAAGTAAGATGTCGATTTGGAATTCTCGAAGGAGTTCATGAATTTCATTACGCTGATGTTTAAGACCATCGGCGTTGAAGTAGCCGATAGTAAGGGACCGAGGTTTTAATCTAGAGGACGCCATTTAAAAGTTTAATTTATTGAATTTTTGGACGTTGGCGATGGTGTTCGATCGCGACGAAGCACGTCGCCTGGAAGTCACCCTTTGCGGCTCGTAGTTTGCGAGCCAAAGTGGTGATTTCTCCCAAGTCGAGACTTGAGGCGAATTCGCTTACAAGCGCGAAGTATGAAAGTGGCTCTCCATGGGACCTGGCCGTGAGAGGAGAAGGCATGCAAGCAGGTGCTAACCTGACCTGCTGTACCTGAGAAGACAGGAGGGTGAGGGCTGCCATAGGTTTCCTCACCATGGTAGGTGGGGTCACCCATGCGTTCTTGGGAGGCGGTGGAGGACTGTGAGGGTCACATAGCGGAGGCTGCGGTTTTTTGGGTGGGCCGGGCTTTGCAGCAGGAGCAGAGGGTGGACACCTTTGCTTTGCCTTCTGCGCCTTTTTGGGGTTGGGCTTTGGGGTCCTGGGGCATCCTTGGTAATTGGCAGTGTGGCCAACCGACTTACATAAGACGCATGCAGTAGGTTCGACAGGTTGCGGGGTTCGCGCGCAATCCGCAGTGCCATGATCACCCAGGCACTTGACGCACCTGGGCTTGGCGTGGCAATTTCTTGCCGTATGGCCATAGACTTGGCATCTATGGCATTGGCTGGGTATACCACGTTTGAAAGGGATCTCGACGGTGATCCCCGAAAGTCGTGCTGTTGTTTTGAGGTTGAAAATCCCCTTGCCCTCAGGGGTGTGATCTAGTGTTACCAACACTAGGTTATACGGCATACGATCTTTGCCATACATACGGTGGACGGAAATGACCGGGAATCCCTGGTTTTTAAGATCCTGGAGAAGGAGCTCTGACTCAATCTCCTTCGGTACGCATCTAAGGACGACGCGTAAAACGCGCTCCTCCTCGAGCGCGTAAGTATGGTACTCAATGGATTTTTTATTCAAGTACTTGGTGAGGGCGCGGTGATCGGTGGGTGCGACGGTCGCTACGCGGACGCCGACTGCGGTATTTTTCTCGTGTGTATACGCGATTTTTAAATTTGACATGTGTGGGCACAGATGTCCACGCCGCTTTATCCCGTGTGAAAATAGGAGGCAGATGCCGACCGGTTGGCTTGGCGTCGGGGGTAGGAGAGACATAATTTGAATTTGACGCGGGCATGGACTGCGTCGCCCGCTTTTTCGGAGTTTTGAACTCATCGCCGGATGACTCCGAGGGCTTGGCCCTTTTTTGTCGTTTTGCGACGACGGTGAACCCCTCGTTGGATTCGATGGCTTGGGTGGGGGCCAGGGTATCACAATCCAATCCGATGATGAACTACGAGTGGACGAAGCCACGGACGAGCGCGAGCTAGAACGATCGCGTGAGGGGTTGATGGATGCGGGTTGACGCGCCCGTCTCTCCTTTTTTGCCGGCGTTTTGGTTGTGGGGTTGAACCCACTTTGAAATTTTGTCCAGATGTCTGGACACTGCGAGTGAACGAAGGTCATGAAGGCCTTCGATATATCTGCCTCCGCGGTAGCCATAGCTACCGCGGCCTGAAAATAACTTAAAAACTAGCCGTAATTCGCCGAAGTCCGCTACCTGGAATCCTAAAAAGGGTACGCAGGTAAAGAGTTGACCGCGTTAGGGTCAACCTTTACCGACAAAAAGGACAAATATGCACGGAAAGACACAAATATGATAAAAATAAATATAAAAATAGAATAGTAAATAAATAAAAGTGTAGAAAGGAAATAATATATAAAATAAAAAGGACTGGATCAGTACAAATTGGTTGTCATTGTAAGGTATCCTCTGTACTAAAACCAGAATACTTTACGCTGGGCACACACAGCACTCAGCACGAGCACAACACAGCACTTTGAAAACTAAGAAACTTTGCCGCAAAGAAAAAATCACTTTGAGAGCGCTCGGAGGGAGTAAAAAACCCAGAACCGTATCACGGAGCCAACACGCTAGTCGGTGAGTCAGTAAACTGAGCGCCACTGAATATCGGGAAGGGACCGATCATTCGGAGTGGTCTTAGAACGTGCGTACCGGGCGGCGGTCGCAGCGAGAATTCTGCTTGCTTAGCATTTCGCAACAACGATAACAAATAGAGACTTTCAGTAAGAAAAGAGTTAATAATTAATCTAAACAATGCGCGCTTTAACGAACCTGTACCAAACAAATATGTCAGTGTCATGTGAGAGACAATTTTTTATTAAATAAAAAGCAAGATTTTTAAATTACATATTAGTAGAGCCCTATTTATTCCATTCATTGGCATATTAGTTTTAGTCAGAGCCATCTATTGCGATGGTTGGTACTATTTTTTGACATTTAAAAATGTTATTTCAATTTGGGATTATCTGAAAACTCAGAAAATAGTAAAAAAATTATATGATAAGTGGCTTGAGTAACAGTTGGTTGGTAAGATAAATTTACTTATTTATAATGTAATTCACCCATTTTTATATTTTTTTGTTAAAAGGTTGTTTACCCCGCTATGTTCACCCACCTACCAACCTAACATATTTTTTCACTTTATCTATTTTCTTTTCTCAGCGCCATCTATCGAGATATTTGGGCCGATTTTTCAAAAGAGATAATCCTTCATTGGTCGATGCAATTAATAGTGACGTTATGACATTGGTATTAATCATAGCAGGTAGTCTTCATACAAAAAAAAAACTAGGATTATATCTATGGTTAAAACTTTTTGATTATGACAGCTCCGTTGCTACTTTTCGAGCGAACAAATTGTCATATGTCACTTCAATGTGAATTATGAATGATAACACTATGTTCAATCAAAGGTTTTAGGTTAAGTTTCAATGTTTTAATTATGTTAAAACTACTTTTATTATATTAGTACTTGCAATTGGCAGAAATAGTAATTGTGTAGTAACTACAGCTAATTACCATAAAACGCAATATTGTATTTAATTTTCAATCAATGAGCTTGATTTGCCATTACGGTTTCAATGTTTGATGAGTGAAGAGTTTGCATTGATCAATTTCTGTAACATAACCTCTCAATTCCCAAATATAGTAATTCATTTGCGTTTATGGTGCTTCACAATGTACAACAAGTGCTGATAGTAAATGAGAAACTAGGCGAAAGGACGTCATTTTCCATCATTTTCCAAGAACTGAGATAGGACTTTACATTGGTTACCGTGTTCTTGTGCTAATAGTGTTAATTTACGAGGTTTAAGTATGGTAGAACTTCGTAAATTGTTTGTAAGCCACGAACATTTTGAGAAGAAATGGTTTCTGGGTTACTCAATAAGAAAAACGGTGTTTAATTGGTGTAACATAATCAACAGAATATTAAAAGGTCGCGTCTAAAAAATAAAAAAAATACTCTCCTCCAATACAAACATATAAAAATATAAAACAAACTTTAGAAATAAAAAGAATTCATAAACATACGTCTTTTATTTATTTTACCTTCTTTATCTTTTAGATTGTTAAAGATCTTGTAGAATAGAAGAGGGGCTTTGTCGCTGCCACAATGGCATTATTTGCTTATTATTGTGTATAATTCGTGTAAATATTGTGTAGAATTGTTATCGATATAGTTGTACAATAGTTTAAGTGTAAATATGGCGAAGAATCGACGTAAACGAAATAATAAACTAAACGAAAGTGGTAGTGGAGATGGAGATGAAGATTCAGCCTCGGAGTTTAGCGACGTCTTGTCAATAAAGTGTCTGGAACAAGAAAAAGATAAAAAGAATAAAGTAAAAGTATAAAGATTTCCGGGTTCCTAATTATGTAAGATTTTATCCAGAACAAGGTAGTAACTTTGAGTATATTGTATTCATTGAGAGCACAATAGCTGAACAGCCCCTAGGCAATCGCGTCATGATGTCGTTGGCCAACTGCCTGAAAAGATTCAACAAAGGAGTGAAACAGTTACAAGTAATAAATAAGTACTAAGTTGGTGTGATTTTTGAGCGGCCTGGCCTGGCTAATGCAGCTCTGCAAAACCAAATATTTTTAGATTCATATCATCTGACGGCATCAATTTACGGCGTCGGCCAGTGAGGTGAAAGGCGTGATCGCTCATGTCCCGATAGATCTGTCCATGACCAAATATATTCCGCATTGACATCTATAAAAAATATTATAAGTATTCGACGATTTATGCGAAGAACAAAAATGAGCAATGGTCATAATATACAGTTTGAACCGACAAAGACAGTTTCCATAACTTTTTCGTGTCCTGTGCTTCCAGAGAGTGTAGACCTGAATAGCTGGCGCTTTGAATTGCGTCCATACATACCGCCCGTTAACACGTTCATTACCACTATGAATTTCAAGATGTATTCTGGGGTGCCACATACATTATGCGATGGACTCGCCGGGCGAGTCGCCGGCACTGCAATAACGTTTGAATCGACTCGCTACGCTAGTTCACTGGCACTACGTGAGAGTAAATTCTTTGCTTTGTTAATTTTGCGGCCACCACAGTGTATGTAACGTGTTTAACGCTATTAAATAATGTTTTACGACTATTGAGAGTATTTTAAGTGATAATAATGTCGAGAAATTCTATGGATAAAAAAGAAGGTAAGTTTATTCCGTAATTTAAATAGTGGTTGTCAATCTTTAAGTAGTTATTATTGTTAAGAGCGTTTATACAAAATCATGCAATTTTAGGAGTTTCAGTGTTCGTTTCCGATCAAAATATTACTCGTATGCATCGAAATATGAGTTCAAATTATTGGAAATTTCCTCGCGTAAAACATGTATAGAGAAAATTTTCATTTCTTCAGATAGTTTAGTAGCAATTCATTGTTCATACGCCAGTTCTTGTAATCCGACGAAACATGCTTACTTTGCCGTTCGATAAGTATAAAAGTAACTGATACAAACAGAAAAAGAAAAGTTTTCTATGGTCTATGTATTGTCTTCAAAAAAGTCTATAGAGAAAATAGAACAACATATTGTTTTTTTTAAAGGCTCAAACTTAAAAATCAAAGCGCGAATAAGTTGGGTTTCAATCTAGTTTGTCGCAGTTTTCGATACACTTGTATTGTTGCAATAGTTATAATTTTTACTTTTAATTAATTACAAAGATGTAACTAATGAAATAAACAGAAATATTATTCAAGTCTATTTAAAAATACTTCTAAAAAAATCATTTGAAAAGTGTCTAAAATTGATATAAAATCTAGTGCACGCACTGCTAGTATTTAGTACCGGCCGAGGCCTTCCAGATTGTAGACGTATCGCTTTTTTTTGGTGACGGATCCTTCGAGGAGGGTCTCTCATTACCTGACAGGTCTCCGTGGCCAAGCGGTCACCATGCTTGCTTTGGATGCAAGAGGTCTCGGGTTCAAAACCCGGGTGGGTCAGATATTTTTTAAACAGGGTGTCCCAGAAATGACACGTAAGGGTGACACTGGAGGTAGATGGACTTTAGGCCTATCAGATGACAATAACATGTCTCCAGTAAAAGTTTTCTGGTTTTCGAGATATTGCCACTTTTGTGATTTTTTATGAAATTTCCAATTTTTGGTCCTTTTTTGTCTACAGCTGCAATAAATATCTTTTAACTCACGGTTTTTTTAACCAAGACTATCGTTATTAGTTATTTGAGACAACCTAGTAATAATTTTGACGGAAACTAGCACACTATGCTAAGAAAAAGAGTTGAAAAGTTTTATTTTATTTCATTGCGAAAAACTTGACTAAAGTTTAACTAATTGCTGTGAAACAAAAATGTATGGCGATGATACTGCACATCATCTTAAAAAATTGCTTGTTTAATGACCTTTTCAAAATAGCATCACAATAGCCGTTTTTTAAAACCAAATCTTAGAAAATTTAATTTTTTCATGAAAGGCGTGCTACTTAGAAAATAGTACAACTGCATGATAATGCTTAATAACAGTTCCAGGTGTCTTTTGTGGCAAAATTACTAATAAATGAAAATCCAGAAGCACATAACTATCTATCTTTACCCTAAATACAGACCTATATTTAGGTTTTTTACAATCATCTACCCATTATGATGGAAGATGCAGTTGTACTATTTTCCAAGGCGCACGCCTTTCATGAAAAAATTAAATTTTCTAAGATATGGTTTTAAAAAATGGCTGTTGTGATGCTATTTTGAAAAAGTCATTAAACAAGCAATTTTTTAAGATGATGTGCAGTATCATCCCCATACATTGTTTTTTCACAGCAAACAGTTAAACTTTAGTCAGATTTTTCGCAATGAAATAAAATACAACAATTCAACTCTTTTTCTTAGCATAGTGTACTAGTTTCGTATCACACAACATCACATACAATTACCTGATTCCGAAATAAGTAGGCAAAGCACTTGTACGGATTTCAAAATAATCAGTGGAATTACAAATATATCCTACTCCTACTAATATTATAAACGTGAAAGTTTGTGAGGAAGTATGGATGTTTGTACTCTTTCACGCTCACACGGCTTGACCGATTTTATTGAAATTTGGTAAAGTAATAACATTTTATCCGAATATTCCTACGGGATCGAGATTTACCGGGTAAATCCGCATTCAAAAGCTAATACTTAAATAAATACCTACACCTAGACACAGAACCTAAGGCAGGGCGACTACCAATGCGCCAAGCCTATCTTAGTAAGATAAATCTTAGTAAGTAAAATCATAAATAAAAATTAAATACTGCCCGTTAAGCCACGTATTAAATAATGACTATTATTATTTTGTATTAGTGGTGATGGTGATTATCATAAGTGTCTATCACAAAACGTAATATTTAGCGATCCAGACCTGAGAAACTGTGATTAAATAGTTCTTTATATTTGAGGTCACCCTTTTTGGAAACTAGCTCTTACTCACACTTGCATGTCTAGATCAAACAAAATATTTTATTAATTTATTAAGACATACCTACCAACAAATAAAAATTATAAAATATAATACATTTTGAAATAAACAAACCCCAACTTTTTATTTCTAAAGCTTGTTTTTGACTAATTAAACCTATTTGTTGTGTATTATTCGATACCATGAGTACTTCTGTAGGTTGTTGACACCATTGTCTAATATGTACCAAGGTTGAGAACCTATGTTAGTGAACTCGCCTGGCGAGTTCAAGGCATCGCAGAATAGTTTTTTTTGTTTAAATATAAACTCGGTCTGCACACCTGGCCCACCATGTAAATCTTTAGTTTGGCGTAAATTTGGTCTACTCTATTTATTTAAACAGGAAATATAAATGAATTTCGGAAATATTAGCTAAAAAACAGCTTCCGGTCTCCTTAGAGTAAACACTGTTTTTACGAGCTCCCATTGCAATAATAGAATAAAGTAGTAAAAAGTATCTGGAATCCAGTAAAGTGCACATATTTGCGGGAGGGGTCGCCTGACTTCTCATTTCCGTGAGATTTTGGCTATTGCCGGCACGAAATAGAAGAACAGCAACCCATCAAGGAGGCAAGAGGACGGTTAGTGTCTACTTTTATCCCAGCACCATTATTCAAACTCAATATAGTTAACCAATGAAAACGTAAACAAACTAAAACGTAACATTTCGTCACAACCTATTCGCCGCACACCGTAGACAGAGAATAGAATAGACAACCTGTTCCCGTATACTAAAAGGAGACAGATATAAAGTACGTAAAATTCCAGGGTTACCATCTTGTGCATAATTTCCCAAATTTTGGTACTTTTTTGGCTTCCTTTTACAGACCTACGATGATGAGATGATTTTTATTTTACATACCTATACTTAATTTTATTAAATGAAAGAACATAGATAGTCCTCCTTCTGGGTCCAGCGCTGACGTAACTTCTAACCTACCTTTAACTTGGCGGAAAATTCGCGAAAATTTGCAATTTTGTAAAATACTTTCGCATTACTTTTTTTGTAAACCTTTGTGAAATTTGATGAAATTTTGTGAGGATGTTATTGAATATATTAGGTATCTATTATTATTATTTGTAGTTGTTTGCCTTATACATTTATTACAAAAAAAACTCACTTAAAATCACAGCACGCAAAAAACTCTCTTGTTTTTATTAAAATGTATATAAATTATGAAAAGTTGACTTATTTCTACAAACATAAGTAAAAATATGTCTCTATTAATGGTTTTTATAATTCATTTGTTTTATTTTTTACAGCCCATACAGTTTCCAAGTAATCACGAAATAAACTGGACGGACTTTCCAAGTTTTTCAGAGTTTTCCAAGTCTGAATTTTGTAACCATATTTTTGGCTTCTATTAGTTTATTTTAAATTAAAAACATAGAAAATGGTTGTAAATATTTATTGTAACATTGTTTTACATTGTTTTATGACATAAAATATGCGAAAATAACAAAATTGTTCAAATTTCATGAGACCAAGATTTATATCAGTTATAACATGTCCGCCACGTACAAAGTAAATGAAACACGTAAAAAAATACCTAAAAATGTTATTATTATCAGTAAAAACAGATGGATAATAAATAGAAATAGATTTGAAAGAAACATCGTAGAAAACGGGCCTTATTTATGCCTAAAATCCAAAAAAATACAACTATTATGACGTCACGTGCGCGAACTTACAAACTACGCAAGTGAAACTTTGATTGAATGGTACCAACATACAGACAATTTATACAATTTCTATCAATCACAGGCAACGAATTCATTCATAGAGACACAAAACAGTTGTAACCATATTTTTGAGTCGGTTACTACCTTGAATAGATCTATTCCAACGCGACTCAGCGGAGGTCGAGATTCATTAGAATAGAAATATTCCAAACCAAATTACTGGGTTAATCAATATTTATTGTCCTTTAAAAAGTATCAATTTAGTGTACATATTTCGAACCTTTTCTTTTTGATCAATCATATTTTTGGTCGTATAATGAATTCTGGTTTTGAGATATTTATTACAAACAGATTTTATGAGCAAACTATAATGATTGTCTATAAAACCTTGTTCATAAAAATGAGCTGATATTTGAGAAAATAATTTTATATTTATGCATTCCTTCAGACATTGGTCTAAAAGGCGATGCAGTGGATATTTTTCATTGAAAATTTTATTTCTTCTAAAAACTTTTTCAGCAAGTTCACAAAGTTTAATTATGTCTGCTGATGGATATAATAGACCGCCTCTATCTTTCTTTAACTGTAGACTTTCAAAACGATCACGACACAAGACAGATACACAATGTGGGCATATGATTTCATTTTTCACCCCTCTGCACACGAAACCAGCTATATATGTTATCACACTTTTACTAAACTCGGTGAGTCTACAGGGGTCGGATAAATAATCGTGGTCATTGTCGATGACCACGGATCTATGTTCAACAGGTTCTTTATTGTTGATCAACCTATTTCGATCTAACGAATTGTTTATAGATATTTCTGGCTTTGTGTATGTAAGTATATTAATATCTGTGAGTGGAACTGTGTTCCCTGAGGTAAGGTGTTTAAGTTCACCATGAACAATCAATCTTTTATAAGCGGATTTAAACTGTCTCGCTGAAGGATTATTATTAAATCCACCTTTAGCCCTTATCGAGCTAAAAAAGTATTCGATGTGGTCTTGGCTCAATTTGTATGAACATAAGAAGTTCATATGTTCATTATTTTTAATATTTTCATTGTACAAATGTATTAAACTTTTGATGCATATCATGAAACCTAAAAATCCTGTCTTCCTATTGGAATTTATGATAGGAATATTTTCAATTTTTAAAGATTTTATATATTTGAAAATACCTTCTAGAAATATTTGATGATTCTCAAAATTATTTTTTGAAAGAGGCTGTTTATAACCGTATGAATTCAAGTTTTTGGAGTTCATAATATCAAATAAATCATTAATTAGGCGAATGAATTTTACCGTAGCTTCAGATTGTTTAAAATCTTGTAAATCAAGATTCTGATTGCAGTGTTCGATTGCATCTGCTACCGATGTGCTGAATGTTTGTGCTGCAAGCTTCACCTTCATTATTTGTTTTTTAAAATATAAATGAGCTTTTCTTGCACGATTACCTAAATGAAACCCTTCCAACTCCTGCAGCTCTATTAATTTTTGTATGAAAGTCCAAGATATAATATTGTTATCGTGGTCTCTTAGGTTTAGTTTTTCACCTAATGTGTTTCTAATTAATTTGAGCATATGTGATGGATCAGGGAAAACAGCTATTTGATGATTATTGTATATAAATGTAGTTTTAAAATGCTCTATTTCGAATGAACACCCTAACAGCTTACACATGGAGAAATTTGCAGGACATCCATCAAATGTCAATGAGATAACTCTCACACCAGAGGTCTCAATTAATTCTAGGGCCTGCTTTACTAATGTGGCTTTTTGATCAGCCGTGATCCCATCAATTAAGAAATAGCCTATTGGAATTTTCCATGATCCGTTTACGCAAGTGAGCATAAACACTAACGCCTCCTTTGCTATTGCTTGTTCGGCGTTATCAAGGTCATTGCCGCAATTAACAAATCCCACATAATTACTCCTATCAAATTCAACGCATTTCCGAATAGCCATTTCGTCAAAACATAATGCACCTATAAGTGGTTTTTCAGAATTTTTCGAAAGCATTTTAATGGCTTCAAGTGATTCCTTAGTAAAACCTGGCTCACCATTAACACTTTGGTACCAGCGAGTTAAACTGCTTGGGTGAGGTAAACAGGTATCAAAACTTTTACGTACAAAATTATAAGCACGAGGACTAATAAAATGTAACGTCAGTGCAAATTTACGCAATTCTGGTGAATATTTTTTTTCCGAAGAAGCTCCAACTATACGTTTGAATAAATCTTTTTTCATAGGATCTATTGACGTCAAAGCATCTGCATTTTCTTGATTTATAAGAGATTTGGACTTAAGTACTTCTAAAACGTGTGAAAGTTCAACATTTTTCTTAGCAAGCCGCCAATACCTCGATCTAAGCGTAGCGATCTGCTTTTTTCTTTTTTCGGCAAGTGTGGATTTTTGACGCAGTTGTAATGCGAGCTTCCTTTTTCTGGGAGACTGCAAAGAAAACCGATATATTCAGATATACATATGTATACTCACGCGTAAATGATTTGATAATCTAAAAATAAGAATATAACCAAGATGTAAAAACTTTAAAAAAATGCTGTCTAAATCACAATATGAACTCTTAAGAGCCATTTAGCTCTATTAACAACTTGTAGTTATTTTTTTAAAAACCCCTTTTCATGTGATTATACCTAAATATTAGAAATAACAAGCATTTACCTCAAAAACAACTTGCGATTTTAGGATTCTACTTGAGGTGCTTGCTTCCTCCATGTCATTTAATGTCTCCTGAAATTATAATAACCATTCAAGTTTGCACTTATAGTTAAAACCCTAGAATCAAAATAAAGAATGATCAGAATTTTACCTTAATAGTATTTACTTCCGCTTGGGAAATGTTACATGGTATATTAGTTTCTCTATTATTATTTATGGATTCCTGTAACAATAAAACATTTAAAATACTTTTTACTTAAATAATATTTTAACACAATAATTAAAATTATAATTAAAATGATTTTTACCATTAAAATGTCTTCTCGTCGGGAAATGTTATTAGATGTGCCAATATTGCTAGTTCTTCCCAAGTCAATCGATGGTTCCTGCAATAATATAATAAGTTCCTGTTTACTGAAATGCTACTTAATATTATAACTTTCATTTTACATGTGGGTAATTTAAAAAAGGCATTGGTTGTTACACTTTTCGAAATTACACTGAGTAGGTATAAAATATCGAAACACTCACATGAACAAAATATTTTGGAGTTGAACCAGGTTGAATAATTTTAAATTTTCCAGTTCTTCGGAAACAATTAGCATCGAAATGTATACAGCACATCTTAGTGTACTTCGTAGCGGTCCAATTTTGACGACCAGTAACATTAATCCATATACTTCTCATAATAGGATCTTTAGGGAAGCTTAAACCAGAAATGTGAAACAAGTTAGCTTTAATTTTATACTAGCAGTGCCCCACAGTGTTACTCGATAATTTAAAAGATTTTTAACTTAAGCTATATATACATTCCTACATTCCCAGTACAAAAAGTAGCGCATGGTTATCTAGTGTGTAAATTATGTTCATGGCAACTTTTATCAAAATCAGTTCAACCGCTTTAACGTGAAAGAATAACGAACATACATACAAACTTTAGCCTTTATTTTATTAGTGTAATAGTCTAATCACGTTCACAAACTCCATAACGACTAACTAATTAAAATTATGTAGGTATTCATTCAACATTTTTTATTTAATATCGGGGATTTTTTTTTTAATAATCTAGCAACCCTAACTAGTAAGTTAACCTACTAAATGCAGAAGCGCATCGTTTATTCGATATCTCTTTCTCTCACACGCGACTTGTATACACACATCTCACTCACTTGACGTTTGAAAATGTTTACTATTTTGACGCATTATATTATTTTGGAAGCAAAAAAGCCGATTAATATTTTCGAAGAAATACAATGCATTCAATGAATTTATTGATAGTTTACGTTAAAATCATGCTAAAACTACTTTCTCTATTCATAGGAAAACAAAAACGTGAACGATTCTGTGATAATTAGACCACTTACCTGTGAAAAGTTATGTTTTCATTTTTGTGCTCGCTTCTATTTTTACACCCTAAAACACAGCAGCTCACCATTTTGGCTAATTCTGTGAAGTATCCACCACACTACTAACAAATGTTTTAATTCGCACAGTTCACTATTTACACAAAAATTCAAAATTTACCGGAGCGCACAAGACAGCTTGCGCTTTGTTTGCCAATCGTGCACGATTGGCAAACAAAAAAAACGTATACGCAAATAAGGACAAAAGATAGAATCATCTTCTCGCTCACTCTTGTTTTCTTTGATATAAACGCGTCTCTTTTTCGCTCAAGCTGTCATTTTTATGTCTTCTCTATTTAATACTCCCTCTACGCCGCACACGCAAGCTATTAGCTGTTACATTCATTGATCACTCGCATAATTGACAAACTACCGGATTCTATGTTACTGTGTTGCCAAAACCAAAATTCTGATAAGGCTGTCTGCACGAGAGCAACAAAGTGAGATTACGCATATTTCAGCTGGTTTATTATTTGTTGGTCTGGAAGATTTTAGTGCATTAAAATATTACTGCTAAGTAAGCAAGTAATTACAGCACGCTCATTAACAATCAGAATTAGCATATCCTAATAATTATATTATAATATGGCTGGCCCAAACGAATGTGCAGGATGTCTTAGTAAATTAAATAAAGATCCTTTTCTACACTGCACCCGTTGCAAGGACAATTATCACACATCGTGCTTGAACCTAAGTCAAAAGGACTTCGACTCAATGCCTAACGATCACAAAACCACCTGGATATGTGTTCTTTGTCGTAGTAAGGAACCCAAAGTTGGTGACAATTCAAACACTCCAGTTCGTGCCACTGGCTCCCCACAGCGTGATTACGTCACTCAACGCTCCAAAGCGCGTGTTACCTCCAACACTAGTTGCCCTTGCTTATCAGCAGCAAGTATTCGTGACATCATTCGCGAGGAACTTAAAAACACCTTTGAAAACTACGTCAACCCCCAGCTCGTTGAAGTTCGCAAAGCTGTATCGTCCCTTGAAACATCCCTATCGTACTTTAATGAGGAATTAGAAAAAGTTAAAAAGGATTATGGTGCACAATCAGCTCTACTGCATAGTATTCGCAAGGAAAGCGAAATATTGCGGGCTGACAATCAGTCTCTTTTGACACGCGTAGCTCAGTTGGATCAGCTCTCAAGGTTATCAAATATTGAAATTTAGTGCGTTCCAGAATTTAAGCAGGAAAATCTCATTAGCATCATTCATCAGCTAGGTAAAACAGTGAAATACCCAATATCCGAAGAAAATATCCACTACTGCTCTAGGTTGGCTAAGTTGAACCACGCTAGTCGTCGTCCCCGCTCCATCTTGGTGAAACTTAGCAGCCCACGTATACGTAATGAGTTTCTATCGGCTACTTACAAGTTTAACAAAATCAACCGTGAAGACAAACTAAATTCGAGCCACTTAGGCATTAGTGTTGATAAAAAGGATCCGATTTATGTCGTCGAGCACCTCACGGCCGAAAACAAATCACTTCACGCTGCAACCCGTAGTAAAGTGAAAGAGCTTGGCTTTAAATACGTCTGGGTGCGCGACGGTAAAATCTTTATTCGTAAAAACGACGAATCACACTGCATTTTTGTGAAAAATAGAGACATTTTAGAGAAATTGTCATAATGGCGCTATAATTGTTTTTGTTACTTAAAGGCATGACCACTAATTTAAATGTTTACTACCAAAATGTAAGAGGATTAAGAACCAAAACCGATCTCATATTTAAAAATGTTATTTGTAGCAATTTTGATGTTATAGTTTTAACAGAAACTTGGCTGAACAGTAATGTTTTGGATAACGAGCTGTTCGATAGTCGTTATCTTTTATATAGACGCGACCGAGAAAGTAGTGGGTTCCACTGTAGAAAAGAGGGAGGTGGTGTGCTTATAGCAATCTCTCTAGACGCTTCAGGTCGTTTCGGTTATTTGATTGTGAATCGGATTGCGAGGACCTATGGATCAAGTTGGAACTGATAGACTCAGATGGCAAAGTAAAAAACTTAATTATTTGTGGAGTTTACATTCCTTCTCCCGTTCAGAAGCACATTCTTAAGCATTTTGTAGATAATTCGAATCGAGTCTTGGAGAGCACTAGTGGCGAGATCATCTTTCTCGGTGATTTCAATCTAAATTGTTTAGTGTGGAAAGCAACTCAAAATCCTGGACTTATACCGGAAAAGTCTTGCGGATTATTGTATGATTTACTAGTCGATTTTATGTCATTAAATAATCTATCGCAACTTAATTCCAGATTAAACGTAAATAACAGAATGCTTGATCTTGTGCTAAGTACCATAACAACTTTACAGTTTGACATATGTCCTTGTCCGTTGGTTCCAATTGACTCCCACCACCCACCATTGCAATTTTCTATCATAATTGACTGTCCCGTAAATTTATCCCCTAAAGATAGTTTTAAATTTAATTTCTACAAAGCTGACTATGAGAAAATTTTAAGTGATTTAAATGACGTCAAGTGGAGTGATGAATTTAAGAACTGTGCTTCGGTCGATGCCATGGTGGCGGTTTTTTATGGCCTATTGAAATCTTTTATAATACGACATGTTCCCAAATCAAGACCATGCAATAAAAATAAATTCCCTGTTTGGTTCTCAACCTCATTAATTCGAACGAAATTTTAACGAAAAGAGAAACAAAAGTACAGAATCAATTATCGAAATTATGGAAATCCCTGTGACAAAATTTCATTTGACATACTGAGGGTGAGATGCGCCCGCCTAGTGGACCTCAGTTATGCGAGGTACTTGGAGAGCTTAGAAACTTCCTTGAAGTCTAACCCTAAATTACTATGGACACATATAAAACACAAAAGGAAAAGTAGTTCCACGTACCCTGCTCAAATGTCCTCTGCTGATAATGTCGCTACAAACGGGCCTGACATCTGTAATCTCTTTGCCACTCAATTCTCCGCTGTATATAATACGGACTTTGTTCCTATCCCAGAGGATTCCTGTAAACCAACTATTGGTAGTCTGACAAAGATATCGGTAACCAAAACTCAGGTCTACAAGGTGTTAAAAAGACTTGACGCATCTAAAGGAGCTGGCTCGGATGAGATACCAGCGATATTTGTTGTGAAGTGTGCGAGTGCTTTGGCTCAGCCTCTAAGCATTATTATAAATAAGTCTCTGAGCTCGGGCGTTTTTCCATCTGTTTGGAAAGAGACACTTGTCTTGCCTTTGTTTAAGCATGGTGATGGTGGTATGGTAAAGAACTATAGACTGATATCGCTACTAACTGTTTTCGCAAAGGTATTCGAAATGTTGCTATGTCCTATATTGTCCTGGCATTTTAAACAAATTGTCGTACAAGAACAGCATGGGTTTATGAAGGGAAGGTCTACAGCAACCAATCTGACATGCTTTGTCGGAGACCTCACTGAGGCCATGGATCATGGACAGTCTATAGATGCTATTTACACCGACTTCACCGGGGCCTTCGGCAAAGTGAACCATGAACTACTACTGTACAAGCTGTACCGCTGTGGAATCGGCGGGAGTTTCTTGAATTGGTGCAGATCTTACCTAACATGTAGGATATCAAGAGTTGTGATTGGCGGTCACTCATCTGGGCCCTTTGTTGCTCATTCTGGTGTTCCTCAGGGATCCCATTTGGGCCCACTATTCTTTAACTTGTTTGTAAATCACATAGGGTCATGCTTCGTCAATTCTAAATTTTACATGATTGCCGATGATCTCAAGTTTTTTGGTCCTGTTAACTCACCTGAGGATGCCTTGTTACTGCAAGGTGATCTCAACAATCTCGTGTCATGGTGTCGTTCGAATGGTATGACTTTAAACACTGAAAAATGTTATGTGGTCCGTTTTTCAAGAAAAAGAACTTCAAGCTTTAGAACTTACTACGCAGATAGCAAAGCACTGACGCAAGTCGATCACATTCGTGACCTTGGAGTTATACTCGATAGCAAGTTGCGTCTAAACCTCCATATTGACTCCATTGTAAAAAAGGGTAAATGCTTGGGTTTGTTTTACGCAATTGCAAATAATTCAAAAAGGCCTCCACCAAGATAACTCTTTACAATTCACTCGTGCGCAGCTCCCTTGAATACTGCAGTGCAGTATGGAACCCACACTATGATATTTATAAAAAACGTTTGGAGAGTGTGCAAAAGCGTTTCCTTTGGCACTTATCATATAGCCATAATAGAGCAAAAAAGTCACCCAGTTATAGTGATCGCCTTACATACTTCGGCATCAATTCTCTTTTGAGCGCAGAACAGTCCTGGACAGCTTGTTTCTGTTTAAGCTGGTGAACGGACTGACAGACACCCCTTACCTACTGTCCCAAGTAACCATTCAAGTTCCCAGGAGGCTACCTAGAAAGAACCAATTTACTCCGTTCGTGAAAAGTTTTGTTCGTTCAAATCTGGGTCAAAATTTCCCGTTAAATAGAATGTTTAATAGCTACAATGCAGTTCATAACAAGAGTTCAATACAAATTGATCAAAAGGGTGGTTCGGGACAACATTATGAAATTGGTATTTTCTCAAATAGACTTCACAGTTTTAGGATCGCTATTGGGCTGACACTCTGTTCACCAGTTTAAATTCTGATTTTTATTTTCATTTTTTTATTTTCAATTTTGATTAAATATATTCATGTTGATTTTAATTTCATTTTGGTACAATTTAATTTTGTTTGAATTTGATACAGTATATTTTGATTTATTGAATTGGTATTATTAAGTTTGTATTGATTTAATGTAATTTCGATAATATTTTTAATTAATTATGACTTGTCTTGATTTATGTTATTGATTATTATGTATTTGTTTTATGTTGTCATTGTATTTTACTTTTTATTCTATCAATGTTATTGTAACATGCTGTTTGTGCCTATAAGTGAGCCAACATTTAGATTCAAAATAAAAACACTGGTCGTCGGCACTAGAATAAGATTTACGTGAACTCTCCAGGCGAGTCGGTGGTACAGAACGTGTTAAGCAGTGCCTCAAGTGTTTGAGGTACGGTCACATAGTGTCACATCTGTGGTGAGTCTCATAATTTTAAAAATTGTAATAAACCGACTGATGAAGCCGTATGCTGTCGCTGCAAAGGTAATCACATTGTCCTGTAAAAAAAGAAAAAATACAATTAAATAAGGCCAAAGCTGAAAACAAGACATATTGAGAAATCATTCCCTCCATTGAAACAAAATCCCATGGAAATGTTAACTTCGTTATTGAATTCAGATTAAATTTTGAATATGGTTGTCGAGTTAATTACGTTAGCGACAACCGGAGGATCGAAAAAACCGAAACTTGATTAAATTACTTTAATTTTAAAAGACAACAGAATTACATCAAAACTTAATATAAATTACAAATGATGATCCTAATCGAAGTTTGATTATCGAATCCGAAATTACATTCATAACTTATTTACTAAAACTTCTAATTGACGTCACGCTGTGTCTGCATTTCCTGTTTACGCCAAATGCATCAGAAGTTCATAAGTGCGTATCGGCAATCCTCGTACTATAGGTTTATGTAATTCCTCCATCCTCAGAACGGCGACTATTTTAGCACGTTCAGTGAAAATGTTGCCGGAACGTTTCCAGCATCCTGGTCCTGGAGGGTGATGGTGGGTGGCTGCTGCTTTTCTTCTTTAATTGAATTTAGTTTCAGCAGTTGTCGTCTAATCAATATAATGATAGCAAGTACGCCTGCACTTGATAGGATAGTGTAGAACGGTACTGTGGTATGATATAGGGATTCATCATTTTTCATCTCAAAGGGCGTCTGTTTCATGATCTTGTCTTGGATGCTGTGTAGACTTTGGAGATCAAGCGAGTTTAGGTGAAGGTGAGTGGCTGGCACGAGTTTGTTGAATTTCTCAGCGTCGTATGGTATTTTTATAAGTTTGAGAGGTTGACCTTTGATTTCATCATTATCGTTGACGATTGTGAGTTCTTCGGATGTGAGGAGTATCGTTGGGGTAGGGGTATTGTAGAAGGTAGCTGCCGTGGAGTGAAGTGTAGTCCTTACGATCGCAGATGAGTTGTACTTTTGTATCTTCAGGGAAGGAGAGTATGTAGTGCTGGTCATCAAGTTTCTCCATAGCTTCTCTCGCCAGGGTGATTTTTGTGAATTGTCAGGATTCCTGCAGGTCTTGATTAGTGATTAGCTCCTGAATGCAATCTGCTTTAGTGTGAATTTCATGAGTTATTCCTTTCTCACAAAGGTATTGGCTATTATGTCTCGGGCATTCTGTCTCTATGTAAACGAATGACTTCTCGTTAGTTGCTAGGAAGGGAAGGCGTGGACCTAGAGCCTGTGCATGCTTATTAGGTACAACTGAAAGTCTATATAAATCGTAACTATCCTTAGAGCTATTGGAAACTGGAAAACGAAAACCATTTGATTTTTAGTAAAATAATATCCTGGTTTAAATAAATCATAATGTGCGGGAAGTGCACATTGGAAAAAACAAAACACTTATTGAATTGGCAGCGTATGAATCCTACACCTAAATAAAGATCGAAAAGTACTCACGTCCGATTCCACGCTCACCAACTTTAGGACATGTGGTTCCTTAAAAATCCCTTTTAATCCTGGGTATGGGTATGACCCTTTAGTTAATCCATTTGCCCAATGGGTATTCTTCCTCCATTCATTAGCAGGTTACAGCTTTATTTTTGAGTATTGATTATAAATAATTCTGGATTATAAATTTTAATGCGCTTACGGCGCAGCGATGTTACACGATCCGTGTGAGAAAAGCAAGTGTTTTTCTCTTGGTTTTTGACATCTGTCAAACGTTTCTCAGCCTTGCACTCAAAGCTGGCTTGCAATTGGCCGGATGTGTGGTCTTGAGATAGACTCACGATTGGTGTATTATAAATGGGCTAAGGATAATTCGCTGCCTTTAATAAAATTAACCTATGATGGAATGGCGATAAATTTAAAGTGAAATACGATTACCAAACATCCCGCCCACCAAAATATGACCATATTTTAGAAACAACTAAAACTAACCCTATCACCTAGCTAGAATACATTACGAACACGATTACCAATACAATCACAAACAATTACTTAAGCTAATAAGTGAAACGATTAACAAGCTAATTGAATTGGTTAGGTAATGGGCAAAGTTTTACCAACGGTCTCGTGAGGCGAGAACCCTCGGCTGTACGAATAGTTGCAACACGCATGATCCTGTCGGGGCTAGAATGCACTTCCTCGACGCGAGCTAACGGCCAATGGAGCGGAAGGTTGTTTTCTGTTTTCAATATAACAATTGAGCTGACGTCTAGAGGTTTAGAGTGTTGAGTCCACTTGGCCCTCTGAGTTAGTGAATGAAGTTGCTCATGCTTCCAGCGCTTCCAGAAGTCCTGCTGAAACCTCTGGATAAGCAGCCACCTGCCCAACGATTTATATTTAACGCGGTCAGATCCTCATCGGGGACCGTAGTAAGGGGCTCTAACGTCAAGAAATGACCTGAAGTGAGTACGGAAAAATTGTTTGGGTCTGAACTCAGGGGACAAAGGGGTCTTGAATTTAACATCGATTCTATTTGAATAAAAAGAGTGGCCAACTCTTCGAAAGTAAGAGCTTGGTCACCCACGATACGATACATGTGGGTTTTTACTGCTGTTATTTGTATTTCCCACGCTCTTCCAAAGTGGGGGCTAGCAGGTGGATTAAAACGAAAGGCAATCTGCTCCCCACGAGCAGCAGACTCCATGAGCTGACTAAGTTGGTTGTTCGCGTCTACGTAAATCGTACCACAATCAGAATGAATTACGCTTACTCTGCCACGTCGACCTACAAAGCGGCGAAGTGCAGCGATAAACGCATCGGTAGAAAGGTCCGAAACTGCTTCAAGGTGAAAAGCCTTAGTGGATAGACATAGGAAAAGACAGAGATAGGCTTTTCCTATTTTTACACAACGGTGCTTACCTAGCCTAATTTTAAAAGGACCAGCATAGTCGGTTCCAACAGTAGAGAAAGGTTTGACTTGATTGACGCGAACTGCGGGTAAGTCACTCATGTATGGTTCTAAAGGAATGGGATTAGTTTTATAACATTGAAGGCATTTTGACAAGCAATTTCTTATAGCCCGCTTCGGTGACAGAATCCAAAATTGCTGTGTCATGATATATTGCGTTGTATTTACGCCAGGATGACAATTTTCAGGATGCAGAGCTTCTATTAAAAGATAAGTTAACCTTGAATCACGAGGGAGTAGAGCGGGATGCTTATGTTCGAACTCGAGTACGGACCTTGATAAACGACCGCCCACCCTGAGAACTCCTTGAGGGTCAACGAAAGGGTTCAACTTACGCATCTGCTTCAAGAGCAAGGTGCCTTCCAGCAGCTGACAAATTTCAGTTCCAAAATAAACTGATTGAACGTGTTTCACGACAAGCATTAAAGATTTATAAAGTTCTGTACCACTAAGAAAATAATCAAAACGGCGTTGGAATCGAATATGCTCGATATATCTTAACCACCAGCAAAGAATGCGTTGAATTTTCCTTATTGAAGAATAACGTTCTAGAAGCATATCTATGAAGGGTAATGGAAAGTGACCATGGGAGAGTAGAATATGCGGACGCTTGTCTTCATCACTGAATGTGTCTTCATCAAGAGCATTATCGTGCTGAGGCCAGTAGTCAGGCGTGTCAGACATCCATATAGGACCCGCCCACCATAAGCTATTACTGACAAGACCGGAGGGAAGCTGACCACGGGAAGCGACATCCGCAGGATTATCTTCGGAAGCCAAGTGACTCCATTGAGCAATGGGCAGAACGTCTTGAATGTGTCCCACGCGGTTCGAAACGAAAGCCTTCCAACGTGTATCTGTTACAAATTTCAGAAGATCGGAAACCAGAACTGCTGCAGAAAGTTCGAGACGGGGAATAGTCCAGTCAGTCAAGACAATTAATTCATTATAATTCCAAAAGTTTTCAAATTTTGATGTAAGGTCGGGAGTGGTATTAAAACAAACTATAAAATTTTGCAACCTGCTCTGCGGTCCGGAACATTGTTAAAAATGCAATAAATGATAATTTGCTCAGTTCTTGAGACCAAAATTCCAAAAGTTCTGCAAAGTTGGAGTGGTGTTAAATATATTATTTTACATCACGTGTCAAATTTGCAACCAATTTAAGTGTACGGAACATTTTTTGTTATTAAAAATTAATGTTTTTCTTTATTAAACTGAAGGAAAACGTTCCAAAAGTTCTGCAAATTTGACAGATATATCGGAAAAATATACCGAATGATTGTATAAATTTGCAACCTTTTACGTTGACCGGAACATGTTTATTTATAATTCTTTTTAATTCGTGGTCATTTTTTCGAGTAAGGTGGTCTCGGAATAATTACAAAAGTTTTGAAACTTGGTTGCAAACTTCGAAAACATCTATTCTGATGTATTTACAAATTTGCAACCTCATACGCGATCCGGAACTTTATGCAATTTGCAAAAATTTAATTTTTTTATTTTTTCACCTTCAAGAAAATTTCAAAAGTTCTGCAAATCGAGGGGACTGTTTACTTTTGGGATTAATGTCAGTATTTGAATTTGCAACCATATCCGGAATACGGAAATATTTTTTAATCACATTCACGCAAAATATTATTTCCGTACCCATCGCTGTTATATATTCAGGGCCTAAACTTTGTGCTATACGAAGCCGCCGCGACGTCGTATACCTGCGTTGCTATGGTAACGCGGCCAATGGTCGCGTTACTATGGTAACAAGGCTACCGTGGCCACGTGACCGTGGCACACTGCGGACGTACTAACGGTCAGTAGGCTGTGATTTTTCGGTTGGAAAGCATCTTGTGCTCTCTTTGGGATTTTCTGGTTACAAAGCATCTTGTGCTCCGTTGCTCCATTTCGAGAATTTTCATGATGGACGCAGCGGTTAACAATTGTATCATTTGCGATACACATTTATTGAGTGAAGAAGTTGAAGAGCTAGATAAAAGAGGAATTAACTTACTCATTCAATGCAGTGAAAAAAAAAGTGATGGAAAAGCTGCTGCTCTCCTGGATTTAGAAACTGTAACTGTGCATAAAAAATGCGGAAAGTTTTACTGCTTCTGTTTTATTTGTGGCAAAGATGTAACGAGCGAAGATGTGCGTACGGTCAGAGAAAGAGGGATCGCTACTCTAATTAAATGTAGTGAAAAAAGATGTGATGGGAAAGGCGATGATCTAGTTGGATTAAGTGCTGTAACAGTGCACGAAAATATACGATAACAATGTACGATATTTTTTCGCCAGTTGAGGAAGCAACGTTCTCGGACGATGTCGGCTACATCATAGATGGGGGCTTTCTACTTCACAAAGTTGTCTGGCGAAAAGGCGCGTATTTTTCATTCATCTGCCAACAATACGTAGATTTCGTGAAGAAACACTATAAAGGGGAAGTCACGATTGTGTTTGATGGTTATTCAGAGGATGCAGTTGGAAAAAGCACAAAAACAGCAGAGCGGCTGCGTCGATCCACAAAATCAGTTGCTACAGAGACTCTCTTCGATGAAACGATGCAAGTCACTGTAGCTCAAGATAAATTCTTAGGAAATGATAAGAATAAATCACGACTGATAAAGGTGTTGAAGCGCAAATTTGAAGTTGCTGGATACATCGTCAAACAACACGAGGGTGATGCTGATACCCTGATCGTCACGACTGCTTTGGAACTGTCTGGGCTGCACGAATCTATTATTATAGTTGGAGAAGACGTCGACTTGCTGATCATTCTTACTGGAATCGCAAAGGCAACGGAAAGAAACGTTTACTTCATGAAGCCAGGAAAAGGAAAATCGCCGACATTAGTATATTCAGCAAACAGCCTGAAAGATCCAACTTTAGCGCGACACATTCTTTTCTATCACGCATTCACCGGATGTGATACAACTTCAGCCATTTTCAACCAGGGAAAATTGAAAGTTACCACATTGTCGAAAAAATTCGAAAATTTGGAGATTGTGATAGACACATTCGTTAACAGAAACTCTGATCCCGATTCTATCGATGCCGCTGGAGAAAAGGTTTTAGTTGCTCTTTACGGAGGTAAAAGCGAGGATTCTCTGAGCAAGTTACGGTACGATGGCTTCAGTCGATCTATTACTAAAAGCAAATTTAACCTCGCCTCTCTTCCACCAACGAAAGCTGCAGCCCGACAACATTCACTCCGCACATTTCACCAGGTCCAACATTGGATGGACAATGACCTGCCAGCCGAATCTTGGGGATGGAAACACGGGAGCCGAGGCCTCACGCCCATTCTTACACTCCAGGATCCAGCACCGAAAGAGTTGCTTGAATTTGTTCAATGCAGATGTGCAAAAGGATGTGGGGCTAGATGCGGCTGCAAAAAAGCAGGGTTGAACTGCTCCGAGGCTTGCCATTTCTGCCATGGGCAATCGTGTGCAAACGCGATGAAGGTGGATCTCACTCAATCCGACGACGAGGATGAAGAGCCAACTAAAGTGGAACAATGGTGTGCGCTCAGAGCGATCGTTTAGGTCAACCGCTGGATACGTTCCTTGATAATGAAAGCAGTGACGTAAGATCAGATGCAGAAGACGGTGCACCGGATAATACAATTGTGGAATGTGAAATGTCATCGGAATGTACCACGGAACTGGAAGAACATTATGGTGATCCAGGACCCTCCCACACAAAAAAATTCAAGCGCTCATAATTATTTCTTTTCGGATATGTATTTCTACAAAATTCAAATAAATCAGATTTTCAGTATCTTTAATTACAGATTGTTACATTCAACATGCATTCAAAGTTTTATCGCTAACTTGTAAGGTTTTAACACTTATTAACTGACCTCATATATTGAAAAAAGATATTATTTACGGACAATCTATTCGAAATGTTTTTCCTTAAATGCTTGAATGTAACAATCGTCAGTGTCGACATTTACTTGTTTTATATGAGAAATTATAAACGTAATACAGAAATTATTTCAGGTTCTTTAGTATTTTCCAGCATGTCTCATCAACAAATTTTTCTACTATTCAATTTTTCATTATCTTTTAAAGGTATTATGGATCCTCCTAGTTCATCTTTCTATTGATGTAAATTCGTCTTTCAAATAAATCAATAATATACCATTCACATGCTAATGATTGAAATTGTTTGTAACACAATTTGTTTCTAACAGATGTTGGTATAGTACTATTTTTACATGACAGGTGATTATGCCAAAAATAAATTCCGTTGGGCTTATTTAAACCGGACGTAGGATTTTGCCGGTACGTATTTTTTGATTAATAAAACGAATCCGGGGATTAAATACACTGTTACTCACCTACGCATTGTCGTCCATTAATGTTTACTTACCTTTTTTACGAATATTTGATATCCTCATACTTTTTTTCTATACTTTTGAAATTCTTATTATGTCTATTTATTTTTTCGACGGTAATAAAATTTAAAAAAGTCGATTTTTGCAAATAACACAAGGTTCCGGGTCTCGTGCGAAGTTGCAAATTTGAATAGTGGTATCGATCCCAAAATAAGACCATCCGCTCGATTTGCAAAACTTTTGCATTTTTTTCAAGGATAACAAAATGCGAAAAATCGATTTTTGCAAAGAACACAAAGTTGCGGATCTCATGCGGGGTTGCAAATTTTAATACTGACATGCACCTCAAAGAAACAATCATTGGCTCGATTTGCAAAACTTTTGCAATTTTTTCGAAAATGAAAAATGCCATAAAGTTAAATTTCCGACATCACACAAGATTCCAGATTTCGTGAGAGGTTGCAAATTCAAATACTGACATTAATCCCAAAATTAAACAGTCCCCTCGATATGCAGAACTTTTGAAATTTTCTTGAAGGTGAAAAAATAAAAAAAATTACATTTTTGCAAATTGCATAAAGTTCCGGATCGCGTATGAGGTTGCAAATTTGTAAATACATCAGAATAGATGTTTTCGAAGTTTGCAACCAAGTTTCAAAACTTTTGTAATTATTCCGAGACCACCTTACTCGAAAAAATGACCACGAATTAAAAAGAATTATAAATAAACATGTTCCGGTCAACGAAAAAGGTTGCAAATTTATACAACCGTTCGGTATATTTTTCCGATATATGTGTCAAGTTTGCAGAACTTTTGGAACGTTTTCATTCAGTTTAATAAAAAAAAAACATTAATTTTCAATAACAAAAAATGTTCCGTACACTTAGGTTGGTTGCAAATTTTATACGTGATATGAAATATTATATCGAAAACTTCCCCAAGTTTGCAGAACTTTTGGAATTTTTTTCACGACCATACAGCAAAAATTAATTTAATTGCAATTTTAACAATGTTCCGGACTGCGGACAAGGTTGCAAAATGAGATTTATTGTCGTCCCAATGTACCATTCACTTGACCGAAGTTTGAAAACTTTTGGAATTATTATCAAATTTTCGATTTCGAATGTCTATAATGACTGGACTAGAAGTGAAACAGACTTCGTCGGTGCGACTCGAGCCTTGGGACAGACAAAGAAGACCCGGATGCCACCATCTGCACTGATTGTGCGCAAGTATACGACGGTGCCATAGCCAGTATCCGAACAGCCATGAAGTTCACACGACACAATTTGGTTGACAGCTAAACAACGGGGGATTTTTAACGATTCTAGCAGTGGAAGTTGTTCAAGATAACTATTTCAAAAACTTACTATATCAGATGGAGGATATAGTTCGTCATCCCAATCCGATCCCAGCACCCAAAGCCTTTGGATGAGAACTTTAGCGATCAGTGTTAGTGGCGATAGAAATCCAAGTGGGTCGAATATGCGCGCACATTCACTAAGAATGTTGCGCTTAGAGCATTTTTTGTTCTGTGGAGCCACCGAAAAACAAAATAGGTCTAAACGTAACCCATTTCAAGCCTAGCACCTTTAGTGACTGATTCTCATCACTATCGAGAGACACAGGAGAAGTCAAACAATGTTTAGGTGGCAAGTCTGCTAAAAGTTCTGGAACATTGCTGGCCCATTTTCTTAACTGGAAATGACCCTTTTCTAGAAGGTTAATAACCTGTGATTTAGCTAATTTAATATCGTCAATATAAATATCAGAGGATAAGACTTTACTAGCAAGCGGAAAACTCACACCTTCATCAGAGACCAGCTGTTGAATCGTACGACATGCAAGATACGGAGCGAAAGACACGCCGTTCGTAACGGTATTCAGCCGATACTCGTGAACATCTTGACTCGAATCAAAACGCCAAAATATACGCTGGTACTCACAATCACTCTTTTCAAGCAGAATTTGACGGTACATTTGCTGCATATCGGCTGTGAAAACCACAGGCTGAACTCTGAAGTTCAGTAGAATCGCGACAATGTTAGTTTGAAGCTTGGGGCCAATGAGAAGAGTGTCGTTTAACGAGATACCTCGAGCATCCTTTGCTGAGGCATTAAAGATCACGCGTAATTTGGTCGTAGTACTTTCAGGGCGGAGGACACAATGATGAGGAATCCTCCCCATTACGAGTTCCTTCACAGGAACCAAACTCATGTGTCCACAACTTATGTATTCATTCATAAACTCGCTATATTGCTTATGAAGTTCAGGGTTTTTATGGAGTTTTCGCTCCAATGAATGGAAGCAACGTAAAGCTACTTCGCGGGATCCTGGAAATGATTGTTCTTTGCTTTCATTTTTGAAGGGCAAGGTAACTACGAATCGACCGCTGGGATCCCTCGAGTAAGTGTTAGCATAAATAGTCTCACATCTCATCTCATCAGGAGTGAGAGATGGGGAGAGAGGTGATTCAAAAGAATCCAACTCCCACAGCTTCTTGACTTCTTCATGTAAAAGTTCGTCTTGGTTAACGAAAAACGATTGTAAGTCCTTATCATTGCAGCCAACACTCCCTATTAAAAGCCAACCAAATATGGAGTTAGGTGCAGAAGGTTGCCCCTGTTCTGCGCCCACACTTCCTGGAAGCAGAAGGGAGGCAAAAACTTCGGCACCTATAAGGAGATCGATGGGACCAGGTTTGTTACAGTCAGGATCAGCTCAAGGCAAATTACGCTGGTGGTGCCATGAGGATTTGTCAAGTCTAGTAGATGGCATTTTCCCGCAGATGCTAGGCAACATGAATGCGTCTAGGTTCAAAACTGTTTGATCATGTGCACCGAGCTCTAACTTGACCTTTCCGAGAAATTGAAGCTGATGATTTTCGGAGACCGCGGACACGACGAGAAATATGTTTCCAATTCAGGCCCAACCGATCAACGGCATGCTCGCAAATAAAATGCCCTTGGCTACCGGAATCAATAAGAGCGCGAAGGGTTTGAAAGTTGCCAGCCTAATCCCGAACCTGCACATAGGCGGTACACAACAGCACGATTGAACTTTCACCAAGTCTAGTAAGCACATGCACCTTGTCAGCTGGAACAGGCTGATCAGAAACAACCGAAGTCTCGTTGTGAAGTAGCGAGTGGTGTCGACATTTTTGACATCTAAAAATAGATTTACAGTCTTTAACATTATGATTAGACCGGAGACAATTAAAACACAAACTTTGTGATTATATAAATTAATATTAGTTAGATTATATAAATAATAGTAAATTTGATTTTGTGATCTCAATTCGTTCATTGACGGATGTCTGAGCAAACCTTTTGCAGGAATTGACAGAGTGATTTTCTGAACAAAATGAGCACTTTACGATTAGAGGGGGTGTTTGAACTGTCGGTACGGGTTGCGGTACGATTTTATCAGACTGAGGCTTCGGATGGGTATTGGAAAAAAACACAGTCGTCTTCTTCTGTGGCACCCTAGATGGCTGGACCCAAACTGGAGGACGCGCCTTGTCACGATCGTTCGTTGACGTAAAATGAGTATCTCGAACTCGAGCTTCACACCTTGAATATAAGAACGATTTTAAATCACGATAATTAGGTAACTCGGTAGAGGATTGGCGTTGTTCAAAGGCGCAGCGAATCTTTGAAACTAATTTTGATAACACTAAATATCAAAGTACAAAATCCCAGTCACCGGTTGGCAAATTTAAGATCTTTAAAATATTTAAAATCTCGTTTAAAAGATCCAAAACGCGGCAAAAATCAAGCGGTGATATAATTTTAAAGTTTGCATTTAGCATTTCCTTCCAGCATGTATATGCTAACTCACGTTTGTCACGATATCTAGCGATCAAAGTTTCGAAAGCTTCTTGATAAAAAGCACCTTGCACGGGATACGATCGTAGGAGACTCAAAGCATACCCACTGAGACTTGAAACGAGGTAGTGCATGCGCTCAGTATCCGATAAAGCTCCGTTCTTATGAATAAGCGAATTAAAAATATCATAAAATTCCGGCCACGCTTTTATTTTGCCTGAGAAAGTGGGCAACGGAATTTCCGGTAATTTAATATTAGAACTATTACTACGATCAATGATAGAGGGCATTAATTGATTCGATTGAGCGTCAACAGATGGAACTAGCTGCTTGTACAAGGTTATGACCCTAAAATAAACTTCATCAAATTCACTGCGAATAAGATCCTCTTGCTGTTCCGAACACGATTCGTCAAGGACGGAGAGTATATCCGAATGAGAATCTTCGAATGCGATGACTAACTTCTCCACTGCAGAATAATACGCAATAAAAGAATCCATCATCGTTGGGTCAGAGTATGCCAACTCAGCAACTTCTAACGTCTTCTTATCCGATTTAACACCAGAGTACGTTTACGACGTAACGCAGGCAGGTCTAGAATACTAGGTCCATCATCATCACGCATTTTCGTTTCAACAGATAATCGCCTCTAGATGCGTCGGGTTTAGATCGCCGTCTCAAGTTTAACGACATTTTTAATTTAAATCGTTAACTTACGAAAAGTAAATATCCACTAAAATATTTGTATGCTTAAAATAACACGATTGTACCTTACAACTGATAATAAGTTTCGATGTTAAACCGATAAGTTGCCCAACAAGAATAGAATAAAATATATAATAGGTCTTTACCTATGAAACTGCCGTTTTGCCGTACTGGCCATTTCAAATGAAAATTTTTTTTTTTTGACTGATAATTCTAATTTCAAATTAATTTTATTTGACAAACATGGAATTCTTTTTCTAGAATCGTCATTTGTTTAATAGTTAGTGTTTTGTTTTCAACGCATTCGAACATTTTTCGTCATCATGGATAAGTTAAAAATTCGAGTAATTATGGAGTATGAGTACCGTCGTGGCAGCAAAGCGGCACGCAACATCAACGACGTTTACGGAACGAACACTACAAACGAACGCACCACCCGTTATTGGTTTACCCGCTTCCGTTCTGGAAATTTTGACCTGAAAAATGAACCCCGTGGTCGTCCGAAAACTTTGGTCGACAATGACGAATTAAAGGCAATTGTGGAAGCTGATGAAACTCAATCCACGGCTGAATTAGCAGCAGCTTTCGACGTTAGCATCAAAACAATATTGGTCCATTTGCGTCAAATTGGCAAGGTAAAAAAGCTTGACAAATGGGTACCCCACAAACTCAATGACCGCCGAGACGTGCCTTGCACTGCTCAGCAGGCATACAAATGAAGGAGTTCTGAACCGCATTGTTACTTGTGACGAGAAATGGATCCTGTTTGACAATCGTAAGCGCTCAGCAAGTTGGTTGGACCCTGGTTCAGCACCCAAACAATGCCCTAAACGAAAACTTACCCCTAGAAAAGTGATGGTCACTGTTTGGTGGTCTAACGCGGGTGTAATTCATCACAGCTTCGTGCCAAATGGGACAAGCATTACTGCAGATGTGTACTGTGAAGAACTGAACACAATGATGGAGAAGCTCGCACGTCTCCAACCAGCTTTGGTCAATCGTTCGGCTCCACTGCTCCTGCACGACAACGCGCGACCTCATACTGCACAGCAGACGGTCTCCCAGCTACAAGAGTTGGGGTTGGAAGTTCTCCGTCATCCGCCGTACTCACCAGACCTTGCGCCTATAGACTTCTACTTTTTACAGAATTTGGATAACTTCTTGGCGGGAAAAAATTCAATACCCGAGAGGCAGTACAAAATGCCTTTGAAGAATTTGTTGCCTCCCGTCCAGCTGATTTCTTCAAGAAAGGCATCATTAAGCTACCAATGCGTTGGCAAAGATGCATTGATTGCATGGGTGATTATTTTGATTAATAGAAATAAAAAAATATATAAAAAAATTACGCTTCATTTATTTCGTGAAAAACGGCAATTTCATAGGTAAAGACCTAATATAATACCTCAAAATAATATAACGATAGCATAAACTTACCAAATGCACTGATACAAAACACCTTGCTAATATCAACACTCGAATCATCGTTAAGTAATAGTAATAAGAAGTTAGTGTGACAATAAAAAGGTGTCACACTTACTTATTAATCGCAAATAGTTATATTGTCACAATGAAGGATTCGTAATATAAAACACTGAACGGGAATAAAACACGTCTAGGTGCAGTCTTTATAAGATAGGAACGTACTAAATAACCATAAGCACAAATAATAGTATGAACTTATGAAACAACCTACAAAACTAATTTATAGGCACTCAACTGTTCAATGAAACTCTGGACAGCCAAATACGAGAATAATTATTTGCTTAGTTGTAAAGTGCTTGCTTCTATCAACCCACAAAATCTATAACTATAGTTGCGAGTCAGTTGGGCAACAAACGTGCTACATTATGCCGCGCCGCTGCGCGGACATTGCGCATAAATACATCATATATTTTGACCATCGATTCAATAGATCAAGCTGTAACCTTTTTTCTCTTAATAAATTCCTTTGAAAGTCATAATAAGACTGCAGTCCACTCAATTCGAAGAACCTACCATTTTTTACAAGCATTCTTTTAGTGCTGCTTTGATTGAGGCTAAAGAATCAGAAAATATATCAAAGTCATTTCTTGTGTTATTTGCGAAACGTATCATTCTTTGAATTGGAGCATGTCTACCAGCGGTGGTCTTTTTTGGAGCCGACACTAAAATCTTAGATTTGTCAAGCGGCTTCTGGGGCGTGAAATTCTGCGCAATTCTAGCCGCGCGAGCAATTCGTGAGAATATGTTTGACCCTGAATTAACTTTTTCAAAAATATGTCTAATTTTTTTATTCGCGTAACTAGCGGCATCACCCTGTAATAGTCGCATGTCCCCTTATAAGAGCACAACTTACTACATTTGTTGTCCGAATATGCTAAATAGAATAAAAACTTTTTTTGAATATGTTCGAGATAATTTATATGCACTTGATAACTAGGAATCCACATCGGACAACAATATACTGAGATGCTGCGAAAATTGCTGTTAAAAACCGTTATTGTCACTCAGATCGATCTAACGATGTCGCCAAAAAGTTTCCTCCACATCCCAAAGCTCATTAGTGTAAGACGCATCTTCAAGTCAAACCCGAGAGCATATCTAAAAACTATGTGATATGTATGTTTCAGGAGAAATTCATTTGGAATGTTCTATAAATATAATTTCAATGAAGATTTTACATCTTTACAATTCATGATTGATCCTTATTTAAAAAATTCAAGTAACTTTATTTTCACATTCCGTACATCTTCAAAAGGTTTTAAACCAGATTGAAAAGCAGCGTTACTCGATAAATTAACAGACGATGATTGTTAGGGAACTACGAATTAATAGTTAGAAACTTAGCTAACGAGTAATAAATGTTAATAAGACTGATAATGTGCCATTTATATCATTGTAAGTTTTATTTGTGAAGGATTATTAAATCTTCTGTTAATTCTGTGATAGTTATATATCTTTTCTAATATTATATTAAAATTTTGTCTTAAGTAGACTTTATCACCAAGTGATATTTTAATTATTGCATCGATGTTATCGAAATTTATTTGAGTTTTGAATTCCAAACCATGCACCATTACCTATTTTGAAGGTGTCATCTTATGTATTAATTTTGTATGTTTGATTTATCTAAAATTCAATAAATAATAAAACTTTAAAAGACTTTTGAATTGTATTTTCGAAAAGAAGAAAAAGTCTCGATTTTAAAGTATGTTTATAATATTAAGACAATTTCAATTTTATTGCATTTCATAAGCGTTGAATTATTTGTGTTTGCTGAAAAGCTGTTTTGAGTTTGGTACATTCGAGTACGTTTAGGACAGAATTAAAGTTTTTAATTTATTTTTAATATCTCTTTTTAAAATAGTTGTACCTACCCTTTTTTGAAAGAATTTAAAACTTTACAAATTTTTTTATTCTATACAGGCATGCTATAAAGTCTTAAAATTACCTAATTTTGATATGTTTGAAAATTTTTTATTACAGTTTTCATATAGTAAATTGCTTGTCTTATCGTATTGGATAACGCCATTTTATTTTATAACTTCAATTTTAAGACCTGATTACTTTGCTATAACATCGCTACGCAAGACCGGTTTTGAAAATAGGGTTTTTTAGTTAAGTATGAGGCTAGCAAATTGAAAACTTAAGTAATAAATTTAGCCGAAAAGTTGTAAAACACCTTTAGTGATGTTTAACTAAGGTTTATATTTACTTAAAAATATCTGTTCTTCATCTATATAAACATAAAGTTCCTTAATGGTGTTATAGTATAATACTGAATAATTTTTATACGATGTGTAGAATGAGCAAATATTTTATTCCAAAATACACACCAATAACATCACTAAAGTATGCTTAATGATGTTTTAGTAAAGTTTTACCAATTAAATAAAAGTTTATGACATAACTACAACCCCTTCTATTCATTTTATTTAACCCAAAAGAAGGCTTTGATCTTGAAACTTATTCAAATTGGAAGGTACTTAAAGGACGTATCGGTAGACACATTACGCGTACCAGTACGATACATAGTTTGGAAGTAGCAACATATAAAAATTTTCCCGCCCTTTTTCGCTTATATCTCAAAACTTGGTTTTGAGGCTTACTGATGTTATAGACAGCGGACGGCAGTATGTGAGTAATGGAATGGCAGGCAACACTTGTCACATGTGAAGTGACAGTTTTATAATATCGGAATGTTTATTTAATTGTCAAAATCTCTTTTCTCTAATCTAATATCTAATCTAATAGTTATAAAAACATAAAACACCTATTGTAAATGTTAAATAGTGTTAGTGTTTATAATAATATATCAAAATAACCATAATATAAGTGTTTTTAAATAGCCCCACATCTCCAGAGCCCAGTCCCTCAAATAGAAAATATATCGTTGGCCCTACCTAACAATATTGAACTTAGTTTTGAACACCTCCAAATAGAGTTGCCTAATTTTGAACGACTTTTGGCTAGTCAAATACCGAGGGATACTGAAAAGTGCGCGGCAGCAGCGTATTGCAGTGGCTGGATAATTCAGTTCATTGATAAATGTGTGGCCAAAAATTGTATGTGCTGCAAAAAAGATTTGGAAGGGGATAGTGAGGAAACATATTGCAAATTTATAAAACTTAGAAAATACACAAATAAATGTCTCCTACACTATCCCAGTAAAAAAAATGTTGGAATGCATTCTCCAAGTTAAGGAAGTAACATTAAACATTTTGGAAACAAATTGCGAATCCACGCATATAGGGGAATACATTGAATTGGTGTCACCTCTCTCATTTCAGTCAATTTTGTGTCGTGTGTAAAACACAGAGAAAAGGTAAAAAAAATAATTTTGAGTAAAAGCATAACTTTATTACTGAACGATTGGTGTCGGGAGTTAAACAATTTGTTATGTGGCAAAAGCATAGAGTGGGATGAAGACAGTTTAATGATAAAAAGTGCGTATGAATATTGTGTACGACACCATAAAATAAAAGGAAAATAATTTATTATTGAAACAAGTTTTATTTATCAAGCCCTAAATATAAATGCGCAGTCTTAATAAAGCTAGAATAGATTTTATTTTAAGGATTTCAAATCATTTTTTGTTGTATCAAATCTAAGTTAACTCAATATTTTCCAACTGTCTTAAGTATTTGGTACTATTTGTAGAGGATAAACTATACGAGTTAAACGCTATTTGTACTGAAATGTTTTTAATGTATTTGATTAAATACTCCACTAGTTTAAAATATAATTTTGACTGGGCTTATTTAAATAATTTTAAGTAAGGGTACTTGCAGAACTTAATTATTTCCATTTAGCCCCCAAAACTTGGCTACAAGTTCTGCAAGTAGTTCTAATACCTTCTATATTTTAGACGAAGCTTTCGAAGAAAACCCTTTCCCCGCTTTTTAGTTCCGGTCCCGGGGACTAGTTGGCGCCCTAGTGCAAAATCGGCAAGACGGCCTATACTTTAGTACTTATTTTCATCTATGCCTGTCATTGTTGGAAGGTTGTGATGCTGTCCACGTATACTTGTCTATTGCTGCGTTCCGTTTGCCGATTACAGCGCTCATATACCCGTTCCGATTGCCCGTGAGCGCGCTCACACCGATATCGATACGTCATCAATGACGTCATAAACGCCGCCATCTTCCCTTTGAGGTGTGGATTAGGTTCGAAATGAAAACAATTGCTACGTTCCGTTTGCCGATTACAGCGCTCACAGCGCTAAAAGTGCTCAAAACCGTTCCGGTTCGTTTGAGCGCGCTAAAAGTGTTATTAGTGATATTGCAATCGGAACGGTAAATAGCGCGCTTACATTCTGATTGTTCGTCGATTAAGTCTAAAGTTATAATTTCATTAAGATCTTTGACCCTGAATGAAGCAAGAGCCATTTTTTAACATTATTACAAAAGAAAATTAATAAACAAGCTTTTAAAATCTTTAATAGACTAATAAAAACATCAACAAAGTAACGTCATGTGTCAATTTTGACAGGCCGTTCACAGCGACCATGCTCCGTAGCGTTGGCACTGTGAGCGGTAAGATGGTGGCGTTTATGACGTCATTGATGACGTATCGATATCGCTGTGAGCGTGCTCACGGGCGAACGGAACGGGTATATGAGCGCTGTAATTGGCAAACGGAAAGCAGCAAATGAGTGCTCGATTAATACTGAGATATATTGGCATAATATTCGTTATAAAAACAGATACATAAGTCATTCTAAGGCTACACGTGTACACATAATAAAGGGCAAATTACATTATTAATTATTATAATATCTCTACATCACCGCACTCAATGAAAAAAAAAATAGGTTCATATAATATTTTTTATTTTACGTATTACAAATCTTTATGATATAATTTTGTACGATTTTTGTGTACAATATCTATTTTACCTTTATCATTTATTATTCTTACATTAGGTGACTCATCTTTTACAACTTTAATGGTCCCAAGTATGCATTATCAAGTTTTTCCCCGATTCATTTTTCACTAAAATAAGATCATTTTCCTTATATTCTACGGGTTTACAGTTTTATCATACCTAGTTTTTCTGTTAAGCTTACTTTTAATTAAATTATTTTTTGCTTCTCTCTGAGAAAGTTGCAATCGATATTTTAATTCACATGGATAATCCTCAAAATTATAAAGTGGTTCTAAGTCATTTACAAGGTTACTGGGTAGAGAACACTTCTTACCGAATACTAACTCGTACGGTGTGAACTGAGTCTCCGTGTGGACTGTTGTGTTATATGCAAAGCACCAAAAGGAAAGCCACTTACTCCACATTTCAGAATGGTTGTCAGTTTGTATACGTAAAAAGGCATTCAGAAGTTTATGTGTAACTTCCAACGCTCCAATGGTCTGGTGTGGAATTAAATTGTTTAATATGCAATAACTTACATACCTTTTGAAATACTTCCGACAGAAACTCCTTTCCCCTGTCTGTTGCAATTTCTCTGGGTACACCGTATTTAAGAATAAAGTTATTTACAAAACTACTTGCTACTTCCTCAGACTTCTTAGAAATTAAAGGATAAGCCTCAACATATTTTGTAAGTTCACATTGTAATGTTAATATATAAGAGTTATTATTATTGTCCACATCTAACGGACCAACCAAATCCATATAAATCTTTTCAAATGCAGTATTTGCTGTACTGGTTATAGCCATTGGTTCTTTTGTTGGTAATGAATGTTTTTGTATTTGGCACTTATTACAACGCTTGACAAATTCTTTTACATCATTTTCAATACCGGGCCAATAATAATATTTCTTTATATTGAACGACATCCTTCTAACACCAGCATGGCCACTACTGGGTAAAAGATGGAAATCGTTTATAATAACACGTCTATCATCCTTAATAGCAATCCTTTTGATATTATTTAAAATAAAAATTCGCGGTCCCGATCTATTTTTGTTTTTCTTTAATTCTTGTAATAATTTATTTATAAATATTTCATTATTATTATTTTTTACAATGTATATCTCTTCAAGTTTTTAATTGTTACTAAAATCTAATCCTCTCACAAAGTCGTCTCGTGTCATTTGTGATTGAGAGTTTAGAAATTTAACGTCAATTATTCTCTTATCTTTAACATAGCAAAATATTTTATTTTCCGTGGTTATATTTTTACTTTTCCTTAAATTCTCTAATTCTTTTTCATTTATGAATTGTAATTCGACTGATTCGTTTGATATGAGTATTTACGATTTTCTGTTGCGCAGGCCTCAAATCAGTGTCTTCCATTTCAAACGAAGTATCTGAGTTATTCATTAATTTTGTTTGTGCTCTTGTAATTACGGTAACTACATTTTTATGCATTTCTTTGAAATCTTCTACTGTGATTCTAGACAAAGCATCTGCAGCTACATTGTCAGAGCCCTTAATATAATTTACTTCAAAATTGTACTCTTCTAACGCTATTCTAAACTTAAACAGTTTACTGGATGGGTCTTTCATATTAAATAAATATACAAGAGGCTTGTGATCAGTTATTATCTTAAACGGTCGCCCATATAAATATGGTCGGAAGTACTTTACTGCCCAAACTATGGCAAGTAACTCCTTTTCTATGACTGGATAGTTCTTTTCTCCCTTATTTACAGTCCTACTAGCACATGCTACAGGTCTACCATTAGAATTTGATAAAATTTCGCCAATTGCGTAATTTGATGCATCAGTTTATTTTCTGGTGAGAAATCTGGATATTGTAATATTCGTGGAGATATTAAACACTGTTTTAGAGTATCAAATGCTGTCTGACAATCATCATTCCATTCAAATGTAACATTTTTTCTGTTTAGAAGGATACGCGATTTCTGCAAATTTCGGTATGAATTTGCGATAGTAGTTTGTAAAAGCTACAAATCGTGTCACATCATCAGGGTTTTTAGGGCATGGGTAGTTTTTAACTAAATTAATTTTATCAGGATATGGTGAAATACCGTCTTTAGATATAACGTGACTTAAATACAGAATCTTTTCTAAGAAAATCACACTTTGATGGATTTAATTTTAAGTCTACTGATCTTTCAAATACATCTTGAAGGTTTTTATTGTGAATCTCCAAATTTCTCCCAAATACAATAAATCATCAAGGTAAATTAGACATTTCACATAATCAAGACCTGCCATAGCTATTGTAATCATTCTAGAAAATGAACTTGGACTTGTTTTTAACCCCATTGGCATACGAGTCATTTGATATTGACCAGAACAAAATGCTGTATATTTCGTACTATTTTTATCTAAATTAATATTGTAGTACCCTTGGTACAAATCTAAATGTGTAAAATAAATGCTGCCCGTTAACGATTCCAAAATTTCAGTAATATCTGGTAGTGGGAACCTATCATCTTCTATACAATTATTAAGTTTTCTATAGTCAATTATTAGTCGCCATTTTTTATCTGTACTTGAACTGAACTTTTTGGGCACTAATAAAATAGGGCTAGACCAGTCGATTTTACTAGGTTCTATTATGCCTTCTGCTAACAATTTGTCTATTTGACTTTTAACTTCAGATTTTTGAGAATTTGGCAATCTATATTGCTTTGAGAATACTGGACTGGTATTCTGTTTTAATTTGATTGTATGTGTATAAACATCTGTTGTACTTAATTTATCACCTGGTAAATAAAATACGTCTGCATATTTAGCACGTATACTTTGAATAGTGTTTTGTTCTTCTGTATTTAAATGTTGAAGTTGTAATGAAGAAAATAATAATTTGACTCTATCAGCATCTTTGTTAGTTTTATTAAATACACAAAGGCTGAAGTCACTTAGTTGTTCAATCATCGGATTAATTTTAGTTAATGACAGCTTGTTTTCAGTAATGTTTAGTATTCTAATAGGTATAATTCCGTTTTTGGGGGTGGCAATAGAGCTCCCTACAAAAACACCATCACTTATTTTTTTTGCTAAAACGACACAATCTTCTTTAAAGTCTGTCTCAATAAAATGTATAGATTCACTCCTAGCAGGAACTTCAAAAATAATATCACATGTATTAACGATTGGTAATTGACAACTAATCGTAGCTGTATGTTAAATTACATTATTTTGACTAAAGTCCAATTGAGCTTTATATTCGTTAAGGAAATCACGAACTAAAATTCCATTTGATTTTACTGGCAAGTTATTAAAAACATAAAACTTGTGACTAATTGTCTCATTACCTATAAGCAAAGACAAATAAACGTATCCAATTGCTTGGACTTTGCCTCCTAACCCGTCTACTGTTACACTTTCTTTACGGATTGGAATGTTTTGTTCGAGTACATATTTATATTTGTAAGCTGACAAAAATGCCCCAGAATCTAAAAGAAAAGAATATTTTTTATTACGATGTATTGATGAATGTAAAGAAATAAAGCAATTACTATCGCTAGCTAGAATTATATTTTCTCTATTGGTCACGAGAAAAATTATTACAAGTAATTTCCGGTTCTGTAACATTTTCTGTGACATTATGTATCGTATTAATGTTACGTTCCTGTCTTATCCTTTGATTTCCTCTGTTTGAACGATAAAAGTTACCTCTGTGCTGTCTTGAGGCATTGTTAATTCGTCCACGGGACCACTGCCCTCGCGTTGCAGACGGTGATCCATAACCTTGCTCCCTTGCTTGTCCTCTTAATGAAGAAAAATTGTTACTGCCTCCGCGCTGACCTCTGTAACTAGTTGACCTGTTCATGTTATGGGAATAACAATAATTTGGCTTTTTGTACATACCAAGGATTTCTCCAGAGGTTGTAGCTGAAGACACCTCCTCATCTTGGGCGTCCTGTATAGCGTCCTTTAAATAATCATATTTTCTTGCTGCTAAAATGGTGCTAAGCCTACGGTTCCGCAGGCCATCAGTAAATCGCTTAATTGCAGTTTTTTCATTAATCGGTTTCAATATCGCATATGCCTGATCATTACCACTGGCTTGAGAAACCGTAACATTAACAAATAAATCCGTGATCTCTTTCCCGTAATCTACAATTGACAAGTCATTTTGTCGGATTCTGTTTAACTTATCCGATAAAGCGGTTGCACCTTTCTTACTTAACAAAACATTTTGCATATCATGGATGAAATCTTTGACAGTCTCATATTTAGACTTTAACCTAAGCTTTGTCTCTTGTGATAATCGACTTTTAAGAATAAAATTGATTTAATGTTGTTTGCAAGAATTTTCTTTTAATAATGAGTCATAATATTGGATATTGTCTAGTAACTTTTTTGTGTTAGACTCTTCATTGGTCATAATCGGCAAGAGACTTAAAGCACTTTTTAAATCAAAGGAACTCATTGTTGTAACTAATAGCGAACTACTACTCTGACACAACGATAACATTTCTTCATACAAATGAATAAAAGGACAATAACTTTCTGTCAACAATATATCTTCGCTGCTAAAATATTTTTCACTGACTTTTTCTTTAAATTGTAATAAAAAACTTTCGTATCGCTGATAAATTACATTTACTTCACTCAATTTATTCACTATTACTTTTTCTGTTAGTCTATTTGGACCAATTTTTATTAAATACGTTTTAATCTTTTTTAAGTCATCATATAAAGTTAAAAAAATATCCATAACTTACCATCATACTGATTAAAAAGAAAGTTAATCATAAATACCTGAAATGTATAATAATATATTTCATTTATTTGATAAGAAATCTAATTATAAACTCAAACTCCAAAGTTCAATCCGCGCACTGTCCGTTTATGGTAACGCTCTGCATATTTTCCTAGACCCAGTTCATGTTCACGACGTCACTCGCGGCGAATTACGGCGGTGATATAGTTTGTAATTAATATTAAATGAGATAAATACGATTACACATTACACTAACACTAGCACTTCACTTTCACTCTATATCAGGATATATTTTGGAAGCACCTGGAGCCCCCGGTTGCTGCTGTCGGCGAAATAGCGATCTTCTTATCGCCGTGCGATTAATTTCTCTTGTTATCCATTTCCTATGACATTTCTTATAGAGCCGGTTCGTAAAATACAGCATTCCAATCAATAGAATCAGCAGGATAACGGTCAAAATAATAGTCGTCGTGGATAAATGGTAACGAAACTCATCTAGAGTAGCCTTGTTGTCCCCAGCAGCTGCATTCTGGACTATTATGGTGTCCTCCTAAGACTGTGATTTTCCCATAATTGATTATTCCGGCGTTATGTTTATATGCGTATAGTTCGATATCACAATAAAATTGCACTAACTCCATGTTAAAGATCGTCAGTAAGTCGCGCGGTTGACAAATATGGTAACGTCTCAGATTCGCGGTGACGGTCGTCGCGGACTCCTTAGGCAGGGTCACCATGTGAGGTGTGGATTAGGTTCGAAATGAAAACAATGAGTGCTCGATTAATACTGAGATATATTGGCATAATATTCGTTATAAATACAGATACATAAGTCATTCTAAGGTACGTGTAAGGCACACATGTACACATAATAAAGGGCAAATTACATTATTAATTATTATAATATCTCTACATCCCGCTCACAGTGCCCAAGCTACGGCGCATGGTCGCTGTGAGCGGCCTGTCAAAACTGACACATGAAGTTACTTTGTTGGTGTTTTTATTTGTCTATTAAAGATTTTAAAAGCTTGTTTATTAATTTTCTTTTGTAATAATATAAAAAAATGGTTTCTTCTTCATTCAGGGTCAAAGATCTTAATGAAATTGTAACTTTAGACTTAAGCGAAGAACAATCAGAATGTTAGCGCGATATTTACCGTTCCGATTGCAATAGCACTAATAACACTTTTAGCGCGGTCAAACGAAACGGAACGGTTTTGAGCACTTTTAGCGCAGTGAGCGCTGTAATCGGCAAACGGAACGCAGCATATGATGCACTGCATTTGATTCACAACACAATGTTTACAAGTATTATTTACGTTAGTCCACTTTATAGTATTAGTTAGTACGCTAGTTCACCGTATCAGTGGTAGCAGAGCGTGGTTATATGAATATCTAGTGGCAAATGGAAGAAGCAAATTTAAAATAGTAAGTAAATGAAAAATTAAAAGTTTAAAATGAGCTCGAGTATCAGAAGCATAGAACTGTTAAAAAAATCAAATTACGATACCTGGTGCTTACAAGCACAGGCGATTCTCATAAGATACGATTTGTGGGAATACGCTAGTGGTGAAAACACGTTAGCGGCAACTGCGATTGCCGAAGAAAAGAGTGCGTTCCTAAAGGAAGACTTAAAGGCAAGGTCAGAGCTATTTTTACTTATATCTCCACCAGAACTTAAACAAATTAAAGGGTGTAATACATCCACGGAGGTATGGGACAAACTAAAGTCTGTACATCAAAGTTCAGGGCCGGCAAGAAAGGCTACGCTATTAAAGCAACTAGCATTGAAGAAAATGACTCCACAAGAAGATGTGAGAGACCATCTCAGTAATTTTTTGGATGTAGTAGGTAAATTAGACGACATGGATGTAAAAATTCATCCAGAGTTATTAAGCATAATGATGTTGTACAGTTTACCTACAAATTTCGATAGCTTCCGAACGGCAATTGAGTCGAGAGATGTTCCGCCAAGTCTTAACAATTTAAAAATAAAAATCGTAGAAGAATACGAAGCAAGAAGGCAAACCGAAGCGAGTGAACCTCAGACTTCAGAAGCATTCTACACAAAGACGAAGAAAAAGGTACAATTTGCAAGGATTGCAATAAGAAAGGGCATTCCACAGAAGCTTGTTGGTCAAAGAAGAGACCCAATTACCCTAATAAAACTAAAGATCAAGAAAAGACATATAACATCTGTTTAACAACAGGAACGTCGAAATGTAAAGGCAATTTATGGTGTCTTGACAGTGGTTGTACGTCACATATGACGGCTGATAAAAGTATACTCCATAACTTAATCCCCGCGACTGACACTCTAAAGCTAGCTTCAGAGAAGCATACGACCGAAGTTAAAGGGAAAGGAAAAGCCGAACTGAATACAAAGGACCGACGCTATAAAATTAGTCTTTCTGACACATTATACGTACCTGATTTGTCGAATAATCTTATATCTGCAAGCAAAATTACGGATCACGGCTATAAGGTTCTATTTGAAAAGGAACAAGCCAGTGTCACAAAAGGCGGGAAAACTGTATTAAAAGCTAACAGAAGAAATGGATTATACTATCTTGAATTTGATAAACCGGAAGAGACAGCAAACTTCAGCCAAGTGATGAAAGCGAAATTATGAAATGGCACAAGAAATTAGATCACGTTAATGAAAGAGACTTAAAAGAAATGGTTAAAAATAAAATGATGCAAGGACTCTACTTTAAAGAAAAAACTTTGTGTACATGTGAGACTTGTATCAAAGGAAAATTTTCCACTCTACCATTCCAAAGCTATGGACAAATAATCTCTACCGAAGTGCTCCAGATAATTCACAGTGTGGTGTGGCCCATTTGAGAATGAATCAATGGCTGGATCAAAGTATTTCGTAACATTTATTGACGATTATACAAGATACTGCTGTGTATATTTCTTAAAAGAAAAGAGCGAAGTAATCGATAAATTCAAGGAATATAAAACCTATGTTGAACTGTTTCATAAGAAGAAAATACGAATACAGGTCTAAAGCATTTGACAAATTCCTCAAAGATAACGGTATAAGCCGAAGACTATCTGCACCTTATACCCCACGGCAAAATGACATGAGTGAACATCAGGAGAAGGTGTTGGAAGGTCGTGATGCTGTCCACGTATACTTGTCTATGATGCACTGCATTTGAATTTGTATTATGTTGTCGTTGCGGTGTCATTATGAATTATATTTTTACTCTTAAACAAGTAAACACAATGTTTTCAAGTATTATTTACGTTTTAATTAAATGCTATAGCCGCTAGTCCACACTATCAGTCATAAGCCTGCTAATATTATACCCTACTAAAATCATGCGTCATCACAAAATACGAGACAGATCTAAACTCTCTTGCTCTTTCCCACTCTCAAGCAAATCTCGACTTCGAAAGAGTTACTATAAAGTATAAATTCGCTAAGCAAAGTCTATACTTAGGACATGTATGAGTGCGGCCGTATGACCCTATGAAACATAATTATGGTATAATGCGAGCAGATTAAAATGATATCGGAGGCCGGTATGTAACATCATTTAGTTGCAATTTTTTCATATCTCTTGTGTCAAATGTGGATTTTAGAAGAGTGTTATAATATTTTCTAATATTAATCCGTATACTGAAATAACTAAAAGTGGATTAGATTGCAACGATTGCTAAGATTATAAAATCCTTTAAAAAAGTTCGCTTCAGAAATTTTTTTAATACATAAGTAGATATCACAATATTAGCTGGGATGAAATAATGTCTTTTAGCTGCCCGGTGCATTGCACACTTTTAGTTTCACAGCCAGACTAATTTAAATATTTCTCTATGTCTATGACAATATCCGTTTAGATTGTCTATCTATACTTAACAATATCATTTCTAAGATTGTTGGCAAGCATTTTGTGTAATATATATTATTATTATTATTAAATTTTTCTTTTTTATTTATTTTTTTCTTTTGGGTAGGTTTAGTTTGAGCATGTATTATACCATATAGGTAATTCATAATTCTTATTAGTTTACGTTATTGTTAGTGTGTTATATTTGGTTTTAGCCTATAATATATCCCAATGCAAAACGGAATTTATTGTTTGGCAATGTTTATTTTATTTTTTGTACTATGTCCCACCAATACTCGACACTGGCAGAAATAGCCCGCCACACCAATCGCGGCTGATTGCCATTTTTCAATTAACTAACTATCTGACTATCATTTCTAAGGAAGTGGGCTAGCAGGACTTAGACAAGTGCCTTTCGACAACAGAATAGAAAAGGTAATGGAATACTAAATGTATGACATTGACATAAGCGTACAACTGAACGTTTCGAAAGCTTAATTCAATTTTATACATTTAGCATTCTAATCACTATATTATTTCCATTTCTTTATTTTCTCAGTCATTTCTTCAGTCATTGGGTTCTTCGACTTCCGCCGTATCATTGCCAGTACAATGCTATAGAACTAATATGGACACAAATCAAAGGACGCACCGCTTGAAACAATACCCATCCCCCTTTTACGGCAAACAAGATGTTAGATTTATTTTAAAAAGATGCATGTGCGGAAGTTACTGCCGAAAACTGGGAAAAAATTGTGAGAAGAACCCAAAAAACTATAGCGTCAGATTGGGAAATTCATGTGGCATTCGATAATATACAAGTACAGGAACTTATAGTAAATGTTGGGGAGAGTGTCAGTGACGGTTCATCAGATTTTGATTAAAATAAATAAATAAAGATTACCTGTCGTTATAATTATTTCGTTTCATTGTCGAGTACCTACCTATATCTACTTATTTTACAACAGCTTCGAAAAATTTTAAGAAGTTGGCATTATCAATCAAGTATTAATACGTGTAACACCTTGTAATTAAATATAATATAAGTTAATAAATTCGTACAAAAGTATCCGGCAGTTGTTTAGTTTCTTACATTTTGTAAAAAAATATCGGGTCTGTTATCGTGTTACGTTTATCGATATAGCTCCATCCCTATCAGTTTCTCAGACTCTGGTATTATATAACCTGGTACGTGTGTAACGTCATATTTTTTTAAAATAATGCATACATAATGCAAAAAAAAAGCTCTCACAAGTTTTCACAGGAGCTGTGATTTCTGTCAGAGCTGTCTGTCATATAAACCCAGATTTAACCTTGTTTTATTCATAAGCGTCTTATATCTAAGAGAGGGACTTAGTTGTTTGGGTAAGCGTTTTTGATATAGATTAGAGTCTCTCATTAAACACTAAAGTCTTCATATAACCGTATCAATCTAAAAAAAACAAATATCAAGATTTAATGATTGTCAAATTAATAATAGAAAATAATAGAAAAAGAGAGGTACGTGATTGTGCGTGAGGAGCGATCGAAGCGATTTGTGTTTTTGTTGTGAACATATCTGCCCATACAATGATTTGCCTAGCTTGCAACAGCAACACGGATGCGAAAAAAACGGATGTCGGTGCAGACTGCCGGCCATAATGTTAAACACTTATTTTTATCTTGTTTTGTTTATTTGTTTGGTTTCATAGTGCTCGTCCTAACTTTTCTTAATAATTTAAAATACTACTTTTTTAATAAAAATGTCATTATTATTTAATATCAATTAATGTGAATAATTATTATTGCCTTATCATATGGCTGTCAAAAATGTGATTCTCTGTTCTTTATATTGTTTTTCTTGATGATTGTCGTTTTATTTATTATATGTGACTATATGTATGTGAATATTGCCCCATTACAAAGATGTGTTCTTATCTACACACCGTCACTAAAGCAATAGAAAGGGTTTTCCAATAGGGACTTGACAACTTTGAATTCAATTTATGAAGGCACCCTTTCACTAATCATCGAACTAGCACTGTCAATTTATTCAGTAAACTTAACATTTTCATCATGGTAAAGTACACGAGCGAACAACGTCTGCAAATTATAAAAATTTACTACAGAAATTCGGAGTCGGTGACCGCTACTTTAAGAGCGTTAACTCCTATTTTCGGTCGTAATTCTCGCCCTAGCAGACAGGCAGTAACAAGTTTAGTGCAAAATTTGAGTCTACATATTCGCTGTGTAATGTTGCCGTGCCAGTGAGACAACGGGTTGGTCGAAGTGTCGAAAATATCGCTGCCGTTGAAACGTCCGTAGCAAATGATCCAAATCAGTCAATTCCACGGCGTTCTCAAGAGTTGGGCATCGCCCAGACCACTTTATGGCGGATTTTACGTAAGGATCTTGGTTTACGCCCAAACAAGATCAAATGACTCAAGAATTGAAGCCGATGGACCATTTGAAGCTACGTACGTTCTCCGATTGGGCTCTGGAAAAGATGCGCGAAGATGATCAATTTCATCGCAAAATCATTTTCAGTGACGAAGCTCATTTTTGGCTCAATGGGTTCGTCAATAAGCAAAATATGCGTTATTTTGCTTATTCACATGTGCTTCATGAAACACCACTTCATCCACACAAAAAAACCGTTTGGTGCGGTTTGCACGCCGGCGGCGTCATAGGGCCATATTTTTTCATCGACGATAATGATCGTCACGTTACTGTGAATGGTAATGGTTATCACGCCATGATTACCGATTATTTTTGGCCCGAATTGGAAAATATGGACTTGGCCAACATGTGGTTTCAACAGGACGGTGCCACAAGCCACACAGCACACGTTACAATCGATTTATTGAAGAGTAAGTTTGATGAGCGTGTTATCTCAAGAAATGGACCACTCGATTGGCCGCCTCGTTCGTGCGATTTAACGCCTCTAGACTTTTTTCTTTGGGGCTACGTCAAGTCATTGGTCTAAGCCAACAAGCCGACGACGTTGGAAGAGCTCAGAGCCAACATTGAACGCGAAATAGCAGCCGTTTCTGCCGAAATGTGTGGCAGAGTCATCGAATATTGGGTCCAAAGAAACGACCGCTGCAGACGTGCCCGCGGTGGCCATATGAACGAAGTCGAGTTCCATTCATAAATGTTTTGATTGTACTTCAACCCAATAATAAAGTTTTTGAAATATCTCAAATGGTTTGCATTTTATTTTGAAAAAAGTTGTCGTCCCTATTGGAAAACCCCTTATGTAGATGCATGTGTTGAGCCAGTCTATCGAAGAGTTTTGGACATTATTATTAGCAAAATACTTTTTACACTGATGGTTTTTACTATTTATTACAATATTATTTATATTTTTCTTATTTTCTACATACCATGTTATAAATGTAGACTATGTATGTTTATTATATAACACTTATTGTTATTTTTATTCTTATTACATTTACACTGAGCTTTGCGATTGTTAGTGGTGCGGCTGCTATTTTTTAGATCGTCTCATTGTCATCCAGTATTATTACTAATATTTCAATTTATACAATATATTAAAATGGTTTGCTCGTTTTGTTTAAATCTCATGACTTATTTAAAATTGTATTAATATCTTGCTGTACAGGTTGTACAATATAAAACCGATTTGAATAAAAATGGTTAGGGAAAAGTTCCTAAAAATTAGTCTTTTTAACGCGGGATCTTTAGGTAAGTACTGGGCATGACTAGCTTGTGGCTGCGGTGGACCGCATCGCGCCCGACGTTGTTGCCATCAATAAGACGTGGTTGCGGCGGGGCGAGGAGGGCCGTGCGCCAACGCTCCCCGGGTACAGGCTGCGGCACGTGCCCGGACAGCGCGTGCGCGGCGGTGGTGTCGGTTTCTATGTGAGGCGACGCGTCACTGCGCGGGTTTGCTCACACCCTGCCTCGACTGACGTCGAGAAAATGTGGCTGTTGCATCGATTCCTTGCCACCTTCATTTTTCGAGCCTTTCCGCCCCGGCCCCATACAAAACTCAATGACGCGCGAGTCGCGTCATGGGCCTCCCTGAATGATAACGCACCTAGCGCGTAGTTGGCCCCCGGTAATGTTTTTATGCTATTTTAGGCAGTTTTAGCTATAATAATACAACGTGAAACCTTTTACTGTGTATTCTGTTGTATTTATTAGTTTAGTGTGTTTTAAATTGACGATCTACGCGTTTTACAGGAAAAGGAAGTTACAGATATACACCAGGAGTTGTAAACCTTTTATACTTTTTTGTTGAATTTATTGTTGATATACGGTGGTATAAAAGCTATAGAGATTACTGTTTAGGAACCATATTGCATCAATCCGGATTAAAAATATATATATTTATAATTTTGAACCAGAATTAATTAGAAAACGCAGATATATTCCCGAATCGGAAATAGAAACACAATGAAACGATGACCAATCAAGCAGAACTATCAGTCCTTGGAACCTGGTAGTGTAACATATTAGGGTGTTACCGCACCAACCGATCGTCCGTCGATCGATTGGTGTGGTAGAAACCGTCGGTCGACGTCGACTGTTCTATTCTGCCATCGATCGACGTCGACGGGTCGACGGACGATCGATTGGTATGGTAATACCCTTAATAGACGTGTAACACCTTCGTCTTCATCGTCACTTTCCATCAGGTGAGATAGAAGACAAACGCCTAATCCAATTTCAATAAAAAAAAAAAAAATCACTGAAGGGATATCAGCCTCTCCCAACTCAGGGTGGTGTCTGACAACTGTAGGCCATCACGCCTACTGCGGGTTGGCAGACTATACATACCTTCATATCAATTTATAAGGTGACTTATTGCGCAATAAAATTACTTTAGTTATAGGTACCGGAGATCAACTCGCATTTATTAACATGAATGAATGGACATGAATAAAACAGTGTTTATAATATTAGAGAATGTAAACTGCCTCTTCAACAGAAATCTTTTTACTACAAATTGGCTGGCGTTTGGTTGTTACCACCGACCGGTTGACGTCCATCGATGGCAGAATAGAACAGTCGACGTCGATCGACGGTTTCTACCACACCAATCCTTATTAGACCCTTAAAGTGCAATTCAAATACTTATGTGTTATTATTTAAGAATTCGTTGGCCATACATATCATAGCTTGCATTATAATTATTTACATAAATAGAATGGCCAGCATTTAAATATTTTTCTGTTAGTAAACGTAATAAGTTCTAGGTCCATGCGACCATTTGTTTGTATCAAGACGAAGATGAACGTGTGACCATTTTATTAAAAAATAAACCATAAACTAATAGGGTTTTTTGGGCAGGAGACGTTCTAGATATTTGTTTTTTAGTTCTTGACCTTGATCCTTGACCTTGAATTTATTCCATGCAGTAAATATTTAAGTTAATAAGTTGCTTTAAGTTTTCTATCAATACGAATCTTTATTCTGAGGTATTGTACAGAAATAATATGAATGTTCTTATTATTGTCACGAATTACTTTTGCATTTTGAACCAAATAGCCATGTACCATAAAAGAGTTAGGTAGATGGCACTTTTATTGGAAATTTTTTTTATATTTTAGTGTATGAATTATGGATTAAACAATGATTGCATGTGGATGACGACCTCTGACAATTTAATTTTCCAAAAAAATGTCGTGGTCACAGATATTAGTGACTCGAATATGTTAATTTTTATATAAAATAAAAGTATTTTTTGTTTGAATTGAATAAAAAATTGATTTACAATTTTTTAATGACGCGCTCGTCGCGTCCTGGGCCTCCCTGAATGTTTTTTCATGACGCGCTAGGTGCGTCATGGGCCAGGAATCGGTCAATATAAACACAACACGAGTTCTTCTCGGCACTGTCTACAGAGCTCCATGGCTCAGTACGAGCGTTTTCCTTGAAGCGTTAACAGATTCTATTATACCTCTCTCTGCTCACGACACGGTCATTCTTACCGGGGACTTTAATATAGACATGACAAATGACAAGGATATAAAATATCAACAGTTCATTTTTTGTTGAAACTTTCTTGACGGCCTGTTTGGTGTGGAGGTAAGTAGCCTTGCCTTCCATGCCAGAGGTCCCGGGTTCGAATCCTGGTAGGGGCAGATATTTTAATATATTTGCTTTCTAGTCATGGATGTGTATGTACGTTTATTTAAGTTTATTTCTAAAATGTATATATTAAAAAAAATCTGTGTGAGTTTATATGTTTCTTAAGTTTATTTATCCTTAACACAAGTTCTTAATGATACTTAATTTGGGCTAGATAATGTGGTGTGATTGTTAGAAGTATTTATTTATTTATTTCTGAATACTTAGAGTATGAAATTAAAAAACATGGTAAATGAACCTACCCATTTCACTGATCATAGCCAGACCTTATTGACCTTGTGTGTACAAATGTTCCCGTCCTAAATGTAAATGTTTACTATTCTATTGACCTAGGTAAACATGCGTTCGTGACAACTTCTTTAAAAATAAGACTCCTCTGACACGTATCTTACGTACGACACTTAAAAGATATAAACCTTGACAATCTCAACTTAGAATTGAAGGTTCAAATATATTATTGAATTAACTGACGTTGAAAAGATGGTTGAAGCTTTCAGTGCAGCGGTGCTAAACATAATGGATAAGTTAGCGCCTGTTAAATCCATCACTGTTCGTGATAAACCTGCTCCGTGGTTGACCAGCAATGTGCGTTATATGATGAGGCTTCGGGACGATGCACATAAATAATTTTACAAATCCGGTCTCCTTACTCATAAGGTGCAATATAAAATGTTGAAAAAGCTGACAATTTCAAGTATCTATGCTGGAAAAAAATCGTACTATGAGTTTTATATAAACAACAACATTACTAACTCCAACTTTGGAAAATCTTAAGAAATTGTATAGCAGTAAACCCAAAAAAGTGTAACGATTGGCCTTACCACCTTGACAACCCGAATTTGCTTAATGATCATTTTCTTGACATACCAGGTGATAATGAGATAAGGTTATCCCAACTTACGTATCTAGAGTTCAATAAAAAGCACACGTTCTCGTTACAACCGGTTTCTTGTCTTCAGGTCGGTAGGGCAATACTCTCAATTAAATCAAATGCTAAAGGCGCTGACAAAATAACACTTGACATGGCATTACTCACCTTACCGCAACGTCTCGAAGCGATCACTGCCATTATTAATACATCTATCCTGTCTTAGGTTTTCCCACACCAGTGGAAAACGGCCTTAGTACGCCCACTACCGAAAGTTAAAGGACATCCGCCCAATAAGTATATTGTCATTCCTTTTTAAAGTTTTGGAAAGGATTGTATATATACAGGTCCTAAAATATTGTGAATGTAACAACATTCTCCCAGAACTCCAATCGGGCTTCGTGCGGGGCCGCAGCACCACTTCTGCACTACTAGACGTAGTAGATAATATTTTATCAAACCAAGACCAAGGCAATGCCACAATTTCAACGCTACTTGACTTTTTGCGTGCATTTGACTGTATTAATGTTTCTTTACTCTTATCTAAACTGGCTTTCTATGGGTTTTGCAATGCTTCAGTGAAATGGTTTCATAGCTACCTGACAGACCGCAGTCAAAAAGTTATTATCGACTGTAAAGGAGTCGAACCTGGGACCTGTTCTAAGGGGCGTACCACAGGGTTCCATTTTAGTATTTCTACCTGATAGTATCTGTCATAGTCAATATCATATATATGCAGATGATTTGCAGGTGTATAGCATATACACGAATCTAGAGTAATTGAATCAGCTTCATCCCTTAATGAGGACTTATCTCGGATATCTTCATGGGCCTCGCAAAATTGCTAAGCTTTAAACCCTTCAAAAAAGAAATATATGATACAAGGATCGAAACCTAAATTTCAAGAGAGTATTCGAAGCCCGCAATCTCAGTCTATTATTTGACATGAACCTTCGCTTTGAAAATTATATTCTGGAATGTGCTCGTGTCTGTTTCCACCGCCTCAAGATTCTGTATAGAATAAGGGACCATATATCAGTCGATGTTAAAGTTAGACTTTGCGACACACTTGTGTTGTCAAAGTTAAATTATTGTATCGCGGTGTATGGTACATGTTCTTTACAGAGGTCACAATGCCTTCTTCAACGAGTCCAAAACGCATGTGCTCGCTATTGTTTTAAGATCCCCCCAAGAACACATGTAACCCCATACTTATTTAAAGCAAATATTATAAATTATGAAAGAACTGCAAAAACTCTATTTAGCTTCTCTACTCTTTGAAGTTATTAAAACGCAGCAACCTAAATATTAATTCAAAAAAAAAAAAATGGCGTTCGCAACATAGAGTTTGTGGCGTATACACGCATTACATTATATATAGTTACGAACGTAGCCTTATGACTGTCAAACTATCAATCATTAGAATGAGAATGATACAATTAGCTTTATTTATACATAAGACCGGTTAATAATTGTGACGAGGATAATGAGGATTTGTACTGTCCAACTAAGTGATTAAAGTATATGTATTAATATGAACTCCCGTTTAATTTAACTGCACCCAACACTCATGTCGTGATCAACCAGGCCCCGAGTTCCTCGTCCAAATTGGTGACCCCGACGTGATTCCACGTGTTCGCGTAGTTCCATGTTAAACATAACCTAACCCTGCCGGCGGCCACGTGTTAGATGTGTGTGCTACTGAGGTGTGGAGCTACGCCTAACGAGGTTCTCGCAGTTTACTAACTCCCTACGGCCTCCCTGGAAACGCATCATCGACACAGAGCAGATTCACATAGACTTTTTTTTTAAACAATCTGTGCATGTTTGCTGCTCTAGTGTTTGCCAATTTCCGTATCTACCAGTTCACAGTGTTACTAAGCCTCATTGTGTTTCTTAGAGTTCTCTCACTAAACTGTATGTGATAATACAAAATAACACCCTAGTGCTTACCATTTTTAACTGCAAGTGGGTGTCGCAGACAATTATTTTATAAATTCAGTGTTTTCAAATTCAGTTACAAAACTGTGCATTTTAAAGTAAAAGTTAATGTGCAATATTTAGCCTAAAGCCTAAACTGTACTGTAATTAAGTCTAGTAAACTACTGACAAGTAACTTTACATTTAGCCTTTTAATATTTTATCAAAGGAATTTAAAGAATTTGACTTATTTTTCTTCTTTGTTTTTACATTCCATACAAAATTTTGAAACTCAATATTAATTGTTGTTAAGATGTTTTGCATGTCTGGGCATGTTTGTTATTAATTTTAATTTCAATTGCATGTGTACTAACATAAAATCTAAAAATTTTTGTTGATAAATTTACCATATTTTTTTTATGAGGAGTATTCTGGTAATTTAATACTTAGAGAGTATTCTGGCTGTATTTCATATATAATTTCTTTAATGATTTTTTTGTGTGCATGTTTTCTTAAATATTGTTTTCAATGTTTCATGTGTGTGTTTGCATAGTTATATTGTGTGCATATTAATTTTAATTCCTTCTGTTTTCACTGCCGGGTCGTGTGGTTTAGTTTAGTTTTTATTTCCTTTCTACTATGGCTGAAGCTTTTGCTGAAGTTAAGGAACAGTTAGACTGCGTTATGGCTGAGAAGGCTGTACTTGAGGAAAAACTCAACCAGTTTCCTTCTCGGGAAACCGAAGTTAACGTGGTCTCTGTCAAACTTCCCCCAGTTTGGCCTGATAAACCAGCAGTTTGGTTTGCCCAAGTCGAAGCACAATTTCAAATTGCTGGGATTGTAGCTGACATTACCAAGTACAATTACGTTGTTGTTCAGATAGACTATCGGCTGGCTGGTGAAATTGAAGATATAATAACTTCACCATTCAAACAAGGTAAGCAATATTTAACTATCAAAAATGCCCTTATCAATAGATTTTCCGTACCCCAGGAGCAAAAGGTCCGTCAGCTGCTTGGTAATGAGGAACTTGGTGAGAGGAAATCGTCCCAGTTTCTCCGCCACCTAAAATCTTTGGCTGGTTCCTCACCATTGGACCAAAATATTCTACGGCAGCTTTGGATAAGTCGCCTTCCACAGGAAATACAGGTGCTCCTTGTTTCACAAGCGGATGACCTTAGCTTAGAGAAGGTTGGCTGACCTAGCGGATAAGGTCATTGATCTTACCGGCCGGTCACGCGCGGTCTACTGCACTTCTGCATCTCCGCCAGATCCCATCGCCGATTTGGTCGCAAAAATGTCGGAACTCACCAGGCAAGTAAATGCTCTTTCCGTTAGAGGTCGCAGTCGCTCACACAGCCGCTCCACATCCAGAAAATCTTCGCGCGCATCTTAACCAGCTACTGGCACGCACTGCTGGTACCATAAGCGTTTGCGAGCCCGCGCCTCGAAATGCATTCCACCGTGCAAATGGACTGCGGAAAACTCAAGAGACAGTCAGTGGCAGCAGCACCTGGCTGCTCCAGTGTAAGTCGTCGCCTTTTTGTCACCGACTTAGTGACAAAACGCCAATTCCTAGTTGATACCGGTTCCGATTTATGCTGCTATCCTGCTAGTTGGCTCCCTCGTCGGCGAGAATTCTTCGACTATGAGCTCAGCGCTGCTAACGGTAGCTAGATAAAAACATATGGAATTGTAAACCTACGACTCAATTTAGGGCTGCGCCGTGATTTTATCTGGCAGTTCGTCGTTGCCGACGTCCAGAAGGCGATAATCGAAGCCGACTTCCTCGCATATTATCACCTCTTGCCTGACTGCACCACATAAAAACTAATAGACAACCGAGCGTCAAGGGCCTATGCGCCAGTGCTAGCTGAGTTCCCAGAAATAACCCGACCACCCGGCCTACCCAGGGTTATCAAGCATAATACTGTGCACCATATTAAAACTACAGACGGTCCCCCAGTGTCGTGCCGTCCACGCCGCTTAGCCCCTCAGAAGTTATCTTCTGCTAAGAAGGAGTTCGAGGACATGGTTCGTTGTGGCACTGCAAGACCTTCTAAAAGTGCATGGTACTCACCGCTGCACATGACCCCCAAAAAAGACAACACCTGGCATCCCTGCGGTGACTACCGCTTGCTGAATGCCAGGACTGTACCAGACAAATATCCAGTCCGTCATATTAATGACTTCGCGAATAACTTGTCCGGTGCGAAGGTGTTCTCCACCCTGGACTTTGTGAAGGCCTATCATCAAATACCCGTTTTTGAAGACGACATCTCGAAGACTGCCATCGTTACCCCGTTTGGCCTCTTCGAATTTCCTTTCATGACCTTCGGTTTGCGCAATGCTGGTCAAACGTTTCAGCGCTTTATCGATGAGGTCACATGGGGTCTCGATTTCTGCTTTCCGTACATAGATGATATCTTAGTCTTTTCACAGAACGAGTCCCTTCACAAGGAACGCCTGCTGATCCTTTTCAAGCGCCTCCAGGATTATGGCTTTGTTATCAACCCGTCCAAATGCGTCCTGGGTGCTAGTGAGGTTACCTTTCTGGGTTACCATATCAGTGCCTACGGTACGTGCCCTCCTCAGGACCGTATCCAAGCACTTTTGGATTTAACACCCCCGGAAACTGTCCAAGGCATGAGGAGATTCCTTGGCATGTTAAACTATTACCGCCGGTTCATTCCCCTCGCCGCCCAGTTTCAGGCCCCTCTCATTGACGCTTTGGTCTCTACGAATAGCAAAGGCTCGAAACCATATCCATGGACGCCTGAGCTCGTACAAAAATTCGAAGAATGCAAGAAAAGCTTGTCCGATGCAACATTGCTGCACCACGCTATCGCTGATGTCCCCCTCGGTTTGTTTACCGACGCATCGAGCGTACATATTGGCTCATGCCTTCAGCAGTTCATCGATGGCAAAAGGTTTCCTATTGCATTTTTCAGTAAAAAATTGACCCCTAAGCAGGCTGAGTGGCCTACATACTACAGAGAGCTCTTGGCAGTGTACGAAAGTGTACAACATTTTCGATATATTCTTGAGGTCCAACATGCGACAATCTTTACAGATCATAAACCGTTGCTCTACGCTTTCTTACAGCGCCGTGAAAAGCTCCCTCCAGCACAGCTAAATCAGTTATCTTTTATTAGCCAATTTACCACAGATGTTAAATACATCAAAGGCGAAGACATCGTAGTCGCAGATGCAATGTCTCGAGTTGACGCAATTTCGCTCGAGCAAGAATACGAATCTCTTGTCAAGTCTCAAGAGGCAGATAGAGAACTATCTCAATTATTGCGCGACAGTTCTAGCCTGAACCTTTCCAAAGTAAATGTACCTGGTACTAGCGTATACTTGTTCTGCGATCTCTCAACTGGCAAGCCTCGTCCCTTTGTTCCATTTGATCTTCGACGAGCTATCTTTAATAAGCTGCATAACTTGAGCCACCCGGGAATTCATGCCACGACGCGCCTCGTAGCAGTACGCTATGTTTGGCCGTGCATTAACAAAGATTGCCGAGAGTGGGCGCGTACCTGTGACGCATGTCAGCGCGCTAAGGTCACGAGACATAACAGCACCGCGCTTGGCAATTTCTCCACTCCCTCAGGTCGTTTCATGCACGTACATATTGACATCATTGGACCCCTTCCTCCATGTAAAGGATATCGGTACTGCTTGACTGCAATCGACCGGACGTCCAGATGGCCTGAAGTTTGGCCCATGCAAACTGTTAGAGAGTGGATTTCTCGTTTCGGTGTACCGACAATCATTACCACTGATCAGGGTACTCCATTTGAGTCCGACCTGTTCCGAAGATTGATGCAGAGTTTCGCCACGAAGCGCATTAGAACCACCTCTTACCATTCTCAAGCAAATGGCATGATAGAGCGTGTCCATCGCCAGCTAAAGGCATCCATTATGTGCCATGGTGGCGATTGGCTTAGTGCTCTGCCTCTTGTGCTTTTGGGTATGCGTGCCTCTTTTTAGGAAGATCTTAAATCTTCGGTTGCTGAGATGCTGCTCTCTGGCGATTTTTTGGTTTCTTCACCTATATCAAGTATCAATAGCCCTGCTGATTTTGTCGTATCTCTGAGGCGACATATGTCGAATATACGACCTGTCCCTGCTTCCCGACACAGCGAACCAACCACTTTTGTTTTTAAAGATCTTGCTACCTTTTCTCATGCTTACCTGCGAGAAGATGCTGTCCGCCGCCCTCTGCAACCACCGTACTCCGGCCCGCACCAAATTGTTGATACAACACAATTGTGACCAACCAGGCCCCGAGTTCCTCGTCCAAAAGTTAAACCTTGTAGTCACCTTCTGTCAATCCCTGAACACAGGATCGCAGCTTTTCGGTGGAATTTTAAATTTTGTGCTACTAAATGTTGGAACGATATTCCTCTGCCCATGCGAAGAATTAACTCAAAGGCTGTATTAAAATCCACGCTTAAATCATCTTTATAAAACAATGACAAAAATAAACACATTTAGTGGCACAATGTAGTTAATCTATTTAAAGATGTTTCATATTCTATTAATTAATTATATATTTATGTCTATCCTGTGTATAAACCAATTATGTAAGTATATATGTATTAAGTAGTTTAGTATATATAATTTTTCGTATTATAACCCACTTTAAATTGTATTAATACATTTTATAATTCAAATAAGTAATATATAAAACGGGCGTGTATCCAGGGGCTGCGGCAGAATAACATCGTTGCGATACAAGTCACAACATTATGTCACAACATATTCGTAGCCTTTTGGCTAGCTCAACACTGGCAACTTGCATGATTTGCTTATAAATTTCGACGGTGCATTTTATGTCTTCTTTTTTGTGAATTTTTAACCTGTGTTGTACGTTAATTGTGTTTTTTTGATTTCATGTACGCTCAATGTTATGTGTTGTGTCTGTCAATAAATTATTTTCTATTTCTAATGTAAAAATATTTTTATCAAAGACTATTTTCGGAAATAAATATGGAGACTGCAACAATATATTTATGGTAATATAAAGTATTCAAATATAATTATTTAAATATAAAATCTAAGTAAGTTCCTTTTTCGTTATTTTTAAATAACAATTTCCTGTCAGCCACATATACCATCATTACGTAACTATATAACATGATATAGGTATACAAAACGCCATCACAAAAAATTTATCAAAAAACGAACTATAGAGAAAGCAAAGTACTTTCTGTCTCTTTTTTACTCGTCTTCTCCAACTCTTTTCTCTTATGCTCTTCTGCGATCTCTTTCAAAGTCATTTGTCTTGGAAGATATCCACGTCGTCTTGATGAACTCTAGCGTGGAATTTCAAACTGCTCTTGTGCATGAAAATTTTCTTGCAAATATCGCATTGGAACTGATTCTGGTTATCATGGAACTTGAGGTGTCTCTTTAAATTGCTTAAACGGGGGAAGTTTTTCCCACATATTTCACACGTACAATGCTCTCCCCCCATGTGCCTGGATATATGATCTTCCAGGCCAGATTTCGAGAAGAAGTCCGCGTTACAAATATCACAGATGAAGTTTTTCTGCTGTAAATGATGGTGCCTTATATGCCTATTTAATTCGACTTTCTTTTTATAAGTCTTGTTGCAAGCATTGCAGGGGTACAAAACTGGAATTTCGTTATGCATTTTAACGAGGTGTTCGTTTCTGTCGTAATAACTAGTAAAACTCTGAGGGCAGTGAGGGCATTTGTTTCGTAACCAACCTCCGGTGTGAACACCCTTTTCGTGGTTCTTCTTCTTGGTCATGGACATGTAGGTTTTATCGCAGTAATCACATTTAAATGTACCTTGATAATGGGTTTTATAGTGCTTCCGCAAAGCAGCTACAGTGATGTATCCAACCCCGCACTTTTCACAGCAGTAATTGCGGTAATGCGTGCTCATGTGATGGTAGAGGTTCTTAAACAATATGTGAACGTCTGAACACAAAATACACCTGTAATTTGTACCGTCTTCTAAACGAAAAGGAAGAATAATATCTTTGATAACTTTGTACATCTTAACGTTGTGTTCGGTGACAAGGTGATCTTTAAATATTTTCAGATCTTTCATATCATTATTACATAAGTTACATTTAAGATCGGTTACGTCCAATTTGATGGGGGTGTAGCTGAGTTTATAATCGACAATTTTATTGAGTTTCCGCTTTTCGGAATCTTTGGAAGTGTGTTCACGGAGTAAGTTCAGAGTTAGGAAGTATTTTCCGCAATACAAGCACGAGAATCCTTTTATAGTTTTATTTTTGAACGGCGTGGCATTGGAGAACTTAAGAATGTTGCTTAGGTTGACTCTGTGCTCGTGGCGTTCTGGGGTCGCTGGGTGTTTCTTTTTCCTTTTCTCTTGCTTGATATCTCCGTCCGTTCCTATAACAAGAAAAAAACACTGATTATCCTCTGTCTCTTTCTTCTTCATCAAAAACTGCTTCGTCTTCAGTGGATACTAGCCTTGTTGCTCTCTTCTTAGATATATATTTTTGAATGGAATTGGAAACAATTGCGTTTCTTCATGTTTAGAATTTCCTTGTTATGTTTGTGGTAGAGCTTCGACAATATTTTATTCTTAGATTAGGTTATATTAGTTGCTACTACAAGTAGGCCACTTAGTAAGCTGTAGTGAAAACATTCTTTGATTTATGGAGCAGAGCTCAAGCAAAGTGAAACTGTAAACCTTTTTAAACTGTATTCCAGATATAATATTTATTATTATTAATATTAATATTCCAGATTATAATGGAGTTCACTATTCATTATACATTAAAGCGTTCCTGAGAAAGACGGTGCTACCCCTTGTATGGAAATAACGTCTTGTACGCTCAAACCGAGCAAAAAACCTATAATTAATGAAAAACGTTATGATGATTACAGCAAGAAAACAAAATTCCTTTAAAACATGGATTGCGAATTCGTGCTTTGCTCCTCGTATCGTCAAAGTAATCTATTAAGTATATAAAATACAAATACCAACAAGCTCATGGTAATAGCAAAGTAACACACGAAATAGTAAGTAGTCAAGCTAATGTAAATGTAATTATAGACCTACCAAGCTATCCGAGAAATGACAGTATTTTGACACTCGGCTGTCAACTTGAGTTTTACTTGCCATTTTTACGTTGATATCTTAGATTAAGTACCTACAGGGTGTATCAGGACCGCTTCCATTAACTTTGGGGTATGATCATACTGCATATTCTCATTACGAAAAAGTACTTTTAAATTGTTTTTAACGCCAAAAATGTTGACATTTACCAAAAGTCAAATTATATTTTTTTAGCTTTGCATATGTAAGAACAAACGGATTATCACCAAATTTCAATTAAATACACAGTTTGTTTTACAAAAAAATACCCGCTATGTATTGGTAAATGTATTTACTATCTGGGCTGGCCGCGCGGCGACATCGTACCTATGTTTCAAAATAATTATTTTAGGTTGTTTTGGTACCTATCTTCCCACCCAAGCAGGGGTACCTAAAAATCTGTGAAAGCACTTATTTGTCCAACCTAAAACAACTTTGTTCGCTTCTAAGAAAACGAGCAACCTGACGATTTATTTATTTGGGAAACATACAATATTTAAAAAGTTATATAAATTAATATAAATAATATAACAAATCAATAAAGTTTCCACCAATAACTAACTCAATTAAGGTAGTTACAGCAATACAAAGTTAAATCATTATTAATACATAAAAATAAACATTACATCATTACAATTTAATCAAAATAAACAAAAATATAAGAATAGAGATTAATGGATAATGAGCTCCTCCCTAATTTTCCTTTTATAAACAATCACACTGGAATGAAACATATCATACATTATAATCATTACAAGCTCTGTTTAAAAACATATTCGCAGTATAGTTGGTTTTAGCAGGAGGAACACAGAACAAATTCTTACATCTAGAACTTATCCGGGGACACCTACAGAAAATGTTACTCATAAGAAACGGGGAATCTATGATGTTGTGAATAATTTTGTACAAAAAGATCTGGTCTCTTACTTGGCGACGATTGTACAAGGAATTTTGATTGTTTTTGCAATGCGAACACCTAAATAAAAGATGCTTAACAAATTTTGAATAAATTCTTTCTATACTATCAGTATGTGAATTATAGTGAGGATTCCAGATAGTTGATGCATATTCCAGAATCGACCTAACGAAACTGTTGAACAAAAGAGTGACAGTAGAGCAACGTTTCAATTTTTTACCTATTCGAAGAATAAAGCCCAACATCTGGAAAGCCCTAGAAGTGATGAATTCAATATGAGTTCTGAAAGACAATTGAGCATCAAGAATTACTCTCAAGTCCCTCACCTCAGTAACCCGCGTCAAGGATGTGTCGTTAATCTTATAATCGAAAAATATATTTTTCTTCTTTTTTCTTGTAAATGTAATAACACAACATTTTTTAATATTTAAATGTAGGCAGTTCGCAATAGCTATACAAATTATTTAAATCGTTTTGTAGTAATAAACACTCAGAGTTATTTTCTACATTTTTATAAATTTTCATATCGTCAGCATAAAGTAAACAATTTGAATGTCGAAATACAGAATAAATGGCATTGATGAATAAATTAAATAATAAGGGACCAAGGTGTGAACCCTGAGGCACACCGGATGTAACTGGAATAAAAGTTGAACAAACGCCCTTAATAACCACTGCCTGGCTTCGGTCCCGCAAATATGACGCAAGCCACCTAAGCAAATCACCATGTATACCGATAACTTCAAGCTTGCGAAGAAGTAGATTATGAGGAATTTTGTCAAAGGCTTTGGAGTAATCGGTATACACCGCATCGACCTGACTACCTTTATCCATTGAAGTAGCAACATTATGAGTAAATTCACAAAGATTCGTCTCAGTGGCTTTTCTCTTGACAAAACCATGCTGTTGTCCAATAATCACATAGCTAAGTTTGGGATAGATTATATCAAAAACACACTTTTCAAATAATTTAGGAATAATACTAATCTTGGAAATACCTCGATAGTTAAGAACATTATGTTTGTCTCCAGCTTTGTGAATTGGGACTATGTAAGAACGTTTCCAGGCAGTAGGAAATGAACTTGTTCTCAATGATAGCTGAAAAAGATAACACAGTGGACCAGAAAGAGTCTTCTAGCAATTTTTTAAAAATATTGCTGGTATACCGTCCGGTCCCCCACCCTTTGCTTCATCAATATCTTTCATATGTTTTCCTACGATATCTATTTGTTACTTAATAGTTTAATAAAAATCATTTACCTGCCTCGTGCCAACTCATTTAATTGTTACTGCACAAAATAAATAAACAGCAGCTGATCGAAATAAATAACGGTACAAAAATAATTCCTGCAAATCATCTATCCGAATTAGGTACTGCAATAACAAAGTTGGATTCCTCTTTCTTGTGAAAAAATAGTTTGAACCTAAAGATCATCAACCCACCAGTTTCAATGACAAAACCTCGCGGTCATTAACGAAGATTATCTTGCTTAATAACTTAATAGCTAATAACTTACAGTAGATTTGTGACGGTTGTCTATTTCGACCTCTTTTTGTCAGTAAATTTTATTTTTTTTGTCGTTCCCGACGTAATTTTAAACTGCGAATTACGTAGAGTCGGAGAACGGCAATGTTTTGATTTGACAAGCGAGTCACGAAAAATTATCCATCATAACAACTAGAATCTATTTATTTATTATTGTTTCCGAGTTTATTATTCAAAATTACATGTTTATCAATTTTTTATTATCTACAATCAAAGTTTTCATGAAATCAATAATTTATTTTTACGTACACGAGTGTGCGTAGCCAAAATTTTTGGCATTTTTGTATATTTTTAATTTTACTGCAAAATAAACATAGAAGAGAGCTTGGTATTTCCTTTCTGGACCCTCAATTACCACTCCGCAAACAACGCGTTACATACTGGCGCCGACCATTCAAACGCAGTTTATGGAGAAGAGAGGAGGAACAATATCAACAGAGGAATAGCAACATTAAAAATAATTTTTTTATAATTATTATTGAGGTCAGGCATAAAACTTTATTTGTTACCATTTTCAACCATTAACATTCACTAGTTAGGTTATATATCTACTATAATATATCAAATTACTGCTAAATTATTCAGACATTTAAGTTTCTTTAGTTTCTTTCGTTATAATATCTTTGAAGAAATTTTCTGAAGGCACAACATTTATTCTATAACCCAGTAATTTCACTATTTAAATAACATTTTCTATTCATTTTCATCACTTGAAAATACGTATATTTTTAAGGCTCTTTTCTGCATAACGACTATTAACAAATTTATTTCACTTTAACATTTTTTTTTTTTGGATTTTGCAATGAATTTTTCACAACTAAATAAACCTGAAATAATTTATGAATTAAAAATCAGAAATATAAATTTTTCTTCGACGCAATCTGTAGACGAACTACGATCATTATTATTAAATATTAATGTAGATTCTGAAACAGAAATTTTTCAAAATAGCCCTGAAGAATTTTCAGAGGATATTAATACCATTAAAAAAAATTTAAAACTTGTTGAAGCTTGTATAAACTCTTATCCTATTAGGAAACAAAAAATTTCACCTTATTTAACTCATATAAGAACAAGATTAGGCATCATTGACATTACATCAGATTTATCTTCAGAACAGTTAGATTTAATAAATTCATGTTGGAATGATTTAACTCAATTAGACTCACGTTTTAAAAATTTGGAAAAATCACCAACACATTCCACATATCATTCCGCAGAATCCACACAAAATATTAATTTACAACCCCTTTCTTTTTTCGAAGCATTAACTGATAAGGTCAGTAAAATTACAGAAAATCGAACTAACAATGATTTAAAAAGATTTATTTATAAAGGTGAAGGTTGTCCAAAGGATTTTATTCAAAAACTTGAAGAATTTTCACAAATAAAAAATATTTCTGAAAAATCTTTATTCTCACATATTTATGATATTTTATCTGGATCTGCTCTTGATTGGTTTAGAGCTAGAAAGTCGACTATTAATGACTGGTCATCTTTCCGATCGGCATTGTTGAATGATTTTGCAATTACCGATTACGATTATAAACTAAAAAAAGTAATCGATGCTCGTAAACAAAAACATAATGAGAGAATTATCATTTACTTTGCTACAATGGAATCTCTTTTTTCAAAACTCTTGGAACCAATTTCCGAAAAAGAAAAAATTAATACTCTTGTTAGAAATCTTAAACCTGAATTCACATTACGTCTTTCACCTACTGATTTACATACTGTAAATTCCCTCTTGGAATCATGCAAATTTACTGAAAGCATTCTCCAAGTTTCTAATAATACATCTTACTACTCTTCATCATCACCACCAGATCATTATCATTCTTTTCCTATTCCTTCTACATCGAATTCTAATAACAAATCGTATAATAATACTCTATTTTCACATAATCAACCATATATTCCTGAATTTCCTTTTAAAGCTTGTACATATAATTCCATAGCAGCTGTAGCTAATCCATTGCCTAATACTGTAGCTGCAATTAATAAAAATCAGAATTTTTATAAATTCACTTGCCCACGTTGTAGATCTAATACACATCTATTAAAAGACTGTACTAACACTAATATAGTGTGTTTTCGTTGTGGAAAAAAAAAGACTTTATTACTAGTAAATGTCCTAATTGTAATAAGTCGATTCCAAAAAACTAAATTACGAGGAGTGTATAAATAAAAATAATAGTGTTAAATCATCAAATTTTGACAAAAAAGATTGGGATACATGGTTAAAAACTTTAACAATTTTTTTAAAATCTTATAACACTTGTGCTCTCCTCTTTAATAAAACATCAGATTTTGAACGTCCTTATTTACATATAAAAGTAAACGATTTAACTTTAAATGGTCTTTTAGATAGTGGTAGTGCTATCACTATATTGGGTAATAATTCTCATAAAATTTTATCACAACATGGTCTTTTTATGCAAAAAAGCTGTTTAATAAAAGGTAATGTTGCAAACGGACAAACTATTTCTTCTATCGGCATTATTACTCTTCCTACTTTTTATAACAATAAATTTGCGTTAATTACAGCTCATGTAATCCCAGAAATCACTGAATCACTTATTTTGGGTATTGATTTTTGGAAAACTTTTAATCTTGCTCCGGATATTCTTAGTAATATCACATTACAACCTTCAAATTTAAACTCATCTTTTCTCATTAATACAGATCCTAACTTTCATTTACATGAATACCATTCTTTAACAGATACACAAAAAATTATTGCAGATGCAATTATGGAAAAGTTTAGGTTGATTTCAACTGAATGTAAACCTTTAGGTCGTACTCATTTAGTCGAACATTTCATCGACACTGGAGACCATCCACCTATTCGTCAACGCTGTTACAGACTTTCTCCTGAGAAACAAAAAGCTCTTTGTAAAGAAGTTGATGATATGTTACAATTAGATGTCATTGAACCCAGTGACAGCCCATGGCTGAACCCAGTTATTATTACACCTAAAAAAGATGGTACTTGGCGATTTTGTATTGATAGTCGTAAATTAAACGATATCACAAAAAAAGATGCTTACAAACTTCCTTTCATTTCTGATATATTAGATAACCTTAAAGATGCTAAATTTATATCATCTATTGACATTGCTAAAGCGTTTTGGAATATTCCCTTAAAAAAAGAGGATAAACTCAAAACTGCATTCCATGTTCCAGGCCGAGGAATGTTTCAATTTAAAGTTATGCCATTTGGTTTAACTAATGCACCTGCTACCCAACAAAGATTCATTGAAAATCTACTAAATGACCTTACAAATGATAATAATGTTTTCTATTTTATCGACGATATAGTCTGTATCTCTCAAACCTTTGAACAACATGTCGATATACTTACTAAAATTCTTAAAAAACTTTCAGATGCCAATCTCACAGTCAATTTTCCAAAATGTTCATTTTTCCGGAAAGAATTAAAGTACTTAGGCTATGTAGTTAATGAAAATGGTTTAAAAACGGATCCTAAAAAAGTTCAAGCTATTCTTGATATACAAACTCCAAAATCTGCTAAGGAGGTCAAACGTTTTTTGGGTACTGCCAGCTGGTACAGACGTTTTGTACCTAATTTAAGCACTCTTGCAGCACCGTTAACTAAATTAACTTCTACAAGCAAAAAATCACCTCCATTTAAGTGGTCTGATGAAGCTGAAATTGCTTTCAAGGCTATTAAGCAAGCTTTAATTAGTACACCAGTTCTGGCATGTCCAGATTTCTCTAAACCATTTGCTGTTCATTGTGATGCCTCTTCCTATGGCATTGGCGCAATGTTAACTCAGGAAGTCGATAATATTGATAAACCTATTGCTTATATGAGTAAATCACTTACAGGCGCTCAAAAGAATTATTCAGTCACTGAACGTGAACTTTTAAGTGTTATTACGGCACTAGAGCATTGGCGTTGTTATTTAGATAATGGATTACAATTTACAATTTATACTGATCACGCAGCCCTTCAGTGGTTTATGCATTTAAATAATCCTACTGGCAGATTAGCTCGATGGAGTATTCGTTTATCTATGTTTAATTTCGTAATTAAACACAAAAAAGGCTCAGATCATGTCGTACCAGATACTTTATCACGTATAAAACCAATTGATTTAATTAATTTTTCTACTTCTCAAACTAAAGACACTTGGTATTTAGCAATTTATAATAAATGTTTATCATTTCCTTCTAGTACTCCGGATTACATGATTCATAATAATAAATTGTTTAGATTTTGTAGATCTAACACATTATTTAACTCTGAATTTAATTGGAAACAAGTAATACCATTAGAATTTAGGGAATCTGTTATTACACAAAATCATTCTACTCCCCAAACGGCACATTTTGGTACTTTTAAAACATACCATAGAATTAAAAATCTCTATTTTTGGCCTGGCATGTATAAAGACGTAGCCATGTTTATTGCTAAGTGCGAGACTTGTTTAGCTACCAAGCACCAAAATCAAAACTTAATTGGTTTAATGGGCAAACCCAAACATTGTTCACGCCCTTTCCAATGTTTATCCATAGATTTGATTGGTCCACTTCCTACTTCACGTAAGCAGAATAGATTTCTATTTGTAGTTACTTGTTGTTTTTCCAAATATTGTTTGTTATTTCCAATAAAACATGCAACCGCTTCTATTATTCGCCATATATTGGACAATTTAGTTTTTATGGTTTATGGAGTTCCAGAAACTATTATATTAGATAATGGTCCTCAAATGATAAGTACAGAATTATCTGAATTATTTAAATTTTACAACATACCAAAAATTCATTACACCCCACGTTACTGTCCACAGGTTAACACCGTTGAGCGTTACAATAAAACTATTGTAACGGCGATTGCAGCTTTTATAGATAAAGATCACAGAACTTGGGATACCTATATAAACAAAATACAGTTTGCTATTAATACTGCGGTTAATGAAACCACAAAATTCACTCCATCATTTTTAGTATTTGGTAGAGAAGCTGTTACATGTGGATCTATCTACAAAAATAAAGATTCCAGAGATGAACTAATTTTCAGTCCTAGGGATGTATATGCTGAAAACATAGGACAATTAATACCTATCTTTTCCGAAGTACAGAAACGGTTATTTAATGCACATCAATATAATGCAACTTATTATAACAAACATCATCAGAATTTAGAATTTAATAACGGTGATATTGTTTGGAGGCGAAACCATGTAATAAGTTCCTCTAAAAAACATTTTTGTGCTAAGTTTGCACCCAAATTTATTAAATGTAAAGTTTCAAATAAAGTTTCACCATTAATTTACGATTTAGTGGATATGAATAATAACCCATTAGGTCGTTGGCATATCAGAGACATTAAACCTCTACCGCGTTTAACTTCTTCTTTGAGTGACTAGATTGGTTGTTACCAATTACTTTATATGAATTCATATATAATTATTGCTAATTATCTCACGGCGAGCATAAGCCGATTCTTTTTGTCTTATTTTTTTTTTCTATGCACCTCATTATCGTTTGGCTATACCATTAACATTGACGTTGGTCAAAACTTATAATTAATTATCATCATCGTAGTATTAGGTTAACTTATTGTGTAATTTATTTAATATTTGCAATTCTAGGAGTGTAAACTCTTATTTTCAGTATCTGTATTATACTTTATAGTATAATTTGTTAAATGTTATCAATTTTTTTTTTCTCAATTTTTTTTCAAGCGGTTTGCAACTTGTAAAATTAAGCCTTCTGCACGAGCGTTTATTAAGGTAACTCGTTAAACTAAACCATACCTATGTGTATTATTTATACGCTTGAATCACTTTCCCGTGAGAATTATTTTCATATGTTTATTACATAAGTATTTTAATTATTTCACAAAAGGCCCTTGGATTTTATTTAAAAGTCAATGTTTCACGACTGGCTATGATTTTCTTTCCTTTCCGGCATATTTATTTCAGTCTTTAACTGAAACTTGTTTATAGTAATCACCGTGCGGGAGTTAGCGACACGTTAAAGAAGCCATAAGCTATTAATATTTTCAGCGGATGGCAACTATTAAAGCCTTTTGCCGTTGCGTCCAACTCTGTTGAGTTGACTTATTTAGGATACGATTCCTCATAAGCAACTCTAACTGCATGATGTTTTATTTCCAGTAGTTGGAATAAGACTAGTATGAAAGAGAATGTATGTTGTAATTATAATGTACGTTGATGGAGTTGAACGATGTATATTAACATTGTATATTCCAGGAACATGTTTAAAATTTTATCATTCATGAACCATGTAATTTAAGATAATTATTTAGGATTTTTTTTTTTTTTTCTCTCTCTCGTCTGTTTTGTTTTCTTTTTCTATTAAATAACTTGTTGATGTGCAATATATCAGTATTATTTTTTTTTCATATATACAGGATGTTTTTTCAGAAAAATTCTTCTATAGGATGTTAATATTAATTTTCATTTTGCTTTTAATTATTTTTTTTGATCGTTCTTTCATTTGGCAGATTAAATATTAAAATTCGATATGTATATGCGGTTTATTTTGATTTGGTTTGAATATTTTTTTTTTAAAAACTATACTGAAAAAATCTTTCAGATTGTTTTTCCCGGCCCCCGGGGTATTGTGACGGTTGTCTATTTCGACCTCTTTTTGTCAGTAAATTTTATTTTTTTTGTCGTTCCCGACGTAATTTTAAACTACGAATTACGTAGAGTCGGAGAACGGCAATGTTTTGATTTGACAAGCGAGTCACGAAAAATTATCCATCATAACAACTAGAATCTATTTATTTATTATTGTTTCCGAGTTTATTATTCAAAATTACATGTTTATCAATTTTTTATTATCTACAATCAAAGTTTTCATGAAATCAATAATTTATTTTTACGTACACGAGTGTGCGTAGCCAAAATTTTTGGCATTTTTGTATATTTTTAATTTTACTGCAAAATAAACATAGAAGAGAGCTTGGTATTTCCTTTCTGGACCCTCAATTACCACTCCGCAAACAACGCGTTACAGATTCTATTAATAAAAACACCCTAGATACTTAAACAAGATAAAACTGACAGTAAGTACCTAGTCTACAATAGTCTACATAGTAGATATTAAGTTCCATAAGAATTAAAGTTGTTTATTTTATACGCTCTCGCCCGTGGCCTCACTGTTACTATGTGTGAATATTGAACATTGAACTAAAACTACTAGCCTACTAGACAAGCACCGCAAGTAGCGATGGGTCGTCGATGTTTTTGACGTTAACGAAACTAGACGGTTTATTGGCGTCGATCAACTAGCTGATTTCGTCGACTAGTCCATTATGATAACTTATAAGTTCTTCGTTCGTGTACGTTCTACGTAAACTTCGTCCTGAGTATAAACAGGTATTTACTAGTAAAATATTTGTATTTTATATTTTATAAGTTTATCTTGTGTACATACATATGTATTTTAAATTCCACTATAAATTAGTGGAATTAATAAAAATTAATTAATAATTATATGATATTTTTTAGCTTTTACATGTGAAGAGTAGTTTATTTATGATCAAATCGAACTTCCCTTCATACTTTTCCAGGTTTAGGCCTGGCTGAATAGTAATGAAAAGTTATTTCAATATCAATTTTAAACCACTAAATCTATTAATTAATAAAACAAAAAGTCAATGATCTATTCTTTAAACAACACTTTAATATTAGGAATTACGCGCGCAAGTCGTAACTCAAACATACACTAATTAGAATCGAAATTCAAAAGAAAGAAATGTAAGTAAATGAACACAAACATGAACTTATTTCCCGTCCACCGTTGAACTAGTCGATTGTCACTCAACTCTTACCAAAATCAACTCTATGTAAGTACCTTAAATTGCAGCCTACATTTACTATACATTTACATAACTTAACAAAAATCAACTCTACGTTCGTTGAATTACAGCCTAAATTTGTTTGCCTCGACGGTTTTATTTCAACGAAATTAACAAAAATCAACTCTACCTTCGTTGAATTACAGCCTAAATTTGTTTGCCTCGACGGTTTTATTTCAACGAACATTAACTAGTTAACCGACTACGTTGAGGTGTCGTCCTTGCATTGCCAGTCGATAAGAACGTTGTGGACTTTTTAGTGTAGCCGTCTACGGATTCAACTAGTTCATTTGCAGGCGATGAACCGTTCGTTCGTTCACTGCTCGTCGACCGTCGAATTGACTAGTTCGTTCATTCAACAGCCATCGCTCCGCAACCTAAATTTTCGCCAACCCCACTGCGGCCCCGCACCGGGCGATCGCTCGGTGACCACGGATCGAACGGCATACGAACACCCGATCTATCTGATGGTAAGGCTAAGATGGTATGGCACATTTAATCGTGGATGTTACTGATTATCGATTAATGATGCGTTGATATCGTCTTTCTGATAGTTCTACCATCCCAGACGAGATCTTAACATAAGAAACTCTACTCTCAGTAAACAGTTTTGTTTAAAAGACAGCAGGTGAACCTTAACACAAGGTCATTCTCATTTACATTTATTAGTTTATACCGGTGTGCCTTTCACGCGCTGTCAACAAATTCAAATAAAGATACCTAGGTGATGTCTAACTTTTTTCTATAAGTAGACGTCTAGTAACTTCGTTTGCAGTTTCAGATCGAAGCGCTGCACGTTTAAATCGTTTGACTAGACAACTTAAAGTTTTTGTAGCGCTGCATCTAATAATAAATCATTGAATAGGTAAAAATGGAATGCGTAGCAACTCAATAATATTGAATATTTAATAACACAGGCATTGTACTAGCTTCATAGTACTACAAAGTTTCACATGTAGGTATAATATTAGAAGAATCTAACTATTGTATTTGGATCCTCAAAATAAAACTTACTTCTCTACTAAGTAAGTACGTCTTACCTCCCTTTAGAAGTTCGTTCATAACAAAAATGCACAAACTCACTCACACAAGTTCACAAAACTAAAACATAGGTAAACTACGCACGTAGATAACACTGCGCACAAAAGCACCTAAAATAGGTGCTTATTCACAAACATACTCTCGCACCCTGCCCGCACGCCCGGCTCTCTTAAAATCAACGTTGAACTGAAATAAAACTTAAAAAATGGTGTAGATTGCAGTAGGTACACAAATACTATTATTTTCTAGAAAAGCACTTCCGAAAGGTCGTAGTTTGCTGAGCGAAATCGTTTGGCGGAAGCCGCCAACACAAGTACAAATGAGCCGCCTTTCTTTGCACGTACGACGACTGTGTACAACAGGTAGTGTTGTGACATGAAATTACTTATTGACATTATCGATTAATGTTATTGTTTTAGTTTTGGTCTTTGTTGAGATGAGCGCAGTGCTTGCTTTGATTTAATGGCATGATTTCCCAGCCGTTGTTTTGGGAAGTCAAGCAACATATAATATAATTGTAATGTGTAAATAAATAAATAAATAATGTATTGTATTATTGTAAATATTGTATCTACGATTAGATTACTTAAAAGATGTCTTCTTAGGATTATTGGTAAGTATTAAAAGTGTTTATTGGTATTCTTATTAAAAATGCTTATTACCTGTTTTAACCGCCATAACATCCACGTCTAAGCGTAGTTATGTTCCGGAAAGGGTTAAGAATGCGGAAAAGGTTAGAAGGTACGGAAATGTTCACATTTAAAAAAGAAAGTTTTATTCGAATACTAAAAAATGCGGATATTCGAACACCATGCCCTAGTTTCGGAGAAAGGAAAGGATCAGATAGTAAGATTATAGGGTTCAGGCGAATTTCATATCACAAAACAAACGTAAAAGCATAAGCACGACTTATCGAAATCAAAAAGTTTCGATAACTTTACTTCTTACACTAATTCTAGTATATTTGCGTGGCTCGTGCCGACGAAAAAAGCCGTTACACGGTCAGTTCCATGCTGGCCGCGCTTGCAAGTGACGCTTGCATCTTTGTTTTCGTGTGTGTTTTCGTGTTTACAAATTGTGATCGTTTTATTTAGTGCTTATTTTTGGGAACAAAAATGCCTGTTCCTTATGTATACAGCTCTCGAGAATATGGCATGATGCTAATGTGCTTAGGAGAAGCATCAGGGAATGCTGCTGAAGATTTAAGGATTTACCGAAACAGGTATCCTAACGCCCACCGTCCTTCTGACTCACGGGTCATAACAAATGCATACCAGCGAGTTTTGGAAAATAGGCCGATAGCTCCTGTAGCTTCTGGAGGTGGGCATCAGCTGGATGTCAACACAGAAGAGCGCATTTTAGACGTTGTGCGCCAAAACTTGGTCTTGGAACGCGCAGTGCTGCCCAGCAGCTTAGACCTCTGCACGGTAGGCCCATTGCTTCACATTCAACTGTGCAAAGGATATTACGACGCAGCAGAATGCGGCCTTACGCAATTCATCGTGTACAAGCTTTGCTGCCAGTTGATCGAATCCGTCGTACTGAATTCTGCCAGTGGCTGTTAGATCAGCAGCAAAGTTCACCTGAATTCATCGAGCACGTGATTTGGACGGATGAATCCACTTTCACTCGGCACGGAATGTGGAATAGGCGAAACGCTTCACAGGAAACCGGTTACCAGACCCGATGGTCCGTCAACGTATAGGCCGGTATTTTTAAAAATGTAATCCTGGGACCAGTCTTTTTGCCACGGCGTTTAGATGGTGCGTCATACTTAGATTTTATTAACAGGCAACTGAGTAGATATTTGGAAGATTTTACTGTGGCTGACTACCGCCGAGCGTGGTTCCAGCATGACGGCGCACCTCCACACGTGTCTCGATCCGTTCGCCAACGGCTCTCCGAAATATTTGAAAGCCAATGGATCAGAAGACTGGGACCCCGCGCTTGGCCACCTCGGTCGCCTGATTTGACCCCACTAGACTTTTTTCTGTGGGGTTACGTAAAAGAAAGGGTGTTAGATCGACAGTGCGATAGTGCTGCAGAAATGATAACAAGACTAAACGATGTTTTTAATAAGTTACGCGCGAACAGTTTAGAAGATCCTACCCTTTGGCCTCGACTTCACCAGGAGACGAAAAGACTTTAAATTAAAATAAATCCCTATTATTATTATTTAAAAAATGTGCAGATATAACTGTCTGTCTTTCACTATTGAACCAACTTATTAGTTTGTTTGTAGCATAGTCATTTGTCTGGAATATATAAAAAATTGAAATTTTGTTGAATATTTTCCAATTAAAATTGTTTGTTTCAGACGCCCAGCATAGATATAGAAGACGTATCATGCATATCAACTCCAAAAAGGAAAAGTACCTTAGGGTGCAGTTAGCAAAAGAGAAAGTGAAATCTGCAAATAGATTTAAAAGTTACGTGCTGTTCGGGAATCTAATTGCCGATTACAAAAAAAAACTGCTTCTTTAGCAAATATTTTTTTTATATTTAATAAATAATTATAATTAATGTAATAAATATAATTATATCGCCTTTTATTTAAAATGATACTGTTTTTTGGGCTACAAATCCTTTGAATTTATTTTTGCGTCGTTATCATAAATCAAACGACGTATCAATAATCAAAATCGGCTTACGCGTTTGGTCTAAATAGAACCACAAAGGTACAAACATACATACTTACATACATGGGTTTATAAACACATTACCTCTCCTTTGCGTTGTGCAGTCGGGTAAAAAGTAAGAAATTGTAAGGAATCCGTTAATAAGCAATTTTAGTCCATTTCGGCATAAAGTTTTTTCCTCGAAAATATGAGCAAATATGGCAACATTGTTGAAAATTATTGTTGTTTCACCTGTGACCATGTCATGGCTCCATTTATACAGGGTGTATCAAAACCGCTTCCACTAACTGGGGTATGATTATACTGCATATTCTCATTACGAAAAAGTACTTTAAAATTTTTTTTTACGCCAAAAATTTGGACTTTTTCATAAAAATAAATTAAATTTTTTTAGGTTTACATATGTTAGAACAAACGGATTATCAGCAAATTTTAATTAAATACACAGTTTTTTTTTACAAAAAGAACCCGCAGTGTATTGCTAACCGTATTTACAATCATTACGGTTGCAGTTGCTAAGCAACGCAAGCCCGCGCAAATGCTCTGGTGCTCGCTTGTTGCTACGTGTGCTCAGCTGACTCGATCTTCCCTTCACTATCTCCAAATATAAAACTTTTACAATGTCCAATTGTAAAACTATGAATTATAAAACTTTTTCGACTACTTACGAGTGAAATGTTATTTCATCAATTTTCCTTTTACTACGGCTTTTGCAGCCTAAAATACTACATCCAACCATTGCACTAATGTCCATTACCCTGATCTCACGGAGTCTCTATCTCAAAACACTATTTTATTTCGAAAACCTTTCAAAAACAAAAAATAAAACAAGATGTAAGATATTGTTTGTCAACAAGACGATCTTGCCAAACTAAAATGTCGGCCACGGTGACAAAGACAAAAAATATATGTCGCTCTCTTTTTTCCTTAAGCAGAATTCAATCTCCATCCTGCTCTTACACATTTTATAGCTCCATCTATAGGTAGGTACTTAAATCTAAGGTTGATATAATTTTTGCGACGGCCGATTGACGTAGTTAGTTAGTGGCCCTGCGTCATACGCCGGAGGTCCTAGGATCGAGTCTTGGTCGGGGCATTCATTTGTGTGATGAACACAGATGTTTGTTCTCGGGTCATGAGTTTCATGTTAGTATTTGTACTGGGTTCGCCAGTTCGCTGTATGGTCATCCATAACACAAGCTCTGCTTACTTTGGGGCCACACAGTTGGTGTGTTTATCTAGGGATTTATTATTATTATTATTTTAATAAATTGGCAACATCTAAACAATACTAGCGACGCTTGTCAGTTTTCAGACAAGTCGGCAGGTCTATAATCATCTGTTCTGTATGTAAGAAAGACAATTAAACGGGTAATTGGAGTCTTGTGGATGACCGCTGGTACACGGGGACACCCAATAACAGTTAGGCACCTGCCAAAAATACATTAATGATTATAACAATTTTATTACATTGCTATAGAGATATTAGGCGGGTATAAAGTCGAAAGTTTATGTGATCTGTTGTGTGTACGAGCCACTCGTACAGTTATACTAATTTTGCAATCCAAGCATTTGAGAGAACCTTTACGAGTAGCTTGTGACAGTAAAATAGCAGAGACTAGAATGCCAATTGTGTGAAATTGACGTAAGTTTACGAGTGGACGTTTCGAATGCTTATGTCATTGTCATACAGTTGATATTCCATTAACTTTTTTATTCTATCGTCAATAGCCACTTGTATATAACAATACTATAATACACAATAATTGTATAAACAATTAAATTCAAATATCTCAAATACGGTTCGATTTAGGACAGGGTGTTTCATAGTCAAATCAGTCAGAAACGATGTAGACTACACGCCCTTAGCAGGAATAGGTCGACTTAACCTGTATATGTTACTCAAAATATCACTTAATTTTGAATATACAACGTGTAAATGAATTAACCCAAAACCAGAAAGTAGTTTGCTCAGAATCGTATTGCGAATCGATCTCACCATGTTTTAATATAGGTTATATTTTTCCATATTTATTGGCCCACGTCTAAACTATTTATACTACAACATTTCTTGCTAGCGCCCGGCCGCCCATAACTAGTTAGCATCGAACGAACGACATCGACCGACAAAACAATCCGGCACGCACCGAGTGATTACCGACCGCCATGCTAAAAATAAGCCTTATTATTATAAAGTTAAAGAACAAGCCGCCCGCGTCCGCGCACCCCACGCCGATCGCCTGTGTTCGCACCTCCGAGAGCGAGGCCGGTCAGTCTCTGCGCGAACTTCGTCTTGGAAGGTATCGTCCTTTCGGTTCCGATCGCTGCAGGCGCCACCGCTTTCATGTTTTTTTCAGTAAATTGCTCCTAGAATCTGGCCCATAAATACCACGCGTGAAAAAGAAATATCATTGTAAAGTGCACTTCAATACCTTTAAATTCATTACCTGTATCATTAAAAAATTAATTACCATTTCTAACCAGGGACCAATCAATAAGATATTGGAAAAAAATGCTCACTTAAGGAGCGCTAGTTGGGCTACCTTAAAAGGGTATAAAATGTTATGTCCAGGTAAGAAATGGTCATTCTCGCTCCGATCGCCGCCCAGTGCGGACGTGCAAGACCCCGTTCTCCGTTGATCGGTCCTTTCCCGTTATTCCGTGGCGCTCAGTCTACTGACGTCACAGTTTAGCGTGTTGGTTCCGTGCTACGGTTTCCAAGGTCTTTCTTCTCCCTCTGAGTGCTATCGAAGTGCGATTTTTCTTTGCGACTAAGCCCCTTAGTCTTCAAAGTGCTGTGCTAAGTTGTGTTGTGTTTGTGCTGAGTGCAGTGTTGTGCCCAGCGTAAGTAGTCTGGTTTCAGTGCAAAGGATACTTAACGGTGACAACGAATTTGTACTGAACCAGTCCTTTTATTTTTATTTTATTTCTCTTCTTTATTTTATTTATTTTTCTCCTATTTTTATATTTATATCATATCTGTGTGTTCTTCGTGTGTATTTGTCCTTTCTGTCGGTAAAGGTTGACCCTAACGCGGTCAACTCTTTACCTGCGTACCCTTTTTAGGTTTCCAGGTAGCGGTGACAACGAATTTGTATTGAACCAGTCCTTTTATTATTTTTATGTTATTTCTCTTATTTCACTTATTTTCTACTTTTTTCATATTTATTTCATCATATCTGTGTGTTTTCGTGTGTATTTGTCCTTTCTGTCGGTAAAGGTTGACCCTAACGCCGTCAACTCTTTACCTGCGCACCCTTTTTTAGGTTTCTAGGTAGCGGCCTTCGGCGAACAACGGTTAGTTTTAAGTTATTTTCCCCAGCCCTCCTACCGCTGGTAGGGAGGTTAGCCGCTAGGGTTCGCTAGGTTTATTTTAGGGAACTCTAGGCATATTTTATATACTTAATTCATATAATTCCCTCCCTAATGGATTCGCAAAACATTATCAACTTCGCGAAAGCGTTCGCGCAGGCGCTCGCTGCGTCCGGCATCCCCATTCCAGACGAGGTCTTCACGGAGGCCTCAGCCCCGGCCCCTCAGGCCAACAACTCCCAGACCCATCAGGTCTTTACCAGGTCTCCCGTTCCGTCCCATATGGACTGCGCGTCGGTCACGTCATCTCGCGCGTCGCGGCGTAAGCGTACCGCTCCCGGGAGCGACTCCGATTCCGATTCCGCGATTTAACCGGCTCTCCTGAGTCCCCATTCACATTGGTCTCTAAACGCTCCAAGAAGCGCTCAAAGAAAATCGCGGTGTCTTCAACACCCGATACCAACCCGGTGCCTTCAGCACCCGTCCCCGCGCCGCTTATGTCACGCGAAGTGACAGAATCTCCGTCAAAGCCAGCGATGCGCTGCACTCCCGTCCCACCGAAGCCTCAGCTCCCTCCGCCCGTCTTCTTTCACGAAAAAGCGCGCTGGACCGCGGTTTCTAACTTGTGCAAAGAGCACAATATCAATTATCTCAAAGCAAATAATGCAGGCGATACTATAAAAATCCAAGTACTTCCGCGCGATCACTCGTTTACTCTCGCTTAAACAAATCGCATACCACACTTACGCCCTCCCGGAGGAGCGTAAGATCCGCGCAGTATTACGGGGCGTCCCGTTCGAGCTCACAAACGAAGATATCCTCGAGGACCTTAAGTCCCAGGGTTTCCCGGTTGAAGCAGTGCACAAAATGCACTCAAACCGCGGTAGGCGTTTTCCGTTAGCTTTAGTTATCTTGTCTAATACTCCCAACTCGAGGGAGATCTTCAGAGAGGCTCGCACAAACTGCGGACTCTCGAATATCTCCGTCGAGCGTCCCAACCCCCGTGGTCACCCTGGGCAGTGCCACCGCTGCCAGCTCTACGGCCACACAGCGGCTAACTGCTCAGCTCCTCCCAGGTGCGTCAAGTGCCTGGACCCTCATATAACAAAGGAGTGCACTCGCACTCCCGAATCCACTTCCCCCCCTGCCTGTGTGCTGTGCGGCCAGTCTGGCTACACAGCTAACTACAGGGGTTGCCCGCGCGCTCCGCGCTCCTCAGCCAAGAGGGCCGCGCCTAAACCGGCGCCGCCGCTCACTCCCGCTAACTTCCCGCCGCTGCGCAACCGGGGTCCCCCGGAAGCAAAGCCCGTTCAGCCGACGCCTACTCCGGCTCTGTCTTGGAGGCAGCGTCCGGCCGTTCCGCCTGCACCTTCCCGTCCTATCCCAGCTCCTGTAGGTCCCGTAGGGCCGCGTCCTGTTCCGTCATCTTCACCTCAGTCATCGTTGGCTGAGGACATGAAGACCGTGTTCGACGTCATTCAAAACGTCGACATTACGGAAATTTCTGTTCTCGCACGCAAACTGCGAGCCGCCCGCTCTCCTCAAGAGCGTTTATTTGCGTTAGCCGAGCATCACTCGCTTCTAAGTTCGTTATAAATTTTATTTTTTGTATAAATTCGTAAATAAGCAATATAATGTCTAGACCCGCAAATCCCGCGTCCGGTCGTATCAAACCCAAGGGCTTATCCCTAGTATCTTTTAACGTTCGTAGCCTTAATACTAACCTTCCTGAGCTCAAACTGTTCCTTCAGAACAACGAGCCAGACTTATTGCTTCTTCAAGAGACGTGGCTAACTCCAAACCGCTCCAGGGGATTCGCTATACCTAAGTACGCGTTTATTCGTAACGATAGGCCCCACTCCGACGGTTTCGGCGGCACCGCTATATATTACAAAAGAGGCTTCCATTGCTGTCCTCTCCCTACCCCTCCTTTCCTCAACATGGAAGCCACTGTGTGTAGATTGGCTATGACTGGTCATCCGACCATCATCATAGCTTCAATCTACATACCTAGTGGTACCAGACCAATCCGCAGCGACTTTGAGGCCATTCTCGCCCTCGGCCATTCAGTCATTATGTTCGGAGACTTTAACTCCAAACATACCGACTGGACGTGCCTATCAACCAACACCAGCGGTATCGCTCTCCTCGACATCACAAATTCACTTGACTTAGATGTCATCTCCCCCATCACTCCCACCCACTATCCCAACAACCCGAACCACTCTCCTGATATCCTCGATTTTGCAATAATCAAGCGAATCAACCTCTGTAAGGTCGGGCGTTTAGTGAGACAATTGAAACCCACGAAGTCTGAGAATATACTGTGTTTATTGAATAAGAGATAGCTTACAAAGTATAAGTATAAGTACATACTACATACATCACACCTTCCCATTAATTGATAAAAAAAAAATATAGATATATATATATTTTTTTTATTTGTTTTACCTTCACAGAGGTATAAGTCTTATAATAATATTAAACTTACAAAAAAAAAATGCTTAACATCAACTGAAAATAGGGATACACACTAATACAAAAATACAAGATTCACACATTTTTAAAAAGTTGAGTTCGGTTTTTATGAGTAACATACTCCTTACCGTCTTTTAAAATTTTCACATTACAATCTAAGTCATCAATCACAACATAAGGTCCCAGATAAATAGGATCCATCTTGTTTTCTGAAGGGTTTTTTAATAACAATAAATCACCTTTTTTAAAGTACAAAGGGTTAACATAATTATCATAGTCTTGCTTACGCTTAATTTTACTTAGCATTAAATTATTACGTGCATCTCTCTGTGCTATTTGAAGTCTATATTTTAATTCGAGTGCATAATTATCATGAGTGTACAGAGGATCTACAACATTTCCGATTAAATTACTAGGTAAAATGCAATGTTTTCCGAATACTAATTCATGTGGAGTGTACTTGGTTTCCGTATGAACCGTATTATTATATGAAAAACACCAATACGGCAACCAAGCACTCCATGCATCCATATTGTTTTGACAGTTTATCCTCAAATAAGCACCCATCGTTTTATGCGTGTTTTCTAATGCGCCGATGCTTTCGTGATGATAAGCTGTGGAGAATATTTGATTAATTTTTAAGACTTGGCATACCTCTTTCATAGTACTAGATATAAACTCTGACCCACGATCGGTCGCTATTTCCTTAGGTATGCCGAATCTTAAAATAAAATTATCAACAAAAGCACGGGCAACGCTTACAGCATCCTTGTTTGATAACGGGTATGCCTCCGTATACTTTGTCAACTCGCATTGCAAGGTTAAAATATAGCTATAATTATGTATATCCTTAGGAAGCGGGCCTACTATATCTAAATACACTTTTTCGAAAGAGGAATTCGCAGTGGTTGTTATTTTCATAGGTTGCTTAGTTTGTATACAATATTTTTGTTTCTTACATTGCTCGCACCTAGAAACAAAATCAGCTACATCTTTATCTATATTAGGCCAAAAGTAATATTTCTTTATGTTATTTGTCATCCGCCTAATGCCCGCGTGGCCACTAGTGGGCAATAGATGGAAGTCATTTAATATCACACGCCTGTTATCTAAATTATCGATTCTTTGAACCTTACTAACAACACAAATTCGTGGTCCGGACCACTTACTACATTTTTTTATTTCTGCTATGAGCCCACTTATAAAATCGCTATTATTATCATTTCGTAATATGCATATTTCGTTTATTAAATACTTAGAACATAAACATGACAAATCTCTCAACAATTCGTCTCGCGTAATTGGAGATCGAGATATTGTCTGCAAATAAATTCTTAATTGACTGGGCACATAAAAAAAATATTTAAACTTATCTATCAAAATATTTTTTCTCAATAAATTATTTAATTGTTTAGCGCTAATTAATAAAAGTTCAGTAATATTTTTCGGTTTTTTAATTATATCCACGACTCTCGGTTGATCAGGCCTCGAGTCAGTGTCAATATTATCCGCCGGTAAAATATCACTGTTCTTATCACTTTGCATTTTCATTTGACGAGATTGCGCTCTAGTAACTACATTAATAACCTGCTCATTCATCATTTTTAAATCTTCCGACGACATACTAATTCGTGAAAGTGCATCTGCAACACAGTTTAATTGGCCTTTTAGATACTCTATAGTAAAATTATATTCTTCTAATTGTAATCTGAATTTTAAAAGTCTACTGGAGGGATCTTTCATAGAAAATAAGTAAACGAGTGGACGATGGTCGGTCTGTATCTTAAACTTTCTGCCGTACAAATAAGGCCGAAAATACTTAACACTCCATACTATTGACAAGAGCTCTTTTTCAATAGTTGGATAATTAATTTCAGCCTTATTTAAACTGCGACTAGCATAAGCTACAGGTCGGCCATCCTTATTGCACAACACTGAGCCTATAGCTTTTCCCGATGCGTCAGTTTGAAGAATGAACTCGTTACTTTCAGATAGGTCTGGATACTGTAAAACTGGCGGTTTTGATAACGCAGATTTTAATAACTGAAATGCACTTTCACAATCCGTATTCCATGAAAATTTTATATTCTTACAACACAGCTCATTAAGAGGAATTGCTATCTTCGCGAAGTTAGGTATAAATTTCCGATAATAATTAGCAAAGGCCACAAAACGCTTTACTTCGTCTGAGCTTTGTGGCCTTGGATAATTTTCTAGGACCCTTATTTTTTCTTGATCTGGTAAAATACCTGTACCTGAAACTATATGACCTAAGTAGTTAATTTCTTTCTGTAAAAATATACATTTGGCCGGATTTAACTTTAAATTTACTTTACGTAACCTAGAGAAAATGTCCATTAAATTTTGATTATGATTTTGTAAATTTCTACCAATAACGGCCAGATCATCTTGATACACCATACACTTATCATGATTAAGGCCAGACATTGCTATAGTAATCATTCTACTAAAGCTATTGGGACTGGACTTGAGGCCCATAGGCATACGGGTCATTTGATATTGATTTTTACCCGTTGTAAAGGCTGTGAAGGGTCTACAACTTTTTTCTAATGAAACTTGATAAAAACTTTGTGAAAGGTCTAAATGAGTAAAATACATAGCACCTGACAACGAGTCCAAAATTTCAGTTATATTGGGCAGAGGGAACTTATCCTCCTGAATGACGTTATTTAACTTGCGGTAATCAATCACAACGCGCCATTTTTTGGTACCGGATGCGTCTAGCTTTTTTGGCACTAGTAACAAGGGACTAGACCATGCACTTTGCGATTCTTCAATGATTCCCTGTGATAACATACTTTTGATTTGATTATCAATTTCCGTTTTCTGCGAGTATGGTAAGCGATAAGGCTTTGTATAAATAGGCGTAGTGTGTGGTTTCAGGTCGATAGTTTGTCTATAAATAGGGGTGGTTGTTAATTTATCCCCTGGCAGATGAAAAATGTCGGGAAATTTAGCGCAAATATTTTCTATTGATTTTCGTTCTTCTATATTCAAATCATTTAGGTTTAATAGGGAAAATAACGTTTTTACTCTATCACAAGTAATTGTCGGTTTGCTAAAATGACAAATAAAATATTCACTTAATTTACTAGTGTTTACTTGAAAATAATTTAATCGAACATCTGTCTCACGAGTGTTTAAAATACGAATTGGGATTTTCCCATTTACTGGTTTATTAACACTACTTGCTAAGAAAACGCCATCACATAACTCTTGATTTGAAACCACACATTCCTCCTTCAACTGTGTTTCAATTAAATGTATGGACTCGCTGCGTGCTGGTACCGTCAAATAATTATAATTAGGTACATCAAAGGGTAATTTCACTAGCTGAGAGCTATGCGTTAATAATTGCATCGTATTATTTTCAAAATTTAAAATAGCATTATAACATGATAAAAAATCTTGACCTAAAATTCCATCAGTTGTACACGGTAAATACTTAAATACAAGAAACTTATGAGTAAAAATATGCATTTTAAAATTAAGATTTAAATACACGAAACCTTCCGAATTTAAATAACCACCTATACCTTTAATCTTAACGCTCTCGTTATGGTAAGGAATTTGTAAACGTTCTAAACATGCTAACTTTATACCCGATACCGATGCACCAGTGTCGATCAGCCAGTTATGATTAAGTTTCCTAATTTGGAGCGATACTTTGTTCAAACTATTGCACGATAGAATATTATGCACGAAAAAAATGATCTAAGGACTCACCGTTCGAAGAACTTGTTGCAGTTGTTGCAACCTGATTATCGGCAGTCATAGTGTTTATGTTTCTTTGTAACCCGACACCCCGGCTGCGATTACCACGTTGTCTCCTGGGTGGTCGATCATTATTGTAACCTCCGCGATACCTATTATTAGAAAAATATTGTACCTGCCGAGGCCCTCGCTGAGGTCTATATGCGTTTTGTGTATGACCTCTGGTACCAAAATATCGTTGACCTAGATTTCCTCGTTGACTCCTCCTAGCTGAAAAATTAGATTGTCGAACTGCGTATAACATTTCGGATGTGCCCTGCGTGGTTATTTCCTCGTCCTGGGCGGCTTGAATAGCATCTGTTAAGGAAGTAAAGTTGCGCGCTGCGACAATCGTACCTAAACGACGATCCCGCAGCCCGTCGGCAAATCGTTTTATCGCTAGTTTTTCATTTAGTGGCTTTAGCACACCATAATTCGCGGAGTTGCCGTCGGCCTGAGAGATGGTCAGATTCACGAAAAGTTCGGAAATCTCCTTACCAAAATCAGTAATAGTTTTACCACTTTGTCTACATTGCTGCAACTTACTTTGGATAGCCGTAAAACTTTTCTGCGGTAATAATAATTTACGCATAGCCTTTAAAAGATCTTCAACAGTTTTGTAATTTTGAGCCAATAATAACTTCGCACGTTGGGATAATCTACTTTTCAAAACGAATTGAATTAATTTAGTATTACATTCTGGTTTTTCTAATGTAGAACTATAGTACTCGATTCCCTCAATCAATTGTTTCGTGTTATCATCAGTATCATTCATAACAGATATTAAACTCAAAGCCGTCTTTAAATCAAATGAACCCATGTTTATTTTAGAATGGCAATCTTCACTATTTTTAGTACACAAAGAGATAATTTCAGAAAAAATATTATCAAACTGTTCGCAAACCCTCTTAATCAGGCAAATTTCTTCGTAATTCAATTTCGTGTAATTTTTTAAAGTAGCCCTATAAATGTCTAAATACTTGTTATATTTTAGTAATACACTATTTGCTTGTTCTTTCTTTACATCTAAGATCTTACCATGTCTACGTTTAGGACCAATTTTTATCAAATAACTTCTAATGTTCTTTAAATTATTAAGTAAAAAAATTAAATCATCAGCCATAAATTTTGAACAAACCAAATACCTACTAAATACCTATTAAAAAAAACAGAAAGATGCACATAATTAATAAAATAATCCTACTTACGTAATAATATTTCGTTTTATCGAACGTGTCAAGTCTTACCTATAAATTTAATTTTCATTTAAGTAACCTTGTAATTAAAATAAGCATGTAAAACAAATTAAAGAGAGTGTATATCTAATCAACCCGAAAAATAAAAAAACTAACTCTTACCTAAAGGTTTCCTTAGCAATACCTATTTGCATAATTTAAAATTACAATAAATGTCATCAATATTGAAATGTATTATTGTGGTAATTTATAATATCTAATATAACAAGGCTATAAACGGAAAACACAAACCGAGAGTCGCACAACCCGAAATCACTGCATAATTCACTTTTTAACACTCACATAACCGCCGAACTCGTGCTAAATGATCTCTGCATCACCACCGGCCTTAACTCCTTGGAGTGCCTGCTGCCTTCGCAGGATGCTGGAGTACCTTTTCAGCGTCAGCTCGTTGATTTGACGATGTATTTGTTTTTTATGGCATCGTTTATACAGACGATAAACAAATATTAGTAAGCCAATTGCCAAGACTGTGCAAATTATAATCAGAATCGTGTTCGTATTCTCGTGTAATTGCTCTGTATTCGCCGTGTTAGATCCTACCCCAGCGGTTTGCGCGATGATAACTTCTTCTTTAGATTTGGAACTTCCCATTTTCACAAAGTATTACCGAAAAAAGTAATACCCAAACACCGAAAAAGTACATTTTGGTGTACGCGCGCGGTGCGAGTTACTTAGATCCTGGCAGGGTCGCCATGTAAGGTCGGGCGTTTAGTGAGACAATTGAAACCCACGAAGTCTGAGAATATACTGTGTTTATTGAATAAGAGATAGCTTACAAAGTATAAGTATAAGTACATACTACATACATCACACCTCGACCTCAGGTCTATCGAACCTCTCGATGACCTAGGTTCTGACCTTCGCCCCGTCTCCCTCGTGCTAGGACCGCCGAACGATGACGTCTCATTTCCTAAGACCTTTACCAATTGGAAAGGCTTTAAAAATACGTTAGTTTTAGCCTTAGAGGCTCCGAACTCTCCACTCGCGATCTCTCCCGAACAATTAGATAGCCCGGATAAAATTGATTCATTAGTAAATTCTCTCACTGATGCTATCAACTCAGCCATCAGTGACAACGAAAAGGTTGCTAAGCAAGGCAAACCCACGCTTCACTTAGCCGTTAGCAATCTTATTAAAGCTAAGAACGCGGCTCTCCGGAGAGCCCAGAAATATCCCACGCCCGCCTATAGAACAACTGCGAATCAGCTTCAACGTAAAGTTAGGTCTTGCCTCGCGGAACTCCGAGACGCTCAGATGAACGATCTCATGGCGAATATCTCTCCGTCCCACCAAGCGTACTATAGCATGGCCCGAGCCTTACGCGTAGACACCGCCTCTCACGTTCCTCCTCTCACTCGTCCCGATGGCACTACTGCCTTTGAAGTCGAAGAGAAAGCCGAATGCTTCGCTGACAGCATTGCCGCACAATGCTCGCCCAGCACGCAACCTGCTGATCCCTCACACGTCCAGGCGGTGGAGGACGAAGTCCTTCGCAGAGACTCTCTCCCCATCACCGCCGACCCTGTCACAGTCTCTAATGACGAAATCTTGCTTCTCATTAGAAATCAAAAGTCCAAAAAGGCTCCGGGTGCAGATGGAATTTCCAACCACGCACTTAAGCACCTACCTCAACAGATGCTTACCTTGTTAGCTTTTCAATGATTGCTTCGACCATAGCTACTTTCCAAAAGCTTGGAAAGAAGCGACAGTCATAGGCATTCCCAAGCCGGGCAAACCTCTGAACGTCCCGGCTAATCACAGACCCATCAGCCTCCTCAAGGCAATGTCTAAACTTCTCGAGAGAGTCATACTCTCTCGAATGCGGAACCATCTGTTTCCAACGGATGGCGATCCTCTCATTATTCCCCATCAGTTCGGCTTTCGCGCTAAACACTCCTGCCCTCAGCAAGTCCACCGAATCGTCGAGTATATACTTGACGGTTTCTATCGTTATAAAACAGTCGCGATTTTCTTTGACGTAGCCAAGGCTTTCGATAAAGTCTGGCACAGCGGTCTCGTTTATAAACTCTACAAGATAGGCTTACCGGATCGCCTAGTCAGGTTAATAGCGTCGTTTCTCGTACGTTTCGATTTAAACACGAAGGCACGCTTTCTGCGCCTCGTCCCATAAAGGCTGGAGTCCCTCAAGGCTCAGTCCTCGCCCCTCTGCTGTACACCGTGTACACCAACGACATTCCCATCCCGCCGAAAGGCGTCGAACTCGCCCTCTTTGCTGACGACACCGCACTCTATACCAAAGGCCACAGTGTTCGGCACCTTGTAACCAGACTCCAAAAGGCCGTAAACGCCCTTGGTGTATGGTTTCAAAAATGGCGCATCGATGTGAACCCTGAAAAGAGTTCTGCGATGCGCTTCGACCACAAACGCCGTCGTCCCGCTGGCGATCCCCACGTTCAAATGTTAGGCATTCCCATCCCCTGGAAGCGCAGTACTAAATACTTAGGCGTCACATTAGATCCGACGCTTTCTTTCAAGCCACACGTCGAAAGAGTTTCGAAACTCGCTCGTCACTACTTAGGCCGCCTAAATAGCATGTTAGGTAGAAAAAGTAAAATGTCTTTCAGAAACAAACGTACACTTTATAAGGTCTGCGTTAGACCCGTCATGACGTATGCCTCGCCAATCTTTGCCCACGCCAAACCCTCCCTCCTGCACAAACTGCAGGTAGTTCAAAACATCTTTTGCCGCCGGGCCACAAACGCACCGTGGTACGTGCGTAACGCGGACTTGCATAGAGATCTTGAACTGCCTACAGTACAACAACATCTCAAAACACTCTCTGAAGCGTTCTTCAAACGCTCCGAAACCCATCCCAATCCTCTAGTTCGTGATTCACTCTCATATACTACTCCTGTCTTAGATTCCAAGTTCAAAGTCGCTAGGCCTAGGAATGCGCAAGCGTACTCATCCACCAGACTGTCAGCCGATCTCGAAGCCCTTCTGGCCGCAAATTCTAATTCTAACGTAAATTCTATTTCTAACGTAAATCCTTTTTCTAACGTAAATGCGAATTAATTCAATTTTATTTTGCAGTTTTTTAATTTTTGTTTTAATTATTGATTTTCATTTTGAGCACCTTCAGTGCTATGTATTCACCTTCAGTGCTTTGAGCACCTTCAGTGCTATGTAATCCCAGCGGGTGACCCCTTCTGGGCCCCGCTAGCGCGGCCTCTTTCTCCAATTGGCCGTCGCTCAGATGAAGGCTGAGTGGCAAAAATGCACGAGCCGACAGGGGGTTTTTAGTGGGTATGGTCCTGGTAGGCGTCGGGACGAGTCCCACATAACTTTGGAATCGCGCCGGAGTATGCGTCAGGGCATTTTTATCCTCCTGCCCTTCCCGCGGAGGGGAACAAAAAAAAAAAAAAATAAATAAGAAATGGGTCAGTCGCTACTCAGACTTTAGAGTGAACACACTGGAACAACATACGCAAAAGAACTGTACCTGAAGATGGATACAACCCCTGAAGAAGCCGCTCAAATTGTGCTCTATTGCAAACAGGACTGCGACAGGTTGACGTTGCTCGACAGTTGAACCTTAGCCGATTTGCAGTACGACGAGTATACCAACGGTTCCGTGAGACTAGTGGCTATACCCGAAGACGTGGATCCGGAAGAAAACGTTGTACATCAGAAAGAGACGACCATTTCATTGTGTCTACGTCGTTGCGCCACCGCTTCAGCAATGCTGTTGAGGTGCAACAAGAGCTCCGGTCAGCTCGTAGAACGTCTGTGAGTCTCTCTACGATTAGAAGAAGATTGAAAGAAAAGGAATTAAGAGCTCACAGACCTGCTAGAGGCCCAAACTTGACCGTGCGACATCGGAGAGAGCGGTTACAATTTGCTCAGGAGCATGTCAACTGGACGCTTGACCAGGGGAGGGCCGTTCTCTTTACCGATGAGACACGAGTATGTCTTTTCTGCAACGATAGACGCAGAATGGTATACCGAAGAAGAGGGGAACGTTTTACCCAAGCGTGTATAGAGGAATCCGTCGAATACGGAGGTGGTTCCTGTATGGTCTGGGGTGGCATATCCGTTGAAGGGAAAACGGAACTTGTGTGCGTCTCTCGGACTGGCGGTGGTCGCGGGCAAGGGTCGCTGAATGCTGGGCGGTACATAACAGAAATCTTACAAGACCATGTTGACCACCGTATGCCGGATTTGTTGGCGATGGTTATCATGTTAATGCACGATAACGCCCGTTGCCACACTGCGTTTTCTGTGCGGGACTACTTGGAAGAGGTTGAGATTCCTGTTATGCAGTGGCCAGCACGAAGCCCAGACCTAAACCCGATCGAGCATCTCTGGGACGATGTAAAGAGACACGTACGAGCACGTGATCCTGCTCCCACCACTCTCCAAGAGCTTCAGGACGCCGTGAAGGAAGAATGGGAAAACATACCCCAAGAGAGAGTGGTGACCCTCGTGAGGTCCATGAAGGATCGGATGGAAGCTGTCATCAAAGCAAGGGGAGGAAACACTAGATTTTAAGGACTGATTTGAGATTTTTTTATGTTTTTTTAAATTTAGTTTTTGTAACTTTTATCCTTTTTAAGATTTTTTTATTAAAAGCTTTAAAATATACACATGTTTGTAATTTCTAATAGGCAATTCAATAACCTTTCCAATGATATCCTACAATCATACCCTTACTATGGACAAAGTATGAGTAAAAGTATTTTAAAGTTGCTTTTTCGAAAGGTGCGATTTTTGTGACGCCAAGTGTAGTTAGTGTTTTGTTTTCAACGCATTCGAACATTTTTCGTCATCATGGATAAGTTAAGAATTCGAGTAATTATGGAGTATGAGTACCGTCGTGGCAGCAAAGCGGCACGCAACATCAACGACGTTTACGGAGCGAACACTACAAACGAACGCACCACCCGTTATTGGTTTACCCGCTTCCGTTCTGGAAATTTTGACCTGAAAAATGAACCCCGTGGTCGTCCGAAAACTTTGGTCGACAATGACGAATTAAAGGCAATTGTGGAAGCTGATGAAACTCAATCCACGGCTGAATTAGCAGCAGCTTTCGACGTTAGCATCAAAAGAATATTGGTCCATTTGCGTCAAATTGGCAAGGTAAAAAAGCTTGACAAATGGGTACCCCACGAACTCAATGACCGCCAGCGCGAAGTACGCGTGGAGACGTGCCTTGCACTGCTCAGCAGGCATACAAATGAAGGAATTCTGCACCGCATTTATACTTGTGACGAGAAATGGATCCTGTTTGACAATCGTAAGCGCTCAGCAAGTTGGTTGGACCCTGGTTCAGCACCCAAACAATGCCCTAAACGAAAACTTACCCCTAGAAAAGTGATGGTCACTGTTTGGTGGTCTAACGCGGGTGTAATTCATCGCAGCTCCTTGCCAAACGGGACAAGCATTACTGCAGATGTGTACTGTGAAGAACTGAACACAATGATGGAGATGCACGCACAAGCTTTGGTCAATCGTTCGGCTCCACTGCTCCTGCACGACAACGCGCGACCTCATACTGCACAGCAGACGGTCTCCAAGCTACAAGAGTTGGGGTTGGAAGTTCTCCGTCATCCGCAGTACTCACCAGACCTTGCGCCTACAGACTTCTACTTTTTCCAGAATTTGGATAACTTCTTGGCGGGAAAAAAATTCCCGATTCCCGAGTTCCTTGTCCAAATTGGTGACCCCGACGTGATTCCACGTGTTCGCGTGGTTCCATGTTAAACATAACCTAACCCTGCCGGCGGCCACGTGTTAGATGTGTGTGCTACTGAGGTGTGGAGCTACGCCTAACGAGGTTCTCGCTGTTTACTAACTCCCTACGGCCTCCCTGGAAACGCATCATCGACACAGAGCAGATTCACATAGACTTTTTTTTTAAACAATCTGTGCATGTTTGCTGCTCTAGTGTTTGCCAATTTCCGTATCTACCAGTTCACAGTGTTACTAAGCCTCATTGTGTTTCTTAGAGTTATCTCACTAAACTGTATGTGATAATACAAAATAACACCCTAGTGCTTACCATTTTTAACTGCATGTGGGTGTCGCAGACAATTATTTTATAAATTCAGTGTTTTCAAATTCAGTTACAAAACTGTGCATTTTAAAGTAAAAGTTAATGTGCAATATTTAGCCTAAAGCCTAAACTGTACTGTAATTAAGTCTAGTAAACTACTGACAAGTAACTTTACATTTAGCCTTTTAATATTTTATCAAAGGAATTTAAAGAATTTGACTTATTTTTCTTCTTTGTTTTTACATTCCATACAAAATTTTGAAACTCAATATTAATTGTTGTTAAGATGTTTTGCATGTCTGGGCGTGTTTGTTATTAATTTTAATTTCAATTGCATGTGTACTAACATAAAATCTAAAAATTTTTGTTGATAAATTTACCATATTTTTTTTATGAGGAGTATTCTGGTAATTTAATACTTAGAGAGTATTCTGGCTGTATTTCATATATAATTTCTTTAATGATTTTTTTGTGTGCATGTTTTCTTAAATATTGTTTTCAATGTTTCATGTGTGTGTTTGCATAGTTGTATTGTGTGCATATTAATTTTAATTCCTTCTGTTTTCACTGCCGGGTCGTGTGGTTTAGTTTAGTTTTTATTTCCTTTCTACTATGGCTGAAGCTTTTGCTGAAGTTAAGGAACAGTTAGAGTGCGTTATGGCTGAGAAGGCTGTACTTGAGGAAAAACTCAACCAGTTTCCTTCTCGGGAAACCGAAGTTAACGTGGTCTCTGTCAAACTTCCCCCAGTTTGGCCCGATAAACCAGCAGTTTGTTTTGCCCAAGTCGAAGCACAATTTCAAATTGCTGGGATTGTAGCTGACATTACCAAGTACAATTACGTTGTTGTTCAGATAGACTATCGGCTGGCTGGTGAAATTGAAGATATAATAACTTCACCATTCAAACAAGGTAAGCAATATTTAACTATCAAAAATGCCCTTATCAATAGATTTTCCGTACCCCAGGAGCAAAAGGTCCGTCAGCTGCTTGGTAATGAGGAACTTGGTGAGAGGAAATCGTCCCAGTTTCTCCGCCACCTAAAATCTTTGGTTGGTTCCTCACCATTGGACCAAAATATTCTACGGCAGCTTTGGATAAGTCGCCTTCCACAGGAAATACAGGTGCTCCTTGTTTCACAAACGGATGACCTTAGCTTAGAGAAGGTTGGCTGACCTAGCGGATAAGGTCATTGATCTTACCGGCCGGTCACGCGCGGTCTACTGCACTTCTGCATCTCCGCCAGATCCCATCGCCGATTTGGTCGCAAAGATGTCGGAACTCACCAGGCAAGTAAATGCTCTTTCCGTTAGAGGTCGCAGTCGCTCACATAGCCGCTCCACATCCAGAAAATCTTCGCGCGCATCTTAACCAGCTACTGGCACGCACTGCTGGTACCATAAGCGTTTGCGAGCCCGCGCCTCGAAATGCATTCCACCGTGCAAATGGACTGCGGAAAACTCAAGAGACAGTCAGTGGCAGCAGCACCTGGCTGCTCCAGTGTAAGTCGTTGCCTTTTTGTCACCGACTTAGTGACAAAACGCCAATTCCTGGTTGATACCGGTTCCGATTTATGCTGCTATCCTGCTAGTTGGCTCCCTCGTCGGCGAGAATTCTTCGACTATGAGCTCAGCGCTGCTAACGGTAGCAAGATAAAAACATATGGAATTGTAAACCTACGACTCAATTTAGGGCTGCGCCGTGATTTTATCTGGCAGTTCGTCGTTGCCGACGTCCAGAAGGCGATAATCGAAGCCGACTTTCTCGCATATTATCACCTCTTGCCTGACTGCACCACATAAAAACTAATAGACAACCGAGCGTCAAGGGCCTATGCGCCAGTGCTAGCTGAGTTCCCAGAAATAACCCGACCACCCGGCCTACCCAGGGTTATCAAGCATAATACTGTGCACCATATTAAAACTACAGACGGTCCCCCAGTGTCGTGCCGTCCACGCCGCTTAGCCCCTCAGAAGTTATCTTCTGCTAAGAAGGAGTTCGAGGACATGGTTCGTTGTGGCACTGCAAGACCTTCTAAAAGTGCATGGTCCTCACCGCTGCACATGACCCCCAAAAAAGACAACACCTGGCATCCCTGCGGTGACTACCGCTTGCTGAATGCCAGGACTGTACCAGACAAATATCCAGTCCGTCATATTAATGACTTCGCGAATAACTTGTCCGGTGCGAAGGTGTTCTCCACCCTGGACCTTGTGAAGGCCTATCATCAAATACCCGTTTTTGAAGACGACATCTCGAAGACTGCCATCGTTACCCCGTTTGGCCTCTTCGAATTTCCTTTCATGACCTTCGGTTTGCGCAATGCTGGTCAAACGTTTCAGCGCTTTATCGATGAGGTCACACGGGGTCTCGATTTCTGCTTTCCGTACATAGATGATATTTTAGTCTTTTCACAGAACGAGTCCCTTCACAAGGAACGCCTGCTGATCCTTTTCAAGCGCCTCCAGGATTATGGCTTTGTTATCAACCCGTCCAAATGCGTCCTGGGTGCTAGTGAGGTTACCTTTCTGGGTTACCATATCAGTGCCTACGGTACGTGCCCTCCTCAGGACCGTATCCAAGCACTTTTGGATTTAACACCCCCGGAAACTGTCCAAGGCATGAGGAGATTCCTTGGCATGTTAAACTATTACCGCCGGTTCATTCCCCACGCCGCCCAGTTTCAGGCCCTCTCATTGACGCTTTGGTCTCTACGAATAGCAAAGGCTCGAAACCATATCCATGGACGCCTGAGCTCGTACAAAAATTCGAAGAATGCAAGAAAAGCTTGTCCGATGCAACATTGCTGCACCACGCTATCGCTGATGTCCCCCTCGGTTTGTTTACCGATGCATCGAGCGTACATATTGGCTCATGCCTTCAGCAGTTCATCGATGGCAAAAGGTTTCCTATTGCATTTTTCAGTAAAAAATTGACCCTGAAGCAGGCTGAGTGGCCTACATACTACAGAGAGCTCTTGGCAGTGTACGAAAGTGTACAACATTTTCGATATATTCTTGAGGTCCAACATGCGAAAATCTTTACAGATCATAAACCGTTGCTCTACGCTTTCGTACAGCGCCGTGAAAAGCTCCCTCCAGCACAGCTAAATCAGTTATCTTTTATTAGCCAATTTACCACAGATGTTAAATACATCAAAGGCGAAGACAACGTAGTCGCAGATGCAATGTCTCGAGTTGACGCAATTTCGCTCGAGCAAGAATACGAATCTCTTGTCAAGTCTCAAGAGGCAGACAGAGAACTATCTCAATTATTGCGCGACAGTTCTAGCCTAAAACTTTCCAAAGTTAATGTACCTGGTACTAGCGTATACTTGTTCTGCGATCTCTCAACTGGCAAGCCTCGTCCCTTTGTTCCATCTGATCTTCGACGAGCTATCTTCAATAAGCTGCATAACTTGAGCCACCCGGGAATTCATGCCACGACGCGCCTCGTAGCAGTACGCTATGTTTGGCCGTGCATTAACAAAGATTGCCGAGAGTGGGCGCGTACCTGTGACGCATGTCAGCGCGCTAAGGTCACGAGACATAACAGCACCGCGCTTGGCAATTTCTCCACTCCCTCAGGTCGTTTCATGCACGTACATATTGACATCATTGACCCCTTCCTCCATGTAAAGGATATCGATACTGCTTGACTGCAATCGACCGGACGTCCAGATGGCCTGAAGTTTGGCCCATGCAAACTGTTAGAGAGTGGATTTCTCGTTTCGGTGTACCGACTATCATTACCACTGATCAGGGTACTCAATTTGAGTCCGACCTGTTCCGAAGATTGATGCAGAGTTTCGCCACGAAGCGCATTAGAACCACCTCTTGCCATCCTCAAGCAAATGGCATGATAGAGCGTGTCCATCGCCAGCTAAAGGCATCCATTATGTGCCATGGTGGCGATTGGCTTAGTGCTCTGCCTCTTGTGCTTTTGGGTATGCGTGCCTCTTTTAAGGAAGATCTTAAATCTTCGGTTGCTGAGATGCTTTATGGTGAAACCTTGCGTCTCTCTGGCGAATTTTTGGTTTCTTCACCTATATCAAGTATCAATAGCCCTGCTGATTTTGTCGTATCTCTGTGGCGACATATGTCGAATATACGACCTGTCCCTGCTTCCCGACACAGCGAACCAACCACTTTTGTTTTTAAAGATCTTGCTACCTTTTCTCATGCTTACCTGCGAGAAGATGCTGTCCGCCGCCCTCTGCAACCACCGTACTCCGGCCCGCACCAAATTGTTGATACAACACAATTGTGACCAACCAGGCCCCGAGTTCCTCGTCCAAAAGTTAAACCTTGTAGTCACCTTCTGTCAATCCCTGAACACAGGATCGCAGCTTTTCGGTGGAATTTTAAATTTTGAGCTACTAAATGTTGGAACGATATTCCTCTGCCCATGCGAAGAATTAACTCAAAGGCTGTATTAAAATCCACGCTTAAATCATCTTTATTAAACAATGACAAAAATAAACACATTTAGTGGCACAATGTAGTTAATCTATTTAAAGATGTTTCATATTCTATTAATTAATTATATATTTATGTCCATCCTGTGTATAAACCAATTATGTAAGTATATATGTATTAAGTAGTTTAGTATATATAATTTTTCGTATTATAACCCACTTTAAATTGTATTAACACATTTTATAATTCAAATAGTAATATATAACGCGGGTGTGTATCCAGGGGCTGCGGCAGAATAACATCGTTGCGATACAAGTCACAAAATTATGTCACAACATATTATTAATAAATAGTCCTATTAATAAATAGATAAATAGTCTAAGGCTGAATTCTATAAAGAGTGTCCTGTTTAAAACGCCATTGTCTTCCAATGGCCATAAGAAAGCCGAGGTGACATATTCGTAGCTACAATACAGATCTTCTCTTACCACCACCGCTTAGTACAGAGTACCCAAGGCGTCTAGGCTAATTGCAATCTATGATCGCTGACGCTATCGAAAACATTTTATTTTTGATAACATGTTTCAATAAATTGTCTTGGTGTTGTTCGTTTTCTATTGTAATAAATCTTGGATACATATACGTATTATTTTTTCTCCTTCTTCTTAAACTCTATACAGGTTTACTTTTTTTTTTCGGGGGTAAATGCATTACGCATACCACCCGGGCGCAGGGTGCACCCGAGTGGTTATGTGGGACTCCCGTATAGGCTAATGAGACCCACTTCATAGGTAAAGACCTAATATATAATATTTGGTGGGAGGTGACCTTTCTATGAGTTTCGAGCTCTACGGCGTAGGTACTCCGCGCCTCGTCGCACAGCGCAGCGCCGGTACAGCTGACTACTATTCAGCAGTTTAACAGACGTTCACTTTACACCGGCCAAGTTATTTTGAGTGAACTGTAAGAACTAAACCTTGGCCTAACTATGGCCCGAAAAAAACTACAAAAGAAATTTCAAAACTTTCTATCACACTTTCCCAGGCTTTGGACTGGCAACCTATTTGTAATAGTATGTCACATAATATCGATTTAAATTATTAGGTACTGCATACTCGGTCATATTAAACATGACACCTGCTTCAAATGACGCTTGTTGAGTGTGCTAAAAAGTTTTTAGTAGGTACCTAATTTATTTTAATTACGAAAATTATAATTTTTACTGTTTAAAGCATGTTTAAAGTGATATTATTAAATCTATTACATAATTGGTAGTTATTAAGTACCTCGTAACTGATAGGTATTTTTTTGCATATCAAGCTTTAAAATTCTCATTTTTCAAACCATTTTGTTAAATATTAAAAAATCCAATAGTTTGAAGAAAACCTCTAAATGTAACAATAATAACAAGAACTAAAAAACATCCAATAACCGTTTAACAACAACAACAACAACAGCCGCCGCTTACAAATCCAGGGGAACCTTATGCATCGGCCGCCGCTGCGCCGCCGCAGCCGCCGCTTACAAATCCAGGGGAGCCTTATGCATCGGCCGCCGTTGCGCCACCGCAGCCGCCGCTTACAAATCCAGGGGAGCCTTATGCATCGGCTGCCGTTGCGCCGCCGCAGCCGCCGCTTACAAATCCAGGGGAGCCTTATGCATCGGCCGCCGTTGCGCCACCGCAGCCGCCGCTTACAAATCCAGGGGAGCCTTATGCATCGGCTGCCGTTGCGCCGCTTACAAATCCAGGGGAGCCGTATGCACCGGCCGCGGCATTATATCAAAACACCTTAACTCGAAAGTTTTAAAGCGCAGACACGCTATCGCTACTACGCAGGTTTCATGTTAATTTGACCAAGTACCTAGTACGTTTGTAAAGAAACAAATGGTTAACTTGTAATAAAAAAAATATTACAGGTACAAACAAGTTGGCGTATTTAAAAGTTTTGAATCAAATTATTTACACTGATTGTTATGTACACTTATAACTACTTACTTACAAAATTAATTATTAGAAGTCCAATTTTGGCGGCTAGTTAAAAGTTGTTCAAAATGTCCACCACTTTGCTGCAAGCACAGTCTCGCGCGCTTTCTTTGGTGTCTTTTTAGTTTGTTTAGCACTGATATGTCTGTTTTCACTATTTCAAAAGCACTCACAATGGCCTCAATGTCCACTGTCATAAACAATTGTTTTGACTCTATCCCACACGAAATAGTCTAGTGGAGTTAAATCCGGCGACCTGGCAGGCCACTGCACAGGTCCACCACGTCCGATCCAGTTTTCCCCGTATTCTGCGTCGAGGTACCTACGAACAGTCTACTGGAAGTGCGCTGGAGCTCCGTCGTGCTGAAACATCAGGTCTCGTAACAGATACAGAGGCACGTCGTCAAGTAACTGTCTCAATGTTTCTCTGAGGAAACTTAAGTACGTTTCTCCATTTAAACGTTCTAAGAATACGGGGCCGACTATGTATGGTCCCAGAACACCTGCTCATACATTTAGAGAAAACCTATGTTGGTAGGAATTCTCTACTGATGCGTAGGTGTTAACATGACTCCATATGTGCCTGTTATGTTGATTGAACATACCGGCGCGCGTAAACGTGCACTCATCAGTAAAAAGAATGTTCTTATGTTCATTCGCTAAATACCACTCGCAGAATGCAACACGCGGAGCCAGATCCAGTTCAATTCTTGACAGCGACGAAAGTGGTAAGGGTGCTGTCCGTCGTCTTGTAAAACTCTCCAAACGTAGGCGTGACTACAGCCGATAATTCTCGCTGCTTCACGTGTACTGGATTCTGGGTTCTCATGGAAATACTCCAATATCCTTTATTGGATCCGTACGTCAAAGGGGTTGTCGCCTCTGTCCATTCCGGTAGGAGGAAAAAAAGTTCCACTGTCTAAGCCTTTGAGTGGCTGCTAACATTGTCTCGTTGGAGATGGAAACATCGAATTGCTCACGAAATTGTCGCACAGCCAAACTCACGTTGTCGTTACATCGCGCGAGCGTTCTCACCATTTCAGTGTGTTGCACACTTGTGTACCGAAAAGGCATTGTGAAAGCGGCGGCGCCTGCAGCCGCGCGTCGATCGGAACCGAAAGGACGATACCTTCCAAGACGAAGTTCGCGCGGAGACTGACCGGCGCCGGCGGCGCCTCGCTCTCGGAGGTGCGAACACAGGCGATCGGCGTGGGGTGCACGGACGCGGGTGGCTTGTTCTTTAACTTTATAATAATAAGGTTTATTTTTAGCATGGCGGTCGGTAATCACTCGGTGCGTGCCGGATTTTTTTGTCGGTCGGTGTCGTTCGTTCGATGCTAACTAGTTATGGGCGGCCGGGCGCTAGCAAGAAATGTTGTAGTATAAATAGTTTAGACATGGGCCAATAGATATGGAAAAATATAACCTATATTTGCCATGATTAAAGTATATGTATTAATGTGAACTCCCGTTTAATTTAACCGCACCCAACACTCTCATGTCGTGACCAACCAGGCTCCGAGTTCCTCGTCCAAAAGTTAAACCTTGTAGTCACCTTCTGTCAATCCCTGAACAGAGGACCGCAGCTTTCCGGGGGAATTTTAAATTTTGTGCTACTAAATGTTGGAACGATATTCCTCTGCCCATGCGAAGAGTTAACTCAAAGGCTATATTAAAATCCACGCTTAAATAATCTTTATTAAACAATGAGAAAAATAAACACATTTAGTGGCATAATGTAGTTAATCTATTTAAAGATGTTTCATATTCTATTAATTAATTATATATATATGACTATCCTGTGTATAATTAATTATGTAAGTATATATGTATAAAGTAGTTTAGTATATATAATTTTTCGTATTATAACCCACTTTAAATTGTATTAATACATTTTATAATTCAAATAAGTAATATATAACGCGGGTGTGTATCCAGGGGCTGCGGCAGAATAACATCGTTGCGATACAAGTCACAACATTATGTCACAACATATTCGTAGCCTTTTGGCTGGTTCAACACTGGCAACTTGCATGATTTGCTTATAAATTTCGACAGTGCATTTTATGTCTTCTTTTTTGTGAATTTTTAACCTGTGTTGTACGTTAATTGTGTTTTTTTGATTTCATGTACGCTCAATGTTATGTGTTGTGTCTGTCAATAAATTATTTTCTATTTCTAATGTAAAAATATTTTTATCAAAGACTATTTTCGGAAATGAATATGGAGACTGCAACAATATATTTATGGTAATATAAAGTATTCAAATATAATTATTTAAATATAAAATCTATGTAAGTTCCTTTTTCGTTATTTTTAAATAACAATTTCCTGTCAGCCACATATTCCATCATTACGTAACTATCTAACATGATATAGGTATACAAAACGCCATCACAAAAAAATTATCAAAAACGAACTATAGAGAAAGCAAAGTACTTTCTGTCTCTTTTTTACTCCTCTTCTCCAACTCTTTTCTCTTATGCTCTTCTGCGATCTCTTTCAAAGTCATTTGTCTTGGAAGATATCCACGTCGTCTTGATGAACTCTAGCGTGGAATTTCAAACTGCTCTTGTGCATGAAAATTTTCTTGCAAATATCGCATTGGAACTGATTCTGGTTATCATGGAACTTGAGGTGTCTCTTTAAATTGCTTAAACGGGGGAAGTTTTTCCCACATATTTCACACGTACAATGCTCTCCCCCCATGTGCCTGGATATATGATCTTCCAGGCCAGATTTCGAGAAGAAGTCCGCGTTACAAATATCACAGATGAAGTTTTTCTGCTGTAAATGATGGTGCCTTATATGCCTATTTAATTCGACTTTCTTTTTATAAGTCATGTTGCAAGCATTGCAGGGGTACAAAACTGGAATTTCGTTATGCATTTTAACGAGGTGTTCGTTTCTGTCGTAATAACTAGTAAAACTCTGAGGGCAGTGAGGGCATTTGTTTCGTAACCAACCTCCGGTGTGAACACCCTTTTCGTGGTTCTTCTTCTTGGTCATGGACATGTAGGTTTTATCGCAGTAATCACATTTAAATGTACCTTGATAATGGGTTTTATAGTGCTTCCGCAAAGCAGCTACAGTGATGTATCCAACCCCGCACTTTTCACAGCAGTAATTGCGGTAATGCGTGCTCATGTGATGGTAGAGGTTCTTAAACAATATGTGAACGTCTGAACACAAAATACACCTGTAATTTGTACCGTCTTCTAAACGAAAAGGAAGAATAATATCTTTGATAACTTTGTACATCTTAACGTTGTGTTCGGTTACAAGGTGATCTTTCAATATTTTCAGATCTTTCATATCATTATTACATAAGTTACATTTAAGATCGGTTACGTCCAATTTGATGGGGGTGTAGCTGAGTTTATAATCGACAATTTTATTGAGTTTCTGCTTTTCGGAATCTTTGGAAGTGTGTTCACGGAGTAAGTTCAGAGTTAGGAAGTATTTTCCGCAATACAAGCACGAGAATCCTTTTATAGTTTTATTTTTGAACGGCGTGGCATTGGAGAACTTAAGAATGTTGCTTAGGTTGACTCTGTGCTCGTGGCGTTCTGGGGTCGCTGGGTGTTTCTTTTTCCTTTTCTCTTGCTTGATATCTCCGTCCGTTCCTATAACAAGAAAAAAACACTGATTATCCTCTGTCTCTTTCTTCTTCATCAAAAACTGCTTCGTCTTCAGTGGATACTAGCCTTGTTGCTCTCTTCTTAGATATATATTTTTGAATGGAATTGGAAACAATTGCGTTTCTTCATGTTTAGAATTTCCTTGTTATGTTTGTGGTAGAGCTTCGACAATATTTTATTCTTAGATTAGGTTATATAAGTTACTACTACAAGTAGGCCACTTAGTAAGCTGTAGTGAAAACATTCTTTGATTTATGGAGCAGAGCTCAAGCAAAGTGAAACTGTAAATCTTTTTAAACTGTATTCCAGATATAATATTTATTATTATTACTATTAATATTCCAGATTATAATGGAGTTCACTATTCATTATACATTAAAGCGTTCCTGAGAAAGACGGTGCTACCCCTTGTATGGAAATAACGTCTTGTACGCTCAAACCGAGCAAAAAACCTATCATTATTGAAAAACGTTATGATGATTACAGCAAGAAAACAAAATTCCTTTAAAACATGGATTGCGAATTCGTGCTTTGCTCCTCGTATCGTCAAAGTAATCTATTAAGTATATAAAATACAAATACCAACAAGCTCATGGTAATAGCAAAGTAACACACGAAATAGTAAGTACTCAAGCTAATGTAAATGTAATTATAGACCTACCAAGTTATCCGAGAAATGACAGTATTTTGACACTCGGCTGTCAACTTGAGTTTTACTTGCCATTTTTACGTTGATATCTTAGATTAAGTACCTACAGGGTGTATCAGGACCGCTTCCATTAACTTTGGGGTATGATCATACTGCATATTCTCATTACGAAAAAGTACTTTTAAATTGTTTTTAACGCCAAAAATGTTGACATTTACCAAAAGTCAAATTATATTTTTTTAGCTTTGCATATGTAAGAACAAACGGATTATCACCAAATTTCAATTAAATACACAGTTTGTTTTACAAAAAAATACCCGCTATGTATTGGTAAATGTATTTACTATCTGGGCTGGCCGCGCGGCTACATCGTACCTATGTTTCAAAATAATTATTTTAGGTTATTTTGGTACCTATCTTCCCACCCAAGCAGGGGTACCTAAAAATCTGTGAAAGCACTTATTTGTCCAACCTAAAACAACTTTGTTCGCTTCTAAGAAAACGAGCAACCTGACGATTTATTTATTTGGGAAACATACAATATTTAAATAGTTTTATAAATTAATATAAATAATATAACAAATCAATAAAGTTTCCACCAATAACTAACTCAATTAAGGTAGTTACAGCAATACAAATTTTAGCAATACAAAGTTAAATCATTATTAATACATAAAAATAAACATTATATCATTACAATTTCATCAAAATAAACAAAAATATAAGAATAGAGATTAATGGATAATGAGCTCCTCCCTAATTTTCCTTTTATAAACAATCACACTGGAATGAAACATATCATACATTATAATCATTACAAGCTCTGTTTAAAAACATATTCGCAGTATAGTTGGTTTTAGCAAAATGAGCAAAGAACAAATTCTTACATCTAGAACTTATCCGGGGACACCTACAGAAAATGTTACTCATAAGAAACGGGGAATCTATGATGTTGTGAATAATTTTGTACAAAAAGATCTGGTCTCTTACTTGGCGACGATTGTACAAGGAATTTTGATTGTTTTTGCAATGCGAACACCTAAATAAAAGATGCTTAACAAATTTTGAATAAATTCTTTCTATACTATCAGTATGTGAATTATAGTGAGGATTCCAGATAGTTGATGCATATTCCAGAATCGACCTAACGAAACTGTTGAACAAAAGAGTGACAGTAGAGCAACGTTTCAATTTTTTACCTATTCGAAGAATAAAGCCCAACATCTGGAAAGCCCTAGAAGTGATGAATTCAATATGAGTTCTGAAAGACAATTGAGCATCAAGAATTACTCTCAAGTCCCTCACCTCAGTAACCCGCGTCAAGGATGTGTCGTTAATCTTATAATCGAAAAATATATTTTTCTTCTTTTTTCTTGTAAATGTAATAACACAACATTTTTTAATATTTAAATGTAGGCAGTTCGCAATAGCTATACAAATTATTTAAATCGTTTTGTAGTAATAAACACTCAGAGTAATTTTATACATTTTTATGAATTTTCATATCGTCAGCATAAAGTAAACAATTTGAATGTCGAAATACAGAATAAATGTCATTGATGAATAAATTAAATAATAAGGGACCAAGGTGTGAACCCTGAGGCACACCGGATGTAACTGGAATAAAAGTTGAACAAACGCCCTTAATAACCACTGCCTGGCTTCGGTCCCGCAAACATGACGCAAGCCACCTAAGCAAATCACCATGTATACCGATAACTTCAAGCTTGCGAAGAAGTAGATTATGAGGAATTTTGTCAAAGGCTTTGGAGTAATCGGTATACACCGCATCGACCTGACTACCTTTATCCATTGAAGTAGCAACATTATGAGTAAATTCACAAAGATTCGTCTCAGTGGCTTTTCTCTTGACAAAACCATGCTGTTGTCCAATAATTACATAGCTAAGTTTGGGATAGATTATATCAAAAACACACTTTTCAAATAATTTAGGAATAATACTAATCTTGGAAATACCTCGATAGTTAAGAACATTATGTTTGTCTCCAGCTTTGTGAATTGGGACTATGTAAGAACGTTTCCAGGCAGTAGGAAATGAACTTGTTCTCAATGATAGCTGAAAAAGATAACACAGTGGACCAGAAAGAGTCTTCTAGCAATTTTTTAAAAATATTGCTGGTATACCGTCCGGTCCCCCACCCTTTGCTTCATCAATATCTTTCATATGTTTTCCTACGGTATCTATTTGTTACTTAATAGTTTAATAAAAATCATTTACCTTCCCTTGTGCCAACTCATTTAATTGTTACTGAACAAAATAAATAAACAGCAGCTGATCGAAATAAATAACGGTACAAAAATAATTCCTGCAAATCATCTATCCGAATTACTGCAATAACAAAGTTGGATTCCTCTTTTTTGTGAAAAAATAGTTTGAACCTAAAGATCATCAACCCACCAGTTTCAATGACAAAACCTCGCGGTCATTAACGAAGATTATCTTGCTTAATAACTTAATAGCTAATAACTTACAGTAGATTCTATTAATAAAAACACCCTAGATACTTAAACAAGATAAAACTGACAGTAACTACCTAGTCTACAATAGTCTACATAGTAGATATTAAGTTCCATAAGAATTAAAGTTGTTAATTTTATACGCTCTCGCCCGTGGCCTCACTGTTACTATGTGTGAATATTGAACATTGAACTAAAACTACTAGCCTACTAGACAAGCACCGCAAGTAGCGATGGGTCGTCGATGTTTTTGACGTTAACGAAACTAGACGGTTTATTGGCGTCGATCAACTAGCTGATTTCGTCGACTAGTCCATTATGATAACTTATAAGTTCTTCGTTCGTGTACGTTCTACGTAAACTTCGTCCTGAGTATAAACAGGTATTTACTAGTAAAATATTTGTATTTTATATTTTATAAGTTTATCTTGTGTACATACGTATATGTATTTTAAATTCCACTATAAATTAGTGGAATTAATAAAAATTAATTAATAATTATATGATATTTTTTAGCTTTTACATGTGAAGAGTAGTTTATTTATGATCAAATCGAACTTCCCTTCATACTTTTCCAGGTTTAGGACTGGCTGAATAGTAATGAAAAGTTATTTCAATATCAATTTTAAACCACTAAATCTATTAATTAATAAAACAAAAAGTCAATGATCTATTCTTTAAACAACACTTTAATATTAGGAATTACGCGCGCAAGTCGTAACTCAAACATACACTAATTAGAATCGAAATTCAAAAGAAAGAAATGTAAGTAAATGAACACAAACATGAACTTATTTCCCGTCCACCGTTGAACTAGTCGATTGTCACTCAACTCTTACCAAAATCAACTCTATGTAAGTACCTTAAATTGCAGCCTACATTTACTATACATTTACATAACTTAACAAAAATCAACTCTACGTTCGTTGAATTACAGCCTAAATTTGTTTGCCTCGACGGTTTTATTTCAACGAACTTAACAAAAATTAACTCTACCTTCGTTGAATTACAGCCTAAATTTGTTTGCCTCGACGGTTTTATTTCAACGAACATTAACTCGTTAACCGACTACGTTGAGGTGTCGTCCTTGCATTGCCAGTCGATAAGAACGTTGTGGACTTTTTAGTGTAGCCGTCTACGGATTCAACTAGTTCATTTGCAGGCGATGAACCGTTCGTTCGTTCACTGCTCGTCGACCGTCGAATTGACTAGTTCGTTCATTCAACAGCCATCGCTCCGCAACCTAAATTTTCGCCAACCCCACTGCGGCCCCGCACCGGGCGATCGCTCGGTGACCACGGATCGAACGGCATACGAACACCCGATCTATCTGATGGTAAGGCTAAGATGGTATGGCACATTTAATCGTGGATGTTACTGATTATCGATTAATGATGCGTTGATATCGTCTTTCTGATAGTTCTACCATCCCAGACGAGATCTTAACATAAGAAACTCTACTCTCAGTAAACAGTTTTGTTTAAAAGACAGCAGGTGAACCTTAACACAAGGTCATTCTCATTTACATTTATTAGTTTATACCGGTGTGCCTTTCACGCGCTGTCAACAAATTCAAATAAAGATACCTAGGTGATGTCTAACTTTTTTCTATAAGTAGACGTCTAGTAACTTCGTTTGCAGTTTCAGATCGAAGCGCTGCACGTTTAAATCGTTTGACTAGACAACTTAAAGTTTTTGTAGCGCTGCATCTAATAATAAATCATTGAATAGGTAAAAATGGAATGCGTAGCAACTCAATAATATTGAATATTTAATAACACAGGCATTGTACTAGCTTCATAGTACTACAAAGTTTCACATGTAGGTATAATATTAGAAGAATCTAACTATTGTATTTGGATCCTCAAAATAAAACTTACTTCTCTACTAAGTAAGTACGTCTTACCTCCCTTTAGAAGTTCGTTCATAACAAAAATGCACAAACTCACTCACACAAGTTCACAAAACTAAAACATAGGTAAACTGCGCACGTAGATAACACTGCGCACAAAAGCACCTAAAATAGGTGCTTATTCACAAACATACTCACGCACCCTGCCCGCACGCCCGGATCTCTTAAAATCAACGTTGAACTGAAATAAAACTTAAAAAATGGTGTAGATTGCAGTAGGTACACAAATACTATTATTTCCTAGAAAAGCACTTCCGAAAGGTCGTAGTTTGCTGAGCGAAATCGTTTGGCGGAAGCCGCCAACACAAGTACAAATGAGCCGCCTTTCTTTGCACGTACGACGACTGTGTACAACAGGTAGTGTTGTGACATGAAATTACTTATTGACATTATCGATTAATGTTATTGTTTTAGTTTTGGTCTTTGTTGAGATGAGCGCAGTGCTTGCTTTGATTTAATGGCATGATTTCCCAGCCGTTGTTTTGGGAAGTCAAGCAACATATAATATAATTGTAATGTGTAAATAAATAAATAAATAATGTATTGTATTATTGTAAATATTGTATCTACGATTAGATTACTTAAAAGATGTCTTCTTAGGATTATTGGTAAGTATTAAAAGTGTTTATTGGTATTCTTATTAAAAATGCTTATTACCTGTTTTAACCGCCATAACATCCACGTCTAAGCGTAGTTATGTTCCGGAAAGGGTTAAGAATGCGGAAAAGGTTAGAAGGTACGGAAATGTTCACATTTAAAAAAGAAAGTTTTATTCGAATACTAAAAAATGCGGATATTCGAACACCATGCCCTAGTTTCGGAGAAAGGAAAGGATCAGATAGTAAGATTATAGGGTTCAGGCGAATTTCATATCACAAGACAAACGTAAAAGCATAAGCACGACTTATCGATATCAAAAAGTTTCGATAACTTTACTTCTTACACTATTTCTAGTATATTTGCGTGGCTCGTGCCGACGAAAAAAGCCGTTACACGGTCAGTTCCATGCTGGCCGCGCTTGCAAGTGACGCTCTTGCATCTTTGTTTTCGTGTGTGTTTTCGTATTTACAAATTGTGATCGTTTTATTTAGTGCTAAGTTTTGTTGTGCTTATTTTTGGGAACAAAAATGCCTGTTCCTTATGTATACAGCTCTCGAGAATATGGCATGATGCTAATGTGCTTAGGAGAAGCATCAGGGAATGCTGCTGAAGATTTAAGGATTTACCGAAACAGGTATCCTAACGCCCACCGTCCTTCTGACTCACGGGTCATAACAAATGCATACCAGCGAGTTTTGGAAAATAGGCCGATAGCTCCTGTAGCTTCTGGAGGTGGGCATCAGCTGGATGTCAACACAGAAGAGCGCATTTTAGACGTTGTGCGCCAAAACTTGGTCTTGGAACGCGCAGTGCTGCCCAGCAGCTTAGACCTCTGCACGGTAGGCCCATTGCTTCACATTCAACTGTGCAAAGGATATTACGACGCAGCAGAATGCGGCCTTACGCAATTCATCGTGTACAAGCTTTGCTGCCAGTTGATCGAATCCGTCGTACTGAATTCTGCCAGTGGCTGTTAGATCAGCAGCAAAGTTCACCTGAATTCATCGAGCACGTGATTTGGACGGATGAATCCACTTTCACTCGGCACGGAATGTGGAATAGGCGAAACGCTTCACAGGAAACCGGTTACCAGACCCGATGGTCCGTCAACGTATAGGCCGGTATTTTTAAAAATGTAATCCTGGGACCAGTCTTTTTGCCACGGCGTTTAGATGGTGCGTCATACTTAGATTTTATTAACAGGCAACTGAGTAGATATTTGGAAGATTTTACTGTGGCTGACTACCGCCGAGCGTGGTTCCAGCATGACGGCGCACCTCCACACGTGTCTCGATCCGTTCGCCAACGGCTCTCCGAAATATTTGAAAGCCAATGGATCAGAAGACTGGGACCCCGCGCTTGGCCACCTCGGTCGCCTGATTTGACCCCACTAGACTTTTTTCTGTGGGGTTACGTAAAAGAAAGGGTGTTAGATCGACAGTGCGATAGTGCTGCAGAAATGATAACAAGACTAAACGATGTTTTTAATAAGTTACGCGCGAACAGTTTAGAAGATCCTACCCTTTGGCCTCGACTTCACCAGGAGACGAAAAGACTTTAAATTAAAATAAATCCCTATTATTATTATTTAAAAAATGTGCAGATATAACTGTCTGTCTTTCACTATTGAACCAACTTATTAGTTTGTTTGTAGCATAGTCATTTGTCTGGAATATATAAAAAATTGAAATTTTGTTGAATATTTTCCAATTAAAATTGTTTGTTTCAGACGCCCAGCATAGATATAGAAGACGTATCATGCATATCAACTCCAAAAAGGAAAAGTACCTTAGGGTGCAGTTAGCAAAAGAGAAAGTGAAATCTGCAAATAGATTTAAAAGTTACGTGCTGTTCGGGAATCTAATTGCCGATTACAAAAAAAAACTGCTTCTTTAGCAAATATTTTTTTTATATTTAATAAATAATTATAATTAATGTAATAAATATAATTATATCGCCTTTTATTTAAAATGATACTGTTTTTTGGGCTACAAATCCTTTGAATTTATTTTTGCGTCGTTATCATAAATCAAACGACGTATCAATAATCAAAATCGGCTTACGCGTTTGGTCTAAATAGAACCACAAAGGTACAAACATACATACTTACATACATGGGTTTATAAACACATTACCTCTCCTTTGCGTTGTGCAGTCGGGTAAAAAGTAAGAAATTGTAAGGAATCCGTTAATAAGCAATTTTAGTCCATTTCGGCATAAAGTTTTTTCCTCGAAAATATGAGCAAATATGGCAACATTGTTGAAAATTATTGTTGTTTCACCTGTGACCATGTCATGGCTCCATTTATACAGGGTGTATCAAAACCGCTTCCACTAACTGGGGTATGATTATACTGCATATTCTCATTACGAAAAAGTACTTTAAAATTTTTTTTTACGCCAAAAATTTGGACTTTTTCATAAAAATAAATTAAATTTTTTTAGGTTTACATATGTTAGAACAAACGGATTATCAGCAAATTTTAATTAAATACACAGTTTTTTTTTACAAAAAGAACCCGCAGTGTATTGCTAACCGTATTTACAATCATTACGGTTGCAGTTGCTAAGCAACGCAAGCCCGCGCAAATGCTCTGGTGCTCGCTTGTTGCTACGTGTGCTCAGCTGACTCGATCTTCCCTTCACTATCTCCAAATATAAAACTTTTACAATGTCCAATTGTAAAACTATGAATTATAAAACTTTTTCGACTACTTACGAGTGAAATGTTATTTCATCAATTTTCCTTTTACTACGGCTTTTGCAGCCTAAAATACTACATCCAACCATTGCACTAATGTCCATAACACTGATCTCACGGAGTCTCTATCTCAAAACACTATTTTATTTCGAAAACCTTTCAAAAACAAAAAATAAAACAAGATGTAAGATATTGTTTGTCAACAAGACGATCTTGCCAAACTAAAATGTCGGCCACGGTGACAAAGACAAAAAATATATGTCGCTCTCTTTTTTCCTTAAGCAGAATTCAATCTCCATCCTGCTCTTACACATTTTATAGCTCCATCTATAGGTAGGTACTTAAATCTAAGGTTGATATAATTTTTGCGACGGCCGATTGACGTAGTTAGTTAGTGGCCCTGCGTCATACGCCGGAGGTCCTAGGATCGAGTCTTGGTCGGGGCATTCATTTGTGTGATGAACACAGATGTTTGTTCTCGGGTCATGAGTTTCATGTTAGTATTTGTTCCCTGGTTCGCCAGTTCGCTGTATGGTCATCCATAACACAAGCTCTGCTTACTTTGGGGCCACACTGTTGGTGTGTTTATCTAGGGATTTATTATTATTATTATTTTAATAAATTGGCAACATCTAAACAATACTATCGACGCTTGTCAGTTTTCAGACAAGTCGGCAGGTCTATAATCATCTGTTCTGTATGTAAGAAAGACAATTAAACGGGTAATTGGAGTCTTGTGGATGACCGCTGGTACACGGGGACACCCAATAACAGTTAGGCACCTGCCAAAAATACATTAATGATTATAACAATTTTATTACATTGCTATAGAGATATTAGGCGGGTATAAAGTCGAAAGTTTATGTGATCTGTTGTGTGTACGAGCCACTCGTACAGTTATACTAATTTTGCAATCCAAGCATTTGAGAGAACCTTTACGAGTAGCTTGTGACAGTAAAATAGCAGAGACTAGAATGCCAATTGTGTGAAATTGACGTAAGTTTACGAGTGGACGTTTCGAATGCTTATGTCATTGTCATACAGTTGATATTCCATTAACTTTTTTATTCTATCGTCAATAGCCACTTGTATATAACAATACTATAATACACAATAATTGTATAAACAATTAAATTCAAATATCTCAAATACGGTTCGATTTAGGATAGGGTGTTTCATAGTCAAATCAGTCAGAAACGATGTAGACTACACGCCCTTAGCAGGAATAGGTCGACTTAACCTGTATATGTTACTCAAAATATCACTTAATTTTGAATATACAACGTGTAAATGAATTAACCCAAAACCAGAAAGTAGTTTGCTCAGAATCGTATTGCGAATCGATCTCACCATGTTTTAATATAGGTTATATTTTTCCATATTTATTGGCCCACGTCTAAACTATTTATACTACAACATTTCTTGCTAGCGCCCGGCCGCCCATAACTAGTTAGCATCGAACGAACGACATCGACCGACAAAACAATCCGGCACGCACCGAGTGATTACCGACCGCCATGCTAAAAATAAGCCTTATTATTATAAAGTTAAAGAACAAGCCGCCCGCGTCCGCGCACCCAAAGCCGATCGCCTGTGTCGCACCTCCGAGAGCGAGGCCGGTCAGTCTCTGCGCGAACTTCGTCTTGGAAGGTATCGTCCTTTCGGTTCCAATCGCTGCAGGCGCCACCGCTTTCATGTTTTTTTCAGTAAATTGCTCCTAGAATCTGGCCCATAAATACCACGCGTGAAAAAGAAATATCATTGTAAAGTGCACTTCAATACCTTTAAATTCATTACCTGTATCATTAAAAAATTAATTACCATTTCTAACCAGGGACCAATCAATAAGATATTGGAAAAAATGCTCACTTAAGGAGCGCTAGTTGGGCTACCTTAAAAGGGTATAAAATGTTATGTCCAGGTAAGAAATGGTCATTCTCGCTCCGATCGCCGCCCAGTGCGGACGTGCAAGACCCCGTTCTCCGTTGATCGGTCCTTTCCCGTTATTCCGTGGCGCTCAGTCTACTGACGTCACAGTTTAGCGTGTTGGTTCCGTGCTACGGTTTCCAAGGTCTTTCTTCTCCCTCTGAGTGCTATCGAAGTGCGATTTTTCTTTGCGACTAAGCCCCTTAGTCTTCAAAGTGCTGTGCTAAGTTGTGTTGTGTTTGTGCTGAGTGCAGTGTTGTGCCCAGCGTAAGTAGTCTGGTTTCAGTGCAAAGGATACTTAACGGTGACAACGAATTTGTACTGAACCAGTCCTTTTATTTTATTTCTCTTCTTTATTTTTCTCCTATTTTTATATTTATTTTTATCATATCTGTGTGTTCTTCGTGTGTATTTGTCCTTTCTGTCGGTAAAGGTTGACCCTAACGCGGTCAACTCTTTACCTGCGTACCCTTTTTAGGTTTCCAGGTAGCGGTGACAACGAATTTGTATTGAACCAGTCCTTTTATTATTTTTATGTTATTTCTCTTATTTCACTTATTTTCTACTTTTTTCATATTTATTTCATCATATCTGTGTGTTTTCGTGTGTATTTGTCCTTTTTGGTGGTCTAACGCGGGTGTAATTCATCACAGCTTCTTGCCAAACGGGACAAGCATTACTGCAGATGTGTACTGTGAAGAACTGAACACAATGATGGAGAAGCACGCACAAGCTTTGGTCAATCGTTCGGCTCCACTGCTCCTGCACGACAACGCGCGACCTCATACTGCACAGCAGACGGTCTTCAAGCTACAAGAGTTGGGGTTGGAAATTCTCCGTCATCCGCCGTACTCACCAGACCTTGCGTCTACAGACTTCTACTTTTTCCAGAATTTGGATAACTTCTTGGCGGGAAAAAAATTCAATACCCGAGAGGCAGTACAAAATGCCTTTGAAGAATTTGTTGCCTCCCGTCCAGCTGATTTCTTCAAGAAAGGCATCAGTAAGCTACCAATGCGTTGGCAAAGATGCATTGTTTGCATGGGTGATTATTTTGATTAATAGAAATAAAAAATATATAAAAAATTACGCTTCATTTATTTCGTGAAAAACAGCAATTTCATAGGTAAAGACCTAATATATAATATTTTAAAAGTTATTCAACATTAGATCGGAGGTGACCTTTCTATGAGTTTCGAGCTCTACAGCGTAGGTACTCCGCACCTCGTCGCACAGCGCAGCGCCGGTACATCTGACTACTATTCAGCAGTTTAACAGACGTTCACTTTACACCGGCCAAGTTATTTTGAGTGAACTGTAAGAACTAAACCTTGGCCTAACTATGGCCCGAAAAAACCTACAAAAGAAATTTCAAAACTTTCTATCACACTTTCCCAGGCTTTGGACTGGCAACCTATTTGTAATAGTATGTCACATAATATCGATTTAAATTATTAGGTACTGCATACTCGGTCATATTAAACATGCATCGCATGAATACCATAAGCGAACTTTATGTAGTTGTTTCCTATGTTCGAATGACTTCTTATGTTATGTAATAGACATTTTTCATGAATTTGTTTATGTATGATGGCGATGAAATAAGTAAGTACTATTAAAAGCAGTTGATCGAAGCAGGATGTAAATAAATAATGGCTGAAAATTATTCCTGTCAATCATTAGTTCGATAAATTCGTTTGATCAAAATATTTCATTCGTAAGCCTAGGCTAGACCTTCTTTAATAAACTTTTCTTACTTTAGGCAAAGCAAATTATACCATAAGTTATACTCACTTCATGATAAACCTGTGTACCTACCTATTGCACTGCATTGACCAATAAATGACGAAACAAGCCAGCGTCCCTAAGTTACCTACCTACGTATGTACCTACCTATGTTTCGAAATAATTCTTTTGGGCTGTTTTGGTACCTATCTTCCCACCCAAGCAGGGGTACCTAGAAATCCGTGAAAGCACTTATTTGTCCTACCTAAAACAACTTTATTCGCTTCTATGAAAACGAGCAATCTGACGATAGGTATTTGTTACTTAATAGTTGTTACCGCCATATTTTAAAATTATAAATTCGCGATATTGTCAGAGTCCATTCCCGCCGCGTATTAGCCAATCGCATTGCTCGATGTAGGGAACTACCTTCAATCTTCAAATATCACGCACCTTCGGCCAACGGAAGGAATCAAGATGGAGGAAGTCTGCAGCTACCACCGCTCGCGCAAGGACGCTCGCTCGCAGCCCTTGTATCCGCCACACCCAACTTGTTGGCAATTATCAAGATTTTATTGTTATATCGTTGGACGTTGTGACAGCCTGGCCAGTGCTTTAGACATTTTCAACAAACTGTTTGTGTAGTGCAGTGAAACCCAACTGAAAGCCGCTAAGAAGATAGCAAGGTGCGTGCTAGTTTTATTTGGTTTAACATTATATTTGCATTCGAATATTTGCGAATAATAACCTTTTGTTTACCAGCTATCTCGTGATTAGTCCACTTTTCGAAGATACTTTTAACCCATAAATACTCTTTCCCTTAGGGATTAGGGTGCCGCGCCGCCAAATACAGTCCATTTCAATATTAAACTTTATATTTCTTTCCCGCGCCGCTCCAATAGTTTAATAAAAGTCATTTACCTGCCTCGTGCCAACTCATTTAATTGTTACTGAACAAAATAAATAAACAGCAGCTGATCGAAATAAATAACGGTACAAAAATAATTCATGCAAATCATCTATCCGAATTACTGCAATAACAAAGTTGAATTCTCTTTCTTGTGAAAAAATAGTTTGAACCTAAAGATTATCAACCCACCAGTTTCAATAACAAAACCTCGCGGTCATTAACGAAGATTATCTTGCATAGTAACATAATAGCTAGTAACTTACAGTAGATTCCTTTAAAAATACTTAAATAAGATATTTAAAAAAACTTACAGTACCTGCCTTGTCTACATAGTAGATATTAAGTTCCGTAAGAATAAAAGTTGTAAATTTTATACGGTCCCGTCCGTGGCCTCACTGTTACTATGTGTGAATATTGAACATTGAACTAAGTACTAGCAGAGACTAGTAAATAATTATAGACTAACCGTGTCAAACAAAATTTTGTAATTTGAAAAATAGTTGTTTTTAAGATAGAGAGACGGCGTTAGTTGTATTAGATTTACAATTTATTTAAATTTAATCAAATAACACGTAAAAAACTTAAGATGGCGCTATTTACAAAATCATTTGATATTTCATTGCAAGTGACTATCAGTAGGTATCAGGCGACAACAGACTTCGTCCTGAGTAGTTTAATAAACAAGTATTTATTAGTAGAATATTTATATTTTATAAGTTTAACAATACATCTTGTGTACATACATATTTATTTTAAATTTAACTATAAATTAACATTCCATTATATTTTTTTAGCTTTTACATGTGAATAGTAGTTTATTTATGATCAAATCGAACTTCCCTTCGTACTTTTCCAGGTTTAGGACTGGGTGAATAGTAATGAAAAGTTATTTTTCTCTTGAAAAAGCTTCTTATCAATTTAGTATCTATTGAAATATTTACAATTAACCACTAAAGCTATTAATTAATAAAACAAAAAGTAAATTATCCATTCTTTAAACAACACTTTCATATTATGAATTACGCACACAAGTCGTTACTCAAACATACACTAATTAGAATCTAAATTCAAAAGACAGAAATGTAAGTAAATAACACAACATGAACTTATTTCCCGTCCACCGTTGAACTAGTCGATTGTCACTCAACTCTTACCAAAATCAACTCTATGCACCTTGAATTGCAGCCTAAATTTGTTTGCCTCGACGGTTTTATTTCAACCTAAAATAGGTACTTATTCACAACATACTCTCGCACCCTGCCCGCACGCCCCCGCACTTCTTAAAATCAACGGTGAACTGAAATAAAACTTAAAAAATGGTGTAGATTGCAGTAGGTACACAAATACTATTATTTTCTAGAAAAGCACTTCCGAAAGGTCGTAGTTTGCTGAGCGAAATCGTTTGGCGGAAGCCGCCAACACAAGTACAAATGAGCCGCCTTTCTTTGCACGTACGACGACTGTGTACAACAGGTAGTGTTGTGACATGAAATTACTTATTGACATTATCGATTAATGTTATTGTTTTAGTTTTGGTCTTTGTTGAGATGAGCGCAGTGCTTGCTTTGATTTAATGTATTGTATTATTGTAAATATTGTATCTAAGATTGGATTACTTAAAACATGTCTTCTTAGGATAATTGGTAAGTATTAAAAGTGTTTATTGGTATTCTTATTAAAAATGCTTATTACCTGTTTTAACCGCCATAACATCCAAGTCTAAGCGTAGTTATGTTCCGGAAAGGGTTAAGTATACGGAAAAGGTTAGAAGGTACGGAAATGTTTAAATTATTAAAAAACAGTTTTATTCGAATAGTAAAAAAGGCGAATATTCGAACACCATGCCCTAGTTTCGGAGAAAGGAAAGGATCAGACAGTAAGATTTTAGGGTTCAGCCGAATTTCATATCACAAAACAAACGTAAAAGCATAATCACGACTTATCGATATAAAAAAGTTTCGATAACTTTACTCTTACACTATTTCTAGGATATTTGCGTGGCTCGTGCCGACGAAAAAAGCCGTTACGCAGTCAGTTCCTAGCTGGCCGCGCTTGCAAGTGACGTTTTTGCATCTTTGTTTTCGTGTGTGTTTTCGTGTTTACAAATTGTGATCGTTTTATTTAGTGCTTATTTTTGGGAACAAAAATGCCTGTTCCTTATGTATACAGCTCTTGAGAATATGGCATGATACTAATGTGCTTAGGAGAAGCATCAGGGAATGCTGCTGAAGCTTTAAGGATGAGAAGGATTTAGTCAGGTTAGTAAGTGTATTTTGCGATGGAGCGGAATAATTTTTAAACGGCTTGAGCTTATTTTTTTAAATAGGCATTAACTGTATAATAATTGTGTCATTTTATTGTTTTTGACACAATTTCAGCTTACATGTTTTGCTTATAAGTAATTTAAAATCCAACTAAATGTAAAGATTAAAAATTACTATTGAAAGATATTTTTTTAAATGTCTGATGAAATTACACACTTTTTTCCCGATTGCCTAAAAGGGAGGTATTTATCGTTCTTGTTAGACCAAATAGTTCGATTGATTGTGACAAACGAGGTGCAATTTGAATATTCTAAACGGAGAGACTTGTAGGCTATAAAGTAAGTCCGACTGCGGCATTTCGTAATGAGGTTAATGATTTACAAGTATTATTACAATTATTTTTCTAAAGAAAGAAGTCTATCTTCGAATCCAACTCTGTTACACAGTAATTCGGAAAGCTAGTTATTTGGTACGTAAAATGTAATACCCACGTAAAGGTGATTTGCAGGAATTATTTTCGCCGTTGTTTATTTTAATCAGCTGATTGATAACAGATCAATGAGTAATAAATGAGTAGTAGGTTAATGTATTGTCATTAAACTGCTACGTAACAAAAATCGTCCGGTTGTAGGTGTTCTTATAAACTAATAAAGTTGTATGTAGAATAAGTGAGAATAAGTGCTTTGACAAAGATCTAGGTGGGCACTTACCTACCTACCTACTAAGGTTTTGACAATGGGAGATAGTGAAGGGAAGATCGAGTCAGCTGAGCGCACGTAGCAACAAGCGAGCACCAGAGCATTTGCGCGGGCTCGCGTTGCTAGGCAACTGCAACCGTAATACGTTGGTAAATACGTTTAGCAATAAATTGCGGTTTTTTTTTTGTAAAAAAACTGTGTATTTAATTAAAATTTGTTGATAATCCGTTTGTTCTTACATATGTAAAGCTAAAAAAATTGAATTTATTTTTTTGAAAAAGGCCAAATTCTTGGCGGTAAAAAAAATTTTAAAGTACTTTTTCGTAATGAGAATATGCAGTATAATCATACCCCAAAGTTAGTGGAAGCGGTCTTGATAACCCTGTATATTTATGTCTATCCTGTGTATAAACCAATTATGTAAGTATATATGTATGAAGTAGTTTAGTATTTATAATTATTCGTACTATAACCCACTTTAAATTGTATTAATACATTTTATAATTCAAATAAGTAATATATAAAACGGGCGTGTATCCAGGGGCTGCGGCAGAATAACATCGTTGCGACACAAGTCACAACATATTCGTAGCCTTTTGGCTAGCTCAACACTGGCAACTTGCATGATTTGCTTATAAATTTCGACGGTGCATTTTATGTCTTCTTTTTTGTGAATTTTTAACCTGTGTTGTACGTTAATTGTGTTTTTTTGATTTCATGTACGCTCAATGTTATGTGTTGTGTCTGTCAATAAATTATTTTCTATTTCTAATGTAAAAATATTTTTATCAAAGACTATTTTCGGAAATGAATATGGAGACTGCAACAATATATTTATGGTAATATAAAGTATTCAAATATAATTATTTAAATATAAAATCTATGTAAGTTCCTTTTTCGTTATTTTTAAATAACAATTTCCTGTCAGCCACATATTCCATCATTACGTAACTATCTAACATGATATAGGTATACAAAACGCCATCACAAAAAATTTATCAAAAAACGAACTATAGAGAAAGCAAAGTACTTTCTGTCTCTTTTTTACTCCTCTTCTCCAACTCTTTTCTCTTATGCTCTTCTGCGATCTCTTTCAAAGTCATTTGTCTTGGAAGATATCCACGTCGTCTTGATGAACTCTAGCGTGGAATTTCAAACTGCTCTTGTGCATGAAAATTTTCTTGCAAATATCGCATTGGAACTGATTCTGGTTATCATGGAACTTGAGGTGTCTCTTTAAATTGCTTAAACGGGGGAAGTTTTTCCCACATATTTCACACGTACAATGCTCTCCCCCCATGTGCCTGGATATATGATCTTCCAGGCCAGATTTCGAGAAGAAGTCCGCGTTACAAATATCACAGATGAAGTTTTTCTGCTGTAAATGATGGTGCCTTATATGCCTATTTAATTCGACTTTCTTTTTATAAGTCTTGTTGCAAGCATTGCAGGGGTACAAAACTGGAATTTCGTTATGCATTTTAACGAGGTGTTCGTTTCTGTCGTAATAACTAGTAAAACTCTGAGGGCAGTGAGGGCATTTGTTTCGTAACCAACCTCCGGTGTGAACACCCTTTTCGTGGTTCTTCTTCTTGGTCATGGACATGTAGGTTTTATCGCAGTAATCACATTTAAATGTACCTTGATAATGGGTTTTATAGTGCTTCCGCAAAGCAGCTACAGTGATGTATCCAACCCCGCACTTTTCACAGCAGTAATTGCGGTAATGCGTGCTCATGTGATGGTAGAGGTTCTTAAACGATATGTGAACGTCTGAACACAAAATACACCTGTAATTTGTACCGTCTTCTAAACAAAAAGGAAGAATAATATCTTTGATAACTTTGTACATCTTAACGTTGTGTTCGGTTACAAGGTGATGTTTCAATATTTTCAGATCTTTCATATCATTATTACACAAGTTACATTTAAGATCGGTTACGTCCAATTTGATGGGGGTGTAGCTGAGTTTATAAACGACAATTTTTTTGAGTTTCCGCTTTTCGGAATCTTTGGAAGTATGTTCACGGAGTGAGTTCAGAGTTAGGAAGTATTTTCCGCAATACAAGCACGAGAATCCTTTTATAGTTTTATTTTTGAACGGCGTGGCATTGGAGAACTTAAGAATGTTGCTTAGGTTGACTCTGTGCTCGTGGCGTTCTGGGGTCGCTGGGTGTTTCTTTTTCCTTTTCTCTTGCTTGATATCTCCGTCCGTTCCTATAACAAGAAAAAAACACTGATTATCCTCTGTCTCTTTCTTCTTCATCAAAAACTGCTTCGTCTTCAGTGGATACTACCCTTGTTGCTCTCTTCTTAGATATATATTTTTGAATGGAATTGGAAACAATTGCGTTTCATGTTTAGAATTTCCTTGTTATGTTTGTGGTAGAGCTTCGACAATATTTTATTCTTAGATTAGGTTATATTAGTTACTACTACAAGTAGGCCACTTAGTAAGCTGTAGTGAAAACATTCTTTGATTTATGGAGCAGAGCTCAAGCAAAGTGAAACTGTAAATCTTTTTAAACTGTATTCCAGATATAATATTTATTATTATTAATATTAATATTCCAGATTATAATGGAGTTCACTATTCATTATACATTAAAGCGTTCCTGAGAAAGACGGTGGTACCCCTTGTATGGAAATAACGTCTTGTACGCTCAAACCGAGCAAAAAACCTATAATTATTGAAAAACGTTATGATGATTACAGCAAGAAAACAAAATTCCTTTAAAACATGGATTGCGAATTCGTGCTTTGCTCCTCGTATCGTCAAAGTAATCTATTAAGTATATAAAATACAAATACCAACAAGCTCATGGTAATAGCAAAGTAACACACGAAATAGTAAGTAGTCAAGCTAATGTAAATGTAATTATAGACCTACCAAGCTATCCGAGAAATGACAGTATTTTGACACTCGGCTGTCAACTTGAGTTTTACTTGCCATTTTTACGTTGATATCTTAGATTAAGTACCTACAGGGTGTATCAGGACCGCTTCCATTAACTTTGGGGTATGATCATACTGCATATTCTCACTCCTCTACCTATACCTCTATACCTATACCTCTATAGGTATAATCCTCTACTCTGTTTAAAAACATATTCGCAGTATAGTTTGTTTTAACAGGAGGAACACAGAACAAATTCTTACATCTAGAACTTATCCGGGGACACCTACAGAAAATGTTACTCATAAGAAGCGGGGAATCTATGATGTTGTGAATAATTTTGTACAAAAAGATCTGGTCTCTTACTTGGCGACGATTGTACAAGGAATTTTGATTGTTTTTGCAATGCGAACACCTAAATAAAAGATGCTTAACAAATTTTGAATAAATTCTTTCTATACTATCAGTATGTGAATTATAGAGAGGATTCCAGATAGTTGATGCATATTCCAGAATCGACCTAACGAAACTGTTGAACAAAAGAGTGACAGTAGAGCAACGTTTCAATTTTTTACCTATTCGAAGAATAAAGCCCAACATCTGGAAAGCTCTAGAAGTGATGAATTCAATATGAGTTCTGAAAGACAATTGAGCATCAAGAATTACTCCTAAGTCCCTCACCTCAGTAACCCGCGTCAAGGATGTGTCGTTAATCTTATAATCGAAAAATATATTTTTCTTCTTTTTTCTTGTAAATGTAATAACACAAAATTTTTAATATTTAAATGTAGGCAGTTCGCACTAGCTATACAAATTATTTAAATCGTTTTGTAGTAATAAACACTCAGAGTAATTTTCTACATTTTTATAAATTTTCATATCGTCAGCATAAAGCAAAACAATTTGAATGTCGAAATACAGTAAAAATATCATTGATGAATAAATTAAATAATAAGGGACCAAGGTGTGAACCCTGAGGCACACCGGATGTAACTGGAATAAAAGTTGAACAAACGCCCTTAATAACCACTGCCTGGCTTCGGTCCCGCAAATATGACGCAAGCCACCTAAGCAAATCACCATGTATACCGATAACTTCAAGCTTGCGAAGAAGTAGAATATGAGGAATTTTGTCAAAGGCTTTGGAGTAAGTTTGGGATAGATTATATCAAAAACACACTTTTCAAATAATTTAGGAATAATACTAATCTTGGAAATACCTCGATAGTTAAGAACATTATGTTTGTCTCCAGCTTTGTGAATTGGGACTATGTAAGAACGTTTCCAGGCAGTAGGAAATGAACTTGTTCTCAATGATAGCTGAAAAAGATAACACAGTGGACCAGAAAGAGTCTTCTAGCAATTTTTTAAAAATATTGCTGGTATACCGTCCGGTCCCCATCCCTTTGCTTCATCAATATCTTTCATATGTTTTCCTACGATATCTATTTGTTACTTAATAGTTTAATAAAAATCATTTACCTGCCTCGTGCCAACTCATTTAATTGTTACTGCACAAAATAAATAAACAGCAGCTGATCGAAATAAATAACGGTACAAAAATAATTCCTGCAAATCATCTATCCGAATTACTGCAATAACAAAGTTGGATTCCTCTTTTTTGTGAAAAAATAGTTTGAACCTAAAGATCATCAACCCACCAGTTTCAATGACAAAACCTCGCGGTCATTAACGAAGATTATCTTGCTTAATAACTTAATAGCTAATAACTTACAGTAGATTCTATTAATAAAAACACCCTAGATACTTAAACAAGATAAAACTTACAGTAACTACCTAGTCTTCAATAGTCTACATAGTAGATATTAAGTTCCATAAGAATTAAAGTTGTTAATTTTATACGCTCTCGCCCGTGGCCTCACTGTTACTATGTGTGAATATTGAACATTGAACTAAAACTACTAGCCTACTAGACAAGCACCGCAAGTAGCGATGGGTCGTCGATGTTTTTGACGTTAACGAAACTAGACGGTTTATTGGCGTCGATCAACTAGCTGATTTCGTCGACTAGTCCATTATGATAACTTATAAGTTCTTCGTTCGTGTACGTTCTACGTAAACTTCGTCCTGAGTATAAACAGGTATTTACTAGTAAAATATTTGTATTTTATATTTTATAAGTTTATCTTGTGTACATACATATGTATTTTAAATTCCACTATAAATTAGTGGAATTAATAAAAATTAATTAATAATTATATGATATTTTTTAGCTTTTACATGTGAAGAGTAGTTTATTTATGATCAAATCGAACTTCCCTTCATACTTTTCCAGGTTTAGGACTGGCTGAATAGTAATGAAAAGTTATTTTTCTTGTAAAAAAGCTTCTTATCAATTTCAAACCACTAAATCTATTAATTAATAAAACAAAAAGTCAATGATCTATTCTTTAAACAACACTTTAATATTAGGAATTACGCGCGCAAGTCGTAACTCAAACATACACTAATTAGAATCGAAATTCAAAAGAAAGAAATGTAAGTAAATGAACACAAACATGAACTTATTTCCCGTCCACCGTTGAACTAGTCGATTGTCACTCAACTCTTACCAAAATCAACTCTATGTCAGTACCTTAAATTGTAGCCTAAATTTGTTTGCCTCGACGGTTTTATTTCAACGAACTTAACAAAAATCAACTGTACCTTCATTGAATTACAGTCTAAATTTGTTTGCCTCGACGGTTTTATTTCAACGAACTTAACAAAAATCAACTCTACCTTCGTTGAATTACAGCCTAAATTTGTTTGCCTTGACGGTTTTATTTCAACGAACTTAACAAAAATCAACTCTACCTTCGTTGAATTACAGCCTAAATTTGTTTGCCTTGACGGTCTTATTTCAACGAACTTAACAAAAATCAACTCTACCTTCGTTGAATTACAGTCTAAATTTGTTTGCCTCGACGGTTTTATTTCAATGAACTTAACAAAAATCAACTCTACCTTCGTTGAATTACAGCCTAAATTTGTTTGCCTTGACGGTTTTATTTCAACGAAGTTAACAAAAATCAACTCTACCTTCGTTGAATTGGAGCCTAAATTTGTTTGCCTCGACGGTTTTATTTCAACGAACTTAACAAAAATCAACTCTACCGTCGTTGAATTACAGCCTAAATTTGTTTGCCTCGACGGTTTTATTTCAACGAACTTAACAAAAATCAACTCTACCTTCGTTGAATTACAGCCTACATTTGTTTGCCTCGACGGTTGCTTGTTGAAAAATGCTTATTACCTGTTTTAACCGCCATAACATCCACGTCTAAGCGTAGTTTTGTTCCGGAAAGGGTTAAGAATGCGGAAAAGGTTAGAAGGTACGGAAATGTTCACATTTAAAAAAGAAAGTTTTATTCGAATACTAAAAAATGCGGATATTCGAACTGTTAGACGGGGTTTGGTAAAACACTTTTTAAAAAAAGATTATTTTTATTAACTGAAAGGAACTAGGTACACTTTCACAATATAGAATTAGAAATAAAATAAAATAAAATAATGAATTAAAACGATGTTACATGAATGGAATCCCGAGCTGAACTAACTTTTGTTATTTTAAAATACATTAGGTTGAGGAGGATGTTTAGACTAACCTAAGTCAGCAGAATGCTGACTTTACATTTCATCAGCTTTTCTAAGAACATTGTATGTATATAACAGCCCCCCGTTTGAAAGGAAACTTACCCTTTAAAGGTAAGTTTTGTAATTACAAGATACAATTTAATTTGTTCTTATTTTAGGTTGATTGTCCGATAGCTCAGTTTGTTCTAAATCATTATCAGATTTTACATTTTTATTTAGTTTACAATATTTAAAATATATCAATACAATTGTCAGGCTTATAATAGAAATTAAAGAAATTAAAGAAATAATGGGGAAGCTAGGATGATACAAATATGTTTGTGGATCTATTAAATTTACATTATTCAAAATGTCATCTGTCTTAGCTTTAAAATATTTAAGTTGATTTAAGTTTACATTGTTAATCTTCAAGTTAGGAACTTTATATTGAAGTTTATTAAAATTATTTAAATTACAGCAGCTATCATTGACAATGTTAAAATCGGACATTAAAATTGGAACATTTAATTTGGGATTCGTTTTTGAAATAAATTTAAAATTTTTAAAATATGCTATACAATTATCAGGGACACTTAATACACCTGTACCGGATATAATGGTTTCGGATACAATACTATTATTACATTCAATTGAGAGTTTAGATTGATGCGACTGAACAAATATGAGTTTATTATTGTTTAATTTATGCCATACATTTATCTCTCCATATATAAATTTATGCTTACATGTGGTTGGTATATCTGTAAGGGCTTTGGTAATTATATCTATTTCACAAGCCGGGTTACTGGGAATATTATACATATCAGTAATTTCGCAAAGGTAAATATTCGATAAAATGGTTTTACAGTAGCTTAAATCTTTTAGATAACTATAGGATGTCTTGTCTCTATTAAGAAGTAGGTATTGTTCAAAAGGTTCAATCATTACATATGAATTTGGATCATTAGATTTATGAGGAGTAGGTAAAGGTACAGTGTTATATAAGTCATAGCTCTGGGCATCCACAAGGGGTATTTTAACAACAAATATTAACTTATTATCTAAATAATAACATTTAGTATTAGACATATTCATTAAAATATGTATGTTACTTAATTCTAAATTAATAGGAAAGTCCCTAAATTTTGGGATCGACTTAAAATTATTAACAATATCATAATACAGTTGTTTGGGGGATAAAATTGAAGGGTGTAAAATATTGGTTTTTGCAAAAAGTATTGAATTTAGAATATCTTCTGTTTTGAAAGAAAGAGTCAGAAGATGTGACTGCAATACATTTATGACGTAGTTAAGCTTGATTCTGAAACTGTCGGTTTCAATAATTTTTGTCATGTTTCTCAGGTTACCGGATATTTCATCTATTACATTATTAAGTTTTGCTTGGTTTAAGTTAATTTCAAATAATGAGTCGTTCAAATTATAAATTGCAGTTTGGGAAATAATAATATTCTTTTTAATTGATTCGACTAGGGTTTTGTCATTGTTATATAAAACCTGAATTGCGTTACTATAATTTAGTGCATCATCTTCATCCAATGTACCAAATATATGTTTGAATATAGTACCGATACCAGAAAACCATGCGGACCTCTTGTTGGGACTATCGGAAATGATGTGAGAAATCGACTTATAATCATGGGAGATATCGTTATATAGTGATTCTAAGGGTTGCAACATATTTTGACAAAGGGTGTAGTCTATATCTTCACTATCTCGACATTGCATTCTTATTGAGTTAAAAATGTTTTGGATATCATCAACATGGTGTTTAAAAGGATTTATATCTAAAGGAATAACTACATGAAATATATCATTGACTACTTTGACCGTGCCGACAGGATCAAAAAGCATGCCAGGGCTTCTGGTGATGTAACTGATGTATTGGGTGTCATAAGCAGTAGCTAGGACGCTATACGCCACGATCATTCTGCAATAACGATTTAAAATAACTATATGGTTTTTAAATGTGTAAAAGGAAAAAGATAAATAAAAGTAAAAGTATAAAATCTTAAAATTATATAAGTGCAGATAATTCATTCATTGACGTCATATGCCGGTTTTATTTGATCATAATGATGTTTAACATGACGGCGGTTAATTAAAAGAGACAACGTATTGTTGCCGTGGATTTTCACAATTTTGTAAGGACCCTTCCAGATTGGAGAAAGAGCTTTACGAAGTCTCAGATGATTTTTTAAATAAACGTATTCGCCTACTTTATATTTAACTACACGGGAATGTCTATCATAATACGTTTTTGATTTTTCTTTTGAAATATTTATATTTTCTAATGCCTTTTGTTGAGATAATTTCAGACGATGTTGCAGCATTTTTATATAATCTGGATAGGTGATATCGGATCGTAAATCGAAGATTGAATCAGGAAGATACGGTTTATGGCCGAATATGAGTTCATATGGCGTAAATTTAGTTGTAGTATGTATAGAAGAGTTATAGGTAAGCATAGCGGTATAAACAAATTTATGCCAGTTTGTTTGGTTCTCATTTACGTAAGACTTTAAATATTCCTTGAGAGTGGAATGACTTCTCTCTAAGGCTCCTTGAGTTTGGGGGTGATAAGGTGAGGACCATATTTGTTTTATTTTCAGAAATTGGCAAGTCATTTTGAATAATTCGGCAGTGAAATTGGTTCCTTGGTCTGTAAGTATAGACTTTGGAATTCCAAATAGAGAAATGAAGTGAACTAAACACTCACAAGACTCTTCAGCAGTAGCATTCGAAATGGGATACGCAATTGAAAATTTAGTTAGATCGTCTTGAAGGGTGAGTATGAATTTTAATTTCTGAAGTCCTGCTTCAGGTAAAGGACCAACTATGTCTAAACTGATTCTCTCAAAAGGGCGACTGGAAGTAGTAGTGATTTGCATTGGAGATTTATTGGACATTCTTAAAGCTTTATTTGTTTGGCACAATTTACAATTTTTTATATAGTCATCTATGTCTGAGCGCATATTTTTCCAGTAATACCTTTCTTTAATTCTGTTAGTCATTCTATTAGAGCCTAAATGACCAGCAATTGGTATATCATGATTTTCTTTAAGTATTTTGGCTATTTCGGTAGGAACGGGATAAATTATACTATTGTGATAAATGTTAACGACAATATTTGAGTTATCAAAAAGGTACATTAGCATGCCATATATTTTAGTAAAAGAATGTTGTTCAAATTGGTTTTTAAAATCTGAGATACTGATTTCATTTATGTTACTGTTGAGGAAAATGTCATCTCGAGCAGATTTTATGGTTTTGAATAAATCTGGATAAGTACAGTTATCAAAATAATAGACTTTAGTAAAAAGGATATAGTAAGTTTTATCTTTGATAATGATTTTCTTAAAGTGGTGAAGGATACGTTCACCGTCAATTATGCTGTTTCTATCTTCTGAAGTGGCTAGTATATCTTCAATATAAGGATTAGAGTCGTCGAAGTCAATGGATACAGGGATAAGAATGGTTTTAGATGGGCTCTTAAGTAATGTCTCGTTATGTTCTATAATTTGTGTAGTAAAAGTTTTGTTTTTGTCGTTGAAAGATTTTAAAAAGTTTGAATAGTCGACATTTCGGTTGGTTATATTTGTATTGCTAGAGTCAGAGGGATTAGGAGAGATCTCATCAGTTATTGGATTAATTGTTTGTTGAAAAGGTTCTGGTTCAGGTGGAGAACCTAAGGGATAGAAGTCAACATTTTGTTGAGGGCTTAAATCTAGAGCGCCAAGTTCGGTAAGATCTTCAAAGAGATCTAAAGGGATTTCGGATTCTTTTCCTAAGTTTGGATTGTGAGTGGAAGTTGAAGGTTGAGGATCTGGGTTATTCTCTATAATTGGATTAACAGGATATCGGGATAAGGAATCGGCGTTACTGTTAACCTTGCCTTTTTTATATTCAACTTCATAGTCAAACTCTTCTAATTTTAGTCTCCATCTGACAAGTTTGGAGCCGGGCTCTTTACAATTGAATAGCCACTTTAAAGGTCTGTGGTCTGTTATGATTTTGAAGCGGCGACCATAGAGGTAAGGTCTGAATACTTTAGTTCCAAAGATAATAGCGAGGCATTCTTTTTCAGTTACACTGTAGTTAGATTCTGCCTTATTTAATGTACGCGATGCATATGCGATTGGACGATCATTATTAATAGGGCCTTGGGAAAGAATGGCAGAAATTGCAAAATTGGATGCATCACAGGTAAGGAGAAAAGGTTTGGAAAAGTCTGGATAGGCTAATACAGGAGCAGTGGTAAGAGAATTTTTTAGGTTTTCGAAAGCAAGCTGTTGCTGGTGTTGCCAGACAAAAGGAATATCTTTTTTAAGAAGGTTAGTAAGTGGTTTCGAAGTCTTTGAAAAGTCAGGGATGAATCTTCGGTAATAAGACACTAAGCCAAGGAAGGATTTAATATCTTTTGGATTTTTAGGAATAGGAAATTGTTGAACGGCTTTAATCTTGTCAGGATTTGGTTTGACACCTTGATCTGTAATAATATGACCAAGATATGACACTTCCTTACGGAGGAACTCACACTTGTCAGGTTGAAGTTTCAAGTTAAAAGTTCGAAGTCTGTCAAAGACATTGGATAGGTTTTTAATGTGTTTTTCGAGGTCAAAAGAATAAATAACGATGTCATCAAGATAGACAAAGCACTGGACGCCTTGGAGGCCAGTAAGAGCAGAATTCATAACTCTTTGGAAAGTAGCAGGAGCGTTTTTGAGTCCGAAGGGCATGCGAGTAAATTCAAAGTGTCCTTGCGGTACTGAAAATGCGGTTTTTGGTGCATCCTGCGGCGACATTTTAATCTGATGAAAGCCAGACGCCAAGTCTAGTGTTGTAAAATATTTACTCTTTCCAAGTTGATCTAGTATCTCTGAAATATTTGGAATTGGGTAAGAGTCTCCTATGGTTATATCATTGAGCTTTCGGTAGTCGATTACTACTCGCCATTTGCGCTGACCGGAAGAATCGAGTTTCTTTGGTACAACCCATATTGGGGATGACCAAGGAGATATAGAAGGTTTTATGATACCTTCATCAAGCATTTTATTTATTTGGGTTTGTACTTCTGATTTATGCACGTCAGGAAATCTATAAGACTTTGTAGTTATAGGAATAGAAGAAGTTGTAGTAATTTCATGTTGAAGTATGTCAGTAAAACTTAATTTGTCAGTTGGCAAATGAAAAATATCGGAATAAGTAGCACAGAGTTCAGATAAAGCATTTGTTTCTTCATTATTTAGATGTGAGACTCTTAAAAGTTTAAGGACTTCTTCAGTCCTGTTTATAGCATTTAATTCAGTATTATTTAATGATGTAGTATACAATATAGTATGTTCATGATTTTTTCCTAAAGGTAAAATATTAAGTTTTAAATTTGAGTTTACACATAATTGGGATTCGGAAATGTTTACGACAGAAATATTTATTCTAGAATTAGATTTTACTTTTACAACACAGTTTGCTATTAAAAGTGAATCGATAGGATTCTGGTCAAGGATAAGTCCTTCTTGGACTTCTGGATTAGAAACGGAACATTCGATGATGGTTTCTGTACGAGGAGGAATTGTGTAAACTGGATCATTGAATTTTAAATTAAGTTTAAGATTGTTTATAATGAGGAAATTTTTGTGGTAATCAATTTTACAATTAAAATTCGAAAGGAAATCGTTGCCTAAAATACCATCATAAGGAAAGTCTAAATCAGGAACTACATGGAATTTATGTTTTAAAGAATTAAATTCAACAGTAATACAACCTAATGAATGCATAGGGTGATTTGAATTGCCTAAACCACTGAAAGAGACTATCTCTTTTGAAATATTGGATAAATTCATTAAGGATTTTTCTTTTATTAAACTAATTGATGCTCCACTATCAACAAGGAGACTAATTGCTTTGGAAGACAACGAGGTATGTACTTCAATAAAAGGTAAGAAGTTTTTTGATGGATTAGTCGTTATATTATAGGTTTTTTGTATTTCATCTTTGGAATTGGAATTATTAGAAATAGGAGTCAATCTTTCGTTTTGGGGCTGGTTACCCTGCTGCATAGATTGATCGGATTTCAAGATATGCAATCCTTCATTTTGGGGCTGGTTACCCTGTCGCATGGATTGACTGGATTTAAATTTATTCAACCTTTCATTTTGGGGCTGGTTACCCTGACGCATAGGTTTACTGGATTTAGAATTAATATGCAATCTTTCATTTTGGGGCTGGTTACCCTGTCGCATAGATTGACTGGATTTAGAAATATGCAACCTTTCATTTTGGGGCTGGTTACCCTGTCGCATAGGTTGACTGGATTTGGAATTAATATGCAATCTTTCATTTTGGGGCTGGTTACCCTGTCGCGTAGATTGACTGGATTTAGAAATATGCAACCTTTCATTTTGGGGCTGGTTACCCTGTCGCATAGGTTGACTGGATTTAGAAGTATAACTTATGTTAGAAATAGGATTAGAATTTGATTTGATAACGCTAGGATTTGAATTAGAACTAGGAAAATGGACTTTGGTTGTACCGACTTTACCGATTATGTTTCCCGCACGGCACTGGACGGGTCGGCTTGTTCGTTTAAATATTCAGATTCGGATTCATTAGGAATATCGGATTCTAAGAAATTAACTGCATTAATAGGCTTATTTGGCCATTGGCGATTATTAGGATTATTAGAAGGTTGGCGTTGTTGAAATTGTGGTACGCCATACCGTTTGTTATTAAATTCTCTTTTTGAGCAGTTATTAATAGTATGACCTGGATTCTTGCAATACCTACAGAACAAAGGGAAATTAGGAGAAGAATGAGGTACTGCCTGGTTTTGAGGTCTATTAAAATTAGAACTTTGTTGCTGGAAACTTTTATGGAATTGGAATTGACGCGGAGGTGCACGCTGATGTATGGAATTCGTATTGGTACTATTAAATGAAGACGGTGTACGCCTAAGAGTAGCTTGTAAAATTTTTTCTTCCGATACCGCGAAATTAATTGCATCATTAAGGGTTTCTGGATCACGACACCGGACAACAGTCGAGAGTTTTGGATTTAAACCTATCACGAAAGTATGTAAGGCTAGGTCCTGCATAGCAGCGACTCGACCTGCTAATTCGGCCTTTTTCTTAGTCGGAATAGATATATTAATTTCGGTTAGTAATTTGGATAAACATGACTCTATACGTAAGGAAAATTGGTTTACCGTTTCACTGTTTGATTGTCTACAGTCTTGAAGATCGGATAATAATGCGGCGTAATGTTTCTTATCTCCAAACTGTGCTTTTAAGAATTCTTCTAATTGGAACCACGTTTCAAACTCTTTTATGGAACATGCACTTTCGGCACGACCTTCGAGTTGACTAATTATGTACTTTAAAAGGATGTCTTGTTGTTGAATACTAGCAAGATTAATGGCATTACGGCAATTATTTATGTATGCATTTAATTTTTCTCTGTTGCCGTCGAATTTGTTAATGAATTTAATTAAAATGTTTAAATCTATTTCTTTTGCTTCTTTAGTCGACATTGTGGATATGATTATTTAAAACGATTAGAATTAATAAGATTTGAAGTTAGGTTTGTATGTAAATATAATTGTAAGGATTAGTTTTTGTATAACCGCAACAAAATAATTAAAAAGTTAATATATCAAATAAATCTGGATAAAATAATGTTAAGAAATAAAATCTGTAAAGGAACACAACACAACAATATACAATGTAAAAAATAAAAATGTAAAACAAAAGTCACGACGCAAACTTATAGCTAGGAATTATTTCGATTCTACGAAATTAGTGATTAGCTTCCGGCGTTGAACAATAGCCGTTGTTGATTGTAGCTTATCGAAATAAAGGAACACTTTGTAACTTCACTGATGGATTCTATTTATAGATTTGAACCTTAGAACGGTTCCACTAAATGTTAGACGATAGAAAAATAGTTTCTTGAATAAATTGTAGAAATAGTCTTTCGAATAGAATAATAGGATAAATCTTGACTTACAGGATAACAGGATACATTTGAACAGTAGAATTAGATGTAGGATATATGCCTTCAATTGATCGGTACTGGATAGCCAGGATTCCCGTGGGACACGCAGAAAGCGCTGTTGCCTGGTACCGCTTACGGTACAGTGGACCAATGGGCTGGATACTGGAGGGAGTCTGCACAGACAGCGCAAACTCACTACCTGGATTACGGTTGGGTGATTGATGCTTACAACCGGAGTATCAACTGGGATTCTTGGATAATTATACACAATTTGTAACACTTTCGACACATTCACTTGCACTGATTTCAGGATAGGTACCCGAGATCTTAACTGATCCCCTTTACGCTGCCACCAAATGTTAGACGGGGTTTGGTAAAACACTTTTTAAAAAAAGATTATTTTTATTAACTGAAAGGAACTAGGTACACTTTCACAATATAGAATTAGAAATAAAATAAAATAAAATAATGAATTAAAACGATGTTACATGAATGGAATCCCGAGCTGAACTAACTTTTGTTATTTTAAAATACATTAGGTTGAGGAGGATGTTTAGACTAACCTAAGTCAGCAGAATGCTGACTTTACATTTCATCAGCTTTTCTAAGAACATTGTATGTATATAACAGAACACCATGCCCTAGTTTCGGAGAAAGGAAAGGATCAGATAGTAAGATTATAGGGTTCAGGCGAATTTCATATCACAAAACAAACGTAAAAGCATAAGCACGACTTATCGATATCAAAAAGTTTCGGTAACTTTACTTCTTACACTATTTCTAGTATATTTGCGTGGCTCGTGCCGACGAAAAAAGCCGTTACACGGTCAGTTCCTAGCTGGCCGCGCTTGCAAGTGACGCTTTTGCATCTTTGTTTTCGTGTGTGTTTTCGTGTTTACAAATTGTGATCGTTTTATTTAGTGCTAAGTTTTGTTGTGCTTATTTTTGGGAACAAAAATGCCTGTTCCTTATGTATACAGCTCTCGAGAATATGGCATGATGCTAATGTGCTTAGGAGAGGCATCAGGGAATGCTGCTGAAGATTTAAGGATTTACCGAAACAGGTATCCTAACGCCCACAGTCCTTCTAACTCACGGGTCATAACAAATGCATACCAGCGAGTTTTGGAAAATAGGCCGATAGCCCCTGTAGCTTCTGGAGGTGGGCATCAGCTGGATGTCAACACAGAAGAGCGCATTTTAGACGTTGTGCGCCAAAACTTGGTCCTGGAACGCGCAGTGCTGCCCAGCAGCTTAGACCTCTGCACGGTAGGCCCATTGCTTCACATTCAACTGTGCAAAGGATATTACGACGCAGCAGAATGCGGCCTTACGCAACTCATCGTGTACAAGCTTTGCTGCCAGTTGATCGAATCCGTCGTACTGAATTCTGTCAGTGGCTGTTAGATCAGCAGCAAAGTTCACCCGAATTTATCGAGCACGTGATTTGGACGGATGAATCCACTTTCACTCGGCACGGAATGTGGAATAGGCGAAACGCTTCACAGGAAACCGGTTACCAGACCCGATGGTCCGTCAACGTATGGGCCGGTATTTTTAAAAATGTAATCCTGGGACCAGTCTTTTTGCGACGGCGTTTAGATGGTGCGTCATACTTAGATTTTATTAACAGGCAACTGAGTAGATATTTGGAAGATTTTACTGTGGCTGACTACCGCCGAGCGTGGTTCCAGCATGACGGCGCACCTCCACACGTGTCTCGATCCGTTCGCCAACGGCTCTCCGAAATATTTGAAAGCCAATGGATCAGAAGACTGGGACCCCGCGCTTGGCCACCTCGGTCGCCTGATTTGACCCCACTAGACTTTTTTCTGTGGCGTTACGTAAAAGAAAGGGTGTTAGATCGACAGTGCGATAGTGCTGCAGAAATGATAACAAGCTTAACGATGTTTTTAATAAGTTACGCGCGAACAGTTTAGAAGATCCTACCCTTTTGCCTCGACTTCACCAGGAGACGAAAAGACTTTAAATTAAAATAAATCGCTATTATTATTATTTAAAAAATGTGCAGATATAACTGTCTGTCTTTCACTATTGAACCAACTTATTAGTTTGTTTGTAGCATAGTCATTTGTCTGGAATATATAAAAAATTGAAATTTAGTTGAATATTTTCCAATTAAAATTGTTTGTTTCAGACGCCCAGCATAGATATAGAAGACGTATCATGCATATCAACTCCAAAAAGGAAAAGTACCTTAGGGTGCAGTTAGCAAAAGAGAAAGTGAAATCTGCAAATAGATTTAAAAGTTACGTGCTGTTCGGGAATCTAATGGCCGATTACAAAAAAAACAGCTTCTTTAGCAAATATTTTTTTTATATTTAATAAATAATTATAATTAATGTAATAAATATAATTATATCGCCTTTTATTTAAAATGATACTGTTTTTTGGGCTACGAATCCTTTTAATTTATTTTTGCGTCGTTATCATAAATCAAACGACGTATCATTAATCAAAATCGGCTTACGCGTTTGGTCTAAATAGAACCACAAAGGTACAAACATACATACTTACATACATGGACTTATAAACACATTACCTCTCCTTTGCGTTGTGCAGTCGGGTAAAAAGTAAGAAATTGTAAGTAATCCGTTAATAAGCAATTTTAGTCCATTTCGGCATAAAGTTTTTTCCTCGAAAATTTGAGCAAATATGGCAACACTGTTGAAAATTATTGTTGTTTCACACCTGTGACCATGTCATGGCTCCATCTATACAGGGTGTATCAAAACCGCTTCCACTAACTTTGGGGTATGATTATACTGCATATTCTCATTACGAAAAAGTACTTTAAAATTTTTTTTAACGCCAAAAGTTTGGACTTTTTCAAAAAAATAAATTATTTTTTTAGGTTTACATATGTTAGAACAAACGGATTATCAGCAAATTTTAATTAAATACACAGTTTTTTTTTACAAAAAAAAAACGCAGTGTATTGCTAACCGTATTTACAATCATTACGGTTGCAGTTGCTAAGCAACGCAAGCCCGCGCAAATGCTCTGGTGCTCGCTTGTTGCTACGTGTGCTCAGCTGACTCGATCTTCCCTTCACTATCTCCAAATATAAAACTTTTACAATGTCCAATTGTAAAACTATGAATTATAAAACTTTTTCGACTACTTACGAGTGAAATGTTATTCCATCAATTTTCCTTTTACTACGGCTTTTGCAGCCTAAAATACTACATCCAACCATTGCACTAATGTCCATAACACTGATCTCACGGAGTCTCTATCTCAAAACACTATTTTATTTCGAAAACCTTTCAAAAACAAAAAATAAAACAAGATGTAAGATATTGTTTGTCAACAAGTCGATCTTGCCAAACTAAAATGTCGGCCACGGTGACAAAGACAAAAAATATATGTCGCTCTCTTTTTTCCTTAAGCAGAATTCAATCTCCATCCTGCTCTTACACATTTCATAGCTCGATCTATAGGTAGGTACTTAAATCTAAGGTTGATATAATTTTTGCGACGGCCGATTGACGTAGTTAGTTAGTGGCCCTGCGTCATACGCCGGAGGTCCTAGGATCAAGTCTTGGTCGGGGCATTCATTTGTGTGATGAACACAGATGTTTGTTCTCGGGTCATGAGTTTCATGTTAGTATTTGTACTGGGTTCGCCAGTTCGCTGTATGGTCATCCATAACACAAGCTCTGATTACTTTGGGGCCACACAGTTGGTGTGTTTATCTAGGGATTTGTTATTATTATTATTTTAATAAATTGGCAACATCTAAACAATACTAGCGACGCTTGTCAGTTCTCAGACAAGTCGGCAGGTCTATAATCATCTGTTCTGTATGTAAGAAAGACATTTAAACGGGTAATTGGAGTCTTGTGGATGACTGCTGGTACACGGGGATACCCAATAACAGTTAGGCACCTGTCTACCAAAAATACATTAATGATTATAACAATTTTATTACATTGCTATAGAGATATTAGGCGGGTATAAAGTCGAAAGTTTATGTGATCTGTTGTGTGTACGAGCCACTCGTACATTTATACTAATTTTGCAATCCAAGCATTTAAGAGAACGTTTACGAGTAGCTTGCGACAGTAAAATAGCAGAGACTAGAATGCCAATTGTGTGGAATTGACGTAAGTTTACGAGTGGACGTTTCGAATGCTTATGTCATTGTCATACAGTTGATATTCCATTAACTTTTCTATTCTATCGTCAATAGCCACTTGTATATAGGGCTGTTGTTAAAATAAAGAAATCTGATGTTTTACCACATGAGTAGATAAACGGAACAGAGACAAAGCTTCTTAAGACCGTGAAAAATTGTTTCCTATTTTGGTTGGGTTGTCACAATAGGTTAAGACAAATTAAACAAAACATTTGTTAATACATTTACAATTTTTAATACGTTTAAGTATTTCATTGCAAATATTGACAACATTTATTTCAAGATCGAAAAATTCGCTAAACTTTTGCTCGAGCAATTCAATTTTATTTTTTCTAGTATTATTCATACACACAGTACAGTAAACAACCACTATTAATAATAAAATACAACGTTTTTACATTAAAATATTTAAACTTGCAACTAACAAAACAAACAACGTGCGTCGCAATGACCCTGAGATTGTCAACTGGCTGTGCCTTTTGACAATGTCTTTTGACAAGTCTCGCCGCGTACGTGACAAGCGGCCAGTGGTCACGCACGCACACATGCCCCGCGTGCTTGTGGTAGTGCAACCGATTCGTGCAGTTGTATGAAGCTTTATCTCTGTTCCGTTTATCTACTCATGTGGTTTTACAACGGGACAAGTTTCAACTTGACAAACTAGAATGAAATTTTAAACTGTATGCAAGAAATGAATCGAGACGAAACACTGATTCTTTGAATTAATTAGAATACGACTCAAACGTTAATTATTGCTGTCCTACATTATAAGCTTTATAAATGGTATTTTCCATGACTTCCTTAGTGTAATCAAACAAAAAAAGTTCTGTAGAGTTTTTCAGCATTGCATAGTTGTCAAAACCCAATTCATTGTTTATTTTTAGACGTTTCATATTTTAAAGAATAATTTTTGTAATAATTTAATTGTAAGTTTTTCATGTTATGATACCATAGTTTTCTTATTATTATTTCGGTTACGAACTTTAAAAAAAATTATTTTCTTTTTTCCCTTGTTGTTTTAACTCGTCTATAAATGATGTGGCTACCCTCAACAGAGGTTGCATTAAACATTTTCCTTCGTATGAATAACCCTAATTGTAAGACTAAATGTAATCTCTACTGGTGGTCCTATTAATAAATAGATAAATAGTCTAAGGCTGAATTCTATAACGAGTGTCCTGTTTAAAACGCCATTGTCTTCCAATGGCCATAAGAAAGCCGAGGTGACATATTCGTAGCTACAATACAGATCTTACCACCACCGCTTAGTACAGAGTACCCAAGGCGTCTAGGCTAATTGCAATCTATGATCGCTGACGCTATCGAAAACTATTGTATTTTAAGTAAAACAATTTTGCAGACAGTTTATTTCTATTTATTCTTTTGCAAATTCAAATTCAAATTCAAATATTTATTTCTCAACATTGACAATTACTTGTTCTTATTGACGTCAAATAAAACATGATTCTACCACCAGTTCGAAAAAAACCTTCGTGAAGAAGAACTGGCAAGAAACTTAACGGGTATATTTTTTTTTCAAAATAAATTAACAGAGTCTCTTTATGTCTATACAAAATTATTCTTTTCTGCATCTGTTAGCTCGGCAAGTCTCCCTCCCCCCATGTATCCAAACGACGAACACCCTCAAACGGCACCCGTTCACGAGTTAACGCGGGATCCAGCCATCGCCCTCTTCAACCATATTAGAGGGAAGTGAGCGACCCGTCACTTGCAAACTTATATAACCAAGATTTCCTGCTAAACACCTATTATATTATCACACACAAGTAAGAAGAATAACAGCAGACAATAGACATGTTGGTGCAGTACCATAGACACATAGTTTTTATTTTTTATGTTGCCAGTAACAAAACATTTTATTTTTGATAACAAGTTTCAATAAATTGTCTTGGTGTTGTTCGTTTTCTATTGTAATAAATCTTGGATACATATACGTATTATTTTTTCTCCTTCTTCGTAAACTCTATACAGGTTTACTTTTTTTTTCGGGGGTAAATGCATTACGCATACCACCCGGGCGCAGGGGGCACCCGAGTGGTTATGTGGGACTCCCGTAGAGGCTAATGAGACCCACGGTATACCCACTAAAAACCGCCCCATCTTCCTCCTCGCCGCCTTGTGACGGGGTTACAGGAACGCTTTTGCACACATCCGCGACCCCGCCGGCGGCAGCTGCCCACAAGCGGCTCCATCGCGAAAGCCCGAAGGCCCTCCACGATGGGCGCACCAGATGGTAAAGTGCGCCTACCTCCTCGGCCTCCACCAGTACTGTAGCAGAATGCCCCGAGTCTGCTATTTGGAGGCCATGGATACCAGATAACTGGTACCCGGTGGCAGATCAGGTCTGTGGTTCTGCCACCGACCACACCTCGGCCGCAGAGGATAGGGCAAGCGGCGCACCGCAATACCGACATGCCTCTTCCTCTGCGGCCCCACCAGTGCCGTTTCGACGGAACGGCCCCGCCAGCTCGCAGGGAGAGTGGAGCACCGTAAGACCAACACGCCTCTCCCCCTGCGATCCCTCCACGGCCGCAGAAGATAGGGAGAACGGCGCACCGTAAAACCGGCACTCCTCTTCTTCTGCGGTCCCACCTCCAAGCGCGTCCTCAGCGGACTTGTTCAGCCCTAGGGGTTACTAACCTAACCTAATCTGCAAAACAGGCGCCATAATAAATTTTTAGATATCCTTAAAATAAAAATAAACTGCCAAATTTTTATTCGTTTTTTTTTTTATTTAATCGTCTACGACTTATTTATACATTTCACGTACAATATTGGTTATTGAGGTCATAAAGCATCTTATTTTACATGTAAAAATCAAATAATAGTAATAATAAGACTTACACATTTCAAAATATCTAAGCTGAATAGACGAAAATCGAAAATTTAAAAAATGAACAATTAAATTCAAATATCTCAAATACGGTTCGATTTAGGATAGGGTGTTTCATAGTCAAATCAGTCAGAAACGATGTAGACTACACGCCCTTAGCAGGAATAGGTCGACTTAACCTGTATATGTTACTCAAAATATCACTTAATTTTGAATATACAACGTGTAAATGAATTAACCCAAAACCAGAAAGTAGTTTGCTCAGAATCGTATTGCGAATCGATCGCACCATGTTTTAATATAGATTATATTTTTCCATATTTATTGGCCCATGTCTAAACTATTTATACTACAACATTTCTTGCTAGCGCCCGGCCGCCCATAACTAGTTAGCATCGAACGAACGACACCGACCGACAAAACAATCCGGCACGCACCGAGTGATTACCGACCGCCATGCTAAATAAAAAAGCCTTATTATTATAAAGTTAAAGAACAAGCCGCCCGCGTCCGCGCACCTCACGCCGATCGCCTGTGTTCGCACTTCCGAGAGCGAGGCCGGTCAGTCTCTGCGCGAACTTCGTCTTGGAAGGTATCGTCCTTTCGGTTCCGATCGCTGCAGGCGCCACCGCTGTCACAATGCCTTTTCGGTACACAAGTGTGCAATACACTGAAATGGTGAGAACGCTTGCGCGATGAAACGACAACGTGAGTTTGGCAGTGCGACAATTTCGTGAGCAATTCGGTGTTTCCGTCTCCAACGAGACAATATTAGCAGCCACTCAAAGGCTTAGAGACAGTGGAACTTTTTTCCTCCTACCGGAATGGACAGAGGCGACGACCCCTTTGACGTACGGATTCAATAAAGGATATTGGAGTATTTCTATGAGAACCCAGAATCCAGTACACGTGAAGCAGCGAGAATTATCGGCTGTAGTCACGCCTACGTTTGGAGAGTTTTACAAGACGAAGGACAGAACCCTTACCACTTTCGTCGCTGTCAGGAATTGAACTGGATCTGGCTCCGCGTGTTGCATTCTGCGAGTGGTATTTAGCGAATGAACATAAGAACATTCTTTTTACTGATGAGTGCACGTTTACGCGCTCCGGTATGTTCAATCAACATAACAGGCACATATGGAGTCATGTTAACACCTACGCATCAGTAGAGAATTCCTACCAACATAGGTTTTCTCTAAATGTATGGGCAGGTGTTCTGGGACCATACATAGTCGGCCCCGTTTTCTTAGAACGTTTAATTGGAGAAACGTACTTAAGTTTCCTCAGAGAAACATTGAGTCAGTTACTTGACGACGTGCCTCTGTATCTGTTACGAGACCTGATGTTTCAGCACGACGATGGACTTTTCGTATGTACCTCGACGCAGAATACGGGGAAAACTGGATCGGACGTGGTGGACCTGTGCAGTGGCCTGCCAGGTCGCCGGATTTAACTCTACTAGACTATTTTGTGTGGGGTAGAGTCAAAACAATTGTTTGACAGTGGACATAGTGCCAGAAACGTTAGTGACTTACGCGAGGCCATTGTGAGTGCTTTTGAAATAGTGAAAACAGACACTTTAGTGCTAAACAAACTAAAAAGACACCAAAGAAAGCGCGCGAGACTGTGCTTGCAGCAAAGTGGTGGACATTTTGAACAACTTTTAACTAGCCGCCAAAATTGGACTTCCAATAATTAATTTTGTAACTAAGTAGTTATAAGTGTACATAACAATCAGTGTAAATAATTTGATTCAAAACTTTTAAATACGCCAACTTGTTTGTACCCGTAATATTTTTTTTTATTACAAGTTAAACATTTGTTTCTTTACAAATGTACTAGGTACTTGGTCAAATTAACATGACACCTGCGTAGTAGCGATAGCGTGTCTGCACTTTAAAACTTTCGAGTTAAGGTGTTTTGATATAATGCCGCGGCCGATCCATAAGGCTCCCCTGGATTTGTAAGCGGCGGCTGCGGCGGCGCAACGGCGGCTGATGCATAAGGCTCCCCTGGATTTGTAAGCGGCGGCTGTTGTTGTTGTTGTTGTTAAACGGTTATTGGATTTTTTGGAGTTCTTGTTATTATTGTTACATTTAGAGGTTTTCTTCAAACTATTGGATTTTTTAACATTTAACAAAATGGTTTGAAAAATGAGAATTTTAAAGCTTGATTTGCAAAAAAATACCTATCAGTTACGAGGTACTTAATAACTACCAATTATGTAAACGATTTAATAATATCACTTTGAACATGCTTTAAACAGTAAAAATTATAATTTTCGTAATTAAAATAAATTAGGTACCTACTAAAAAACTTTTTAGCACACTCAACAAGCGTCATTTGAACCAGGTGTCATGTTTAATATGACCGAGTATGCAGTACCTAATAATTTCAATCGATATTATGTGACATACTATTACAAATAGGTTGCCAGTCCAAAGCCTGGGAAAGTGTGATGGAAAGTTTTGAAATTGCTTTTGAAGTTTTTTTCGGGCCATAGTTAGGCCAAGGTTTAGTTCTTACAGTTCACTCAAAATAACTTGGCCGGTGTAAAGTGAACGTCTGTTAAACTGCTGAATAGTAGTCAGCTGTACCGGCGCTGCGCTGTGCGACGAGACGCGGAGTACCTACGCCGTAGAGCTTGAAACTTCATAGAAAGGTCACCTCCGATCTAATGTTGAATAACTTTTAAAATATTATATATTTCAGCGCAATTTATATTTTAATCATATTATTACTTATTTTTTTAAATGAGGTGTATCAGGTTTTGGGTTAATTCATTTACAAGTTGTATATAGACATGGAAAAAGTTATTAATCTCGAACTATGCAGGAAAAAATTTGTTCTACACCAGACTTATATCTTTCCCCTCAGCAAGATGATGTTGAAAATATTAACGTCATGAGGCGTAAGAGAAAAAATAGAGAGGATGATTTGAACTTGCTGTTTGAAAAGTTCTCGAACGATATTACAACAAAGCTATCCGATTGGAAGTCCGAGATTGAGTGCAAATTTACTAGCATACAAGAAAATATAAACTCCGTCTTAAGAAACGAATTAGATAGTGTCAAATCCGAGATAAATTAAATAAACGGAATACAGCGTCAACTTAGCACAGAATTACAGTCGATAAAAGATTCTCTGGAATTTCACTCGAGCGGGCAGAAGGACCTTAGAAATCGTGTGGAGGATGTCGCCATGAATTCCAAGGAAGTTGAACAAGAAGTGACTAAATTAAGATCAAATCTCTGCAAGTTACAATTGGAAGTAAATCTACAACAACAACCTGAGCGTGCCAACAACCTGGAAATAAACGGCATACCTGAAAAATCTAATGAGAAAATCTCTTGAAAATAGCGAGTTATGTTGGCGTCACATTGTCATCGACGGACATCGAATATACCACCCGCGTTCAACCATTCGCCAAGACTCAAGGTCGGCCTAAACCCATAATCATCAAGCTTAAGTCGCGGTCCCTTCGCGACTCGATCTTATCCGGCGTCCGCTCGAAGAAGGGCTTAACTACCGCGAATATTAAAGTCCCAGGTGCAGCTAGAAGTGTCTACGTGAATGAACATTTAACACCATTTAACAAACTCTTATACAAAAGTGTTCGTGAACGTGCTATTAAAGCAAAGTACCAATTCGCTTGGGTTCGTGATGGGAGAATCTTTGTACATCCAAGTTAGTAAAATTACCTATTAACCTTGAAAGGACGATGGGCAAATATGTATGGAGCCTGGTACTGGAGTCAACAATTACGAGTTGATTATTAAAAGACAAGTAATTTAACGAAGAATAAGAATATCAAGGGCGCCAGTCTCGATTGTTAGTATTTTAGGTATTATGGGACTTTCAATACAATATATTTATAACAATATCATCAACATATTTTTAACTTACTTCATTTTATTTATACTTTCTACAGATGATTAAGAGCCAGAGATTTCTTTTAAAGATTTCGTTTAATTGAAACACATATGAGGTATAATATTATATTTGAATTTTTGATGTAACTCCTAGTTGTACAGGGTTATTTGTTAAGCCCCCCCGAATGGTTGACCGCATTTTTTATTCTGCATCTATAATCACATCATTTAAATATAATGCAGGCGCAGTAAAACCTACATGTCTCCCATATCCTAAATACCAAACTATCGATATAATATGTGCACATGTTCCAACAGTGCGTCGACCTGATAAGCAAGTACAATAATATTGGTATATTGAGTTCGATTCATCAATTAAAAGGTAACAGAAATATTGTTTTGCTCTCACATGCCTTGATTGAATGCGGCCTCGTAAAAGCCATGCATCACAACTAATACCATAATTGGCTAAGTCTGTCAGCGCAGTTTGTCTGTAGACTTCTATTGTATATAGGCCATTTTGTAAATGCTCACTGCAATATGACTTAGCCAGTTTTAATTGGTATGTACCTAATCAGCCCTTCTATTATTGAGGTTTTTCGCCTCAACATAACCATATAAAAGGTTTGGGGAATGTATTTTCTCTTGTATCTTTACTAAAAAAGCTTCTGCGTGAGGGCTGTCAGCAATGGATTGGTGGAAGTGATTTAAAGTTGCGGCAGCGATTTTAAAATCACATAACATATGAGGCAACGCGTTATTAAAATATTTTTGCCGTAACAGTTTAAAATCGCGCTTAAATCTGCCATTAACCACTTCCACTACCCAGCGGCATATTGTAACTAGTCGCGACTTGTTCGCTTGGTCAGTAGTAAGCTGCGAATCCTGGGGGTTTTTAGAAGGAGGGACATGATATTCGTAGCCAGCGGCTTCTATGTCTTCCAAGCTATCTCTGAAACCTCTATCTAAAATGAATACATCATGTGTTTGGAACAGAATGTGAAGCGGATTTTCTTCATCCGTCATTATTTCACTCATTATTGCAGCATCGCTCTTGGTAGCAGCGTATGGACCCTTGACGTCGATAATGTAACCGTCTGATGCTACAATTAAAAAGGGCTTTAGTAGATTTTGGAATTTATGAAGGCTGTATGATTGCCGCTGGAATAAAAAGTTAGCACTCTTATGTATGTAAACATACGTGCCGTCGCATATTACAATCAGTTTTGTATTTTCTTCATTTCCATAAATAGATTTTGGAATTCTTAAATTCCTGTCTAACAGATTCTGTCTTGTTGTATGGTACACACCCAAGTGAATTACAACGTAATCATTAGAGAGACACTCTCTTGCTACAGCAAGGAGTCGTTCGAGACTTCGTCTCGACATACAAAACAATGAAGCTAGTCTTTCATCTGATTCACCAGTCCGAAGTTTGGTAAGGAGGATACCTAAGGCAACTCTTGGTTTATTACACCTCTGATTTAGAGAAGGAGTTTGCTCCAAGATAGCCTCAAATTGTTCAGTATTACGACCTGTCCAGTAGTGCATTTCTTCTTCATTTAATCCTCCTTCATCAAAGTCTAATCTACATCCACTTTTTAAGGCGTTGGTCAGTAGATCACAAAGATTATTAAACTGGAATTCGTTGAAGTCATGAGTAACATTGCAGAATTGAGGCAGTTCATCCCAACTATTTCCCAGTAAATGCTCTCGGCAAACTCTGGTACCGTCGGGAATATACAGCTTGTGGTTAGAAAATATGTGAGTTTTAATGACGTTTGGTATCCGATGGCGAGTTTCGTTAGTGCAGTTATTAAATATACAATGCCCCGGAGTGTTTGGTGCTCTAGAGTAGACGGATGAATAAATCAGTCCCTCAATATGTTGTTCTCGCGGTTGGTGTACTTCATCTTGTGATTGATGTGCTCCATCTTGAAGACGTAATCTTAAATCACTTTCAGCCCGTTGCCAACTTCGATGGCACACCTTCTGCGTACCATCAAACAAAACCTGAAAAGAATGAGGAGTGTTTTAAATCAGGTAAAATAAGGTTCTCACAATCTTGCTCTTCGAGGTAAAACATTAATGGTTATGTTATAAGTAAAAAGTGAAACGGGTTATATGTGACCATCCCTTTAGGAAACCACGCGCGCACTCTTATCACACACAATGACACAACCCGTCGACGTTTAGCTATTGTTCTCGTTCCATAAGTTTGTGACAGGTAGCTAACCATGTCGACGGATCCATATACATGCGAATATAAGGCATACTTAGTAACATTTTTTATATTGCACCTTATTTTGACGGTATTCGTTTGTATCATTGTTATAAATTGATATTAGAGTGCATGCACTGACAAAGAAAATCACAAGCATACCGATGCATGACGTTTGGTCTAAGCCTTACCTTAAAAAAAGCCTACAATGTACTTATTAGCCGTAGCGCAGAAGGGGGATATCTACTGTAAAATGTATACATGTTTCGCAAATGAATGAAAAATGAATAGGACTAACCTCCATCACAGCATTTTCTTGTATGTATGCAGCTAAATCCCCTCACATCCTTGACAGGTTTTCAGTCAGCAGATGTTCACGGTATCTCCCATGGTATAGTCCTCTCTGGCACATAACACAATTCCGTGATTGTTCCATTGCAAGTCGATAAGCACTTCAGTAATCCACAGTTCAAGCCAAAGTCAACGTGAGTGGCGGGTAACAAAAGTCCAATAGATAGCCGGGGTCACTATGTAAAACAGATATCGGTGTCCAGTAAGCGCGCAAGGGTAAAATAATAGTAGTTGAGTGTATAAAATGAGACGTACTAGCACAGCAAACACAAACAGACGACTGTTGAGTTCAAGGTTTGCGCAAGTGCACACCTGCGCCCCCAACTAACTACCTGTCCCCGCGGATGACTACCTGCACCGTGGGCAAACCAGGTTTCCAGGAACCTTCGTTAGCTATTTACTCGGTGTAGGATAGTAGTTGTATTCTTATTATTTGAAAATATGATCAAACAATTAACAATATTTCTAACAATTGGCGTACCTATAAAAACCATTATAGCTCGGAAAATACTAATATTTCGTCGGTGGTGCCTAAGTAACTTATATTGTACAGGAAAAGATCTTTTTAATGATGTATAACTTAACCCTGTTGAAGGGTTGTACCAAAGTGCCCATCATCCTTTGTGATGCATTAAATCCAGAACAAACTTTTTCTAATTGCGTTATTAATAATTGTTTGACTAGAGTTTCTAAGAATCGTGGTTTTATAGAAGTTACGAACACGACGAATAGCGGCGTTATATTTTCTTTAAATAGACCTTTGGACGCAAGAGTTTATAATGTTGAGTGCACGCGCACCAAACAACCGACATCGCGCGCTCGTGAAGTGCTTTCTCGTCTACGTATGGTGCTAATTTAGAATCACTTTGTTCACAGTATTCCGATATTTTTTATTTGGAGGACGAGGCTTTGACCTTCACTAACCAAGTTAAGCACAAAATTAAAACTACAGACAAAATACCGGTACATACTTAGACATATCGTTACCCGTACGTACATAGGCAAGAAGTCCGCGAGCAAATAGAAAAAAATTTAGACCAAGGTATTATAAGACCTTCAGATTCGGCCTCGAGCTCTCCAATTTGGGTGGTTCCTAAGAAAGCTGACGCCTCAGGGAAAACCAAGTGGCGCATAGTGGTAGATTTTAGAAAAGTCAATGAAAAGACCATTGATGATAAATATCCCATTCCAAATATCAATGACGTGTTGGATAAGCTAGGGAATTGCTTATATTTCACCACGCTGGACCTGGCCAGTGGCTTCTACCAGGTTGAAGTGGAGCCTAGTGACATCCACAAAACTGCATTCAATGTCGAACTAAAAGTATTGTCTAACTTAGTTTAGTACATAAATAAAACTTTTTTGAATATATAAGGTTGCAATTCAATTTGCATTTTTATAAGTATTTCAACATTAAAATAATAAGTAATTTAAGAAAATAATAAACTGCAGGAGAAATCGATATGAAATTTCTTCGCTAAGACTTTCAAGCGTTAAGTAAAAGCACTGCAATCTTCCCCCCACCCCTCCCCACAACTATTCATGCAGTGTTATTTGCAGAAAGCTCTAAACACACAATCGGGAAGGATTGAAAGTCTTGCACATACTCAAATCAATTGAAATGAAGATTCTATCAAGAAGCTTAGAACCGGTAAAGCTTAATTTGTTCAAAAGCCATTTATTTGCTGGTTTTTCAAAATCAATATTCACAGTTATATAAAATCTACTGAATGTTCTCTTCAAGAAAACCTCTAAGACTTAAATTAGCCATTTCCAAAACCTGACCATCTGAAAACCCTACATAAACACATTAACACACAACCACAGTATCTTCGATTAAATTAAAATGGCGGAAGATAAGTGACAAGCTCATAAAGCACGAACCTCGTGAATTTCGACCCTGTCGCCTGATCTAACTTAGTAGCAATCCGACTGTCACTACACGAACAGACTCGGCGATACGACACGACAGCCGTCCTGTTCGCGCGTCTTGTTATTGCATCATTCTATCTCTGTCTAAATTTCATTTGTGTAAAGTTTCATAAATGTTATGGGAATATTTAAATAAAAATTTTTCAATGATGACATTATTTTGCAGTTATGTAACATCAAATCGTAAAAATCTTCGTGAAGAACTGGCAAAAGACTCCACGGGCCATTTTTTCAAAATAAATTCACAATGGTTCAAATTCAATTAATTATTTCTCAACATTGACAATTAATTGTTCTTGTTGACGTTAAATAAAGCATGACTCTACCACCAGGCTCGGAAAAACCATTTACAATGTCTCTTTATGTCTATGCAAAATTATTATTATCTGCATCTGTTAGCTCGGCAAGTCTCCCCCCTCCCCCCAAGTATCCAAACGACGAACACCCTCAGACGGCACCCGTTCACGAGTTAACGCGGGATCCAGCCAATCACCCGGCCAGATCCACTGCCCAAGTGCGTCAAGTAAGAACGTCACCCATCATCCGCTTTTTTAATTTAATTAAAGCGTAGCGTTACAATAACAACTTAACACACTTACGTTTGCTAGAAGTTTCGCCGCCATCTTTCTTTGACTTCTTAGCTTTAGACGTTGTCGCTTTAGCCGCTCTTTTCCTTGTTCTCGGACTAGCTGTTTCGAGTTCGATTTCGTCTTCCTTTTTAATTGGGGCTTCAAATTCTGAAACCATAGTTTCGTAATAGTGAATTAAATGTTCTTGAATAACTTCACATTTTTATTTGCAATTAACAAAGTATTAATTAACCTCTGTGACGCGGCCGTTGGTTGGTTTTAGGCTTAAGAATAGTTTCTAGATCAATCTACCTATGCTTGAACAAATGTTTATTTATTTATTTACTAAATCACCAACAAGTTTACAAAAAAAATGCACATTTGTACCATAGTTTTAGCAAGGTATTGCAAGTCGTAGACTCAATTATAGGTTACAACAGCATGCAATGTTATGACAACAATAAGTATATAAAGAAGAAATAGTTTCTTTTTTTTGACAGTTAATTACATCATGTTAAAAAAATAAATGAATGAGACTTTTCTTATTACTTATACATATACCTACTTATACAATTCCTAGACAGATCGTACAAATATAAACAGTCACTCATGCTTTTGACCAAGGACTAAGGACTTAAACTGATTTATTGAGTTACAGAAAATATCAATATAAATATTACCAGATTTAGACAATGAATTATAATAAGAAGACATTCTGTTTAGGAGAGAGAATGAGCCTAAGTTTGTTTTGGAACTCCAAGGTGTTATTAAATTGTAACGAGAAATTCGAGGCAGTTTAAAAGGAACGTTAATGTTTATCCGTGACAGTAATTGTGGACTGTCAATGAAGCCATTTATAAGTTTGTAGAGAAATACCGAGTCTAGCATGTTATTGTGGTTGTACGTTAAGTGCCACAGAAATCTTTTTTGAACACGCTCAAGCTTTTTGATACAAACGTCATAGGGTGGATTCCATACCACAGTATTCCAATCCACTCCGCATGAGGGCGTTATATAATGTTATTTTTGTTTTAGAGTTTTTAAATTTTTTACAATTCCTTAAGACGAATCCGAGAGTTTTAAAACCTTGTGTGACTATATTTTCTATATGTGTATTAAAACGTAATTTATTATCTAAAGTAACTCCCAGATCGCGAATATATTTTAAATTTTTAAGTTAATCATGTCCAATAGTGAATTCTTTACTAGAGGTTATCCTGCTGCGAGAAAAATTGATAACAAAACATTTATTTGTATTTAGAGACATATTATTCTGTTCACACCATTTAACTAAGTTATTCAAATCACTTTGTAGGATTAGATTATCGTCTGGCAAGTCAATTTGTTTAAGGATTTTGAGATCGTCAGCAAATAAATAAAATTTAGAATAATTGAAGCATTGGTAAATGTCATTGATGAAAACGTTAAAGAAGACTGGTCCGAGAATTGAACCCTGAGGAATTCCAGAAAAAGCATGAATATTCGATGTCTTTCCGATTTGTATCCGTTCACCACTACCATAGATTTACGATCGTTCAAATAGGATTCACGCCATTTTAGCAAGTTACCAGTTAAACCAATAGAAGACAATTTCTTGATTAATAATTTATGGTTGACTTTATCAAACGAAATCGGTGTAAATAACGTCAACTTTTTCAAATGTAGAAATAGATATGGATCTATAATTTTCAATATTACTGACGCGACCTACTTTGTGTAAAGCTATAATTAATGCGGTTTTCCAGCTTGAAGGCAATATACCTGTGCTTAGGGATTTATTGAAGAAGCGCGAAAGTGGATATGCAATAACTCCAGCACATTTGACCACAAAAACTGATGGTAAACCGTCTACACCTGCCCCTTTGCGTAAATCAAGTCTTTTTAAAGCTTTATAGACCTGATCCCTAGTGAAAGACATAGAAGCAAGATATGTATTTCCAACATTTCCGGCATAAGTGGGCAAGTCATTGGTACGTTCTGGAGAATCTTTACAATACACGGATGAAAAATGAGATGCGAAGAAATTACAAATATCAGAGCCAATCCAAGCAACCCTTTCTCCAAGAGTCATTTCCGCGGGGAAAGTTATTTTGTTTTTTCGTTTACGTTTTATAAAGGACCCTACAAGTTTGGGATTACTAGTTATGGATTGTTCTAAGGAACTTATATACCTATTAAATGAGACTGTCTGTAATTTTAGAACTCTACGATTTAATAAGTCATATGCTAAGACGTCTCGTGGACGACCACGGAGGAAAGTTATTGTTGGGGGTGGAGGGGTGGATTTGGGAATATGTTTATCTATTACTGAACGAAGTATACTATTCAGCTCATATGTCATCAAATCAACGTTTAAATTATCTGGTAATACGTCATCCCAAGATATTTTTTGTAATTCATCAATCATTTTGTCATAGTTCCATTTAAAAAAACAATACCTATGTTATTTTGGGTGAGAGTAATGAGGATCACAGCAGATATGAAAAATTGAAGCGGTGGATGTAACTGGTCAATTAAAGACAAGGGATTCACGTCTAAATCCAAGTCATTTATTTCTATATTACTTAGTACTAAATCTAATATTTTTCCTTTATTATTTAAATAAAATTATATTGTTTTAGTGAATTTAAGGCCATAAAATTTTATAGATCTTCCCCGAATTGACCACCATTATTACAACCTTTTAAATAGTTCGATTGTTCGCATTGGCTCCACATAATATTACTAAGATGGAAATGGCCTAGTATTATCGTTTTAACTTGGTTACTCTCCATGGATCGGTTTGAGTTTTCAATAAAACGCTCCAATATGTGAGATTGCAAAGGTGGAGGTAAGTAAACACAACAAATGTATATCTTCTCAATCTCATTTTGAGAGTTTATTATATTATTATACATTATGGAAATCCAAAGTTCCTCGCACTTCGAATCTAAGTTATCCAGTCTCATAGATTTCAATTGGACAGACACTGCTATGAAAACTCCACCACCGTCTTTATGAGAGTGGAAACCAGTGCTTTCTCGGTCTCTTCTATACACTATATAACGATCATCGAAGAGCTCGGAATCATAGACACTAGAGTTCAACCAAGTTTCGGTGAATATTACGTCATAATTATTACATAATACATTACTAAACAAATCCAAGGTCTAAGTTCTTAAACCTCTTACATTTTGATAATATATTTTAAGATTATTGAATTTTGAAGAAAAATAATCCAACTCATTTAAAGAAAATTTACCTAGTGTATCAATTTAGTTTATTAAGAGTTTCCAAGTTACGCATGAAAATGTACTTCGATTCTTCATTTTTGCTCATAAAAATGTTACCATCCCTAACCCATACGAATTTATAATGTAGTTCTTTTGATTTACGACGAGCAGCAGCGTGAAGTTCCTTATTTTCCAGGGTTAAATATTCCATAACGAGTACTGGTTTCTTTTTCTCGCAACCTAAGCCGAGGTGACTTGTGTTTAGCTTGTCAGTTGGGTGATTTTTTTTAAACGTTGATGTAGCTGCTAGGAAAGTATCTCTAAGCCGTGGGCTTTTAAATTTGACTAGTATGGAGCGTGGTCGCGGGTTATTAACGTTTAACTTAGCTACTCTAGAACAGAAGTGTGTGTCGCTATCGTTAATGGGGCACTTGATCACTTTTCCTAATTGTATGAGCGTGCTAACTTAATTCTCTTGCTTATACTCTGGTACGCACTGAATTTCAATATTGGAGGCATGAGTTTGTTGATCAAGTTGTCGAAGTTTAAGTGACAAATCTTGTGTAGTATTGCGAAGCAATTCGTTTTCTTTACGGAGGTCATCAATCACTTTAGTCATTTTGTTTGGCTGGATAAGGGAAGTATGAAAGGTTTTACTCACCTATGGAATCCCAAGCGTCCTTATTAATCCTCACACACAGGGTACAATATATCACAACACTGCACTGTAGAAGTTTCTTATTTTTCAAGTGGCAGTCGCGGTTATTAATTTGTAAATAATTAGAACATAATCTTGATGGTGCCGGTGGGCTGTCAAGGCGCAACTGTCCCGTCCCATGTGAAAAGGAGACAGGTGAGGATAAAATGGCAAGGAGTAAAAGGGATGGAGGATGTACCTAACATTATTCAAGCATTTATTTATTATATTAACCTATTTATTTATATGGCCTTAACACTCTGTATATAATCAATCTAGGTAACTTTGTCTTTCCGTCTAAAATTGACCCCTGGTCCAATCTTATCGGTTGATTTTTTTACTTTAGCGTACACCTAAATCAAACAATTGTTTTTTTACATAAACTATGCTGTACTATAAGCTCAATTTTAACAAGACGACTTACGAGTTAAAATTCACAGTTCCTAATAAAACTGATAACTGCGTAGAGTTACATGATAGAAGTTAAAAATAAGCGTACCTATGATGAAATATTTCAACCCCTTTTGTCTCTTTCTATTGCTTCTTAATGCTCCAGAATTTTTTTTAATAATGCAGAAGATGGGGAGCAACTCCCAAGTCGTCAACCTAACTTTAGTCCGCCATGTTTTTCTTGATTTGGCATAATTCATAGCAGAGTACAGATTAAATAAACTTATTATGTCATCATTTGTGGTTAGCGTGCCGATGAGCCGAACTAAACGGTTCGATAGCTCATTTTTGGTTCAAGTTGCCAAATAGTGGAACGATTTGCCTGCGTCTGTTTTTCTAGACAAATATAACCCTGGAGCTTTCAAGTGTAGAGTGAATAGGTACCTCTTAGACAGGCGTGTATGATCCTCGTCTTCATCGTCACTTTCCATCAGGTTAGATGTAAGACAAACGCCTGCTAATTATTAACAAAACAAAAATTTTAACTAAAAAGGCACCAAAAATTTGCAAAATTACATTAAAAGATCAACAAATATTTGCAAAATTGCAGTATGTCTGTATCTAGATGGTTCAAGACATTTTTGCGCGCTACCCTATGTGTGCGTTAAGCTTGTATATACACAGTAAGTGTGACAAGACGTACTAATTGCACACGCACACTAAAGCGACGTGGACAAGACGGTTTGACAAGATGGCGGCTGTCGCACAAAGTTATGTTGCATACACACATAGGGCAGCGCGTACATACAAATGAATACAAAAACGATTAATATAAAAAAGGGATTCTTAAGTGCGCTTCGTTGTTCGACATTTCGTCTAGCTACCCTGCCTCCAAATAATAACATAAATAAATATATGACTGAAATAATAATGGTTCCGAAAAACAAATTAATCTCCAGTGATTTGCGGCCGACTATTATTCTAATTAACCAGCGTTATAATGAATTACCGACAAAAAACCCAAAACATACCAAAAAATTAAATGTATTTTAACAAACAAATAAGAGCAGGTTCAAATTACATTTCTCCTAAAAAAAATTGAACTTTGAATAGAAAAACTACACTTCCGAATAAAATACTGAACCTCCGATGATATTACTAAGTTACCGACAACAGTGGTTATGTCAAAATAATCATACGTTTACAAATTGCATTAACTATTTTAATTACTATTGTTGGTTATCAAATATATTTTTTAACTCTAAAGAATAATGAAAATACCTCAACTGTTCATTTTATAAACAATCAAGCTTCTCATTTTATAACTAAGCTACGGCGAAATGAGATAGCCTTTCATAATCTAATTCGTCTTTTTTGCAACGCCTACTAAATATTCTATACAAAGCGTAGTAGTTAAATTTGGGTTAGGTTAGTGTTAGGCTGTAATTATCAAAAGCGCGAGCCGAGCGAGTGAATAAGTCAATACCGTCATGATTATTTTTAATAGATTGACTATATAGTCATAAACCATATTTAAAAGGTTATTGAACTAACTTTTTTGTTTTTGGTATTTAAATTAAATAATGAAGTCAAAGGAAATCTTACGTACAACACTCGAGTCACGTGACCAGAATCTTATTAATTAGAATATAGAAAGAAAACACATTTTATACACATTTTACACATTTATACATTAGACTAACCTAGGTCTCAAAATGCGAGAAACTGTCGCTACTGAACCATATTATCTCTCGACCCGAAGCGAGTGTTTGTCGCGTTTAGACACCTTCTCGGCTAATTATATGCTAGCCCCGTGCAACTTTAATAGACGCAAACAAGTTTAACCTTCCGCGCTTATGAAGCTTGTTTTTAGCTTGAGTTCTTATTGTCTAACACAGGAGAGTTTTTTTTGGATAATTTAGTTTATTTTGTGATAAAATACGTTCTAATATAAAGGAAAATCAAAAAGGAAATAACATGGGAAGAAAAAAAGTCAAAAAAAGGAAAACCGAAAGAGCACATCCACTTGTTGCAAAATAACAGAGCGAATATTGGATTGACGTATTTGAATTATAAAGTTTGGTGATTCCCTATCACCAGTATCCCGAATAGTATCCCGAACTAAAAAAAACAAAACTCACAAAAAGTTATAGTTGCAATCGAAATAATGCTTTGCAAGATTATACAATTAACATAATTAAGTTTGTAATATGTTTTTGATTTTATTTATTTAGTTTTAAATGTATACTTTTTATGTTTACTTTACTGTTTATGAAAAGCTTTATGCCTTTATCTTTAAAATAATCCACCAGCAAAATTCCTTTTGCATTGAATCAGTAACCCCAACGTTGCACAGCTATTCTACGGAGACTCCTCACGTTTAGTTTCTTATTAATTGAGATAAATTTATTGGGAAATATTTTAGTTCTGATACTTTTTAAATAATCAAATCATAAATGATACAAATTATCGTGCATTCCATTCGTCCATTATGTGCTGAAACAAAAAGCTTGCTGATGGCCTAAAATGGACTTAACCCTTCATACGACGATTGGATTTCACGTAAGATATAGTAGAAAAAGATATAAAAAATATTTTGGGTAATTGAAAAGAACAACTGTTGTGTACTCATAGCAGTACTGATCAGGAAATATTGGCACAAGTGTTTGTGTTAGTTAGTTTAAGAATTATTAAAAAAAATACCTAATTAAGAATTAACAACAATTAGAAAAATATGACCAAATTCGAACAGCTCTCTCTGGTGGCGTTTGGCCATACGGTAGTTGAAACTGGCTTTCTGCATCAATTTTTCACCTCACTTTCCTTTTTTCTCCAGTATAAATACTTTCATGTATTTCACAACATATTTATTTTATTAGTAATACACTGTTATTGACAACGAAAAGTGAAGAAATTCAGCTTCTTTTTTGAAATTATTATAAATTCACGTGGTCACAATGTGACATTGGCAAATCATTCCACAGCACTTTACTATAGGACTTGGTTCTTACCTATTCTTCTAACTTACAACTAATCTTGAATTACTTGAAACTTCAAATATAAAATCATGTTTTCTGTCGTATAATAAGTCTTGCATACGACTCCTAAATATACAAATCAATTTAAAAAGATCAAGACAGTAATTAATTTCAAAATTGTCAGTGTAATACCTCTCCTATTGTGGTAGGTATATAATATCACAGGCTAGCACACGCACTTAATGGACAGACTGCCAACTCGTCTACTCTCGCCCGTGGCTCTCGTATATATCCGACGTGGTGCGCACAAGACAGTGGTTGTCTGTGTGAGTGAATGATGAACGCATACACTACAGTCAGTATGCCGGATTGTTGTTGTTGCAATTCTTAGAAAGTTGGCTTCGGCAAATAGCGGGAGGCGATTTACTCCTGGATAAGGAATTTCTTACAAATCAACAAGTCTTTCGGACGGTCATTAGACCATTCAGCTTCAAATAATGCAACTAATTTTGCCACAATGGACAATTTTTCCTCGTCTGTTCGCTAAGAGTCGCTATTGGCTCACAAGCATCATGGTTACTTTTAGTTTTTTCGCATAAAACACAAATGTTTTTGGTGTCGAGAAACAAAGGGTAGTTGCGGCCATAGGAATATTATTCAAAGCGGTGGTCTTAAAAACAAAGTAAATTTATCTCAAAAACGAAAAAGATGTTTACATCAAATAATTAAGTTACTATGTGTCGTACATTTCATATTCATTATTATTATTGCTATTATTATTTCTAAGTTGACTAGGATTATAAAATCACTATCACTAAATTAATGCGGCCCCTTATACCTAATAACACGTAATGGAGTAATTGGGTGGTATGATCGACCCATCTATCTATAAATAGTGGTACTGAACGAAAAGTTGGATAGGTTGCACTGTCGCTGGGGCCAGACGAACAGTACCTACAGTGTTGCAGCGACTCTCAGATAGGATTAAACCTAGGTAAGCCTGAAAATCACTTTGGATTGGAGGATTAGCCTTACATACACCTTTGTTGATTTTGGTTTTAGCTATTAACCTACACAGAACAATACCTATTGATATCTTTGTTCATTTTTCAAGCGAGTTGCGACTTGTGAAACCAAGCCTTGTGAACGAGCGCATATTTATAGATATTTCGATAGAGTTAACTTCTTTTGTATCCTATGAAAGCAATTAAATCACTTTCCATATTTGCGAAACTTTAATCTCGCTTTTTTCTTTTCCGGTGCATATTTACTATTAGTTAAAGTATGTAATAGCGACACGTTAAGACTTAAGCTATTAATTGATTAGCGAGTGGTGATTATTGCAAGCCTGTATGTTTTGGGTCAGCCTCCTCGAGGAAAGTGGTTTACTCCACTTGTATAATGTCTCAATGTGGGTGGGAATGTACAGTGGGTGAGATGAAGATCTATCTTGTTAGTAATAATAATACAATAATAATAAATCCCCAGACAAACACACCTACTGTATGGCATCAAAGTAAGCGGGGCTTGTGTTATGGATGACCATACAGCGAACTGGGCGGAACCAAGAATAAACTAACATAATACATAAAACCAACCATGACCCCAGAACAAACATATGTGTTCTCCACACAAATTAACGCCCCGTCCTGGGACCTATGGAGCATGAGGCAGGGCTACGACTCACTGCGCCACTCGGCCGCCAGATGGCGTATGTATACTTGTAGGTGTGTAAGTTTATGGAGCTGAACCGTATTTATTTAACATAGTATATTCCAACTTCATAGGTGAAGGAGGGCGATGGCTGAGCCCGTTAACCCCGTGAACGCGTGCTGTCTGAAGATGATCGTCGTTTTAAAAAAAATTAAATCAATATTTGTTTGGATAGTTTATGTGGAGGGAAACTTGCCGAGCTACCAGATGCATTTTACATGCATCAAACTCGACACTTTACAAAGTTTAACGATGGACAGGCAGCGAGTTCTTGCAAGCGGTAGAGATGCAAATATGGACTTATATCTCGAATTCAAGGTATAATTACACTAAACGAGAATGGCTCTACAGGTTTTGAAGACGACGAAAATTTATTTTAATTTTATTTATAATAAAAACCAAGAGCGCTTAGTCTAATTTACAATTGTTTGTATTTAATTGTTTAAACTCACCGCCAATAATAGGAATAAATATATCTCAAATAACATAAAATTGTCTGTTTGATACCGTGTCATCAAAATATGCATTTATTTTGTTCCTATTAATAATCCGTAAATAAACGGAAATCCGCGAGTCAGAAGCTCTCTTATTTTAAAAGCTTATCTTTTAAAGAGTTAAAGACCACTACTTTTCCCTTATTAAGTAAGTTATTTATTGCTGTGGCATTTATTTATGTTTTCCTTTTAAACAACTTTAGATTGTATATATATTTTAGTATTTTATTTTATGTATGTATATGAGTATATGTAAGTACGAAGTAATGTATATAATTTGCGTATGTATAAAGTAGGTACACACTACTTTGTTATAAACTAATCTCTCCTCTCACAGGTCGGCTGGAAGAGATTTCTTTTAGAAATAAGCCGTACCTTTCTACATATTTAGTCTTTATTGTTTTCAACATATGTGTACAAAAACTCTTAAAAAAAGAATACTTACGTGATCTAGTCTGCGTCTCTCCGTCTTTGTCTTTCTTGGCCGGTTTGTGATTTTCTGTCTCTGCTTTCGTCGCTGCAATACGTTGTATGTCAGTCTTTTTCTTTTTAGTCTCAGAATTTACCGAATTAGTCTTTCTTTTGAAATCATCCTTCTCAGTCTTTTTACTGGTTGCTTTAGAAAATATTTTTTTAATTTCATTTTCAAGTTCTAAATCCGAGTTCTGTTCATCGTTAGAATCGAAACCTGTAAATAGATTAGTTCATTCGTATTGCTAGAAGTCGTTTAGATTCGTTGTAGAATTATTCAATATTCAACGACGGTCATAATCAATCATCAAAAGGCAAGAACAGAACCAAATTAAAGGAAGTCACAATCCACAGAAGATTGCCCGGCACACACTAAGTGTATCTCTATATTAAATGCATACATTGTATATAGTTTATGTTTTCAATATCAGTTGGTTTAAAGTTACAACTTGGTGCACTCACCTCCTGGAGAGTCAAAGTCGTCGGCATCTTCGGATTTGTTTTCAGCATCACCTTTCAAATTGTTGCCAGATTCTGAAAAAAGGAAATTGGCAACATGTTTTTTTTTATATTTTTCATGCACCATTGCCATAATTCCAACACATAAACTAATATTTTCAACATTAACCGATTCGTTGCGATGTCTAATTTCGATAACTTTTAACTGTGGCGTCAAACAAAAATAACGTGACACTGTTCAGTGCCCGCCGCCATACGATTAGATGACATGCATCTGTGTCTTCAGCCATGCGGAAAATAAAACCATTTTTTACATGTTCAAAGCTAGAATACTTTTAGTTTACATTCGAAATCTAACGTGAATGGCCAGGCACATTGTTTTAAATGATTAGAAGTAGCAAAATAAGTGTATTTCTGGAAATGGAGGGTAACTGACTTTTTTAATACAGATGTGCTAAACCTTTTTAACTTATTTTGCATTTGCTAATGATTTGATTGATTATGAGGTATTAAAAAAATAATGTTTCGGTTTTCCTCATGACAAATTTCAGTTCTTAAAAGGGAAGAAGAAAAATCTGTATAAAAATACTTTTTATTGTTTAAATGTTATCGTTATTGAGAGTGGGTGTATCATTTTATGCAAAACAAGCTAAACTATCCGAATCAGATTGATTTCCCGTTGTTGTAACGAGTGACGTTATATAGAGTTTACACATTTATAATTAATTTTCATATGATTGTTTAATATCAAATAACGCAACTTTCAAAAAGGTTGGTGACCCCTATTTAAAAAGAATCTTACAATATCTAGAAACGAAGGCTATGAGCTTAATATACGTGAAAAATGAAGATAGTTTGGTTCCGGGTGAAAACTGCCCTAAAACTTAATTGAAGGAGTTACCATCGATTTTAAAATGACACACATCCGTGCCTAACGCCACACGCAAAAAATAGTGATGGCACTGAAATGTACCCTCCGCAATGAATCGGTTAAAAAGCTACTCCGCCCGGAAGTGCTTATTTCGCGCCTTAGCAAGGATCGCGTTTATATTCTACTTTGCATATAGTCCTCAGGGGGCTTAATTAAAAGTGCGGAAACGCCATTTTTTGTACAGAGTGATTTATTTGTTAAGCTTGATTTACATTGATCAAGTAGCTGGTGCCAGTATCAATGACTTCCTTCATTTCAAGCCAGTACAGCGTTCACGATCCAACGTTGGAACGAAACGGACCGGCCGTCTATTTTTCGAGCCAGTAACTGCCAACCAAGCACCGCCTAGCCCGCGCCAGTGACGCTGGATCCGTATTTAATAAACAGATAATCAGTCGCTGGTGCCTACTTGTCAGTGACCGCGAGTTTGGTTTGGACGTTTCGAAAATGAAAGCCTTACAGTAGTTTGATAAACAATTTATTAAGACCCCATTATACCGACAAAATAATTGCCTCAATAACATAAAATCCTAAGAAACCGCAAAAAGTAACTGTGGTCTTTAGCATTGTAGAATATTGGCGTTGGAATGAAGGTTGAGAGCCTAACCATAGGCGAGGTGAAAAGTAGAATACAATCATTCACGTCTTTTATTTTTCCCACGCGGCAGACACGCATTTTCGTGAACATGTGGTTACCCCAATGCTTTACTGATATCTACTGGACGCGTGTAACCAGCACGAGACAGTGCCCAAGTCTGTCCAGCGAGGGAAGCCAGTGACACTGGCGAAGGAAAATATCGCGAGGAAACCCACATAGCTAAGTAATTATTTCCAAAGCATGTGTACAAGTCTGCCAACCCGCAGTAGGCAAACGCGGTGGTCTATACATTGCTTAATACCACCCATTAGTTGGGTGAGACTGTTGTCCCTCAGTGGGATTATTAAGGCTGTCGTGAATGTTGTCTCATGACACCCACGTGTGAGTGTCCTTAGAGATATTCAAGGTCACGAAAATGAATGACATATTACATATAGACAAGTTGTCCGCTCTCAATAATGGCAACATAAATGCAAGGCAATTACCCGCCATTTCACTTGGTCTTGTGCAACCCAGTTGTCGCGAATGCGAATGTGGGTAGGTACAAATGTTCATTTTATTTCTCTAAGTCGTGAAAATGTAGATAGATAGATAGATAAAAAGCTTTATTGTTACTTCAAACACACAAACATTACAAAAAAGAAATATAATACATTAAAATCACAAACAAGACGCATACATAAAAAAAAGAACAAAATTGATTATTATTACTAAACGAGAAAACAACAAAAGTATAATGCATGTGTGCTGCAGCAGAGCAAGAGGCCATACCTCAGCGGCATCAGCTCAGGGAGCAAAGCGCTGATTGTCAGCTACAACCTCGAGGAAATGCAGACACGGATTGAAATGGAAAAAATAAAAAATAATAATAATATATACCCAATCTGATTTTAAGCAATGTCAGTTCCATTTCATCAAATACCTAACAAATTATAGATATATTCAAGTAATAATATGTATAATTAATTGTCAATTAAATATTCAGTCAAATAAAATTGTTATATATAGTGTACTTTGTCGATCCCAACCTATATAATAAATATATTCAAGAAACAAAATAGTAGGGAATATTTTTTTTTTTTTTTAAAGAAACTGTAAAGTTTTATTACACAAAAACCGGGTAGTTTTCGCTACTTCGCGAACCTTGTAGGAAATTAGTCTTTGTATTTTAAGAAGGTAAGTTTTAAATTTTAGCTTAAACATTATTCCAACACTTTGTTGCGCTGTAGCGAAAACAACCAGTAAATGCCGCGGTTCTGTAGGGTCGTGTAGCTATGAGTTCGGTAAGATATGAGTTCGGGGAGGAATACCAAATATAAAGCGGCAACAAGCATTTTGCACCCGCTGTATCAACCGACTGGTTTTATACAAAAGTCGAGGCCCATACACAAGATCTGCATAGTTAAGTCGAGAAAATACTAGAGATCCACATACTGTTATTCTCATTTTCTCACTCAGTAGGTAGCGAATTTTGTACAAAACTTTAAGCCTAAAGAAGCAATTCCGTACCAAACTTTCTACGTGACTCTCACAAAACGCAATTGGTTATCCAACAAAACACCTAAACTCTTGGTCTCATCAACTTGAACAACACTTTGACCGCGAATACTGACTATGGGGGACAAGTTTTTTATTTTATTAACCTGGGATTTGGAACCGAGAATAATAAATTTAGACTTAGAAGGGTTGAGTACAAGCGCGTTCCTTTCTGACCAGTTCGCGATCCCGTTTAGGTCTTTATTTAGATTTCCTATTGAATACAACACTCGGGCAGGAGCTTCAGAAACATAAAGTTGGACGTCATCTGCATAAATATGAAATTTACAGTGTTGTATTTCCTTTGCCAAATCTGCACTATAGACTATAAATAAAAGAGGACCTAGGATGGATCCCCGAGGGACACCACGCTGAACCAATTTGGGGCGTGAAATGATTAAGGATCCATCAGACTTTTTGAGTTTGACAGACTGTTGTCGGTCTGCGAGATATCTACTAAACCACTGTACTGCTTTTTTGCCAAGCCCATAGAACGATAATTTCGAAAGAAGCAGAGATACTATCAAATGCCCGGGAGAAATCCAACAGAGCGAGGATGTATAGGAGGTAGGTACAAATTATTCATAGTCAGAACGGATTGAGAGAGGTGAAGCAAGCGTGCCGCGAGCGGGACATGATCTCCGACCGGCGAAAGGTAAAGAGCTGCCAATTGGTAAGTGATTTTATATTTCACTATATTTCATTCTCAGCTTTATTTGATCATTTTATAATGTTGCGTGTATTATGTGTGTGCAACCGGTGTGCCAGACTGCTAGCGAGCAGTGGTCAGCTCAGACCACAATAAGATTTACCAGTATCAGAATCTAACCGAGGCATGGGGTGGCTGCAGGGGAGGTTGGAGGCCACTATGGGTACATCCCCAAATCGTATCAACTCAGGTACAATACTTACATACTTAGAGATTCGTCCATTACCGTTTAGGATGTATTTGACAACAGCGTGTGTGTATCCATAAGATCAGATAACTGTCGTGTCAGTTAATGAGTATAAGATTCAGATCAGATTGAGTGGACAGGGGTGGCTATAAGAGATATGTCACTGAAGGAGTGTAACACCTATTCAGGACCACTGATTAGTGTTCACGACGAGTGTTTACTCGATTCAGATTCAGACAGTGAAGATACGTGTGCACTTAAGGTGCAGGTACGTATATTTGGTGTGTAATATTACTCCAAGAGATTACGATGAGTTTTCGTTGTTGCGTGGAAGACAAAAATACTTACAAAAAAAGTGTTTGAATAACTATATAATCCGAATGCAAACTCAAATAAAAAATGACCCTACACAATTATGCAAGTACGTTAAGAATATTAAAGGAAACAACTCAGGGTATCCCAGCAAGTTTACGTACAACAATGATGTCTTCCAAAACGTAAGGGTTTTTTGCGCCGCGTTTAATAAGTATTTTCAAAATTCAAATTCAAATTCAAATATTTATTTCTCAACATTGACAATTACTTGTTCTTATTGACGTCAAATAAAACATGATTCTACCACCAGTTTGAAAAAAAACCTTCGTGAAGAAGAACTGGCAAGAAACTTCACGGGTATATTTTTTTTTTCAAAATAAATTTACAGTCTCTTTATGTCTATACAAAATTATTCTTTTCTGCATCTGTTAGCTCGGCAAGTCTCCCTCCCCCCAAGTAACCAAACGACGAACACCCTCAAACGGCACCCGTTCACAACGTTTTCATCAAACCATCTTTGTCATACGATTTACACCTTACTGATTATCCAGAAAGTCAACAACACTTGCATACGGTGTTATTGGATGAAAAAGATATTTCTGATCTTTTGATGTCACTAGACGTTGCTAAAGGAGCAGGTACCGACTGCATTCCTCCGATATTCATTCAAAAATGCGCAATTAACCTTGTAAAACCACTTTTATTCATTTTGCGGCTTTCAATTAAATCTGGAACTTTTCCGGCTAAGTGGAAAGAGGCTCTTATAGTACCGATTCACAAAAAGGGTTCAAAGTTAAAAATAGATAATTACATGCCTATCTCTAAACTGAACTGCTTTAGCAAGGACTTTGAAAAAATTGTGTACAAGCAACTTTATCCCGTTCTTACGAAGGCTATACCAGAGGAACAACATGGATTCCTCGCCAAGCGCTCAACTATCACAAACCTGTCTGTTTTGACGCAAGATGTTCTTCATGGTATGGACTCAGGTTATCAGGTTGACGTAATTTATAAGGACTTTGAAAAAGCCTTCGACAGGATAGATCATGTTATATGACATATGACATGGTATATAACAAATACTATTCATGACTTATTTCATCTGTCACGGCAATCTTTTAGAAATGAAGTGATGAAATCAAATCGTGCATAAAATACACCTCATACACAAACACACACACACACACTAAACACACTTTCACCTACTCCACACCACTAACCCAATATGTATATAATAATTTCTAATTTAATTTGCCCTTTGTTTGTTTTGTTTTTTTTTTCTTTTTCTCAATTATTTTTGGATCACTCAATTTGGTTTTTTATGTTTTCTTTACATCCGTATTTTTTTTCGTTTATAATGATTTAAATTTAAAATAATTTAGTTTTTCTAATTTGTCCATTCACTTTATTTTAAGCTTATCTTTTTTTTGTATAATGGTGTATTTCTATTATTGGCTTAATGTTAATAACTATTTGTAATTTTAATAATGTTCATGTTCATGTTCATGGGTATTTTTATTTTCTTTCCCACGAAAAAATATGTGATAACTATGTTTAGAGTAAAATATACTTAAAGTACATTAGTACACATTTAAGAACTTGTATTATTAGTATAAATTGTTACCAGGTGCATTAAATTCCAGGAACTGACTTGTGCTCGCGTAGGTAACTATGCCTTTCTACAAAGTTTTTTTTTGTTTTGCCTAACAACAGTAGTGAAGATTGAGTTAATACATTTCTTTGTCATTGTGGATTGAAGAAGGTTCTTTATTTATTTTCTATTTAAAACGAATACAAGTTTGTTGTTCAGTTAATAGGTTCCTTTGTTATTACGGTAATTGAAATATAAAATACCTAGGCACTTATCACTATGTATAGTACAAAACAAAGTCGCATCCCTCTGTCTGTCCCTATGTATGCTTAGATCTTTAAAACTACGCTACGGATTTTGGTGCGGTTTTTTTTAAATGTAGACATTGTGACAACGGTCTACACAATAGAGCGTTACGTCCTACAAAATACCCACAGTCAGGAAAGTCAATTCAAACCGAAGTTGGAACCGCTTTATTGCAAACTTGTATTGTAAAGATGAGTTGTGTAGATAAGCCTTCTGTGTCGTTACGATGCCGAGTACTGCTTGACTGTGGTAGTCAGAGGTCTTATGTTACCGAACCTACAGCAAATTTCTTGAAGTTACCTATAATAGAAAAAACTAAATTATCTATATTTACATTTGGTTCGAAGTCACCCCATCAAGTACAAAGTTCCGTTGTTGAATTCATTATTACCACACGAACAGGTTTAAGTCAAATCATCTTTGCTAATGTAGTGCCTCACATAACAAAAAGTGTTCAAACTCCATGCCCAGCTACAGTGCCTAGCGATCAAAGATTTAGAGCTTTTGCATTGGCCGATGATGGTTCATGCGGTGATAAAGTAGATGTTATGATTAGTAAAGATTATTATCATTCTTCTATGACAGATGGTAAAATTCTATTAAATAAAGATTTGTTTTTGGTTAATTCACATTTCGGGTGGATCTTATCAGGTAAATTAGTCAAAAGTCTTGATCATTCTGATCAATTAATCGTTCTAACTCTCATCGTTCTAACTCTGATAATAAATATAATGAACTTGATTTACCCTTAAAACTAGATGACGTAAATAAACTCTGGGATTTGGAATTTATAGCGATCACTGATTCTCCAAGTTATAATCACGATGAAGCATTAAAATATTTCAATGAGACTATTCAATACAAAGATAAAAGATATCATGTTTAGTGGCCGTGGAATGAATCACAACCAAACCTACCAAGTAACTTAGGTTTTGCGAGGGGACGTTTGAATAGTTTATTGAAACGGACAGAGACGTTACACGTTTTCTTTGGTTAAAGGATATACGTCGTGGATTGAACACAGATAATGTGGAGCACTATCGGTTTTTCCGCGTACCATTTGGAGTTATTTCTAATCCGTTTTTACTTAATGCTGCCATAAAATTCCATTTAGTAAATTCAAATAATTATCTTATGAAACAACTAGCTAATGACATATTGTATGTTGACAATATAGTTACAGGAGCTAAAACTGCCACAGAAGCGATTACAATATATAAAGCTGACAAAGAGTCTTTTAACCACTTATCTATGAATTTTACGAGAGTGGAATTCGAATAGTTCAGAATTAGTTTCTTATATTCCGGATTTTTATGATTTTAGTTTTTAGGTGGAATTTGCGTGGCCAAGTGAAACATACAATTATTTATTATTCTTTTATTTTCCTGAGGCACTTATTACAGAGCGCAGGCAGAGATCAGTAACATGGCGGTCGCCGGTCACACAGAGTATCAATATAATTTTTTTTTATTTAAAGTGGTGCAAAGGTATTGCCATTGAGCTTGTATTTTACAATACGGATAAGTGTCGAGCTCATGATGGTTATCTCGTTAAAGTACTAGGTATGACATGGGTGATGACATTGATAGTGATCTACTTTATCTGAAAGAAAATCTTAATGCAACTTACTTTGACACAGTTAAGACAAATCGCGAAGTTCTGAGAGTTATCGCTAAAGTTTACGATTCTTGCGGTTTGGCAGTGCCAATGTTGCTTCCTTTAAAATTATATTTTCAAAAACTATGGGAGTATAAGATAAAGTGGAATGAACAGATGAGTAAAGATCTTATATTTCTTCTAAGCTTTGTAATATAAGGAAGATACGAGTTGACAGATACTACGGGAAAGGTCTTAATACATTTAATGTTGACGAAGACATTCAGTATGAATTACACTGTTTTAGTAATTCTTCTTCGGTAGCTTATGCCGCGTTTGTTTATTTACGCAGTTCTTTAGGTACTAATAATATTGTCAAAATTGTTATTGGCAAATCGAGATTAGTACTCTTTAAAGATAAACACAAATAATATATCCCGAGATGAGAGTTGCTTGGCGTCGTTATAGGTTGTAGACTTGTAAAAATCAAGTCGCAACACTTATGGACAGATAGTACGATTGTTTTGGATTAGCATAAATCGCATAAACTACTCTCGCCCTTTGTTTCACGTAGAATTACTGAGATCAAAAAGAACAAAGATTTACAACTGCGATTTGTACGAACCCAATTCAACCCAGCTGATGTAGGAACTAGACCGGAACATAGGAATTCATTTCAAAGGTGACTCAAAGGTCCAGATTTTTTGACTTGTGTAGCGACTCAGTTAGTGGCCGAAGGTAAAGTCAACGTAAACAATAGTTTTCCGGCCGGGGAGGGTCTATCGAATATTGTTACAACTAATAATGTACACGCCGATTCATTAATAACTGACACTAGTAGAACATCGGTACCTGAAAATAATGACAGATTAAAAATCTTAATTGATAAAGTAACACAACAAATATTAGATATTCAAAACCGATATTATTCCAAAGAAATTTATGCATTATCACGGATTTAACTAAATCACTAAAATTTTATAAAGATGATAAAGGAGTTTTGAGATGCAGAGGACGATTGAAATACTCGGATTTAAGTGACGATCAGAAAGAGCCAACTTTACTGCCTAAACATTCTAAGTTCACACGTAAAACTATATTGGAACTATACGTGAGGAATTACCATGTAGGCGTATCTCATACTTTATCTTTACTGAGACGGAAGTACATGGCAGATGGGTTGTCCAAAGCATCCTCAGGGAGTGAGCACATTGCGTGAAATATGGTGGTGGTCCATTCAAACTACCAGAGATTTGCCGAAAAAGAGGGTTACACTTAGTGTAGCGTTTACATTTACGGGATTAGATTACTTCGGTCCTCTCTTAGTAGATGAAGGAACACAGCAAAAGCGTTGGGTCGCAATTTTCACATGTTTGTCAAACAGGGCGATTCACATGGAGGTTTTTAAAGATTTGTCGGCGGAAAAATGTGTGCTAGCCATAAGAAGATTCATTGCTGTTAGAGCAGCACTGCTTTTACCGGAGCAGTCTGCCACACGCAGCTCTCAAACAAAAATGATAAAAATTCCGATTGTGTGGACTCCGGAGGAGGAGGAGGAGGCCGAACAAGGTTTCAAGTCATGTAAAGAAAATATGCGAAATGCTGTGACGCTGTCCTAACCAAACCTGCGTTCCTAAACAAACCTTTCCAAAACAAAAACCAAAAATGCGTAGGCGCAGTTCTTCAACAGAAAATACGTAACAAGTGGCAGCCGTTAGGATATTTTTCAAAAGTGTTAAGCACAGCTCAAACAAAATACTCGACTTACAACCTTCCAACTCTCAAGAAAACGTTTATTGCGACATTTCAACTGGCAAAGCTCGTCCCTACGTTCCTGAAGCAATGCGGAAAACTATATTTAACAACATTCACGGCCTAAGTCATCCTGGAAAACGAACTACACGAAAACTAATTACACAAAAGTACATATCGATGGGTAACGGCCTATATGTCGTAACCGACATTTTTAGCGAAAATGAGTTAAATATACAGTTCGATTCAGTTTTTTTTTCTGCGTCGATGAGTATGGGTCTCATCTCTCTGCGACGTACTTTGATGTCGCTTGCGACGTCCCTGATTTTTGGTTTTCATCATCTTTTTTTTTCTAAGCGACTGTATTTTCGGTTCATTTTCATTTTATGTCAGTTCGTAATTTTTTGATGAAGAATATAGCCCAACATTTGAGCCCAAAAATAAATTTTATGTTTTGGACCTTGAGTAATTGGGACGGTAAAAATCGTCAAAGGAACTTCGGTTACGATATTTTAGTTGATCCTTATCAGTAAAAAATTGGCGCTTTATATTATTTTGCTCTCAATCAATCTGAAAATTATGTCTGTTAGACAAAAGAAGCAAAATTTAATACTTGGTACAATGTCGGTTACGACATTTTTTCCTTGCCAGAATTTTGTTTGTAATGTCGGTTGCGACAAATGTTACGATTACAGATTTTAGTAGTTAAGTCGGTTACCCGTTAAATATAATATTAAATTGTCGGTTATCAATATCCCATATTTATGAAATCAAGTCTAAGCGTCTATTTCAACAATTAATCGGCTCACTTCTTTCGTGCAAGCGCCACGTGCATGCGTGATCTGTTTCAGCCAACACTTTAAACAACTTTAAAGGGGTAACAACTTTAAATCAAACCTCAAAATTCATAATTGTATCATGCACATGCTGTGCGTGATAATATGTGTAAATTATTTTATGGACTAAGCTCTCTCTTTCTACTGACTAAGCTCTCTTACTGTACTAGGATAACACTCGAGAGTCCCGTGGACATCTTTCAACTAAAATGATAAGATGATGCACAACTATCACAAATGGTTGCCTATAAGCTTTAGAGCGTATCATGTTGTAAATTAAGGTGTTAACGACAAGGTCTATTATCCTGCAGACCCTTTATGCAACCGATATGGCGCTAAGTGGGTCACATCGCATAGCAGGTCTAGAGCGTGCACATTGACGTGCCTAAAGGTGCAAATTGCAGCTCTTGTACCTTTGATTTGGCACTTTGATTTAACCGTTTATTGAACGGTTGAGTGAACGATAAGATTTTGTTCATTCGTACGTAATTTTCGTTTCTGCAGTTGCGATGGCGAGAATATTAATGGTGTGTTACAGTTTTTAGGTGACAACTACAAAACATAATATAATTGTAAGTACCACATACTTTTATTCAACTATGTGCTATATCTGTACTAAAAAAATCAAGTGAGGTCTTAACTTTACTGCAAAATGCGCATATGTTTATTAAGGTAATTTACATGCCTTACAGATTTCATGAGAATTTTAGCAAAAAACTGTAAATAAAAAATAGTAATAGTAGTTTTAATAGAACTGAACAATAATATAATTGGTATTACAAGTATTTATAGTCCATTTAGTATAGTTGTAAAATCAGTTCTTTTGGTATAAAAAAAACATGTTTAGTAAAAATAATGTAAATTTATTATTTAGATTTCATAAAAACATTCCATTAAAGATGGCGAATCATCGTAATAATTTTCACCCGCTTACTTCGATTTATTTCCCTACTACCAAAAAATCACCTTTTTTATTATAAGATAAGGTCCAGATAAGAGCCACATAAGTGATTTTATATACTTTATTTGTGATTGCTTTTTTCAGTAGAGAAAACAGTTTTGGGATCAATTGACATTACTAAAACCCTTGTTTGGATAAAAATAATGTAATACACTCAATACTGGTTTAATATTTTATTTTTTAATAATAATTATATTTTCATTTCAGCTATTGACCGGAACTACAGATGCAGCATACAATACTTTGCCGTGAAATCCAAACACTGCCACAGAGCTAAGCACTGAGAATTATATAATAATTTGTGAAAATCCAAAAGGCACAAAAACTACAGATTCACTTTTTTAATAAGAATTTGGTTAGTGAAATGTTATTTTAGATCAACATTATACTATAATAGTTTTTACCTTATAACGGTAATCACCTTATTGTTAAATTTTAAATAAAAGTCAGATAGCTGTTGAAAATGTATTTTATTTCCCTTTGTCGGTGATCAGATCAAAATTTATACGAATGTCATAATTCTGAGTTCAGAAGGGTTTTATTTTCATAACATTATTACTATATCGAAATATGTCTATCGGTGCTAGTAGGCAATAAAATCTCTTTAAAAAGCACTACATACATTTGATAAATTTTTTTTGGATGGATTTTTAGTAGACTATCACTTTCAACCATTTTTTATTACCAAACTCGCCGAGCTTTTTCGCAAAATTGAGAAATTGACTTATTGTTTTTCGTACAAATAGTTTTATCGCACTCAAATTTAAACCACTTTTAAAAGCATCTACTTTTTTAAAAGCACAATTATAACTAAGAAAAATATCATTTTGATTCCAAAGGTTGCCCTTAGAGTAAAGTACACTATTTACAACTGTCTAGTAAAACCTCACATCGACTACCTGATCGAGATCTGAGGATCAGCTGCAAAAACTAACCTCAAAACCTTACAAATATCACAAAACAAACTAATAAAAACACTATTCCATTATGATTTTACGACACCTACATCAAAATTATTTAAATAAAGCAAACTTATGAATATTAACATTACGTTTAAATTTAAAACATGCTTGCTCATTCGAAAAAAAATTTCTGGCGATATACGCAGCAATACATCATTTAAAGCTAAAAAGATTACGAAATGCTAATAACATTATCTCAAGGATCCCAAGAACAAATTATGGTAAAAAAAAATTACATTTCAGAGTTCCCAAACATAACAAATTACCAAATAATATCAAAGACGTTAAAAGTACAAACATATTTAAAAGAAAAACAAAGGAGCACTTTCTGTTATTACAGCAACAAATCTAATGCGAATTAAATGTGGTAGTACCAGTTATCTACTTTACGATATAACTGGCAGATGAATGATATATACATAAAATGAATTTTAAAAAATAACTACATTCTCAAAGAAAAAAACACAAAAAGTTTTATTGAACAACTTTACTTTAGCGACTTAAATCTTTCATTTACAATAAATAAAATTGTACTAACAATACAAAACTGCAATTTAAACGTTCATGACAAATATGAAACAAACAAAAAACAATAATATTAATACAAAGTACTTTGCCACATCCATCCTGCCTATAATCAATGGTTTGTTTATTTAACATTCTGCATTCCAAGGGTAGTTTCATATTACCTTTTGTTTAAGCAAACTATTGGTCTTGTTTTGTAATGTCAAAATACCCCCAAAGCTGAAAGTTGTACTATATTTGTTTATTGTTCTGTTTTTAGCTCGCTTGTATGTAAACTTGCTTAAAATTTGTAATGTTCTTCATAAAAAAAAGTGAAATTGTATAATTTCTTATTTAAAGAAAGACCGAAAGTTGAATACACATTGTAAGACTTTGATTTTGGCTAACGTGTCTTTAGGGTATTCGCAAATCAAACTTTAAACGCATTCTTTAGTTGTGTTTCAAATGTCAGATGAAATTGAATTAAGAATAATTTAAGTAATTTGATGTATCCCATAGTAATAAATATTGTTTCTATAACAAAAGGAGCTAATTAAGACAACGTAAACTTTCACAAGTTAAACCTTGGGTAAATTTCACAATAACAAACATTGTACTTTCTACGGAACCCTCCTCTGAAACTTAGAAAGCAAATAATAAGAATCTATAATGCCGTAAATGTTCATTTTATCACCCTTCCAGATATTCCAGTTGATTTTACTTCCTTTCGATATATGTGCGTAATGGTGATTATTGCTTCTCGTTTGTAGCTATAAGACGTACAAAAGGTATAATTATATATTCTTTACCACTTGAAGTATCAATTTACACTCATGTGTAGCTAAGAGCGGTATTTGGTAAGGTGCTCAACTTTAACCCTGTAGGTGGTATTAATTGAAAACCTTATTTATATTTATCGCATCTTAACAGTAAGAAGCTGAATTTTTAACCCAAATATCACCCATATCAAACTTTGAGACATAAACTTAGCTGTAATTATCACTCATATGCTAGTTGGGTGTTGATCCAGTAATAGTTTCTGGACTTTTTTGCGAGTGCTATTTGTAAAAATCGTTTTGGCTAAATGTTCTTTTTACATCAGTAAACATGCGTGATAAAAGTAAGATCATGATATGATTAAATATTACTGTAGGTCATTATTTTAACAAATAAATTGTCACTCAACATGTGATCGAGTCTTGATTTTCGTGGTCGTAATATAAAAATAATTCAAAAATGTGTTTCATTTTCAAACTTTTATTCCTTTGTTTCTGTGATTTTCATTTTAGGATTTTTGTATTGTAAATTTGTTACATAACCATGGCGTATCAAAATAATTTCCACGACAATTTTGAACCACAAAAACATAACATTAGCCATACAATGGCGCCGCGATAGATATCCTGATAGAAATACACCACCTCGATTTATTATAAAACGGTTGGTCGATAATCTGATAAATTTCGGACGTTTGGATCATCGCTTACCACAACCGCGGCACCAAATGACAAACACTGACGATTAACTCGACATTTTGATATACTTTGAGGCAAATCCTAAAATTTCAATGATGAAAACTTCACCTTCCCTGGTGAAGAAGAAATCGGAATTTCAAAAAGCAAAATACACCGTATACTAAAAAAATACAAATTCAAAAGTTACGTTGAAGAGCGGTTAGTTCAAAAAATACGGCCGGGTGGTGCTAAAAGACGGCTTATTTTCTGCCATGAAATCGAGAGGCTCATCCTAGAGGATCAGTATGTACAACCGACACAATACGCAGAGTCGCATTTGGTCCAGGGAGAATCCCTTACCTATCCGCGAGACTAATAGTCAAGTGCGTTTCTCGTTCAACTGTCGTTGTGGGATTGTAAAAGCCGAGTCTTCTTAGTACATTTTACGAAAGGCACCTGAATACCGAAATGTATTTAGAAATACTTGAGATTTTAAGAAGTGAGATAAATAATCTTCCGGCTGCTGAACGACAAAACCAGATTAAGCAAGATGGGGCTCCGGCTCATAACAAGCACAGAACAAGGGACTATCTCAATAAACACTTTCTTTCTTGTTCCATTTAGTTTACAAGAACCAGTATGAAAGTGTCCAAGCAGAACTTTGACGTATTATCTTGACGTATGACGTATTATCCACAACATTATCAAAAAATCGACAGGAAGCAAAATAATCAAAAGAGTGCGACTTTGTATTCAACTAAATGGGACTCATTTTAAGAAATTGATGAAATGGTTAATTTTGTAATAAAAATGTTAAAATTAATGGTTTTCCTTTTATGTCTGACAATATTTTATATAGGAAAAAAATAATCATTATGACAAAGCCACATTCGATTGGCATGATAAAACCACAGGGTAATTTTTTTCTCGTGTAGCGGGTTCGATTCCCGGTTCAACCATGTAATTATTTAGAAATCCATGAAAGCCGTTTAATTTGCTTTCTAAATTAAAATAATGTCTTCTTTCAGTAAAATGTTCCATCTAGAATACTCAAGGTACTTGCCCTCCATGTGACAGCCGTGGGAAGCCCTGTATACATTCAACCATAACCCATAGGCAAATATTTATACAAATTTTTTTATTATGTTAAGCTTACCAGGAAAACTACGGGCTGCAATATAACTTAATAGAAAAAAAGTTTGAGAACCATTGACCTATCATATTGTAATGACAGTTCTTTGTTTACATTTTTGATACAAGATAATGAAATGTAACATAGTTAGTTTTGTTCATTGATAGCCACTTTTAAGAAATGTGATTTTTCTTTGTTCTAAATATTTATGTAATATCTTCAAAATAAATAAATCACAAAAAGACAACTCACTTTTACTCTGTTTCTTCTCTCCGGCTTCCAATTCCACATTCTTTTTCTTTTTGATCGTCCCATTTCTTTTGACCTTTTTAATGCTCCTTTTTAATGGTTTATCGGAGTTTGAAGAAGAATCGGTTTGGTAAGGGTCTTCGGTTTCAGGGTCTGACTTTAAAGGTTCAATGGCCATATCTGAGGTGGGTAGGGGAGGCAGTATAGGGACATCTTCTAGTTCTTTTGGCATTGCTTCTGGAAAGTTAATATATTTTTTCATTTAATATCTTTGTTGCTACGATTAAGGTTGAAAATTGCTTGATTTGGCGTATGTTATAGAAATATAAGTCGTAATGGTTAATTTGTAAACGAAATAAAAAATATGATCCTTAAAACTAAGTAGTGTGGTTGAGCCCCACTTTAACTAAATAGGTATGTAAGTAAGTATTCCGGTACTGATTATTGGTTTTATAAATAAAATAGTATTTGCCAAAATATGATTACGAAGCATAACAATGTTTAAACATGTCAATAAGAAATAGAGTTCACAACCTTGCTAAAACGTGTCGGAACCAAACAAATATTAATACCCAAAAAAGTATGAAAACACCGTGTAAGGTGATTTTAATGTGCGCCTGTGCGCCAAAGCTTCTTTAAGTATAAAACTGTTTTTAATCAAAAATCTAACGAAGTTGTAGTTTGCTATTTTAGGGTCCTAGGGACTAGGTTTCAGAAAGGCATCCTGTACAGTAAGATGTCGATTTGAACTTCTTGAACGATTTCGCAAATTTCATTTCACTGATGTTTAAGACCTTCAGACTGCGTTGAATCCACCAATAGTGAAGAACGCCATTTAAAAGTTTAAGTATAAAATTTTTGAACGTTGGCGATAAGCGCCTGGTGCCTTTATGGATCGTTGTTTGCGAGCCAGGGTGGTGATTTCTCTCAAGTCGAAACTTGAGGCGAATTCGCTAACAAGACAACAACAAGGCTAACAAGGAGAATATTAGCAAATAACTGTAAATAAAAAACAGCTATAGTAGTTTTAATAAAACTGAACAATAATATAATTGGTATTACAAGTATTTTTAATCCATTTAGTATAGTAAAATCAGTTCTTTTGGTATAAAAAAACAAGTCCATTTAGTATAGTTGTAAAATCAGTTCTTTTGGTATAAAAAAACATGTTTAGTAAATATAATGTAAATTTATTATTTAGCTTTCATAAAAACATTCCATTAAAGATGGCGAATCATCGTAATAATTTTCACCCGCTTACTTCGATTTATTTCCCTAGTACCAAAAAATCACCTTTTTTATTATAAGATAAGGTCCAGATAACAGCCACATGAGTGATTTTATATACTTTATTTGTGATTGCTTTTTTCAGTAGAGAAAACAGTTTTGGGATCAATTGACAATACTAAAACCCTTGTTTGGATAAAAATAATGTAATACACTCAATACTGGTTTAATATTTTATTTTTTAATAATAATTTCATTTCAGCTATTGACCGGAACTACAGATGCAGCATACAATACTTTGCCATGAAATCCAAACACTGCCACAGAGCTAAGCACTGAGAATTATAGAATAATTTGTGAAAATCCAAAAGGCACAAAAACTACAGATTCTCTTTTTTAATAAGAATTTGGTTAGTGAAATGTTATTTTAGATCAACATTATACTATAATAGTTTTTACCTTATAACAGTAATCACCTTATTGTTAAATTTTAAATAAAAGTCAGATAGCTGTTGAAAATGTATTTTATTTCCCTTTGTCGGTGATCAGATCAAAATTTATACGAATGTCATAATTCTGAGTTCAAAAGGGTTTTATTTTCATAACATTATTACTATATAGAAATATGTCTATCGGTGCTAGCAGGCAATAAAATCTCTTTGAACAGCACTACATACATTTGATAAATTTTTTTAGGATGGATTTTTAGTAGACTATCACTTTCAAGCATTTTTTATTACCAAAAATTTTTCGCAAAATTGAGAAACTGACTTATTGTTTTTCGTACAAATAGTTTTATCGCACTTAAATTTAAACCACTTTTAAAAGCATCTACTTTTTTAAAAGCACAATTATAACTAAGAAAAATATAAATTTGATTCCAAAGGTTGCCGTTAGAGTAAAGTACACTATTTACAACTGTCTAGTAAAACCTCACATCGACTACCTGATCGAGATCTGAGGATCAGCTGCAAAAACTAACCTCAAAACCTTACAAATATCACAAAACAAACTAATAAAAACACTATTCCATTATGATTTTACGACACCTACATCAAAATTATTTAAATAAAGCAAACTTATTAATATGAACATTACGTTTAAATTTAAAACATGCTTGCTCATTCGAAAAAAATTTTCTGGCGATATACGCAGCAATACATTATTTAAAGCTAAAAAGATTACGAAATGCTAATAACATAATCTCAAGGATCCCAAGAACAAATTATGGTAAAAAAAAATTACATTTCAGAGTTCCCAAACATAACAAATTACCAAATAATATCAAAGACGTTAAAAGTACAAACATATTTAAAAGAAAAACAAAGAAGCACTTTCTGTTATTACAGCAACAAATCTAATGCGAATTAAATGTGGTAATACCAGTTATCTACTTTACCATATAACTGGCAGATGAATGATATACAACGTGTTCTTTTTGATATCCCATAACTTTGAGGTTTTGTTCTTTAGTTAAAAATAATACTTTTTGCCAAAAAATATGTGGTTCAAAAATGCATAGTTTCCTAGATAACATCAATCTTAATATAATGAGTTCAAAAATTATCACCCTTGTAAAATCTCTTTAATTATGCGACGTTGCCAAACTTTCACTAATGCGGTTCCACTATTACACGCTAGATGCCATTTTTGCAATAATACTCCAAATGACAACTCTGAAGCACTAAAAATAAGACGAGATTTGGGTGAGAGTTCGACGTCCTGTCTCTGTTGACTAGTGATGGTATATCACTTCTAAAGTTATCGATTATTTCAATGGGTTAGGAAATGAAATTAAATAATCAGTACTTATTATTTTAAATGGGGAAACCAATTATAAAAAGGGATGTTTTTAAATGATTTATTTAGCGTGCAAATTTCAGTATTTTTGTTCTAATAAAATGTAAATAATAGGTCTTTACCTATGAAACTGCCGTTTTGCCGTACTGGCCATTTCAAATGAAAATATTTTTTTTTTGACTGATAATTCTAATTTCAAATTAATTTTATTTGACAAACATGGAATTCTTTTTCTAAAATCGTCATTTGTTTAATAGTTAGTGTTTTGTTTTCAACGCATTCGAAAATTTTTCGTCATCATGGATAAGTTAAAAATTCGAGTAATAATGGAGTATGAGTACCGTCGTGGCAGCAAAGCGGCACAAGCGGCACGCAACATCAACGACGTTTACGGAGCGAACACTACAAACGAACGCACCACCCGTTATTGGTTTACCCGCTTCCGTTCTAGAAATTATGACCTGAAAAATGAACCCCGTGGTCGTCCGAAAACTTTGGTCGACAATGACGAATTAAAGGCAATTGTGGAAGCTGATGAAACTCAATCCACGGCTGAATTAGCAGCAGCTTTCGACGTTAGCATCAAAACAATATTGGTCCATTTGCGTCAAATTGGCAAGGTAAAAAAGCTTAACAAATGGGTACCCCACGAACTCAATGACCGCCAGCGCGAAGTACGCGTGGAGACGTGCCTTGCACTGCTCAGCAGGCATACAAATGAAGGGATTCTGAACCGCATTGTTACTTGTGACGAGAAATGGATCCTGTTTGACAATCGTAAGCGCTCAGCAAGTTGGTTGGACCCTGGTTCAGCACCCAAACAATGCCCTAAACGAAAACTTACCCCTAGAAAAGTGATGGTCACTGTTTGGTGGTCTAACGCGGGTGTAATTCATCACAGCTTCTTGCCAAACGGGACAAGCATTACTGCAGATGTGTACTGTGAAGAACTGAACACAATGATGGAGAAGCTCGCACGTCTCCAACCAGCTTTGGTCAATCGTTCGGCTCCACTGCTCCTGCACGACAACGCGCGACCTCATACTGCACAGCAGACGGTCTCCAAGCTACAAGAGTTGGGGTTGGAAGTTCTCCGTCATCCGCCGTACTCACCAGACCTTGCGCCTACAGACTTCTACTTTTTCCAGAATTTGGATAACTTCTTGGCGGGAAAAAAATTCAATACCCGAGAGGCAGTACAAAATGCCTTTGAAGAATTTGTTGCCTTCCGTCCAGCTGATTTCTTCAAGAAAGGCATCAATAAGCTACCAATGCGTTGGCAAAGATGCATTGATTGCATGGGTGATTATTTTGATTAATAGAAATAAAAAATATATAAAAAAATTACGCTTCATTTATTTCGTGAAAAACGGCAATTTCGTAGGTAAAGACCTAATATTTTGTTCGAATAAAGGGAAAATACAGATATTGATGTAAATACCTATACCTTATCAAAATATTTATTTAATCGAACAGAACGTATATCAAAATCTTGCGCCAAAAGAAGCTAAGTCAATGTGATAAAAAAATTTAATATCTCATAACATCGAATATTTTGCGCTGTCACCATTACAAACTTGACCAGTTTCATTTTTTTAGATGTGTAACTAAAAATATGTAATTTAAAAATTTTTTACCGACTTCAAATTTGATGTTTTCAAATTTCAACTTTAAATTTGACGTCGGTTTAATTTTTTTAAAATGATTTTGTATTTCGTAATTTTTAGTTAACTAGCTAACAGTTAAAAAAAATTATGAAACGTGCAAATAATCATTGCAATCCGATTGGTAGTTCTCTAGATATACGCGGTCAAACATACATACATACACTTTTGAAATTTGGGATACCGGCTAGGAAGCTTATGTACATCAACATATTTGAATATCATGCAGTTCTGACAAAATTACATACATACGTATCGAACTGATAACTCCTATTTTGAAGTCGATATCTCGATCAGCCGAAAAACGTCCACTGCTGGACAAAGGCCTCCCCCAAAGTGGTCAAACTGGTCTCGGGAGGATGCTGCTGCCCATTCTCCGTTCTTTGAGTCCCCTTAGTCGCCTCTTACGACACCCACGGGAAGAGACGGGTGGTGCTATTCTGGCGCGGCACCACACGCAATCGTTATAAAAAAGCTTTATTGTTTTTGAAATATTTTCCATAACAAACTTTCAGTTATACGTTTTTTTCCCCACAATCAAAATGAGTAATATCGATACATATTTATCGTAAAAAATGCCCTAACTGAGTAGCAAAAATACTATTGAAAAGGATTCATTGAAAAATTAGTATCATTCAATAGACGCGAGCCACTGAAGCCATACAATAAACAACAAAAATATTCCAAACGTTTAAGAACGTTGCATACAATGTACAACGCAAAACGTTGCGAACTGTACCTGTGCACAGCGCACGCAAACACACACAAGTCACAACACGGCCTAATCACGTGAAGTTCTGTGTCCGCTTCTTTTAACATAAGGGTTGTCATTGTTCAGGAAATAATTTAATCAACAGGAATTGTTTTTTAACTGTGACTATGTCAGTTTTGGTCATAGATATTTTATTTTCTTCGTAAAAATCAAACATTTAAATTCCTACCAAAACCTTGATATTTTTGTTTTTATTAGATACCAGTAATGACACAAAAAATCTTTATTGAATCTAATTAGTGCACAATAAGCACAACATTTTCATTCAATTTTCATGTGTATTTTTCTTTATTTCTTTTATCAATCACCGACTGGAATCTTTGGCATCCTTATTTATAAAAAAGATAACGTAATTTACGTACCTGTCAGGAGTACTTATAACTTCAACTATTTATTTGAAATAAAATCATAAAATTTTAAAATTGTATGACTTTTTGATCGTCCCTTAAAAATTTACCTTCTTATTTTATTTATCATTACTATTAAATCAAAAAGCCTTCATAATTTGTTTATGACTAAAAGTGTTGACAGCCCTGGTTTGAGTAGCATCTCCAAGTTGCAATCGAAGATAATGTACGCACACAATGGTATAATGAGTAACCACTCGCAAATTGTTCCGTACGTCCTTTGAACATAGCGTCAGTAATAAAAGTTTATTACTTTTTGAAAATATTTAATTTTATTTAGAATAAGTTTCGCAAACTGTTCCGTACGTCCTTTGAACATAGCGTCAGTAATAAAAGTTTATTACTTTTTGAAAATATTTAATTTTATTTAGAATAAGTGAACCATGTTTACGCTGCCTGACATGGTTTTTCTTTATCACTTGTTTCTTGACCTTCGTCCTGCTTACAAGTGTCTGCGCTGTGCTAGAGCTGTTACTATTTCGTTGATCTTTGTTGTTAATTTGTATTGTTAATTTTTTTGTTGATTTGTTTTGTCTTAAACTCTACGGTGTAAATCATAAGTAACCATGCCACGGCACACATATCCTCCTGAACATCTAGCGGATATGCATTTTGTGTATGGATACTGTAATGGAAATTCCATGGCAGCTGTGAGAGAATATCGGCGTCGATTTCCAAATCGTACTGTTCCGGATAATCAAACATTCATCAACGTGAGTCTTAAAACATATTTTTTTATTTACAGTCACTATCATTATGGACCCCTTCACTTAAACTAGTTTAAGTAAAAAAGCTAGTTTATAATCCGTTCTCAATAAGTGCCCTTCCAGTGAAAGTTTTTTAATAATTTTATTACAATTAATTATAGTGAATTTTACACAAAGCTGCAGTTAAATCATAAGAAATACCCTGTTGCTAAAATTTAATTAATCATAATCAGTGTTGTCGTGTTTGTATGTAGATTTTTTTAACTTTTACTCAGTAAAACTATTTTATATATTACAGATACATAGAAGATTTCGCGAAAACGGATTGAGATTATCTAGTCACGAAAGAGTCGTTGCTTTAACTATGCAACAAGAAACTGCTATTATGAATTTAATAGTAGAAGACCCCACATTATCAACCAGACGTGTGGGGCGAATAGTAGGAGTCTCACATAAATTGGTGTGGAGTCTATGGAAAAGATATGGGCTCCACCTTACCATTATAGGAAATCGCAAGGTTTGTTACAAGCAGACCATTTTTCAAGAATTATCTTTTGTCAAAGATTTAGTGAATTTTTAATACGGGATCCACAATTTATCAATAAAATTTTATGGATGGATGAAGCACAATTTACGCGAGCTGGAGTTTTTAATTCAAAAAATCAACATCAGTGGAAGACCGAAAATCCAAAGGCGGTGTGGGAAACATCTTATCAACATGAGTTTTCAATCAACATGTGGGCGGGAATTTTAAATAATAAACTTGTAGGGCCAATAGAAATCCCGCATCGCCTTAATTCTCATAATTACCTAGAATTCTTGTGGAGTATTTTAAATATGGACGTTTTTGAGGATATTGATCTTTTTACTATTCAAAATATGTGGATTCAACACGATGGTGCGCCGGCCCATTATGGAGTACAGGTACGTGAGTACCTCAATGAAGAATACTCGAATCGGTGGATTGGTCGGGGAAGCCCGATTTTAGCGTGGCCGGCGCGGTCACCTGATCTAACCCTCTTAGATTTTTATGTGTGGGGTACACTAAAGAGTAAAGTATATTCAGTTAAAGTTGTGTCCAGAGACCATTTACTCCAAAGGATTGAAGAAGCAGCAAATGAGATGCGCCAAGTAACAGTTAATTTAAATAGACAAATACGTAATAGAACAAATTTATGCATAGAGCTGAGTGGTGGATTTATTGAAAACGAGTTAAATTGAAAATACTTTTATTAACAAACTTGTTTTATTTACTTAACATACTTTAATAACCCTTACTTGGGTCCTAATTATTTTTTTGGTAATATACGGTTTTTTCTTTTTGAAATCAAGCAATACTGAAACAATAGCGACAATTTTCTTTCTTCTTCTTATAAAAAGATTTACTAATTAACTCCATTTAAAGTTAATAAAATTGCATCTTATGAAATCTATTTACGATGAGGTCATTACGAATACAAAAGAATGTAATTTTACTAAACGATTGAATCGGTTTTGTCCATGGCACAAAAAAACTATTCAGACATTAGTTGAATAATACCTCTGGGCACCTCCATGCCAACGTGTACCTCACCGTTACTTAACCACAGATTCAATATTTGCTTTCTGTTGTATTCCTAATAACCTCACAATAAATAGCTATCATTAAAAAAATTGCAAGTTTAATCATTAATTATGAACGAATTACTATGAAAACGAAATAAATTGTTCAGCGTGTCTAGCGCGAGTTTTTCTTTGAGAATTTTTTCGAGAATTTAACTGAATGATTATGTAAACTTAAATTGTATGAAAATATCAGTACATTAAAATGTGCCGGTATATTAGATTAAGAAAAACTTGTATAACATGCGCATGCGCAGTGTGAGTTTTCTTACTTTTGACAATATTTCATAATAACTTTAAAACTATTGACAAAAGCATAACAGTTGACTTCTTTCGTACGAATTATAACAATATTTAGTTAATAAGTCCTATAATGTATGCCTAGAATATCATTTTAATTGTCAGCTGCTGAATTTAATGAGTAAAACACATAAATTTTATTATGGGAAAAAATTATCCGAAACAGTAACCGCGTTAGTTGATTTTAAAATCTAGTTATTTAGAGACCTTAAAGAGTTACTTAAATAATCTAGTGTTCAGTAATCATTTTAATAATATGTTAAACATCAGATTTTTTTGATAACGGTACAATGACCTAACGCTAGTCTTACTTTGATTGATAAAATATTGTTTATGATTTTCATTCATGTTTTCTGAGGGATAAAAAATGCGACGTTGTCATACTTCGCATAAAGGTGTTTTACATAAGATGTTGTGACTTTATTGAATTATTTTGTATGAAAAATAAAAACAAAGCAAAAATTAAAATTGAAAAATTATTCACATGTTATTTGATTCTATTACATGGTCCCATTAATACCCTAGAGTTATGGGAAATCAAAAGGAACACGTTGTATACATAAAATGAATTTTAAAAAATAACTACATTCTCAAAGAAAAAAACACAAAAAATTTTACTGAACAACTTTACTTTAGCGACTTAAATCTTTCATTTACAATAAATAAAATTGTACTAACAATACAAAACTGCAATTTAAATGTTCATGACAAATATGAAACAAAAAAAAACAATAATATTAATACAAAGTACTTTGCCACATCCATCCTGCCTATAATCAATGGTTTGTTTATTTAACATTCTGCACTCCAAGGGTAGTTTCATATTACCTTTTGTTTAAGCAAATTATTGGTCTTGTTTTGTAATGTCAAAATACCCCCAAAACTGAAAGTTGAACTATATTTGTTTATTGTTCTGTTTTTAGCTCGCTTGCTTAAAATTTGTAATGTTCTTCATAAAAAAAAACTGAAATTGTATAATTTCTTATTTAAAGAAAGACCGAAAGTTGAATACACATTGTAAGACTTTGATTTTGGCTAACTTGTCATTAGGGTATTCGCAAATCAAGTATTAATTGAAAACCTTATTTATATTTATCACATCTTAACAGTAAGAAGCTGAATTTTAAACCCAAATATCACCTATATAAAACTTTGAGACATAAACTTAGCTGTAATTATCACTCATATGCTAGTTGGGTGTTGATCCAGTAATAGTTTCTGGACTTTTTTGCGAGTGTTATTTGTAAAAATCGTTTTGGCTAAATGTTCATGTACATCAGTAAACATGCGTGATAAAAGTAAGATCATGATATGATTAAATATTACTGTAGGTCATTATTTTAACAAATAAATTGTCACTCAACATGTGATCGAGTCTTGATTTTCGTGGTCGTAATATAAAAATAATTCAAAAATGTGTTCCATTTTCAAACTTTAATTCCTTTGTTTCTGTGATTTTTATTTTAGGATTTTTGTATTGTAAATTTGTTACATAACCATGGCGTATCAAAATAATTTCCACGACAATTTTGAACCACAAAAACATAACATTAGCCATACAATGGCGCCGCGATAGATATCCTGATAGAAATACACCATCTCGATTTATTATAAAACGGTTGGTCGATAATCTGATAAATTTCGGACGTTTGGATCATCGCTTACCACAACCGCGGCACCAAATGACAAACACTGACGATTAACTCGACATTTTGATATACTTTGAGGCAAATCCTAACATTTCAATGACGAAAGCTTCACCTTCCCTGCTGAAGAAGAAATCGGAATTTCAAAAAGCAAAATACAAATTCAAAAGTTACGTTGAAGAGCGGTTAGTACAAAAATTACGGCCGGGTGGTGCTAGAAGACGGCTTATTTTCTGCCATGAAATCGAGAGGCTCATCCTAGAGGATCAGTATGTACAACCGACACAATACGCAGAGTCGCATTTGGTCCAGGGACAATCCCTGACCTATCCGCGAGACTAATAGTCAAGTGCGTTTTTCGTTCAACTGTCGTTGTGGGATTGTAAAAGCCGGGTCTTCTTAGTACATTTTTACGAAAAGCACCTGAATACCGAAATGTATTTAGAAATACTTGAGATTTTAAGAAGTGAGATAAATAATCTTCCGGCAGCTGAACGACAAAACCAGATTAAGCAAGATGGGGCTCCGGCTCATAACAGGCACAGAACAAGAGACTATTTCAATAAACACTTTCTTTCTTGTTCCATTTAGTTTACAAGAACCAGTATGAAAGTGTCCAAGCAGAACTTTGACGTATTATTCTAAATAATAATAATATAATAATAATAATAAATCCCCAGACAAACACACCAACTGTATGGCCCCAAAGTAAGCAGAGCTTGTGTTACGGATGACCATACAGTGAACTAAGGGGAAGCCCAGAATAAACATACATATATAAATACAAACAACCATGACCCGAGAACAAACATCTGTGTTCATCACACAAATGCATGCCCCGGCCAGGACTCGAACCTGGGACCTTCGGCGTATGAGGTAAAGCTACTTACCACTACACCAATCGGTCGTCACATAATATCCACAACATTATCAAAAAATCGACAGGCAGCAAAATAATCAAAAGAGTGCGACTTTGTATTCAACAAAATGGGACTCATTTTAAGAAATTGATGAAATGGTTAATTTTGTAATAAAAATTTTAAAATTAATGGTCTTCCTTTTATGTCTGACAATATTTTATATAGGAAAAAAATAATCCTTATGACAAAGCCAAATTCGATTGGCATGATAAAACCACAGGGTAATTTTTTTTTCGTATAGCGGGTTCGATTCCCGGTTCAACCATGTAATTATTTAGAAATCCATGAAAGCAGTTTAAATTGCTTTCTAAATTAAAATAATGTCTTCTTTCAGTAAAATGTTCCATCTAGAATACTCAAGGTACTTGCCCTCCATGTGACAGCCGTGGGAAGCCCTGTATACATTCAACCATAACCCATAGGCAAATATTTATACATATTTTTTTATTATGTTAAGCTTACCAGGAAAACTACGGGCTGCAATATAACTTAATAGAAAAAAAGTTTGAGAACCATTGACCTATCATATTGTAATGACAGTTCTTTGTTTACATTTTTGATACAAGATAATGAAATGTAATATAGTTAGTTTTGTTAATTGATAGCCACTTATAAAGAAATGTGATTTTTCTTTGTTCTAAATATTTATGTCTCATCTTCAAGATAAATAAATACAAAAAGACAACTCACTTTTACTCTGTTTCTTCTCTCCGGCTTCCAATTCCACATTCTTTTTCTTTTTGATCGTCCCATTTCTTTTGACCTTTTTAATGCTCCTTTTTAATGGTTTATCGGAGTTTGAAGAAGAATCGGTTTGGTAAGGGTCTTCAGGTTCAGGGTCTGACTTTAAAGGTTCAATGGCCATATCTGAGGTGGGTAGGGGAGGCAGTATAGGGACATCTTCTAGTTCTTTTGGCATTGCTTCTGGAAAGTTAATATATTTTTTCATTTAATATCTTTGTTGCTACGGTTAAGGTTGAAAATTGCTTGATTTGGCGTAGAAATATAAGTCGCCCTTGTGTAATGGTTTATTGGTTACCGAAATTAAAAATATGGACCTCAAAACTAAGTGAGTGGGTGAGCCCCACTTTAACTAAATAGGTATGTAAGTAAGTATTCCGGTACTGATTATTGGTTTTATAAATAAAATAGTATTTGCCAAAATATGATTAAGAAGCATAACAATGTTTTAAACATGTCAATAAGAAATAGAGTTCGCAACCTTGCTAAAAACGTGTCGGAACCAAACAAATATTAATATCCAAAAAAGTATGAAAACACCGTGTAAGGTGATTTTAATGTGCACCTGTGCGCCAAAGCTTCTTAAAGTATAAAACTGTTTTTAATCAAAAATCGAACGAAGTTGTAGTTTGCTATTTTAGGGTCCTAGGGACTAGGTTTCAGAAAGGCATCCTGTACAGTAAGATGTCGATTTGAACTTCTTGAACGATTTCGCAAATTTCATTTCACTGATGTTTAAGACCTTCAGACTGCGTTGAAGCCACCAATAGTGAAGAACATTTAAAAGTTTAAGTATAAAATTTTTTAACCTTGGCGATAAGCGCCTGGTGCCTTTGTGGATCGTTGTTTGCGAGCCAGGGTGGTGATTTCTCTCAAGTCGAAACTTGAGGCGAATTCGCTTACAAGCGCGAAGTCCGAAAGTGGGGGGAGAAGGCAAGCATTCACGTGCTAAGTATTCACATCGAAACCCCCGAACCTCGAAATTACCATGAGAATGAGCTTACCATCAATAACATCAGCTGAGTAATCACAAGAGATAGCCCCATCTTCTCTGTCATCATCCATGGAGTTATGATCACTTATATAGTCTTTCGGCTCCACTTTCACCTCCATACCTTCCAACTGTTTTATCTCTGGAATTAAGGTAAAGAATTTGGTTAAAGTAAAATAGCAGATATGTGACAAACTTGTACACAAACTTAAATACATTTACGAATGTTTTCATTAATGAAACTGAAAAATAGAGTGACGCAAGGTGAGGGCAAGATATGAAAATAGAAAAAACAACGGCAAGGAATAATGTTTGTTCTATTATGGACTCGATAATGTTTGTACAAAAGTGTAGTTACTTTCAAAGTAGGTCGATTACAGTGAAATAATTAGTTTAATAAAATTCATTTTAATTTTATTGTTAACACTTTGGAACGTATCTGTAAGTTAACATTGTATTTGATGAATAAATAAATAAAAAACAATTAGTAATCAGTATCAAAAAGTGGCTTTCGTGATTCAACTTTGCTACTCCAAAAACAAAATAATTTTTAGGCTATGTTTGAAATCACTCAAAATATGAATTGTAATTTTATGATTTTTTTGTTAAGTTGGCTTTTCTACAAAAAATCCTATGTAAAAATTAAAAACTTTAACCTGCCAGTAAAAATTTGATTATGTTTTTAATAATTTTTTGTTGTTGTTGATTTTTGATATGATTTCACTCCTTGTGGGTTTGCACTTTATCAAGGGATACATTGTATAAACATACAAAGCCTAGGGCAGTTAGTTAAATCACAATACAAAATCTCTCAAATTGCTTGGGGTAAGTTGCTCACCTTCACCCTTATCAATTTTCTCCATACCCTCATTAATAGCAAGCTTAAAGCTAAGGAACAATTCTTCGCATTGGAGCACTTGTTTCCTGAATGCACTGTTATCTCGAAGTCTGACCACACAGTTATCACAAACACCAGTATCTTTTTCACATTCATCTATGTGGGATAGCTAAAAAAAATAATTATTGCTAAAAATCTAAAAAAATTAATGTTAACAAAAAACTAGACTTTTTGCAGATTGTCATTGACATTTTTGAGACACTTCTGTTTCATTTTTTGATATTGCATGGAATAAAACACCATAGACACAACAGAAACTTACTAGCCTATGTAGTTTAGCTGGTCATCTTACCATAAAAATATGTTTGTCATCATAACTAAAACACTTCAATTTCAAAAAATTTTTTCTCAACATTGACAATAACTTGACGTCAAGTTAAGCATGACTCTACCACCAGTTCTGAAGAACCTTCGTGAAGAAGAACTGGCAAGAAACTTCACGGGTTAATTTTTTTGAAAGTTAAATTTTTAAGAGACGAACTTGGACTGAGTTGATAGATTGTGCGAACAGCCCTTTTCTGCAGAATAAATATAGTATCGATGTTGGTACCACTCCCCCACAACAGAATGGCATAATGTCATGAAGCTAGTAATTTTGAAAGTAACCGAAATACACTAATGAAGCAGTTGTTTCATTTGAAATTAGTCCCGTTTTTTTAACAACATATTTTCCTTATTGACGTTTGGCACATTTAGTTTTGTTTTCGTTGAGGAGCAAATTATTAGCTGTAAACCTGTGTAAGAGATATGTTTGTTTACTGCTCGATATTCAGTATCTTGTCTTATAATTTTAAATAAGAAGGAAGTATCATCAATAAACTATATGACCTTGCATTGATTCTTAACTAAGGATGGCAGGTCATTGATGTATACTAAAAATAAGAAAGGACCAAGAACTGAGCCCTGGGGCATACCCATGCTCACTGCCAATCCTGATGAATTTTCTGCATTTATTTTAACTATCTGTTGTCTTTTAGAATTATATGATGTAATCAAGCCAAGCATGCAGTTTTTATGCTGCAATGGTGTAGTTTCATAACGAGTGTATAATGATCCACGGTCACCTTGGATCATTATACACTCCTTATGAGTGTATAATGATCCAAGGTGTCGGACACCTTGGACAAGTCACAGAAGACACCAATAGCATCATACTAGTCCATCCAGGTGCTGAATATGTGTTTTACGAGGTAAGCATCGGCTGGCGATCCCGCATGACTCCAGATTGCTTACAAGTCAATAAACTATTGCTATAAAAATGTTTAATGTAAGCAATTGATTTAAAATAAATTTTTCAAAAATCTTACTGAGTGTTGGTAGTATCAACATAGGTCTAAAATTATTAAGGTCAGATATACTACCTTGACAATTGGAATGACCGACATACTGCTTTGAATATGACAAAGGGATGACAGTAAAAAATTTTCATATGCTTCAGCAAGTTCTATGTCAGTTGACAACAATTAATCACTAATTTTTAAATTATATTTGGTGAGCAGGTCCTTTGTTTTCCCAGTTTCCTGACTAAAGAAATATTCGATGTAGATGTTGAAATATAAGTACTATATTTAATTTTATTATTAACATAATTACAATTAGGTACACTGCAAACACATGTAATTAATTTTGAATACTTTTTAACATATTCATAAAATGTCTTGTTATAAGTTCTTTCATTGTTCATTTCATAAAGGTTATATATTTCTACTTTTGCATAATCCTACTGTTGACCCTGTCACTGAACCTAAATAAATTATTATTAACACATATTTTCTTATTGCAATAACAGAATCATATTCATTTTTAATTATATCATGTCATCTACATAGAATTCAATTTAATATCATGAAACAAATAACAAGAGACATAGATTTTTCGGTAATAAAACAATGTATTCTAGTTAGGACAACTCATTAATATTTGTTTTTGTAAAAAGTTAAAAGCCTCGCAGTTTGAGCATTGAAAATTGTGTTAGTAAATTTTTTTTATAAAGTAATTAATGATATATAAATACAAATAAAGCTTAAATATGAATGCTAAACTATATTCAAACATTTTAGGTAGAAGTAATTTATATTTAAAACATAATTACAAATGCTTCATTTCATTCCTGGCTTTCTGCTGCCCAGGTTAGGAATAAAATGATGTTATTGTTAAAATTAATAGTATTTTTTTCTTAATTAAATGCTTCAGTAATCATAGTGCAACAAATTAATAAAACATTAGTAACTTTTTAATATTCTTCAATTCCAAATGTATTTCAAGCTTTCAAAATTAAACTTGATTATTCCACAAAATAATCTTTATATCATAATTCCAGTAGGTACCTTGTTTTACCAAGACAATATAAAATTTTATGCAAAGATGTTGGGCACTCTAAGCCAGACTATGTATGGAAAGTGAAATGAAGCCTTTACTTTAAACAACCAATGTGTATAGGTGCTTACAAAACCATATATTGGCTTCAACTCATAAATTTAAGTTAAACAGATATCTTAGATTATCTTGTCTTACAATTTATAGGGCTGCGCTGGCTTAATAGGCAGCAGAAGTTAGGTCGAATAAAATGACTACATAAGTATTGATAATATATTATCTACTTACCAAGATTCCGAAACATTCCATTACCATATCTGCATAAATTTCTTTCTGGTCCATCCATGTATACTCAACAGTGAGAAGTCTGCATCTTGTGATCATCCTGCATAGTCTACACAGGGCTGGATCTATTATAGGTCCGTTATTCTTGGTAGTGGACATTTTCAAGGATGAAAATGCTTTCAGTCAATGAAGTGTTCTACAAAGTATTATTATTATTATTATTTTGAGTTTTATGGCAATCAGCTGTTGTTACTACACAATAACTATTTCTGCCAATTTCAAGTATTAGTATACACACATACTACACGAGGTTAATAATTTTGTAGCATCAGTTGAGTAGAACTTGCAGTATCTCGAGCATTGAGTTACCTTAAACAATAAAAAAACAGGGGGATGAAATAAGTTTTTACAGCTGTTTTTAACACAGAAGAGTATAATTTATAAAGGAGTCTGGCCATTGTTAAGAAGAAGATTAGCAATAGGGGATAACTTTTTAGCAACGGAGGACGGTAGTGGGATGACTTCAAATTTTGAAAGAATGTTCAAAACTAGGGAAATCAGGAGTTCTAAAAAATTCTCATTAGGGGAGCAGGAAGAAGTAGGGGGGAAGGCGTTATCAGATTTAGAAGATGGAGGGTTAGCAATAATAGCATTATGGGCAATTTTGTCATAGCCTGGAGATAAAGACGGACTGGGTTTTGATGGTTTGTATATTGTTTTTTTGTAAGAAAGATTCAGTGAAGGAGAACTTTTAGAAGCATCTGCGTACGATTTTTTAACTGAAGGGAAGAGGGATGATGCTTCCTTGAATGATATGTTCTTTTGGAACATGGTGATTTTAATATTCTTTTGCCGGGAATGTTCCGGGCAAGATTTGTCAGTTGCTAAATGAGAGCCTGAGCATTGCAGGCAGGAAACTTCAGAGGATGCAGGACAAGAGTCACCTGAGTGAGTTTGTGCACATCTGAAGCAACGAGCACTGGATCGGCATTGGGCTTTCACATGGCCAAATCTACAACAGTTTAAGCATTGTATGGAAGGCAAAATGTATGGATCAACGGTTAATGATGAGTTAAAAATAAACACTTTATCAGGTAAGCATTGTCCAGAGAAAGTGATCACTACAGATCCTGTGGGGGTCCAAGTGGAACCAGACTCCATGGACACTTTTCTGTTTAAGCGACGCGCCTTCAAAATTGTTATATCACCTTGGCTTGTGAAGATTGTTGATACAACTTCCTCCATAGACCAAGAAGTTGGGATCCCGCAGATCAGCCCCATTCTTGTTATATTATACGTAGGAATTAAAGCTATATAGTTATGAGATTTAAGACTCGGGTTTCTGAGAAACTCGTTTGCTGCACATGCAGATGAGAATTCCACAGAGACCCGATTTCTGCCAACACTCTTTAAACCATCATTTTTAATATTTTTAATGTTTGATGTAAATAAAAATAATCCAAAATTTAAATGATTAAATGTACTGCCTGACTTAGGGTGAGTTTCTGACCTGGACACATGAACAATGAAAGGACCTTTGTCAGAAGGGTGGTAAGATTTTTCTTCTAAAAGACTTGGATGAGTGTAAATAAGGTTATTGGTTTGAGATGGAAGAGCATTCGAAACAGATTTTTTAGGAGTAGGGGACGAATTCCGATTTATACTTGGACGTTTTCTTGTTTGCACATGTTGACTGAAAGGGTCAGGGGAGTTGTTGACATCAGAAAACGGGATTGGGTCTGGGGGCTTAGGAGGGATTGGAACACAATCCATGCTCATTAAGAGCTAGATAATTCATACAACCACTTACCAGGCGAGGAAGAGAAAAACAGAAACACTTAAAATAACTCAATGTTGATAACAAAATCACCAAAAAAAACCGACAAATAACGAAAACCGTGTGTACACCGCAAACGAAAAATTGACAGTCTTCTACAAAGTATCCGAATCTTCACATTCTAGTTAATCAATAACTCAGCATGTCATTGTTTTTAATTTAAAGACGATAATAAATACCTATATACAGACAACACAAACAAACGATTTTTTTTTAAATTATTTCTCCTCAATTTGACGAAGGCAAAGGCAGTGCAGTGCCATGCAGCCAAGTCTTTCGAACAACACAAACGAACACACGCCACCTCCCTGCCAAACCAACCAAATGAATCATATGCTGCGTTCCGTTTACTGATTATAGCGCTCACATCGCTAAAATATTGGTGCGTTCCGTTTGCCGCTGACAGCGCTATCAGCGCTGAAAGTGCTCAAAACCGTTCCGATTCGTTTGAGCGCGCTAAAAGTGTTATTAGTACTATTGCAATCGGAACGGTAAATATCGCGCTAACATTCTGATTGTTTGTCGCTTAAGTCTAAAGTTATAATTTCATTAAAATCTTTGACCCTGAATGAATCAGGAGCCATTTTTTAACATTATTACAAAAGAAAATTAATAAGCAAGCTCTTAAAATCTTTAATTGACTAATAAAAACATCAACAAAGTAACGTCATGTGTCAGTTTGACAGACCACTCAGAGCGACCATGCTCCGTAGCTTGGGCACTGTGAGCGGGAAAATGGCAGTGTTTATGACGTTCACAAGCAATCGAAACGGGTATATGTGCGCTGTGAGCGCTATAATCGGCTTTTTTTTTGCCGCCGAAGCAACACCCTCACGGGAGGGAGGTGGAAGATTCGTCATGAATATCTCCGCAGCCGTCTGCGGGGTGATGTGGGACTCACCAGAGTGGCACCTACCCACTAAAAACCACCTTGCTGGCTGTAGCATGGGAGTGCTGTCAGCCTTCATCGGAGCGACACCCGGGTAGGGAGGTGGGTGCGCAAGTAGGTACCCGCTAGAGGGTGACCCGCTGAGAATACTAATCACTTAAGGTGCAAATGACATATTATATGATGTTAAGCTGGCCCAGATTAGCCGAGAGCTGATCGGGGGGATCCGTGAGTGCATTTCTCGGTCTACGGACTTTGTACCGCGACGGCATGTATTCCGCGATGGTGGATTTGTGCTTACGTTGTAGCTGGTTAGCGGCTAGCCTGTAGGTGGGTGTGGGGTATTTTCTGGCTCTGCGGAGAGCGGCGTTTTTAGCTTAGATTAGGTTCCTAATGTCCAAGGGAAGCTTGGGCTTCCCGTGCTTAGCAACCTTTTTATTCTCACTGACGGCCGAGTTAATGGCGGCAGTGAGCGAATCGACTATCGAGTCGATTTTATCCGTGCTATCGAGATAGTCGGATGAAATCGCAAGGGGGCAGTCTGGGGCTTCCAAGGCCGAAGACAGGGTGTGCTTGAAACCTTCCCAGTTGGTGTAGGTTTTCGGAGCAGGAGGGTCGTTTTGGGGTCCTAGTATTAGAGGAACCAGGCGATGGTCTGAGCCTTAGTCGTCTAGAGGCTGTATGGTCTTAAGGTCGATGTTGATTCCTTTGACTATTGCAAAATTTTAGAAAATTTAATGTGTGTAAAAAAGAACATAACCTTGTTCAAAAGAAAAAAAGATCTGCACAATATTAACACAAGAGAAAGAAATATGCCGGCAGCTCATAATAGTAGGCTTCATAAAGTCACTAACTCATTCATGGGTCAATGTATACGCTTTTATAATTTATAATAAGGTTCCTGAGGATATCCAAGGTCTTCCTATTGACAAATTCAAAGAAACTATAAAGCAGAAGTTGTATGCTAGAGCATATTATAAACTATCCGATTATTTGGATGATAAAAGCCCTTGGGTATAATCCCCTCATTAACAGGATTGTACTAGTATTTGTAACAAAACATGTGTAATGTTTCTGTATGTTCGATGAGTTCTTCTTCCCGATGAATATCTAAAGCGTCATTGTCACTAAAGTACTTCTTCTTATGGTAGCGTCGGGTGTCGGGTCGCTCACTTCCCTCTAATATGGTTGACAAGGGCGATGGCTGGATCCCGGGTTAACTCGTGAACGGGGAGGGTGTTTGAGGGGGTTTGACGGTGTTCGTTGTTTGGATACTTGGGGGGAGGGAGACTTGCCGAGCTAACAGATGCAGAAAAGAATAATTTTGTAGAGACATAAAGAGACTCTGTAAATTTATTTTGAAAAAAATATACCTGTGAAGTTTCTTGCCAGTTCTTCTTCACAAAGGTTTTTTCGAACTGGTGGTAGAATCATGTTTTATTTGACGTCAATAAGAACAAGTAATTGTCAATGTTGAGAAAATAAATATTTCATTTCATTTCATTTCAAGGATGCCCGGGGAATGAAGCGGATTATCCGGGTAATGAGTGGGTGTGACGGGAGATATCACGTCAAGATCGAGTGACTTCGTGATGTCTAGTAGTTTAACACCTGTGGCGTTGGTTGACAAGCACGTCCAGTCGATATGTTTGCAATTGAAATCGCCGAACATAATGACGGATTGCCCTAGTTCGAGTAAGGCCTCGAAGTCACTACGAAGGCTATGATTATGGTCCTATGACCTGTCATAGACAGCCTACACACAGTGGCCTCCATCTTGGTGAGTGGAGGCGTGGGAATCGGTGAACAGTGAACACTCCTCTTGTAGTATATGGCAGTGCCGCCTCGTTGGACGAGTACGGGCCTGTCATCACGCACAAGAGAGTATTTGGGAATAGAGAGGCCCTTGGTGTGATGGGGTTTTAGAAATTTCTCTTGAACAAGGATTAACTCCGGCTCGATGTTCTTAATGAACAGTTTGAGCTCGGGAAGTTGGTTGATTAGACCTCGGGTGTTAAACGAGATCAGGGATAAGCCCTGATCTCGTTTAACACGTTTTATCTGACCAGTCGTGGCGCTAGGTGGAGAACTCATGTACTTATAATGAGTTAATGATCCCTCATTAACTCATTGGTACTCAATTAGTACCATAAAGCGTTCCCTGGAGTTGCGCGCCGCGCGTATTTTGCTCGCGCACTGCGCTACTTCAGACATATCGACACCTTTCATGGTGTCGAATATTAATTTGAGATCCTCAGCCATTGAAGGCTGAGGAGAAGGTTGTGGTCCTGCTGTTGGAGCAGGGCGGGTGGGTGCAGCCGGGCGCAGCCTCCAGGCGAGCACTGGAGTGGGCGTGGGCTGGGCGTGCTTTGCTGCCGGGGGAACCCGGTGGCGCAGCGGCGGGAAATTGATAGTATTAATAAGGGGCGAGGCCTGTCTGGGTGCCGCTAACTTCAGAGTGGAATAGATGTTTGGCGCGATCTGTACCCGTTCCGATTGCCCGTGAGCGCGCTCACAGCGATATCGATACGTCATCAATGACGTCATAAACACCGCCATCTTCCCGCTCACAGTGCCCAAGCTACGGAGCATGGTCCCTGTGGGCGGCCTGTCAAAACTGACACATGACGTTACTTTGTTGTTTTTTTTAGTCGATTAAAGATTTTAAAAGCTTGCTTATTCATTTTCTTTTGTAATAATGTTAAAAAATGGCTCCTGCTTCATTGAGGGTCAAAGATTTATTTATTTATTTTTATTAGATATTTTCGATCTTAATGAAACTATAAGTTTAGGCTTAAGCAACGAACTATCAGAATGTTAGCGCGATATTTACCGTTCCGATTGCAATAGCAGCACTAAAAACACTTTTAGCGCGCTCAAACGTATCGGAACGGTTGTGAGCACTTTTAGCGCTGATAGCGATAGGCAAACGGAATGCACCATTATTATTTGACATATTATTATGAGATTTTTCATTCTCACGCTCTTAGATACTTGGTCTGCAATATTCATAAAGTATTTAGTTTAAAATGGAAGAGGTAGATACAACACTGGCGACTGAAAAAAGAGAATAAATAGTAGTGGCCAATTTAGTGAAAAATTAGCTACCTACGGATCTAAGGTAAAGTTTTTTCAATTGAATTTGACAAGTTTTTCTTGTATTTAAATAATAGAGAAGCTTAAATAAAACAAAAATTCAAATAAAAGTTTCTTCATGTACATCATGTATCCTGAATAAATGTTCGTATTGCCGACCTTCAGCTCTAATGCACGCTCGGTCCCTATACAAGAAGTTTTTACACGTTCAAGAGCGTAAGCTAACCTAACCGTAGTATAAACTTACTTCTGGCACACGGCGATCGCTAATCCACTTGCCCAGCGTGGTGATTATACGCGGTTAACGCGTATTGAGTAGTTGGTAAATACATTAAGTTACTACATGTCACTTGTGTGTCCAAACGGATTAAGTAGTGAAGCTCATAAGTTCAATGAAGATGAATAGTAATGAATGTCAAGGAATTCGTCAATTCTTTACTTAGATTTGTGATTAGCGAGATTTTGGACGAATTCAGAGAAGAATTGAACACCTACGAAATTAAAATCTCTAAAAGACTATGCTTTCTCTCTAAAAGACGGAAGTTTTTAGTTAGTATGTTCAACGAAAATTCTCATTTTAAATATTCTTCAACAAATTTTAAAGTAGACTCTAAACTCCACTCCGAACTTTTGAAGAAAAAGGAAAAAAATGCGAAATAAATACGAGCTCTTGCCGCCAGCCATTTTTTCAACTTATGCACTTAACTAAAAAATCACGTCCAAACGTGTTAAGTGAGAATCCCCGCCCTCCGACTTATACTAAAAATAGAACGAATCCTAATCTACTTAATCACTTGCGTACTATTATTATTATTATTTTGAGTTTTATGGCAATCAGTTGTTGTTACTACACAATAACTATTTCTGCCAATTTCAAGTATTAGTATACACACATACTACACGAGGTTACAATTTTGTAGCATCAGTTGAGTAGAACTTGCAGTATCTCGAGCATTGAGTTACCTTGAACAATAAAAAACAGGGGGATCAAATAAGTTTTTACAGCTATTTTTAACACAGAAGAATATAATTTATAAAAGAGTCTGGCCATTGTTAAGAAGAAGATTAGCAATAGGGGATAACTTTTTAGCAACGGAGGACGGTAGTGGGATGTCTTCAAATTTTGAAAGAATGTTCAAAACTAGGGAAATCAGGAGTTCTAAAAAATTGTCATTAGAAGAGCAGGAACAAGTAGGGGGGAAGGCATTATCAGATTTAGTAGATGGAAGGTTAGCAATAATAGCATTATGGGCAATTTTGTCATAGCCTGGAGATAAAGACGGACTGGGTTTTGATGGTTTGTATATTGTTTTTTTGTAAGAAAGATTCAGTGAAGGAGAACTTTTAGAAGCATCTGCGTACGATTTTTTAACTGAAGGGAAGAGGGATGATGCTTCCTTGAATGATATGTTCTTTTGGAACATGGTGATTTTAATATTCTTTTGCCGGGAATGTTCCGGGCAAGATTTGTCAGTTGCTAAATGAGAGCCTGAGCATTGCAGGCAGGAAACTTCAGAGGATGCAGGACAAGAGTCACCTGAGTGAGTTTGTGCACATCTGAAGCAACGAGCACTGGATCGGCATTGGGCTTTCACATGGCCAAATCTACAACAGTTTAAGCATTGTATGGAAGGCAAAATGTATGGATCAACGGTTAATGATGAGTTAAAAATAAACACTTTATCAGGTAAGCATTGTCCAGAGAAAGTGATCACTACAGATCCTGTGGGGGTCCAAGTGGAACCAGACTCCATGGACACTTTTCTGTTTAAGCGACGCGCCTTCAAAATTGTTATATCACCTTGGCTTGTGGAGATTGTTGATAAAACTTCCTCCATAGACCATGAAGTTGGGATCCCGCGGATCAGCCCCATTCTTGTTATATTATATGTAGGAATTAAAGCTATATAGTTATGAGATTTAAGACTCGGGTTTCGGAGAAAGTCGTTTGCTGCACATGCAGATGAGAATTCCACAGAGACCCGATTTCTGCCAACACTCTTTATACCATCATTTTTAATATTTTTAATGTTTGATGTAAATAAAAATTTTCCAAAATTTAAATGATTAAATGTACTGCCTGACTTAGGGTGAGTTTCTGACTTGGACACATGAACAATGAAAGGAGCTTTGTCAGAAGGATGGTAAGATTTTTCCTCTAAAAGACTTGGATGAGTGTAAATAAGGTTATTGGTTTGAGATGGAAGAGCATTCGAAACAGATTTTTTAGGAGTAGGGGACGAATCCCGGTTTATACTTGGACGTTTTCTTGTTTGCACATGTTGAGAGAAAGGGTCAGGGGAGTTGTTGACATCAGAAAACGGGATTGGGTCTGGGGGCTTAGGAGGGATTGGAACACAATCCATGCTCATTAAGAGCTAGATAATTCGTACAACCACTTACCAGGCGAGGAAGAGAAAACCAGAAACACTTAAAATAACTCAATGATGATAACAAAATCACCAAAATAACCGAAAAATAACGAAAACCGTGTGTACACCGCAAACGAAAAATTGACAGTCCACTTGCGTACTAAAAATTAACTAACCACTTGTCACATCTGACTGTTTACACGTAATTTTTTACTTAAAATGTAGTCAAAATTTAGTTAACAACTTAACCACTTAACGTGTGTAAACCGCGCATTAGAGTAAGTGACACTTTTAGACCATGGATTTGACCGAACTAGCTTTATAGCTTAAACGTACCATTTATGATAGTTGTACAGGGAATGGTAGATAAGCCCTCTGGCTGGCATTCATGAGTCGGACAAGTACGACACAAGGTAAATGTAAGTTACAAAAATATGTATTAAAAAATATAATTGACCCATCATGAAATAACAAATATTATAGTTTATTATCAATAATTGGATTTATCAACTACAGATAATTTGAGGGGTGTGACACGGAACTAGATTATCCCAAAGATATGTAAAAGAAAGGTAAAAAAAACAATTACAGATTTGTATTGTACAACAATTTTCTTACGCCTCTACAATTTTCAGAGTGTGTCCAATTAACTTTTTTAAATTATAATGCCAAAAAGCCAGATTATTTTTAATATGATTTACACGTTGTGACGTCATAACTCGGTAACGTTATATACGGGGCGTTTTTCGGCGACTCGCAGCAACTCCTCAAACATATCGCTGTCCCTACAAAACTATTGATTGTAAGCATACTATATCTTCTGCAATATTTCTTGTTGATATCTGCAATATTCCAATATGTAATAAAACAAATTTTGTCGAATACCCAATCACAGACACATAATTGCAGATATCTACGTGAAAATTATATTAATGTATGCACCCAGCTTCAGAATATCTATTGGCCAGGGCTGTGTTAATGTTGCCTGAGACTTGTGAAATATTTCTGCGTAGTTGTTTAGTAACGTGACATCTGGTCCCGAACTAAATTCGCAAGACAGCCGATCTATTGTTTGTTTCTGATATCTGTTACTTAGATTTATACTATTTCCATTTCTTTTTCTCGATGACAGCTCCTGTGAAAACTTGTGCGAGCGTTTTTTTTACATTATGTATGCATTATTTTATAAAAATATGACATTTACGCACGTACAAGGTTTATAATACCAGAGTCTGAGAAACTGATAGGGATGGCGCTATTGGATGGAGCTAGAGAGCATTTTATCAAATTAGAACTGTCATCGAGAAAATAAAGAAATGGAAATAGTATAGTTAGTTACATTAATGCTTAACGCTATATTCACTACAGCGATGGCGTTCCAATCAAAGATATGGAACATCCAGTGAAGTTCCAGGAACAGAAAGGATGTTCATGAGCAGCGATGCCACGAAAGATTAGCATGTCCACGTAAGCGTGGCCACGGAACCAAATCATAAATCACTATAGCCAAAATTTGTTCAAATTTCAGGGCCCTAAAGCGGGGCCATAGTATTTAGGTAATTTTTTCATGTCACGGTAGATAAAAATGAATAGATTTTTTTATTTTCAGGAATATGGTTTTGGTTTAGAAACAGCGTTAAACATAACGGTATAGGCCTATTTTTATTCCCCATACAATTCTTTTAATATTTAAGATTCAAGCGACGACCACTAATAATGATGACTTTTACTGGCTGGGCCCAAATTGTATTTAAAAAAATTATTTGAATTGTTGTGTGTAAAAGATTTACAATGAGGGGTCTATCCTTAAATAGGCATCTTAAATATTGGTGCCCATACTTACGTTTGTATGGGAAATAGACCATATCTTTGAAACTTCGCAATGTATCGTCGTCACACTTAGATCTTTATCGTCGCCGTTACGACGGTTTCCTTGGTGCGGCGGCGTCGGTTTTCACTGCGTACGTCGTTTGTGTGGCTTTCATTGGCTTACATTATGGAATTCAATTTCAACCAACTTCGAATTGACGTATACATTTTAAGTTTGCAAGCTAATACCTTGATACTTAGACAATACAATAATGTGGATTCTTCAAGCTGACCTGATGGCGGAATCAGGAGGTGCACAGTGTACAGTCGGAGAACTTTGCGCACGCTCAGCTGCGCATTCGAATCCCCTGCAGGGTTCTCTGCCTTAGTATGAGGAGTGCATACAGAACCCCTACAGTGTTCTCTGCCTTAGTATGAGGAGTGCATACAGAATCCCTACAGTTTTCTCTGTCTTAGTATGAAGAGTGCATACAGAACCCCCTGCAGTGTTCTCTGCCTTAGTATGCGGAGTGCATACAGAATCCCCTGCAGTGTTCTCTGCCTTAGTATGCGGAGTGCATACAGAACCCCCTGCAGTGTTCTCTGCCTTAGTATGAGGAGTGCATACAGAACCCCCAGCAGTGTTCTTTGCCTTAGTGTGAGGAGTGCATACAGAACCCCCTGCAGTGTTCTCTGCCTGAGTATGAGGAGTGCATACAAAACCCCCAGCAGTGTTCTCTGCCTAAGTATGAGTAGTGCATACAGAAACCCCTGCAGTGTTCTCTGCCTTAGTATGAGGAGTGCAAACAGAACCCTCAGCAATGTTCTCTGCCTTAGTATGAGGAGTGCATACAGAACCCCCTGCAGTGTTCTCTGCCTTAGTATGTGGAGTGCATACAGAACCCCCTGCAGTGTTCTCTGCCTTAGTATGAGGAGTGCATACAAAAGATCGAACAACACTCAAGATTCTCGCCTAAGCTGAGCCTCCGCGATGGTACCTACCTCTTCCTTTCAATGTCTCCTCGTCAACACAAACATACACATACACGAAAAACAACAACTTTCTATTTCATTAGGTGAAGCATTCACCAAATGTTATCTATCAAATCAATCAGCAGCACAATCAAAATCAACAGCAACAAAAAGATACATCAAAATTTGTCATAAAAATATTTATTAAAAAACAGGTTGACAACAATGCTGATACGTCACTGCAGTCCCTTGTTTTTCTTTTTCTTTTTCTTCGCCTCCGCCTTCATGACATGATACTTTGTCATATGATAGTGTAAGCTGGCGATCTGCACGAACGCTTCACCGCACAGGTTACAAACGCATCTCTTGTCTCCAGTATGGATGCGTTCATGGAACTTCAAATCCTGCTGTCTTTTAAAGGACTTCTCGCAAAATCTACAAGGATAATTCCTTATGGTGGAATGCTTTTGCAAATGCAAATTAAAATACCCTTTATTCGTCGTTTCGTAGTCGCATTTTGGACATTGGAGCCTATCGCCTAGTTTGTGGACTATATCTAGATGGCGTTTCAAATAGTTAGGAGTTCGGAATTGGGCGTCGCAAGCTGAGCAGCTGAATCGTTCGTCAATGTTGTGCTCCTTTAGCTTATGGAGTATTAAAGGACCTGGACTCTTAAATTTTGCGGCACATAGCGGGCAGCAGTACGGCCAGATATGAAAGACGCAGTCGTCGATATGCCTGCACATAGATCGGAGGGAATTGTACCTTTTCTCACACTGCGTGCAGAAGAAGTACTTGTCTTGTTTCTTGAAGTGATCTTTGTACGGTTTTTTAGCGGGATTTTCATCTGAAAATGAAAAAATAAGTCGATTTTAAAAGGTTGCAAAATTACTATCTGGTTAAAATTCATATGATTCAAAAATCAAGGTTTGTGATCATCTCAAAAATCTTTCCCTAACTGTGAAGCAAATAGATGGGATTCTTTTACTTTAAAATTTGGAACAGCTTTATTTTAACGTTAAATTAATCGAATCTTCAAAATAAATTACAACGCGCTAGCGTTCCACACATAAACACTTTTTTCGCTAAGCTTTCTGAGTGGCTTCGTACACTGAGTACTTAAGTGTAAGTTGATTAAAAAAGCCTAACAATGTGATGATCGAGGATATACGAGTAAAAACTAAGTAAGGCAACGTTAAAATTTAAAATAATTTTCTTAAATGATTCTTCTAAAACAAAGAAAATTTAAACCACTAAAGAGTAACGTTTAGTTTAAGATTTATTAAATTTTAATAAAAATCTGAAATTGTATTTTAGATTAAAGTATTGACGTTACATAGCAAATTGTTGACGTTATAAAATGCATGAGTCGAATAAACTACCAGTTCGGAAAAACCTTCGTAAAGAAGATACGAACTGGCAAGAAACTTTGATTTTTTTATTGTTTTTAAAACGACGAACATCCTCAAACATCACCCTTTCACGGGTTAACGTGGGATCCAGCCATCGCCCTCCTTCAGCTATAAAGTTGGAATATACAATGTTAAATAAACAATACGTCATCGGACGGCTGAGTGGCGTAGTGAGTAGTAGCCCTGCCTCATGCTCCATAAGTCCCAGGTTCGAGTCCTGGACGGGGCATTGATTTGTGTTAGCAACACATATGTTTGTTCTGGGGTCATGAATGTTTATTTATATGTATATTAATTCTGGGTTCCTCCAGTTCACTGTATGGTCATCCATTACACAAATTCTGCTTACTTTGGGGCCACAGAGTTGGGGTGTTTGTCTAGGTATTTATTATATTACAATAACAAATTAATTTCATTCCGTTACAACATTAATCAAATTAATTACCTGAAGAACTTCGATATATTTTCTAGTTACTAAAGCATTAAATTGTTATCTATCACTATAGCATACCTCCAGATCATTGAGTAACAAATGGAGTTCAGGTCTACATTGAAAAGCGTCCTAGCAAAAACGGAATAAAAATGTAAAAATGATGTGAATATCGTACCAGTCTAGATTTGCTGGACCGCCGGTAACACGTCTAAAATAGCATATGCTTGGTGAAAACTACCAACATTTTAACGCTTGAAGAAGTCAATACTGCATAAAGTGACTGTGAATTTGAAAAGTGATTGGTTAGTTTTTGTACGGTTGTTTCCAGGATTTTATAAAAAAATACAACGCCTATTCAATGCCAATATTTTATAATTTCGTTTAGTTTTTTTATGACGATGGTTAGCTTCTATCCTATCGTCCCGTTTCGGCTTGACGTTTGATTTTGGGAACCCTGTATGTGCTTAGGTATACATTTAATTACGTGTTAAAAAATAACGATGTTATTAAAAATTTTGTTCCAAACTTTTACATCTCTCCTGTAGAAATTAAAAAACTATCGGAAATCAGCTTGTCATAGAACGCATCTCAAACTATTATTTTTCTATGTTGGCAGCATCGAGTCATGTGTCACGCGCCGGTCGAGCGCTTTGAAGAAAGCCTACAAATGTTGAATTCATATTTTAGTATAATATCTACGTAGATGATTGGTTTACGAGGGTCCAACTAAAAGTTCTTGGAATATCAAAAACTTGTTAAACTAGCTAGTTATTAGTTATATTATATCTTTTCAAAATAGTGTTCATTCACGTCAATACATCGCTGCATCCGATGAAACCACTGAAAAAAAAGGCACTTTGCCCACTCGTCCTTAGAAGTCTCTTCGAAGGCCTTTTGAAACGCAGCCACTGCTTCCGCAGCGTCCATAAAACGTTTTCCTCGAAGTTTTTCTTTTATATTCGGGAATAAATAAAAATCGCATGGTGGAGGTCGGGGCTATACGGGGGCTATAAGGAAGATCCTACTGCGAAGTCGAGGTCGAAGACAAGTGGAAAACAATTGTTATTGTACCAATCAACAGAAACTGTTTTTCGATCCTCTGAAACAATTGTCGCGAAATGACCTGCCCTTCCGAAGAAAGAGGCCACAATCTTTTTTCCCATTTTTTGGGTCAAAATACTTATATTGATAACAACTTGCAACTTGCGACTTGCATTCAAATGTTTTCAAATACCCAATTCTAAGGAGTCAAACATGTTGATTCAGATCGAATGACATCGCATTTTTTTTAATTCGTCGTCGCCGGCAAGCTAGCCCGCGCTTGGCGTGATGTTAAACGCATCGTGTTGTTTATTGATTTTTCGATGATGACCATAAGTTGAAGTTGGAGCTGCCTTTGTTCCCGGATTTACACTGGCTGCTCCTTCCCTTTAACCGGAATCCTACCACGTTACCGTTATTCAGACATTTAGATTTGGCTCCAGACGACAAAACGCCTGACTGATCAACATCGAGGTTACTGATTGCGTATCTAATAAAGTAATCAAGAAAAAAAATTAAAACAAAAAAAATCTTAGATAATTACTATTTATTTTTTATTATGTCCCTACCAACGTACAAAATGTACTTAATGGGCAGCGCAACTGCCTTCGCTTCTTAATATAACATGTATAGTACATGGTCCAATTTATTTGCGAGCGCGGCCCTACGAGTGTGTGTGCTCGTAAATAGGCAACTTAATTTTGAGTTTCAGCCGCCTTCTTGTCAAACCACATACGTCGCTCTGTGTGCGCGTACACTCAGTACATTTTTGCAGGGCCGGATTTACGGGCGGGCAACCGGGGCTGCAGCCCTGGACCTCTACAAGAATGGGGCCCCCAAAATAGAGATTAATAAGAAAATCGATTTCGCAAAGCTTTTCTGTTAAAAAAAAAACAGGTTTTGTAGCATTAATGGCACTTATACAAACTAAAAACTTACACAAATATGTCCACAAACTATTATTAATTGTTTATTAACGTGTTAATTCTAATAATTTGAGTTTTTTTCGCATTATTTGATTTATTTTTTATTTTATTTGGAAGTTAATTTGGGGCCTCCACTCCTTTATTGCCCCAGAGCCTCCAGACCTCTAAATCCTGCCCTCCATTTTGTCACGCATACACAGTTGCTGTATACCTATATAGCTGCGCGCACAAATTACTTGGTCCGTCTATACCACTTTGCCCCACAAATAAAGTTAAATGAAATAACTACTCAAAACAAAATAAGGGGCTCAAGGGGTAAAGTTGCTCTTTACACAAGCATTACTGTTCCTATTTCAATCCTAATGGTTTATTTAAGTTATGTTATGGATTCTCTGAAGTGTTGTGTAAGACTTCCGTTGACAAATGGTTACTCATAACATTTTTTTTTACTTGATACTTAAGGGTATTTGAAAACGACGATTTTTATTGTTCAATATTGCAATTCTAAACCAGTACATCTTTGACTTTTGGTGCAAACAGTTTGTTACATTTTTTAACTGCATAACGCCGCGCGTTAGGAGACACATGGACGCAATTACAACAACCAGGGTTGTCACTTTAATCCAGGAGGGTCACAGTCAGCGCGCTGTCGGTTTAATGGTTGGGTATTCCCGACGAGCGGTTCAAAATGTCTGGAACTGGTACCAAAAGACCACCACCAGGAGTAGTGGGTCAGGAAGATTGCGAGTTACAATACCTCAAAAAGACCGTTATGTTGGCACAAGACCAGCAATACTCTAGAAGACGTTAAGTTCACCTGGAGTTACTGCAGCACATTGTGCAGCTCGTTTGAGTTTTGCAAGGGAGCACCAGAATTGGACGGTTGAAGATTGGGCTGCAGTTGTCTTTACGATGAGAACAAAATAAAATTTTCAAATGACGATCGACGCGTAAGAATGTGGAGAAGACATGGAAAGCAGATTTTGGATCCGTGCGACCACGAAACCGATGTTTTGGTGGACCCAGCGTTAGGGTCTGGGGTGATATATCACTACGACACAAAACTGAGCTGGTAATTCTCAACCAGGGCTCTGTATCATCCCAAAGTTACGTCACAAATGTGGTGCAACCCCACATCATTCCATTCGCACAGCAAGCTGATCCAGGGTTTATCTTGATGCAGGTTACTGCAGGGCCGCATACAGCGCGACTCACATTGAACACATTACACGAAGCAAGAATTGAGGTTTTACGGTGGCCAGCCAGGAGTCCGGACCTCGACCCGATTGAGCATTTGTGGGATCAGTTAAAAATAAGTGTCAAAGACTGTGACACTTCGATAAACTAAAACCATAAATGCTTTGAAAACCAGCTGGGAGAGGATACCTCAAGTAAATGTGCGGCGTTTGGTAGAGAGCATGCCTTCTCGAATAAGGGAATGCATTATTAAAAGAGGAGGCCACACCCGGTATTAAATTTAACGTCGAATCCAAGACGTTATTTTAAAAAAATACACGTTTTATCGGAGCTTTACATTTTCTAAAATTCCACATTTTTGTTTTACGTAAGTTTCTTAAAATAAATATTACAAATAATCACTTATTTTGTTTGATTTAATTTAAAATTACCTATTTAAATTAAATATAACCATTGATACAAAAAACATTAGCCAAATATTTAAAAAATCTAAAAAAACTTGGTGGCCCTTATTTTGTTTTGAGTAGTTTATAAATTATGTTACACATTCGAAATAAAAAGTGATATTTATATTAAAGTAAAATTTTGCTAACAGTATATATTGCAGTAATACATTGCACGATATATTTTCTAGCTTCACCCTCTCTGATCTATGGGTAATTTTTGATAAACCATAAATCTTACAATTTTGATAGGATAAAAACTATTGCTTATTTAGCAAATATTTCAAAAGCATTGTAAACATTTTTTAAAGGACAAAGATAAAATATCTACGTCAGTTTGATACAACAAAAACCAATGAATGAGTTATAACGAAAATGAACAATCAGCAATATGTTAATTTTATTTACTTTGTCATAGCCAGCACGCGAGCGCGTCATCGACTTGGTGGCGAGTGGAATCCGTGCCCATGGAAGTTAAGATTGGTAAATTTTCAGTTGAAATAGATACATAATGCGTTGCCAACCTCAGGATTCAGTTTGAAATGCCCTTTTTCCAGCTGTCACCTCGCGATCATCGCTGAACGTCAAAAAACTTCAGATAAGTAATTTGTTTGCTACATCGAATTGCTGTTTTGACAATTAGCGATCGAAGAGCGAATATCGCACGATGTTTGCTATCGCAAATTTATACATAGCAAGCCTCAACCAGGCGAGCTATTAACAATACGTACTCTATCATGAAGGTATCACAAAAATCCATTAAAACTTAATGCATGATTCACAGTTCACTTCCTTACTTCAATACATAAACCAGTTGCATTTTGCATTTGATTCAAAAGTTTAAGTTATATACATATGAACACTTATATAAAGACTTATATATTATCTTATTTACTACAAAAAATGCCTAATACCTGCATTATACCTTAGAGTTCCTGGCATGAATTTTTTCTTCCATCTCATTTGGAATAAAGTTGAAAACAAGGATGAAATACCTAATTGCAATAATATTTTAATAAAATTCTGACTTGTATTATTATTATTTGTAGGACTAAAAATATTTATTTGCAATGTCAATCAATTCAAAGTAATTCAGATAAGTAAATCCAAGAGAGAAAAAATTAAAAAAACTAACGGCTGCACTCACACATCGCAGAATCTCTACTGCGGAGCAGTAAGATGTATTGATTGACACCTATATAATCGTGATCAATTAGATAAAATAAACAGTCTTTATTCAGCATTCGTTTGTATGATTACGCACCTCAAACAACCAACCTTTACATGGCGAGTAATGGCGACCTAACGCTGATGTGACGTATAAGGACATGTTTCTACAAACATTGTAGCTGAACTAATAAATTATCAATTAGTCATGGATATATTCGTGCTGATTTTTTGTGACGATACACGTAAAGTGAAGAACAATTATTCAAGATGGGAAAAGGACAATCGAAATACGCAGTTATAATTGCCCAAAACGCGGGGGCTCAAATGATGCCCAACTAGAGCAATTAAAGGAGCACTTGTCAACTACCAAAATTTTGATGATCGTCATTGTGCTAAGTGTAGCACTCATTATTCTGTTCATGTCATTTGAAAATGCCATGAAAAAGAAAATGCCATTTGCGGTGGATTCAAGGAGTTCGTGCGGAGTGCTAGTGGAGGATCCCTTTTTCGGAGACGTCAGACTCTTCCTGATAATTCCCGTTTCGAAGAAAGCAAAGTGTGAGTGCTAAGTGTTGTGCGGCAGTGTATCGAGCAATCAGTGTTTATATTCTAATTTATGGTACTATTACGGTGAAAGTGCGATAAACAAATATTCGGTTTAGTGTAAGTTTTAGATTATGATATAAAAAAAGTAAATAATTAAAACATGCATACATTTTGGGTTAATCATAGATAAAAATTTTTTTTTCAATTTATTATTTCATCATATAATGCTCTATAGATAAAAACCGATTTTGTCGATCTAATTACTTTATGGCAACGATTTTAAAACAATTTTACAATTAATTATTAGAAATAAGAGTACATTTAATAAAACTAGGACCGTCTAGAAGACAAGGTAGTATATTACAGAAAAAGTTACGTGAAGCGAAAGTTATAGTTGAACAATACAATAATTATTTGAAAAATATCAGTAAAGTTGAGAGAATATTAGAGGACAAAATATTAATTGATAGGTACTGTGAGGATTTTATGCAATTATATTCAGAGGTTATTAAGTTGTGTCAACAAAGTGAAGATTGTAATAATTCTTTAACAATGGAGAAATTTGATTTGAAAGTTGCTCTGAGTTTATTACCAGTTATGACAAACGAAATTTCTGTGATTAGGCAGTTAATTGATGGAATTGATTATTATTCTTCAGTTATTGATTCTGAATCGAAAAAGTTTCAGACCTTGTAAGTGACATGAAATGTGTTTTACTCCCACAAAAATCGGCAACTAGTTTACAAAAACAATTAAATAACATCCGACAAGACGATATGTCAATCGACGATTTTGGCAAAAAAACTTTCAGAGTTGTTTGTGGACCTTACAATTTCGCAATCTGAAGATAATCCTGAAGATTACAGAGCTTTGAGGAGAGTCCACGAAAAACAAGCGATTAGACAATTTTGTGTCGGATTGCGTAATCGAAGGGTCAGCACAAAAGGTTGACTCGCTGAAGGATGCAATTCAAGCTGCCGTTGATCATAACGTGACGTCATCGAACGTGTCACCAGAGCTTAATATATGCAGCAAACACTACCTTCAAGAAAATATTTTTAGATATTGTAGGTCCCTTAGATAAAGATATGAATGAAAGGAAATATACGTATATTTTAACAATACAGTGTGAATTAAGTAAAGACATAGAAACGTATCCATTATATTAAAAAATTCAAGTGAGGTAGCTCGAAGCTTTGTCAATAATTTTCTACTTAGGTATGGAAACCCAAAAAAACTAGCCACCTACAGGGGTATCGAGTTTCTGTCAGCAACAATGAAAGAGGTATGTGAACTTATAAATATAACTCAGTTACAGTCAACAGCTTACCACCACCAGGGTTTGGCGCATTGGAGAACTACAAACATCTAGGTAATTATTTACGCATACAAACTGATAACCACCCTGAAAGTTGGAGCACCTGGCTTCCGTATTGGTGCTTCTCCTATAATACGTCAGTACACACTGAAACCAAGTTTACCCCATTTGAGTTAGTTTTTGGGGAAAAATGTAGCTTACCATCAAATTTATATTCAGGACATATAAAACCTTTATATAATTTTGACAATTATCCCTTAGAGTTGAAGCACAGATTGCAAATTTCACAGAAAGAAGCTAGAGATAATTTGATAACGAGTAAATGAAACAGAAAGGTTAAATATGACAGTAACATGAATCCAGCTTCATACAAACCCAATGATTTTATTTTATTGAAAAATTAGGGAGGCCACAAATTTCAGAGCATATTTTCAGGTCCTTACAAAGTAGTTAAAGATTGCTCACCTAACGTAGAAATAATTAAGGATAACAACCCATATTTAGTGCATAAAAATAGAACTAAATTATATAATACTCCTATATGTACTTAGAAATTAAAACATAAATACTGATTATGTTCTTTGCTTATAGATTTGATGTTTTCTGTAGTTCTTGTTTGTTTACAACAATAAATATTTAATCTCGTAATCAACTTGTGTCTTAACTTATTCAATATGTTATATTCTCAAATAATATTAATGTATAACTAATATTTTTAAATGATATAAAAAAGTAACAATAGTAATTGTACTTCTACAAAAATAAAAAAACTTGTATTTTTTTATATTTTTTATATAGGTGGGTGAAGAGATGTATTGATTGACACCTATATAATCTTGATCAGTTAGATAAAATAAAGTCTTTATTCAGCATTCGTTTGTTTAATTACGCACCTCAAACAACCAACCTTTAAAGCAGCCCCTTAAGGCACAAACATGGTCGAATGGATTTTGACTTGTATTTTGAAAACGATTTACTTGTTATTTAAAAGTCATATCAACTAATCAAAAATACATAATATTTGTATACAATCTTGATTCCATATTGGAAGATTGCAATAGGCTATTTGTCCATTTAAAAAACAATACATAAACAATGATTTATATTTCCTCAAGAAAATACACAAAATCTTTATTATTTTGAGTTGGATATCAACACATGAAACGGTTTTGATTGGCTGTTTTAAATGACTGTCAATGCCTTGACGCCACGGCGTGACGTCACAGGCAGTCTCGACGCCATATTGCTGGAGCAAGCGTTTTGACAACTTAAATAATCAGTGTACTTTGTAATTAGTTTTTTTGAATAAAATACTTAAAAGCAATAAAAATCTTATATCTAGAGTCCTTATATATCACAAAATAATGTGGGATGGTTTTCTAACACAAGTCAAATAGCCTTTTATTAAAATAATAAGTTTAAATAAGAAAACCTCTTTATAAAAGGACAGATATGAATAATAATGATTTGTATCGTGCATCTTATCCATGGGATACAACTTCATGGATAGATAATTAAATCAAAACTCGATGTGTTTGGCGATGTCTTTCAAAGATCTATGCTTGTTCACTCCTGCGAGTAATGCGTCGCGTCAGCACGGCTAGTATGGAACGATTGGTGATTTGCTGATAGCATGTAATGCGGCCGTAAGTTTCATAGCAGGCCTGGCCTTGAACAAAAACTTTAGAATGCAGACATTACTCACTATACATCTTTAGCCCCACAAAACTATTGAGTAATATAGAAAAGAAATAAAAGATTGAGCAAACGCGGTTAATAATTCACGCATATACAAGTATTGTTTTCTTTTTAACTGTTTTCAAATTATGTATTTGAATTTTTGTGAGAGATTTTTAAGTTATCTTTTGTTACATACATTGGTGGTATATTTTCGTATATTTTATACAGTTACATATTTTCTATTCTGTTTCACGTAGCTTTCAGACCACGAGGTTTGCTATAAGGCCCCTTTTTAAAATTGCAGTATAAAGATTTATATCCATTACCGATTTTGCATCTTCCAAGCTTTACGATACACTCCATTCAAAACGTCACCTCAGGATGATACTTGCTCATGTGGTAATTCAAACTAGCTTTCTGAACGAACGCCTGCCCGCACACCTTGCATACTTTTCTCCTGTCTCCAGTGTGTATCCTCTCGTGTAGCACCAACGTGGCCTTCCTTAGAAAAGACTTCTTACAGAACTTACAGTGAAAACTCTTTTCAGTTCTGTGCTTAAATTTGTGCTTATATAAACTTTCGCCGCTAAAAGACTCGTAGTCGCAGAGATCGCATTTCGATTTGACGCCCATCATATGGAAGGAGTTCGTATGTTTCCGCAGTTGGGCCTTCGTGTTGAAGACGCCCTTGCAAGCATTGCAGTGATACCGTTCATCCACGTTATGAGCTTCGTACTTATGGCTAATGAAGGGCGCTGTCGTGACGAACTCCTTCGAGCAATAAGGACAGATGTACTTCGGCACCTTATAATGGCAGGTCTTCACGTGGTACCTCAGCGAGCTGTGGCTATTATACTTCCTGTCACATCTGCTGCATTTAAGACCATCTTCCTCTTGGGTATAGTCGCTCTCCCGTAAGAAGAATTTCGGTCCTAGAAGACAAAAAAACACATTTTTCAGATCCGTTTAGTCTTCGTCTTCTATGATTACATGGGGGGTTTCTTATTTGCAGATTTTAGGTGAGATAAATATATGTCAGAGCAAGATAATATTCAAGTTTCTTGAAATCTATAAATCTAAACACCGTGAGACCATATTCTGATTTTTCGTGTCTTGAGGATTGCATATTAAAATAAGTTCTATAAACATCTTATGAACTTCTGATGCTCGACGTAGTGGATATAAGAGTTCAGATTTTCAGACCTCGCAAATAATTCAAATATTATCCAAAACAGTACTACATTTAATAACATTTTTTTACTCCAGACCGAATATTTAGCGGCAAGCTAGTACAAATCATAAATGGCTGCCTTTTTATGTCTCATTCATACTTCATAAAATATTTAATTATTGCACAGAATTTTGATAGCTTTGCAGCTAAAGATATGGGTAATTGCTTTATAAATCTGTGGTCGAATGGTTTAGTCATGTCAGGGAATCTGAAGTAACCGATTTGGTAATAACTCTAACCAGAGGGCCACAAGGCAACGCGCTCCGAAGGAATTAAGTTAGTTACTGATATTTATTTTTGAAAACACACCTCGTTACTCAAAATAAATTGAAAAATAAAATAGTAGAAATTATTTAAAAAGCCGAAATACAGAAATAGGAAAAAACAGGCAATATTTCAAGGCTCTATTGTTTGTCTTAGTTATAATTTTATACCTAAGTAATATAAAACCATTTATTAAAGAAGTTAAATGAGTCTTATATATAGTGTTAGGCCGTATGTACTTCAGAATGTACTGTTCCATCATAGCTTCGAAACTACTTCGCATATTTTAAATAATTTTCTATCAGCTTTCCTTGATAAGTCAAAAATATCAAATCCAGAACTCAAAGGAAATGCTGTAGCAGGTGCATCCAATAGTTTAGTGAGCAAACACTACATTTCAAAATCAGACTAAGGCTTTCGACACTATCCCTATCCCTGACCCCATTACGAAGCTAAAAAAAATCTGTCTTTTCTATTACTCGTCGCACCCATCGCATTGTATTAAAATCAAAAGTGAAACAATACGGTGTGCCACAGGGAAGCATACTAGGTTTCACGCTTTCCTTGTTTACATTAATGCTTGTATCTTACCAAAATGCTTTCGTTTTTCTTTGATCTCTTAACGTTTACGCAAAATACGAAATTGTAAATGTAAATTGTAATGAATATTTTTTTGTTGTTTTCATTTTTAATTTGTTTCCACATTTGTTAGTGTTCGTTTGATGTTTAAATTGTTTGTCTGTTTGTTTCTTTTTGTTTGATATCTGGGTTCCAAGAGTCCCAACTGCTTATTACGATTTTGCAAAGTCTACCTATAATACCTTTGAAGCTGTGACGTCACTTTTCTTTATCTCTACACGTATATCAATAAATTTTGACAGAAGAAATAAGACAGTATGTCTTCTATCTCCGTTATGAGACAAATCTTAGTCAAGACAAGTATTTAAGGCTTGTTTTGTGATATCTCTGGGCGTTGGCCTTTTTTTAGGTAAATTAAAATAATAGCCAATATCGGAATTAACATACGTTGCCCGTTAGGTAAAAAAGAAATAACCAAGTTTTGCCATCCGTCAATGACAGTAAATTTGCCAAATATAGTGACTATAAAAACAATATGTAGGATGCCTTCAAGACAGTTTTCAAAAAACTTTCAGATACATCGTATTTTTACAAGACAGGCTGAATTTCTAAACGCACAACGCCAAACATAAGCGATGCAAGATGTAAATGCCTACGTGATTTCATGTTTAACATAGATGCATTATTTAGATACGGCGATATGTGCGTGCGAGGGGGAACCGCATAACAAAATCTATAGCACGCATTTTGCAATCGCTGTAACATGCGCTGATGAACCGAGAGTAAACGCGGACCATAAACCAGATCACCATAGTTAAGTTTGGAAAGGATAAGGGCTTCACAAAGGGCAATCCTTGTCCGTTCACTAAGCAAATGCCGAATCTTATAGAGGATTTTTAATCTAAAAAAAAACAATTTCTAATTAACTGAACAGTATATGTGTTCCAAATCGCAACTGACTGTCCATCATTATGCCCAAATTTCTTGCTTCTTTTACCGATTTGGGTTCGCCAGAGATACGTATTTCTGGCTTATTCCTGCAAATCCTGGTGATTTGAGACTTTGTACCCAGAATCATAAATTTGGACTTTGACGGATTGATAGCGAGAGAATTTCTGTTCGACCATCCAGCAATCCTATCAAGATCCTCGTTCATTCGCATGGTCGCTGTTTCAACCTTTTCAGGTGGAACAGAGATGTACAACTGGACATCGTCCGCGTAACAGTGGTAATGGCAATACTTGATCTCTCGGACCAGGTCTGCGGTGTAAATAATGAACAGCAACGGGCCCAGTATCGAACCTTGTGGAACTCCACGTCCTATAAGTCTGAGATCAGATGTTATGTAAGTCCCGTCACTCCTCATTACCCTCACAGCCTGGCATCGGTCGGTCAAGTAACTGCAAAACCACTCCATCGATTGTCTGTTCAGACCATAATAAGCGAGTTTTGAGAGTAGAAGATTAATATCTAAACAGTCAAAGGCACGGGTGTAGTCCAAAAGAGTTAGGATAGTTCCATTCCCAAGATCTTGTTCGGTCAGAATATTATCAGTGACATCCAAAACAGTTGTCACCGTGCCGCGTCCCTTACGAAATCCCGACTGCTGACAAGGAAGTATATTATTAGCTTAAATACTTTGACCAAGCTACTCAAACAGACACATACAACGGTAGGAATCTACAAGTACAATTCTCACCGGATCAGTTTTTTCCTTGATATTAGTACACATAACTTTAATTTATTTCACCAAAATATAGCTGGCGTACTGGGGAAGCGCGATATACTTCAAGCAACATTAAAGGAACTTAGCAAAACTATAGGCGCCATAGATGTAGTATGTCTTACAGAGACTTTTATAAAAAGAGGATCCGAATCAAATCTTATGTTGGAGGGCTATGAACTAGCAGCGTATTACTCACGTACACAACAACGCAGAGGGGGTTCTTGTATTTTAATTAAAAAACATTTACAATATAAAGTCATTCAAACCATTCAACCTTTAAGAGATGTGTTTGAATGTTGTGCTATTGAAATGATTACTTACAATATAATCTTAGTTTGCATTTATAGAACACCATCCTCTTCAGTGGATATATTCTTAAACGAGCTTGAAAAATTGCTACATAAATTATGTAATAAATCAAACAAAAATATTATACTCAGTGGTGATTTCAATATTAATATTTTAAAAAATAACTCCATAACAAAAGATTTTGAAGCTTTGTTACTAAATTATAATATAATATCACATATCATAAATCCGACCAGAAAAAAATCTTGTATAGACCTTATATGTAGTGATTTTGAAAATGTGCACGCGGAAATACATTATCTAGCTCTATCGGACCACGAAACGGGACAAACTGCATCGATTAAAGTTAAACAGAGAAAACATATAAAGCAGAATCCTAAATATTGGTTTGAAGAAAAAAGAGACTTTTCAGAAGACAACGTACGGAAATATATAGAATGTATTTCGGCACTATCGTTTCAAGACGTCTACTCTGATAGTGATACTAATAAGTCATTCAATATCTTTCATGATTATTTAATTTTATTTTTTAATCTATGTTTTCCCATTATAAAAGCTAAAATCAAAAATAATAATGCCCTGAAAGAAAAATGGTTGACCAAAGGTATAAAAAAAAGTTGTATAAATAAAAGACGTCTATACCTAAAATATGTTTTATGTAATAGTAATAAGAAACAGAATAAAACAGTTTACAATAATTACAACAAGGTTTTAAAAAAGTGCATGGTCGCATCATTAAAGTCATGTAACACAGAATATATTAATAAGGCAAAAAATACGTGTAAAGCTTCATGGAATATAATTAAAAAAAATTGTAATTCAAACTTAAATCGACATCAAAACATTGACATAATTAAATTTAATAACATTATTTACACAGACCCTCAAAATATATGTGAACAATTCAATAATTTTTATATAAACTTGACAAATAAATCTAATTCTGACATTTTAAAGTACAAACCACTGACTAATTCAACAACGACTGATCATTCGTTATTCCTTTTACCTACTGATGTACACGAAGTTGATCTTATGATAAAATCTTTAAAAAATACCAATTCAGCGGGATATGACCATCTTACTACACATATATGTGGGAGTGTGTTTAAAATTATGATTATTGATTATTATTAATTGTTAGTAGTTAATTTATTATGTTTCGATATGTTACACAATAAAAGGACTAAAACTGTAAAACCGTTCCCACCTAAAATTGCCGCCATCTTGTAATGACGCAACTTGTTTACTCGGCTGTATAAAAGCGCTTGCCCTACTCTGGGAAGGGGATTCTCTCTTGGTTCGTGGTCGGAGCGTGTTGTACCAAACTCGTCAGGTGATTATAATTTATCATTTATTATGTAACCAATAAAGTGTTAAGCTAGTGAATAGTGTATTATTACATAGTTGAGCAAAATGTGTTAACAATATAAAAACAGTTTATGAAATATACCTAAAACGCTTTAATCTATTTCTTGTATTTTTATTTTAGATTAATCTCCCACATCAGAAGTGGGATTAACTACCCTCTTTCACTCGTATTAAAATCAATTTATGAGAGTTTCAGAAACACCACGTCATGTCGCTTCGAGAACAGCCATCCGACGTGCCAGGCAGCGAAGCCGGAGCTCTCTCCGAGGTTGATCAAGCCGAATCCATGGTGCAGTCACCAGTTCTGGGAAGTCTATCAAAACAGCCTACAATGACATCGGCGAGCACTAAGGAAGCTGCTTCGGCTGCAAGTTCTCAGGCCAGTACAACTGTTTCACTTGATTTTATGAAAACTATGATGCAAGAAATGATGGCATCTTTTCTGCAATCAACTAAAACTTTAACAACACCATCTGTTATACAACCCTTGCCACGTGCTCGAAATTTTGAGCACATTTACCTACCTGTATTTGACCCTGACGATCAGACCGATACCGTGTTAGTGTGGTGTCGTCATGTAGAGGAATTAAAGTCTGAATACTCACTTAATGAGCGTGAAACACTTAATTTAGCTCGTAAAAACTTAAAAGGTCGTGCAGCCGATTGGATTCGACGCAATTATACGACCCTTACTACTTGGGAAGAATTAAAAAGCAGCCTCATACAAACATTCGCAGATGAAACCCGCTACTACGATGATCTCACGGCGTTTATGGAGTACACCAGCGATAAGGCGAGCAGCCTCACCGAATACGCGACCCGAAAATGGGAGCTAGCCAAGAAAGCAGTTGGCATAAAGTTGACCGAGCTTCATTTAGTGGAGGCAGTTATCTCAGGTATGTCAGACTTTCGTATTAGATCGGATTTGCTTAGACTGACACCAAAGACATTACCTCAGTTAATACAAAGTTTAAATTCATATAAACGGAAGCATCCAGTAAGCGATAATGATCATAACATTCAATCTAAGAGAAATAAATTCAACCCTAATCTCAGATTTAGACGTTGTCAAAGGTGTTTCAAATTAGGACATGTGCAGAGAGAATGTCGAACCGTTTTGAACAATAACTCAACTACTCCAACGGAGACCGCTGTTCGTCCTCAAAGTACCGTAGCTAGAAAAAATCCAGCACCCGTCGCGTCTACGTCGTCTCGACCTTCCATTACTTGTAACTTTTGCCATAAACCAGGGCATAAAAGCGAAAATTGTTTTAAACGTTTAAATTCTAAACCGGTATCTGAAAAGTCGATTAATTCCTTGATGGTGGGCAATAGTCGTTCCGTCATTGTTTAGATTGATGGTCGTAATTTCTTGTGTCTCGTAGATAGTGGTGCTGAATGTTCCCTAATGCGTGAGAGTATTGGGGAGTCAATTAGTGGTAAAATCATTTTTAAAACTACCTTACTTCGGGGCGTAGGAGAAAATTCATTTAGTTCAACCCGCAAAAAAATTTGTGCAATTTGCATTAATGGTTTAAATTTGGAACTTGAATTTGTGATGGTACCCGATCACTTTATTCAGTATGACGTTCTATTGGGTGAAAACCTTTTTGAAATTCCCGGTTTACAAGTAACTTTTTCAAAATTTAGTACACAAATTTCTAGAAGTGTTTATAATGTTAATTTTGTTGAGAAGATTGATTTGAATACTCAAATTGATACTGATGTTGGTCACGAATCTAAGCAAAAATTAATTAACTTATTGAATTCATTTTCTGATATGTTTACATCCGGAAACTCAGTGTCACAGGTCAATACAGGGGAGTTGTCGATACGCCTTAAAAACCCTGATAAGACGGTTCAGAGGCGCCCCTATCGCCTTGCTCCTGTCGAACGCGACAGTGTCAAAAAGATTATTCAGGATTTGAAAGATAACGGTATCATTAGAGATAGTAGTTCCCCCTTTTCAAGTCCCATTTTACTTGTTCGAAAAAAGGATGGTAGTGACCGACTTTGTGTCGATTATAGAGAGCTTAACGCTAACACGGTTCGTGACCACTTTCCTCTCCCTATAATTGATGATCATATTAGTAAACTTGTAAACGCAAAATACTTTACAGTATTAGACATGGCTGCGGGATTTCATCAAATCCCAGTGGCTGTCGAATCTATAGAAAAAACGGCGTTTGTGACGCCCGATGGGCAATACGAGTTTTTACGTATGCCCGTCGGGTTATGCAATGCCCCTTCCGTGTTTCAAAAAGCCATTAATGCTGCCTTAAGGCCCTTTGTTGACGTTTTTGTGCTAATTTATATTGATGATGTTATAATTTTCTCCAATACCATAGACGAAGGTCTTCAAAACCTAGAAAAAGTTCTCGATTTACTCAAAACTGCTGGATTTTCACTTAATATAAAAAATGTAAGTTTCTCAAAACCGAAATAGAATATTTAGGGCGCGTAGTTTCAAATAGTTCTGTTAAACCAAGTCCGGGTAAGGTTATGGCTCTTATTCAATCACCTGTTCCTACGTCGGTTAAACAGGTTCGGCAATTTTGCGGTTTAGCCGGATACTTTCGGAAATATATTCCAAACTTCTCACTTATAATGACACCCTTGTATAATTTGACTAAAGCGGATGCCAAATGGAGCTGGACTTCTAAACATGATGCTGCTAGAGAGAAAGTTATACAATATCTTTCATCAGAACCAACCTTAGCTCTATTTGACACATCTAAGCCCATAGAGCTTCATACGGATGCCAGCTCTACTGGATTTGGCGCTGTTTTACTTCAGAAACACGATAAACAGTTTAGAGTTGTAGAATATTACAGTGCGCGCACCACCGATACAGAATCGAGATATCACTCGTACGAGCTTGAAACTTTAGCTGTTGTTAAGGCTATAAAACATTTTAGACACTATTTATTTGGCAGGAGTTTCAAGCTCGTCACGGACTGTAACTCTTTAAAAGCATCACGAAATAAAAAGGAGTTGCTACCGCGTGTACATCGCTGGTGGGCGTACTTGCAGTCCTTTGATTTCGATATTGAATATCGTAGAGGAGAGCGTATACCTCATGCGGATTATTTTAGTAGAAATCCAGTAGTTCTCAACATTAATAACGTGGTGAATCAAAGTGATTGGTTAGAAGTAGGACAAGAGAATGATTTGGAAACAAAAAATATAATTTTATCTATTCAAAATGGAACTATTGACAAGAGTCTTGCTTCAAGTTATTCGGTTCATGATGGGCTACTTTATAGAATTTTTAGTACTAAAGATAAAAAGATTAGAGAGTCATTGTTTGTTCCGAAAAGTTATCGTTGGTCTTTGATTCAAACTTATCATGATTCATTAAAGCATTTAGGCTGGGAAAAAACTCTAGAGAAAATTCGAGAAAGATTTTGGTTTCCGAATATTACTAAGAATGTTCGAAAATATGTTGAGAACTGCTTGATGTGTAAAGTTAACAAGAGTCAATCTGGTTCACGTCAAATCTCTTTGCACCCTATCAATAAAGTTCCAATACCTTTTCATACAGTACATATGGATACAACGGGAAAATTAAGTGGTAGTAAAACCAAAAAACAATATGCTGTAGTATTCATTGATGCATTTTCAAAATTTTGTTTCATCAGACCCGTAGCAAATCTTACAGCTGTCGCAACAGTTAATTGCTTGAAGGATTTGATTTTCACCTTTGGTACGCCTAAAAGAATAATTTGTGATCAAGCTGCATCTTATACCGGTAAAGAACTTACAAAATTTTGTCAACATTGGTGTATCGAATTACATTTCATTGCTAGTGGTGTCAGTCGGGCAAATGGTCAGGTCGAAAGATTTATGAAAGTTCTGACTGATTGTTTCACAATAGTTGAGAATACCACAAGGAGAAGCTGGAGAGATGCTGTTGGCGAAGTGCAATTGGCAATTAATTGTTCATTAAATAAAAGCACTGGACAGACTCCCTTCCAGCTACTCATGGGTTGTAATCGGTCACCTCCTGCCATTTCTGCTCTTGTAAATGATATTGAACGTCTGGACCTTCATACTTGTCGCTTAGAAGCCAAGCGTAAGCTGGATGAACGCGCTTTAAAACAAAAAGTTCAGTTTGACAAAAGTAAGGCAAAGGTCGTTCCACTTAAAGTTGGCGATGTGGTCTTAGTAAAGCAAAATCCAAGAACCATTACTAAACTTGATAGCAAGTACAAAGGTCCATGCGTTATTACCGAAATATTAGAAAACGAAAGATATAACGTAAAAGTTCATAGTACTGGAAATTGTTTATATGTATCGCACGAAAATGTAAGACTTGTTTCACCTGATATGGGTTGTACTTTAGCAGATACTCTAGAAGAATAAGTAAATAACGTAATGTGTAATTATTAACTATCAAAAAAATATATATATATGTATATATAAAAAGAATAATATTGTTTATTCCTCTTTATGCCTGATGAGTGCTGGCCAGACTTTTGGGGCATTCTGAGTAATGAATAATATTGGGATGTGCCACTAGGTTTCTTTTTACTGAGGCAACATGTACATTATATAAAAGATTTGCCGCGACATACAAATGGCTTTTTACCGAGGCAACATGTACATTATATAAAAGATTTGCCGCGCCATACAAATGGCTTTTTACCGAGGCAACATGTACATTATATAAAAGATTTGCCGCGCCATACAAATGGCTTTTTACCGAGGCAACATGTACATTATATAAAAGATTTGCCGGGCCATACAAATGGCTTTTACGGGGCAACATGTACATTATATAAAAGATTTGCCGCGCCATACGAAATGGCTTTTTACCGAGGCAACATTTACATTATGATCATGCCGCGCCATGCAAAATGGCTTTTTACCGAGGCATTATGTCTTTATACCATTTACCTGTATTGTTTGGTTTTGCTATTCATACTAAGTATTTAAGTAATTATAGGCGAGCCAAGAGAGCTGGCTGCTTGTCAGAATGGCCGTGTGGGAGTGTGTTTAAAATTATGATTATTGATTATTATTAATTGTTAGTAGTTAATTTATTATGTTTCGATATGTTACACAATAAAAGGACTAAAACTGTAAAACCGTTCCCACCTAAAATTGCCGCCATCTTGTAATGACGCAACTTGTTTACTCGGCTGTATAAAAGCGCTTGCCCTACTCTGGGAAGGGGATTCTCTCTTGGTTCGTGGTCGGAGCGTGTTGTACCAAACTCGTCAGGTGATTATAATTTATCATTTATTATGTAACCAATAAAGTGTTAAGCTAGTGAATAGTGTATTATTACATAGTTGAGCAAAATGTGTTAACAATATAAAAACAGTTTATGAAATATACCTAAAACGCTTTAATCTATTTCTTGTATTTTTATTTTAGATTAATCTCCCACATATAATTAAAAAATGCGCTAAGGCTATAAAGAAACCCCTAACATATATTATTAATCTGTCTTTTAGCGAAGGCATATTTCCCGAACGCCTAAAAAAATCAATTGTTAAACCCATTTATAAAAAAGGGGATGTAAAGGACATGACAAATTTTCGCCCAGTAGCTCGTATTCCAATATTATCGAAAATTTTTGAAAAGACTATGTCAATAAGAATTAAAGGTTTTTAAAAAAAATACAATATACTAAATGATCAACAATTTGGTTTCCGAGAGGGAAGGTCAACAAGTATGGCTTGTTTCGCTCTAGTAAAAGAAATATCAGAGAGTCTAAACAAGAGAGGTTTTCCTGTGGCCTTGCTGCTCGACATGAGCAAAGCATTCGACTTTGTTGATCATAAAATTTTACTAGACAAATTAAATAAAAATGGTATTAGAGGTAAAGTGAATGAACTGATTCAAAGTTATCTGGATAATCGAAAACAATGTGTAGAGATAAGCTATTTCAAAGGTACAAACAGAGAATCAAGGCGTTCAGCATATCAAAATAATAAGTACGGAGTTCCCCAGGGTAGCATAATAGGACCTCTCTTATTTTTGTTATACATAAATGATTTGCCAAAGGTCATGGAAAATCAAAAATGTATAAACTTTGCAGATGACACGACGCTCGTGATAAATACAAGCAATAAAAAAGAGCTAAAAGATGAAATTCAACATACATTGACTAGCGTTTTAACATTTTTAAATAACATAAATCTTAAAATTAATTTTAATAAAACCAATTTAATTCAATTCCAAACATCTAATATACATAATAATAAAATCGACATAAATTTTGACAGCAAGAAAATAAATAACGTTGAAACGGCAACATTTTTAGGGATTCAAATCGACAAATATTTAAATTGGAAGGCACATATCGAAAGCCTTTGTCATAAGCTAGACCGTTTTATTTACGCGTTGAGAAGAGTGAAAGAAGTAGCGGGAAGGAAAGCTGCTCTACTATCGTATCACGGCTACGTAGCCTCCCTCTTGCGCTACGGAATAATCTTATGGGGCAACTCTATTGACATAGATTTTATATTTAAAGTGCAAAAAAAATGCGTTAGAGCTTTATCCGGCGCAGGGTTTATAGATAGTTGCAAACCAATATTCATAAGCTTGAGAATTCTACCGTTGCCTTGTTTATATATCTATGAAGTTAGTTTATTTGTAAAAAAACACCCACAGTTGTTTCCAACTAATCAAGAAATGATTTCTGGTCGCAAAAGGCATGCTGAAAAACTGTATATACCTGCCCAAAGATTAAGTTTATTTCAAAAAAATATTGTATGTATGGCTGTGAAGATATTTAATAAATTACCGAAAAAAATTAAAAATTTACCATTGAACAAATTTAAAAATAGTCTATTTGAATTTTTGCTCTGTAAATTATATTATTCAAATAATGAATTTTTAAATGACAAATTTATTAATAATTAATAAAAATGTATAATAATTTTACTTTAATAATAATTTACTGTAATATAATTTTTTTTGACATATTTTAATTTAAAAAATAATTGACTGTAATAATTTTTTTTTAACATATCTTAATTTAAAATTTTGCACACCGACACTTGTCGGTAGGATATTGTGAAACTATAATTATAAATAAGACCTTCAATGTACCAATTTCTTAGCAAATAAAGATTTATTATTATTATTTATTATTATTCCACGAACTGACTAAGCTGAGAATAAACTACTTTTTCTAAAACTTTTGAGTTGAAAGGCAACATGCTAATGGGTCTTATATCTTTCATCTGACTAGGATGTTCAACTTTAGGTTACTAAATTCATGCGACGATTGGATTTCACGATTGTAGAAAAAGATATAGTAATATTTTGGGTAATTGAAAAAAACAACTGTTGTGTACTCATTTATTTTTTATTTTTTTTATTTTTTTTATTTATTTGAAATATTGGCACAAGTGGGCTTCGCCTTAGTTAGTTTAAGAATTATTAAAAAAAATACATAATTAAGACTTAACAACAATTTGAAAAATATGACCAAATTAGAATAGCTCTGTCTGGTGGCACTTGGCCATACACGGTAGTTGAAACTGGCCTTCTGCATGAATTTTTCACCACACACCTTCCTCTTTTCTCCAGTATGAATAAGTTCATGTATTTCAAAACATATAAATTTTATTAGTAATACACTGTTATTGACAACGAAAGGTGGAGAAATTGAGCTTCTTTTTTGAAATTATTATAGATTCACGTGGTCACAATGTGACATCGCCAAATCATTTCATAGCACTTCTATATGACCTGGGTTTGGGGTGTGTGGGGAGAAAACTCTTGCCTTTTCTTCTTACGACTAATCTTGAATTACTTGAAACTTAAAATGTAAAATAATGTTTTCTGTCGAATAATAAGTCTTGCATACGACTCCTAAATACGCAAATCAATCCAAGATATGCAAATCAATTTAAATAGATCTAGACAGTTGTCATCATGCCGGTTTCTTATTGTTGCAATGCTTAGCAAGTTGGCATCGGCAAATAGCGAGAGGGGATTTACTCTTGGATGAAGAATTTCTTACAAATCAACAAGTCTTTCGGACGGTCATTAGACCATTCTGATTTAAATAATACAACAAATTTTGCCACAATGGACAATTTTTCCTCGTCAATTTGCTAGGAGTCGCTATTGGCTTACGAGCATCATAGATTATTTTTACATTTTTTTAAAACACAAAGGTTTTCGTTCTCGAGAAACTGAGGACAAAAGGTAGTTGCGGCCATAGGCTATTCAAAGCGGTGTAGGTACTCAAAAACAAAGAAGATTTACCTCGAAAACGAAAAAGACGTTTATGTCAAATAATTATGTAACTATGTACTTCGTCGATAAAAAAAATAAAATCATTATTTGTTTGGATAGTTTATGTGGAAGGAAACTTGCCGAGCTACCAGAAGCATTTTACATGCGTCAAACTCTACATTTTACAAAGTTTAACGATGGACAGGCAGCGAGTTCTTGCGAGCGGTAGAGATGCAAATATGGACTTATATCTCGAATTCAAGGTATAATTACAATAAACGAGAATGGCTCTACAGGTTTTGAAGACAATGAAAATTTATTTTTATTTTAAAATTTTTTTCAAAAAGCCAACAGACTTAGGTCTAGTTTACAATTATTTGTATTTAATTGCTTAAACAGACCGCCAATAACAGGAATCACATAAAATTGTCTGTTTTATACCGTGTTATCAAAATATGTGTTAATTTCGTTCCTATTACTAATCAATAAATACTTACTTGATCTAGTCTGCGTCTCTCCATCTTTGTCTTTCTTGGCCGGTTTGTCATCTTCTGTCTCTGCTTTAGTCGCCGCACTACGTTGCTTTTCAACCTTTTTCTTTTTAGTCTTAGATTTTTCTGAATTAGTCTTTCTTTTGGAATCATCCTTCTCAGTCTTTTTACTGGTTGCTTTAGAACAGATTTTTTTCACTTCATTTTCAAGTTCTAAATCCGAGTTCTCTCCATCGTTAGAATCGAAACCTGTAAATAGATTAGTTCATTCGTATTGCTAGAAGTCATTTAGATTCGTTATTGAATTATTAAATATTCAACGACGGTCATAATCAATCATCAAAAGGCAAGAACAGAACCAAATTAAAGGTGAAGTCACAATCCACAGAAGATTGCCCCCGGCCCGGCGCACACTAAGTGTATCTCTGTATTAAATGCATATCTACATTTAAACTAAGCTGGTATCGCGTTCCAGTCCTTGGAAATTGTCAGCTAGTTACCAAACGGTGGTATTTGATCTAAAATTTTGTATTTGTTAGGTTAGGTTAGGTTAGGTGTGACACATTGTATATAGTTTATGTTTTCAATATCAGTTGGTTTAAAGTTACAACTTGGTGCACTCACCTCCTGGATAGTCAAAGTCGTCGACATCTTCGGATTTGTTTTCAGAATCACCTTTCAAATTGTTGCCAGATTCTGAAAAAAGGAAATTGGAAACATGTATTTTTTATATTTTTCTTGCACCATGGCCATAATCCCAAACTAATATTTTCAACATGAAAAAGCTACTCCGTCCGTAAGTACTTTTAGCGCGAAATATATACTTTAGCTAGGATCGCATTTAAATTTTATTTTGCATATGGTCGTCAGGGGGCTTAATTACAAATGCGGAAACGCTATTTTTTGTGCAGAGTGATTTATCTGGAAATGTCGATTTACATTGATCAAGTAGCTGGTGCCAGTGTCAATGATTTCCTTCATTTCAAGCCAGTACAGCGTTCACGATCCAACGTTGGATCTAACCGGAACAGCCGTATATATTAAGTCAGTGACTAGCCCCCACGCACCGCCAAGCCCGCTCCAGTGACGCTGGATCCGTATTTAATAAAAACATAATCAGTGATTGGTGCCTACTTGTCAGTGACCGCGAGATTGGTTAGAACGTTTCGAAAATGAAAGCGTTAAAGTAGTCTGGTAAAGAATTTATTAATGCACCATTATACAGACAAGATAATTGCCTCTATAACATAAAATCCTAAGAAATCGCAAAAAGAAACTGTGGTCTTTAGCATTGTAGAATATTGGCGTTGGAATGAAGGTCGAGAGACTAACCATAGACGACATTAAACGTAGAATACAATCATACACAACGTCTTTAATTAACACGCGACAGACACGCATTTTCGTGAACGTTTGGTTACCCCAATGCTTTACCGATATCTACTGGACGCGTGTTATCAGCACGGGACAGTGCCCAAGCCAGTCCAGCGCGGGAAGCCAGTGACACTGGCGAAGGAAAACATCGCGAGGAAGCCCACATAGCTAAGTAATTATTTCGAAGGTATGTGTAAAAGTCTGCCAACCCGCAGTAGACAAGCGGGGTGGATTATAAATTGCCTAATACCACCCCTTAGGTGGGTGAAGCTGTTGTCCCTCAGTGGGATTATTAAGGCTGTCGTGAAATGTTGTCTCATGAGATCACCCACGTGTGAGTGTCCTTAGAGATATTTAAGGTCACGGAAATGAATGACATATAGACAAGTTGCTCTCAATAATGGCAACGCAAATGCAAGGCAATTGCCCGCCATTTCTCTTAGTTTTGTGCAACCCAGTGTCATGGCTCGCTCTCAATAATGGCAACGCAAATGCAAGGCAATTGCCCGCCATTTCTCTTAGTCTTGTGCAACCCAGTGTCATGACTAAACGTCAAACAAAACTTATTCTCAATTCTGTATTTTAATACCGTACAATGCCTTCTTGTGTGTTTAGACAGTGTACTAATTACACTCTTACTGTTAAAGAAATTATAAATATTTCTTTTCATGCGTGAGTACTATTTCTTTAAAACTATCTTATTTATCATTTTATTTTGCTATTTTAAATAACGTTCTAAAATTGACATGGCTATACATTTCAACAAACTCAAAGAGAGAGATGTAATATGATTTTGTATGTGGGAGTAAAAGAGACAATTTACGTACTACATCACGCAATGTTAAGTTTAAAAATAATATGTACTTAATGCTAAATAAGCAATGTACTTGCCATGATGCACTTATTCTACAATAACATGTTTTTCAGTAAATATGCTTTTATGCATTTTTAATCAATAAGTTTATAAATTGTATTTTAATTTTAGTAGCAGTATGTCTGTTGTCGGAGTAACATCTCAAATAAATATTCGGCAGTGAAAAAAATGTTTTTTTAAAAAGGACCCATAGACAGCCATCCTAACACTACGCTCGCGACCAATGAGTGCGAAGCAACGTCACGAAGTACATAGATATCTCTTTCTTGCAACAAGTAAACCGTATTATTCTTTCCTTGTCCCACAAATTATATTAATGTATATGTATATCGTGTAAGTATCTATTATTTTTTTTATTGAAAATGGATTAGACGTTTGTCTTCTATCTCACCTGATGGGAAGTGACGATGAAGACGAAGGTGTTACACGTCTATCCACGAGATACCTATTCACTCGACGCTTGAAAGAACTAGGACTATAGTTTTCTGGAAAAACAGACGCAGGCAGTTCATTCCACACCTTGGCGACTCGCACCAAAAAGGAACTATCGAAGCGTTTGGTCCGACTTCTTGGGATATCTACCATGAAGGGATGGAAGGTCTGTCTGCGTCTAGTAGTCCGATGCAAGAAACCCTTCTACTGGGTTCAACCTGATCAAAAAGAGCATTCGCGCACTCTCCAAAATGAAATCTGTAGAAGACTGCTAAACCGGCAACTTTCCGACGATGCTCGAGGCTTTGCAGTTTTTTGGTGGTGAGGTCAAAGTTGTTAATAATTTTTCGGGCTCTTCGGTCGGCTGCGTCTATCGCTTCTAGTTGGTACTTTGCAGAACTATCCCAAAGGTGGCTACAGTACTCCATACAAGATCGAACTTGAGCTGTATACAAATTAAGTAGCTGTTCAGGGCTGGAGTACCGTCGGACCTTCGAGATGATTCCCAACTTCTTTGAAGCTGTTTGAGCCATGGACACAATTTGTTGCCCGAAGTTTAGTTGGGACGATATAGGTACGCCCAGAAGCCCTAGGTGGTCGGTTAAGGGTACAGAAACATTTTGGAAAGTGGGCGTTAGGTCGAAATTGCTCTTTTTCGCGGAGAATAAACACGCCTATGTTTTCGACGGGTTAAATTTGACCAAGTTTGACTCGCCCCAATTGGACACTTTCTTTAAGGCCAAATCCACCCGCTTAATCATGGACTCTCTCAAAGCCCGGATTTCTTGAGGACTCGCTCGCGCATTGGACATGTATCTCTACAACGGTGCTGTCATCAGCGTAACCAATAATGCCTGGGGTTAGCAGGTCGTTAATGTGCAGCCGTCTAAGACTACTCGAATTGACCGTTCCCTCAGAAAATCAGATATCCAGTCGCAGAGCCCTTTAGGTATTCCGTATGCTGGAAGCTTACTCAAGAGACCATCATGCCAGACCCTATCAAAAGCCTTGGAAATGTCTAAGGATACAGCTATAGCTTCACCATGACCTTCCAATGCTTCGCTCCATAAGCGAGTGGCATACACAAGAAGATCTCCAGTCGAGCGTCCACTGCGAAAACCGTATTGGTTATCACTAAGGAGCTCGTTGGACTCGAGGTATGCCAGGAGACGATTGTTCAATACACGCTCCATAACTTTGCAAAGTATGGAGGTGATTGCAATAGGTCGATAGTTGATGGGATCTGCACGGCTTCCCTTCTTTGGTACTGGTTGCACGTTAGCCAGCTTCCAGGATTTAGGGACCTTTCCTGATTCCAAAGAGAGTCGATACAGGCGCTGTTAGACGTTTTTTTGTGCGGTAATGTTTGGGTATGTCTTGTCTATATGTAATATGTCATTGACGAAAATACGTTTCTTTTTTAATATCTCCTCAGTTTTACCTGAAATCTTATTTGCATTTATTTTAAAAGTTGAAGAATTAACTTGAGGATTGTAATAAATGTAAATACGATTTGATGTAAAGGATAAAATTTCTAAGCACGCTCACAAGTGACCCTATGAAACTTTTGAAAATACATTTAGTATGGTATTAGTATAGGTTTGAATATTAAATTAAACTAAACCAAACTTACCGCTATCAGATACTTCAATTTCTATCTTAACGTCTCGAAATCCATCTGAAACTAAACAAAAATGCATCGTAAATCATTCAGTCCTCGAATTATCGCAAAAAAATCTACCCGAAATAATCACCCGCCTTTATTTATTATTTATAGCACGCATCAAAAAATGTTAATAAAAACCGAGGTCGGAAAATAATTTAATATTTCAATAAATTCTTCTAAACTAGGCATAAATTTGCCTATATAATATGCCTATAAATAACATCGACGGTAAATATGTTTAAATCCATTGTTTAAATATTGAATGTGCCGTTAGAAAATGTATGAGATGTCAACGAGTTATACGCAAGGACAGATTAAAAACCGACTGATAGAAAAAGCAAGGAAATTTTAATTTGCTAAACCGATTGTCTGCAAACATGGTTAAGAACACTCGATTTATTCAGCTTTCTAACAAAAAAGAACGCATCAAAAGCTGTCAACTATACCTCCTTTTACATTCCCTTGGTGGGGATGGCTCGTCTGTGCAACAATGATAACCCAAGGGTATGTGCAAACAAGGGTAACCCAGCATTCGACATTCTATTACCGAAACAAGTTCTGTCTGTTAAATCTTTTTTTTAACAGAGAGAACTTGTTTCTGATAAAAACTCTTAAAATATCGTTTATCAGAATAATAAGGTTGATTTAATGGATTTTTACGTTTATTTCACCATATTTGACTAGATGGCGCTGTGCCAACCTTTAACATCGACCCCGTAATTAAAACTTAACTTTGTTTATTAATTGACTTATATGTGATATAAATATATGTGTTATGACCTGATTTACGACTGAAAACGTTTGCAGAAAAAAACAATGTGAATTTAGTGATAAAAACAATAAATAAAAAGTGACAATGTTGAAAGTGATTTGTTGATAAACAAAACAGTCAATCATAAAAAACAATCTCAGCCATAATAATATAACATTAATTTACTGTGCGGAGTGCAAAAAATACATCTATGAAGTGAATCAGTGTTGTCCTAACAAACAACAATGATTCGTCAACGGTCACATTGAAACTGTCGGTTCGCAACGTCTCGGTCGGTCGCTCAGATATGATTAATTAATTATATGTGTTGTGATGGCCAAGTGCACGATGTACAGCGCATTAAGCGAAGAGCTCTGAGTTCGATCCCAGTAGAACTCTGAAAGTATTGGTTTGAGAAAAGATAAACATAATCTTGACAATATTTTTTTTAGTCATTGTTATTAATATTTTGTATTAATTTACTTTGTATGTGTTTGAATAATTTTGTTTTCGTTAATTCTATTACCTTCGTGATAATTTTATGAAAGTAATTTAAGCGCTTATTTTAACGTGTTTATCAACTAAGAAGATCTTTGTAGTACCTATTCATACATTTGGCAGTTAGTGACTTTTAGATTTTTCAAATAGGATAAGTTTGCTAATATAGTAAAATTAAAAATGGGTACACAGGATATTTCAGTTAATTTTGAAATGGAAAACATTACTAACAGAAAGAGACGGCAAAACCTCAGAAGATCATGCTCAATGACTGACCTCTCCAAAGAATCTGTGTTCGACAGTACAATGATGAGCTACCAAACAGTTCACTTAATGAATTCCACAGAACTGCATGAAAAACTAAAGGAACTCACAGAGCAATTACAAAATGCTACCATGCAGTTAAAGAGCGCGCACTTAGAGATCGAAAACCCTCACACCGAAAACTATCGCCTAAAAATGGACCTCAGTAAAAGGAATGTAACTATTAAAAATTACAAAAAATTAACCGCTGCAACCCCAATTACCGGAACGCCCACATCTAGAAGAAAAAACAGGAGCAAATGGATGATCCTGTCCACACAGGGGACAACGGGCGCGGCTCAGCAGTCTATAAAAAACAATTCTGATAGTAACAATAACTTGAATAATTTTCAGAAAAAAGACCACGACACTAATTTATTCTTACGTGAAAAATATAAGAGAAAACTTTGCATTTTAAGTAACAGACACTTTTCTGGCCCCCTTAATGTTGTTGAAAAGGCGTTCTCACGAGAGTTTGATTATTGTCGCTACCAATTAGCTAATGTTAAAACAACGCAATTACTACAAAACTTAGAAAAAAAATTATCTATATTTACAATAAATGATTACTGTATAATTATAATTGGTGAAACTAATTTTAACAACAACTGTAATTTGTTTGAATTAATAAACACATTAAGGGATTCAATTAAAAATATTAATTATACGAATATTATAATATGTGCACCAACATATATAGTAGGAGCACCAATATTTAATTATAAAATTGAAATGTTCAATAGTTTACTTAACATACAGCTGCAAAATAGTGAAAATACTTATTTTTTCAATTCAAATGACAGATTTACTTACGCAATGTTTTCTTATTTCACGGGCAGAATAAACAAGCTTGGATTTATAAACATTTACCAAAATATAATGGAAAATATAAGTGTGGATCTAAAAAAATTTCCTTATATAAACGTAACATCTGACTGTTACGAAACCATTAACAACAGACAATGGTTTTGCATTCATACTCTTTATGTTGAACTCGAGTTAGTTTAAATTAATGAAAAATTGGGGTAATGAAATCTGCAGGCGGGTTCAATACCGTTAATTGATCAATATTTAATATTTATTGATCAATATTTATTTTAAACAAAAAACTAAATCAATATGGGATTTTCCCCAATCAAATTAAGGAAAAATAAAATAGCTCTGATTACCTCGATATGTGGCGCTAAGAAAAGCTGGAATTATAAGATGGTAGGCAGAAAAGTTCATGTAGTTTCTACAATACCACAATATGCCTATTCACTGCTCAAAAAATTAACAAATAGTATAAATAATACTAAATGAATATTTATGACTAACAGGGATGAATGGCCTAACTCTTTGCCTTTCATATACGACATGCGTTAACTAGAAAAAGTAGGACCATTTTTACTAGAGCCACTTGTTGTATAATTTATTTACTATTTTTCCTAGCTGTCTGAAAATCCCTCATTGCTATGTTTATAACTTTATTTAGCATTTTCACGTAATTTTTAGTTTACCTACATTTGTAGACACATACACACACCAACTATGCACAAAAATATTTCACAGAGCATTGATCTAAAAGTGCAAGCCACAGCTGAGGCCATTATTAGAGCTTAAGTAGTAGTATTTCTAATTCATCCTTTGTAAGGATAGGCAGCTGAGTCATACAACCTTTATTAGAGCTTAATGTAGAACTTATGCCGAAATGTCAGTCGATTCAATCTTTTGTTTGACAATTGAGACGAAGCGGTCGTGTCGTGCGTCGTAAGGGAAAAAAATCTAAAGCAGATAGTACAAAAGATGACCTACTAATAGTCAGTATATCAAATTAAAAACCAATAAATATATATTATCATACAATCATTAGTTTAAATATATAGACATTCCCATTGTAAGTTATTTTTTGAAATATATCTTTTCCCCGATTTTTTTTAGGAATTACTTTAGTAATTCATGTAAATAAAAGAACTGACAGATTGTTGACTGACTAGCAAAACTAATCCGCCAATAACGTCCATTACTTGTGGGTTCATTCGACATCGTTTTGTTACTTTTTTGACATAGACATTGATTTTTCGCAAATTATTTATTATTGTTTTACAAGATTTTAAGATTTACAATTAGGGAAGTTTAAGGGGGAAAAGGTTACTCATGAGTTAATCTTTCATGCGTACTACTGACCATTAGCAGGTCAAAATGCCATATTGAGTTTGACTATCTTTCCGTTCTTAAACTTAAGTAAAGTGCTATCTTTACACAATGGCAAAATCATTACCTGTTCGTTCTTGCTTAATTTGTGATAAAGAACTAACCAAAAACATCACAACATCGTTCCTGCTCACATCGGATTTTTTCGAAGAAAATAGTTTTGTAGTGGATTTTATTACAAAAAGTGACCAAGCTTGTAAAGTTAGTTATAAAAATGTACAAAGCGAATAGACATAGATAAAACATTCAAGTTATCAACACAAAAATAAATTATGGGCTTAATTTATATTAAAATAGGGTAAAATTTAGAATCGTGCGGCACGAATTTCGTAGAAAAAAGGGTTTTATTAGATCGAGAAATTATAGAAAAGCATAACAAAACCGTTTTCATTACAAGGTAATGCGTATTTTTCGAGAAATATGAAAAAACTTTTTTAACCTCTAAACAAGTAAATCAAAACATTTCGTAATGTTAGAGCAGGAAGAAACGTGAAATTTGGTAAAGCGCAACAAGGACGGAAGATTAGATTGTCAAAAACATGTCAATCAAAACAATATCAATCAAGAGGTGTGCTCAGCAATGGACTTGCTTTTTATTCATGTAAATATTACATAAATTCCTGGATATGAATTCTTATTCTAAATTAGACTTAAGTTGCCAAATTTATCAATGATCTGTACCATATGTATTTTATGTTGAGTCTTGAAAGTAACAAATAATATTAGTCTTGAAAGTAATAAATAATAATATTAGACTTATTTTTGTCAATCTAATCTTCCGTCCTTGTTGCGCTTTACCAAATTTCATGTTTCTTCCTGCTCTAACATTACGAAATGTTTTGATTTACTTGTTTAGAGGTTAAAAAAGTTTTTTCATTTTTCTCGAAAAATACGCATTACCTTGTAATGAAAACGGTTTTGTTATGCTTTTCTATAATTTCTCGATCTAATAAAACCCTTTTTTCTACGAAATTCGTGCCGCACGATTCTAAATCCAACCCTTAAAAAACTATATTGGCAAGTTTATGATATGAAAATGAATTTGCTTTTTTATCAGTTCATACTGATTGATTTGCTTTACACATATCATCTATGATCCAATGTGTTAATTCTACCAACACTTTTCCACTTGGCAGTATATACATTATTAAGTATACCTATTTGTTTGCTTTGTTTGCTTGCCTTGCTTTTCTATATTCTTGTTTGTAAATAAATCATTTTAGATTTGTATAGTATATTAATTGTAACCGAAAACTTTCAGAGTAAGTTAGCTGTTATATAATGTACAAAAAGAGAATTTAAATAAATAATATAAAAAATTTAATCTGCAATTTCATAATTTCTTTTTCAGACAAGTGAATTACACAGAATTTGCTTATCAAGCTTTAAAAATGCAGAGACATGGCATGATAGCCAGCAGGAAGAAAATGGTGGAATAATAACAGATGTGTTGGACACATATATGGACACAGACATCAAGCCTGAATTCCCTTCATAATTCATAGTGACCCCCTACAACCAGCAGAAGGTATAGACATCAATAAAATAAAGGAAATGTCACAACCTAGGCTAGGTCTTTGTACACCATCTAAAAAAATTGACAAATAAATGGTAATTATAGAAAAAATACAAATAATTTGATTTAATTAGTGGTTAGATGGTAAGAAAATAAAAAAGTCAACGTTATTTGTGTTCGTTTTAGCGGGCAACATTGACAATGAGTCTTTCCTATGACGGAAGTTGTCAAGTAAAGTTAGTCCACTAAGCAGAGGGGACAGCCACCTCACTCACAGCACACTTCATTCACATCACATTGATAGTTGTCTGTGTGTTTGATTGTTCGTTGCGCTTGAGTTTGTTTTTCGGTTTCTTTATAACTTTACAACTATTAAATAAGCTAAAAATACACAAAACAATGCAATTCAATTCTTGGGCTTAATGCCATAATCGATACTACTCGATACACAAAACAAAAAGATGTAAGTAAACCTTAGCTGTCAAAATGACATTTTTTCCGCCATGATGTTTTTTGTTTGTGTTGCACACTAAAAATGAACAATTTCATTTCCTACCAGTAAACAAAGTGTTTTAATAACAATTTATCAATCAAAAAGTGTTCTAAGCATCTTAAACTATTTTTTGATAAAGTGTACAAAGACCTGGCCTAGACTCCTTGCATTTTGGGACATATCTTTTATTAGAAACCATTGACATTTCAGGCTATACCAGAGTAGTAAATAATGGATTAGTCTGTGTGGTAAAGGACTGTAATGAAAAGCAGGATATTAATGCAATATGTCTGACTAAGCGCATTGAGATATTAGCCAACTTTGGCTTATATATACCAAGAAGAGTAAAAATTTGTGAACTGGGACAAAACATTGCAGTAAAAATTAGTGTAGAACAAATAATGGAGAAGTGTTACTTCTCTGATCAACCAAATGATGCTGTTGTTGATGATGATGATGATTAAATAAGGAAATCAATTGTCTCTCTAGTTATTGTTTTTATAACAAACCAATTCACAACCTCATTTTCATAGTTGGTTTGTCCAATTACCAATTAAAAATTAATTTGCAATACACAGCTTTATTAAATAGTATAATATAATAATAATAAATAAGTCCCCAAATCCCTATGCAAACAAGAATGGTTTTCTTGCTGAAAAAGCATATTATAATATAAAAGATCTTTTTGATGACATGACCCATAATTAATTTTCATCCTAAATAATGATGTATTAAATTTAAAATTCATATTAAATTGACTGTTTCTTTAGATAAATTATTTATTTGACATTAATGATCTCATTTTTTTACATGTTTTATTATTAATTGTTATTACTGTTGTTGTCTTTTATTTCTAATTTTAATTTTATTATTAATGTTATTCTAATTCATTAATTGTATTGTAATAATTATACATTAAATTTTTTATAAACTATTATAATTCATACGCCATTAAGGCTAATCATGGCTGTACAAATAATAACATCTCACCACCTGTAAAATATTCCTGTGATTATGAATAAATGATTTGAATTTGAATTAGGGGTACTTTCGCAATGGTGACTCTTGTGTTAATAGTAAATTGAATATATGGTAATTTACTACTTAAATGTCTGATGAAGCCAGGACGAACCATTTTGACCAGCTATGGAGTATAAAGGCTTTAATCCCTTCATTGGGGTCAGCATAAGTTTTTTGTTTACAATCTTTTTTGCACACAGAAAAGGTGCTTCCAAAATTTTTGTGTCAGCATATATTGATACCTAGTTGTAAATATTATAAACAGCTATTTAGATCCAATTCAGCATGTAGCCAGGCTTCAGATCAGTATCGAAGCTCTATATTAAGTTTTTCTGATACAATCTTTTTCAACGCGCATCTCTGAAATGTGGCACTTGAGTGTATATTTACTTATATTTTTGAGTTTCTCTGAGGATCTCCAAACAATATACATAGGTTTAATCTTGCATCGCAATTATGATTTTTGGTGTTGTAAAACTTATTTTATGCATATTACATTTGCTATGGTGCCTTTCATACTATAACTTTTATTCTTAAATATTGGTTTAGGTAGTCAGGAACAGCTATTGGATCCATTTAAGCATGTAGCAAAACTTCAAATCAGTTTTGAAGATGTATGTAAATTTTTGATCTGGATAAATGTGTTAATAAAAGGTTTTCCAATAGGGACTTGACAACTTTGAATTCAATTTGTGAACGCACCCTTTCACTAATCATCGAGCTGTCACTGTCAATTTATTCAGTAAACTTAACATTTTCATCATGGTTAAAGTACACGACGAGCGACGTCTGCAAATTATAAAAATTTACTACAGAAATTCGGAGTCGGTGACCGCTACTTTAAGAGCGTTAACTCCGATTTTCGGTCGTAATTCTCGCCCTAGTAGACAGGCAGTAACAAGTTTAGTGCAAAAATTTGAGTCTACATATTCGTTGTGTGATGTTGCCGTTCCAGTGAGACAACGGGTTGGTCGAAGTGTCGAAAATATCGCTGCCGTTGAAACTTCCGTAGTAAATGATCCAAATCAGTAAATTCCACGGCGTTCTCAAGAGTTGGGCATCGCCCAGACCACTTTATGGCGGATTTTGCGTAAGGATCTTGGTTTACACCCATACAAGATCAAGCTGACTCAAGAATTGAAGCCGATGGACCATTTGAAGCGACGTACGTTCTCCGATTGGGCTCTGGAAAAGATGCGCCAAGATGATCAATTTCATCGCAAAATCATCTTCAGAGACGAAGCTCATTTTTGGCTCAATGGGTTCGTCAATAAGCAAAATATGCGTCATTGGTCGGGTGAAAATCCACATGTGCTTCATGAAACACCACTTCATCCACAAAAAATAACTGTTTGGTGCGGTTTGCGCCGGCGGCGTCATAGGGCCATATTTTTTCGTCGACGATAATGATCGTCACGTTACTGTGAATGGTAATCGTTATCGCGACATGATTACCGATTATTTTTGGCTCGAATTGGAAGATATAGACTTGGACAACATGTGGTTTCAACAGGACGGTGCCACAAGCCACACGGCACACGTTACAATCGATTTATTGAAGAGTAAGTTTAATGAGTGTGTTATCTCAAGAAATGGACCAGTCGATTGGCCGCCCCGTTCGTGCGATTTAACGCCTCTAGACTTTTTTCTTTGGGGCTACGTCAAGTCATTGGTCTATGCCAACAAGCCGACGACGTTGGTAGAGCTCAGAGCCAACATTGAACGCGAAATAGCAGCCGTTTCGACCGAAATGTGTGGCCGAGTCATCGAAAATTGGGTCCAACGAATCGACCGCCGCAAACGTGCCCGCGATGGCCATATGAACTAAGTCGAGTTCCATTCATAAATGTTTTGATTGTACCAATAAAACTTCAACCCGATAATAAAGTTTTTGAAATATCAAATGGTTTGCATTTTATTTTGAAAAAAAGTTGTCTAAAAGAGAGAAAAAGACAGATTGCCACAAAAGACACCTAGACCTGTCACTAAGCATTATCATGCAGTTGTACTGTTCTCCAAGTAGCGCGGCTTTCATGAAAAAATTAAATTTTCTAAGATTGGGTTTTTAAAAAATGGCTATTGTGATGCTATTTTGAAAAGCTCATTAAACAAGCAATTTTTTAAGATGATGTGCAGTATCATCGCCATAAATTTTTTTTTCACAGCTGTCACTAAAACTTGAGTCAGGTTTTTCGCAATAAAATAAAATAAAACATTAACTCTTTTTCTTAGCCACTACGCTAGTTTCCGTCTGTATATTCATGCTACATTTATTGTAGTTTATATTCAATTGCTTATTTATTTTTCGGGAGGATGTCTCCAGAGCGGCAGCCGTGCATTATGGTTCCTAAATTGGTGCAGTATTCAACAAAATAGCTCTGTGTGTCTGTTTGATTCAGATTCCTGCAATGTTTTGGTGAAATAAGTTAAAAGGATTGTTCCAAAGTCCCGTTATTCACGAAAAAGATAATTTAAATAACCCGAATGAGTGATCTCTGTTTGAGTGCAAGCATCAACAAATATTTTATTCATTCGTTTTTTATTAATTTTATTTAAAACAAACGTTTGTACTGTAAATAATCTATTACAATATTAATTTTGAAAGAATAGTATTTAGTAAAATTTTTTGGTATATAGTCAAAATTAATATTATAATAAAAATCGCTAATGTCATTTAAATCTAAAAATTTACAATTATCATAATTTTTCACTATCATTTTTAAATAATATTTAATTTATTCTCACTAAAAGAAGTGTTTCGATATATACCTAGTATTAAAACTTTCTCACACTTTTTTAATAAATTTAATGTGACACATAATTCACTTAATAACTTATAGGAGTTTTGATCATGTTTGCCTATACCAAGGTATTACTATGTCATCTTTTTGTATATAGTTACTAAAGTTATTACAGTCTTTTAAAATTGCTCACTCACTGCATTTGGTTTCATGAAGGAAGCTATATTGTAGTTGTTATTCCAAGTATCTTCTCTAGAATGTCTTAGGTGAGACGACAGGTTCCTTATTTGTTCATCTCCAAATAAAGATATATTGTTTTTTTTTGCATTTTGAAAAGTAGATGATGAGCTTTGTATATTTTCTTCTTTTTTGTATATTGTATTTTTATATATTTTGTATATTCAGATTGTGTGGTTCTAGATAGATTATTTTGAGCTTGAATAATGTTATTGTCTGTAATTGTTGATAGTGGTGATGTTGGATCATGAATGCTCTTTGTTTCGCCTGAAGTATTATCCAAGTGGTATTTTGTTTTCTAGATTGATGCACACACTTTTGTCATAATGCAATGGAGACTTTCTAGGGGTTCTAATTCTCGTTTATTAATAGTTTATTCAAAGGATATGAGGAATGTGAAAGTTTCTTTATAAAGATGGGTGTAATAGTAGGACTAGTAGAACTTGAAGTAATTATTTTCAGAGCCTGTATCTTTTTATTTTGATTATCAATTATTTTCTTGAGTTCAAGATTTTCTAAGTTTAAATTCTTAATCTCATTATGTGCTGATTGCATTGTAAGAGTAAGTTCTTCTAGCTTTTCCTTTAAATTTTGTATAAATGGTGAATTCTCAATTGAATGATCAAGTGTTACCAGCAAGCTTCTATTAATATTGTCACATATGTCAATATTGTCATCATGAGAATTTGTAGACTCATTTGACATATTTATTGTACTGTTATTAATTATACCACCTGACAAAGTCCTATTTCTTTTATTCCGATTTCTCTTGTCGAGTCTCCTTGAGTAAGTTACACTATAAAATGGTAGATGTCAGTATCGGTAAATCAATATAAGTTAAATCTCTATTATTTGTCTCCTTGTTTTAGTTCCAGTATAGAAACAAAGATGTCGCTTCTTATATACAGTTTTTATATTATCACACTGCCATCTTTTATTTTTTGGATACTTATCGCTGACCGATTCTTGTTTCGTTAATTAAAAAAATTTTAATAATTGTTTTAAAGATATTAAAGGTTTTGTTTGTGATTTTGTGTTGGAGCACTTTTACTTCACTTATTTTAGTCAAGTTATATTATGTATCACTTTGTGTTGTTTATCACTTGTTAACTGTCAACAAAACAAACAAACAAAAATGAACACAATCACTTTTTATTGCCTTTTATACGTTTTCTACCACTGGTTTCATTTGCACAGCACTATTGTTACTTGTAATTACAATTTTAATTATTCTTTGACTCTTGGGATGTTAAAAACTGATGTAAATAAATATTTTTTACGGAGCTCAATGTTATTGGTGCACACTAGCGGCCTCTTCTCTTCTGTTTAACGTATATTTACGCTATTAGATAATTGCAATCCTAATAACAGTGATACAATTTCAATCACGCTATAACAATATGTAAAATCACATTTGGTCAGTGTTCCATATTTCATATTAAGAATACCTTTCAAAATTTAGCATCGTTATTTAGTTAACACATAAGTTGTTTCTGTGTAGTGTCAGCTTTTCTAAAGTTGTTTTTTATTAGCAATAGCTGCCGTAGTTTACTATAAAATACACTTTAAACTAGATGATGGCATGGGGCGCTCGACCCGACGGCGGCCTGCCGCAAGCGCGGACAGATAGAGCGTCATTACAATCTGTACTTGAATGTTTCATTGGCTATTGGAAAACCCTCTATATAGCCTGGGAGGAGTGGCAAGTCGCAGACAGAGATGAGTGAGCAATAGCTTTGGTAGGAAGTGGCATGGGTGGAAAGAAGCACTCATTGCCTCATGCATTTCAATTGTTTTTGTATTTATTGCTTGCTATGTTTGTTCACCTACAAAATTTTTATTTTTGTTAAAATAAATTCACCAATTTAATACAGGTTTTAGAATTGAATGGAGCGCTGAAGTCTTGGATAAAAATTTGCCTAGGCTAGTTCACAATTGTTGGCCAATAGTTTTTTAAAACTGGTTATAATTAATAATATTCTAGTGGAACATTATGAGATATGCACAATATTATGTGCATATATTCCTATGTCTAATTATAACTTAATATTAATAAAGTTTAGTGATGCAATGATTCCAATAATTATTAATGGTAGAAAAGACTGCAAGTATCCAATTCAAAATAACTATAAATTCAAAATATATATCTGTTTTAAAAGAAGCAAAGTGGAGTGAAGGAGTAAAATGAACATGCAAAGTATCCCAAAGTAATCCAAGTATCCCAAACTCTTATGTGTTCACTTCCTAGCTAGGCTGTGGTTCCTAAAGAATATTTAGTTGATGTAAATATCAAGAAGTACCATTAAGATGAAATGAAAATTCTTACCCATTATACAGTTTTTGCTATACATGATTCCAAACTTTTTCTCACATTCTAAAACTTGTTGCTTAAAATTCATTGCATCTCTGACTCTGTTAGCACAATTCTCGCATATTCCATAAGTAATGTGACTAAGTTCTCCTTCAACAGGTGAAATCTAAAACAAAATTGCTACAATATTAACAATTTGTAACTCGTATTATTATTTAAATGAATGGAACTTAATGATGCTATTTTATACTAACATTTATACTAAAACACTCCTGTATCATTTCTGAATAAACTTCTATTTCACCATCAAATATTCTTGGTTCACCTAGATTTGTGCAGGCCCCCTCTGAGTGACAACACCGACATAGGTCGTTTTCTATTTTCCACTTCGGTAAGGCCATTATTTTCATTTACAATCTTAGGTAAGTAAGCAACATATGAAACAATTTTTTGTATTATTTTGTCATATTACGATAAACCAAAATAAAATAACAACACAGATCGGAATGGAACAAACGATTGATTGATTGAACCATTTGAATGTCAAAGTCATCAAAGAGGTTACATTTGCTGCGTTCCGTTTGCTGTTTATAGCGCTCACAGCGCTCATATACCCGTTCCGATTATCCGGGAGCGCGCTCACAGCGATATCGATACGTCATCAATGATGTCATAAACGCCGCCATATTCCCACTCACAGTGCCAAAGCTGCGGAGCATATTCGCTCTAAGCGGCCTAGGCACAACTGACACATGACGTTACTTTGTTGATGTTTTAAATAGTCGATTATAGATTTTAAGAGCTTTCTTATTAATTTTCTTTTGTAATAATGTTAAAAAATGGCTCCTGCTTCATTCAGGGTCAAAGATCTTAATGAAATTGTAACTTTAGACTTAAGCGACGAGCAATCAGAATGTTAACGCGCTATTTACCGTTCCGAATGCAATAGCACTAATATCACTTTCAGCGCGCTAAAACGAATCTGAACGGTTTTGAGCACTTTTAGCGCTGACAGCGCTGTGAGCGGCAAACGGAACGCACAAAAAATTTATCTAAAATAAGTGGAACAAAATGCGCGATAATAAATCAAAATAATATATTTTACTCGGTCAAACAAGGACGATTGAAAATGAGGTTTTACGTAGACTCATCCGCAACTCAAGTTCGTTATGACAAAAATGATGAAGAGGGACCAAAACTATGTGATTATGATCTCCTGGAATTTTCTGGCAATGAATCTGAAAAACTAAGGAGCTTGATTCTATGTTAAAAAAATGCTTAGGTATCTATGGACGTGTCTCGAACGTGTACCAAAATCAAAATTAATAAATAAGCTCAATGGTGTGCAAAGAACTTTTACTATGCGTTTCAAATAAGAATAGGACCGACTTAGCGCCATATTGTAACGTCATAGCTGTCAATTCGAACCGGCTAGGTAGCGTGAGCAAAAAAATATTTTTAAATAACAGAATTTATTTAAACAAGCAATTGCTTCTAGCGTCAAACTCTCAATTTGACTTTCTAACTTTTGACGTTTTTGTCATGCCATTGGATTTAAATTAGAATTGTAAGGTGGCAACATTAAAATTTCAAAACCGTGAGAGTTGAAAATGTTATTGTTAACATAGTTTTTTGGTGATTTGTGCCTTTTTATTAACTCATAACAGTTCTTTTTTTAATAAAGTTTTATTTCGAAAAATTTATTTTCGATATAATTAATAAATCATTATTTTTATGCAAAAAAAATGTTCTTTGCAGACCATAATTTTCAAGTGAAATTTGACAGATAGGAGTCATTGACGTTCCTATTCTCATTTGAATCGCATTGTACACTAATCAAAAGTTTATGCACTTCTCACGTTTTATTTTTTGGTCATCAGTTTTGGTTATAAAATGTTAAAACAGAAATGAGGTTAAGTCAATAGTCTCGTTTTGATTTCTTTTAATCTTTACAGGGCCTACTTTTCATGAGATAGCTTTTTGAGACTGAGAAATATGGAGCTTCCTACGGGAACCTGGTAATATAAACGGGAGACAAGAGAAAAACGTATGACTGTTCACCGCTATATTCCAAAGTGACTCACATTGACAGATTCATTAATACCCCTAACATGCTAATAATATACTTATATAAAATAATACCCTACCAACCTAAGCTTATACATTACACCTCCCCACTTAAATTACAAATAAATTATTTTCTCTTAGGATCCAAATTCACAATTGTAAGAGATACATTTAATACATATAAACTATTGTTATGGACAATCAACTATTCCACACTTTAACTCGAGTTTTCTTTGGCTCTTGGGACGGCTCAGGGGTGACGGTGGCAAATCAAGTGCCGTAGAGTCAGGATGACTAACCGGGGGGTCTTCACAAGTAACCGACCTACTCTCATCCTCCCCATCTATTAACGGTTGCTCTTTGTTATTATTATTTGACCCAAGACTATCCCTATCGGGGATCCCTATGGGGTGTGTGACGGCATCCCCGTCGCCATCTGGGCACACGGCGGAGTATCGGGATTTGCGTTTCAATTGGTCAATGTGTCTTTGCATAGATTGACCGTTACCACTATCTATAATGTACCTCCTAGAACCTTCTTTGCCTACGACCGTACCTTCCAACCATTTATCGTTACCGCCGTACCCCCTAGCCCTAACTTGATCTCCGACGAACAGCTCTCGCAGCGGTCCGCCCGACGCGTGCCGCAGCTGCCGCGCCTGCGCATCCCGCACGCAGTCCTCGCGCGCACGCTCTCCGCGCAGCAGGTCGAGCCGACATCGCAGCGCGCGCCGCTGTAGCAACATGGCGGGGCTGTCCCCGGTGCTCGAATGCACGCTATTCCGATACGTTAATAGGAAAGTTTGCAGGGCAGCGTCCACCTCAATTGACTCTCTAGTTGCCTTCTTGATTGCTCGCTTGCAAAGTTTCACCGCATTTTCTACAGCTCCGTTTGATGCCGGATGGTACGCCGGAGAAAACGATTGCCGAATACCATTTTTTTGCAAAAAGTCCCTGAATTCGAGGCTCGTAAAAGGTGGTCCCCGATCCGACACCACTTCTGTCGGTAAGCCGAAACGCGCGAAAGTTGCCCTTACTGTTTTGATGACCGATACAGCGTTCGTTCGAGCCATTTCAAATATCTCTATCCATTTCGTACTGGAATCTATTAATATCAAAAATGTTTTACCATCTAAGGGGCCCAGAAAATCCAGATGGATTCTACTCCACGGACGCAGATCGTAGGGCCACGGACTCGGCGGCTCGCGCGGCGGCGCCTGCGCCTCGGCCGCACACGTGGCGCACTGCGCACACACGGCCTCTACATCGGCATCGATGCCTGCCCACCATACATAGCTCCGGGCTAGCGATTTCGTTTTAACGATCCCCATGTGACTCGCGTGTAGCTGCTTCAAAACTAAGATACGTAATGCGGACGGAACAATAACCCTATAGCCCCACATTAGACATCCTCGATCAATATAAATCTCATTACGTTTGTTTGTAATACGGCTTGTATTCGTCTTCCGTGCACGTTAACGGCCACCCGGATTAAACATACAAGGTAAGCTTGCTTAGAAGCGTGTCCTTACTAGTCGCTACTCGTACGTCATCGTGAGTTACCGGCAAGAACGTCTCTACAAAATTTAAATACGTACTCTCTTTGACGGCTCGCCCATCCGTGGCACTGGTTCGTGGCAGCCGTGATAGCGCATCTGCACAATTTTTTTGCGACGAGACGTACTCAATTTCGTAACTGCACCCCGATAACAGCCCACCTTTGTAACTGCGACGCTGCCATTACGGGGATTCCGGCTTTACTACCGAAAATATACGTCAACGGCTTATGGTCTGTTCGCAAGGTAAACCGCCGTCCATACAGATATTGGTGAAATTTCCTTATTCCATATACTATACCTAAGGCCTCTCTATCTATCTGCGAGTACGCCCGCTCGGCCGGCGTAAGCGACCGCGAGGCATACGCGATGGGGCGCTCGCCGTCGCCGGTGACGTGCGAGATGACGGCGCCGATGCCGACGCTGCTCGCGCCTGCCGTCAGGATCAGCGGCAGCTCGCTCGAGTAGTGCACCAGCACTTCACTCGATATTAACTTGTATTTAATTATAGCGAATGCCGTCTCACATTCCGTGCTCCATACATATTTGACATTAGCTCTAAGTAAATTATATAAAGGTGCTAAGACAGAACTCACGTTTCTTATAAATTTACTGTAATACATTACCATGCCTATGAACGACGTGTAATCCTACATTCATCTCACTTTGTGAATTTGTGAATTTTTAGATAGTAATGTTTATATCTTCATCACAACAAGTCATTTTTACTATTTATTGTAACACCATCTGTAGTAATCAGCAAAAAAATGTAAATCCCTAATTGGCTTTATGTATTATCACTATATGTTAACCTGTAATTTGTTATAGAGTGTGGATTTTGTAATAAATAAATAAATTTTGTAATAAATAAATAAATAAATAATTAAATAAATAAATTACCCCCACGGGGCGCACTGACTCCCCAGTACAATATTTTAAAATTAATCTACAATCCTTTAATTTTAACTGATCAAAATATTTTTTGTAATATCCGTAACTTATACAAGACACTGCACTACCCGTGTCACATTCCATAGCGATGACTTTATTTTGCACATTTAATGTTATCATAAATGGTTTGCACAGTTCTAGAGCTAATTGATTAATTTCAACTGCGATTACCTCATCACTGCCTTCACTATCTATGGCAATCGCCGGCACCTCCACGTCGACATTGTGATGCCTCAACACATTGGGACAAACGCGTCGCAGATGACCCTGCTGGCACACTCTGCACACGTAGCGCGCAAATCTGCATCGCACCCACTCGTGCGCGCCGCCACAGGCGCGGCACCGCGGTTCTGCGGCCGCCTGCCCGCCACGCACCGCCGCGGCCGCTCGCCTGGGGCGCTCCGAGCCGCGGTCCCACGCGCCGCTCGCCGCCGCCGCCGGTCTCCACGCCGCCACCGTTACCGCCTGGCACGCTGCTACCACTTCCTTTGGAGTCTCCGTATTGCAGTCTACCGCCGCCGCATTCTTCTCGGCCGCCTCCATGCTGACAGGCAACCGATATGCTTTGGCAAAATCAAGATTATCCTCTTGAAACAGCCGCTGCCGTATCGCTTCACACTGGATCCCGCAAACGAATTGATCCCTCAAGCTTTCTTCCAGCCAGGTCCCGAACTCGCATGTTTTAGAAAGTTTTTTTAACACTGCCACATAATCCGCCACTGTTTCACCGATCATTTGTTTTCTATTCCTTAATTTGTAACGTTCCGCTAAAATACTTGGCTTGGGTTGTAGGTGCTTTTCTAGAATGTTCGTTAACTGTTCGAACGTTTTCGATGACGGTTTGTCTGGTGTACATAAGTCCACTAATAACTCGTAGCACTCTAACCCGATCACAGTGATTAATGTTGGCACTTTAGGTTCACTCGGTATTTGATTCACTATAAAATACTGTTCAAGGCGCTCCACGTATAACCGCCAATTGTCCGATCGAACATTAAACTCCGACACTTTACCGATCGACATAGTTTCTTTTTTTTTTTGTTTACACAACGTAAGATCACTGATTCCTCGTCGCCACTGAGAAATATGGAGCTTCCTACGGGAACCTGGTAATATAAACGGGAGACAAGAGAAAAACGTATGACTGTTCACCGCTATATTCCGAAGTGACTCACATTGACAGATTCATTAATACCCCCAACATGCTAATAATATACTCATATAAAATAATACCCTACCAACCTAAGCTCATAATAAATATTTTTTATTTAATTGTAACAATAAAAATTGTGTACGTACATATTTGGGTAAAACTATGACACATTATAAGCTTTGTTGTCACGTGGGGGAGGGTACGCGCATTCCACAGACCGGCAAACTTAGAGCGAACGGGTTGTACAAGTATAAAATTGTTGATACCAAACTTATAAGATATAGTACCAGCTATTGTAACACATGTTTCTACAAATACAAATAAATAATTAAATAACGTTCATAGCGTTTTGTCTCCGCGCGGCCGCCGAGTCCGCGCAGCCGCGGAGCGACCAGAGAGAGGTGTTTTGATTTTTTTTTTCTAAATTCTTGCGGAACCCCGACAGAGGTATCATGGAACCCTAGGGTTCCGCGGAACACACTTAGAGTATAGCTGGTATAGGTACTCTATACCTTTGCCTCTAAAATTGCACCAACATTGCGTCCCTAAAAGACGTAGAACTTCAACCGCCGTTGTTTTATAAATTAAGGTGAATTTTGCTAAAATAAAAATAAAAGTCGCTGCATACTGGAAGGGTTTTGGAATTCACCTCCCATATGGGGTATTTTGTCGATGAAATAGTTTATATTTACTGCTCCTAAAGTTTTATTACTACATGCCGGGACACAACAAACAAAATTGTAAACGCTAAAGAGCATATTCTAGAAAAACGTGGAGGTGAAACACAATTTAGTTTAGAAAAGGGAGACAAGTTGTTTATTAAAGGTATTAATACTAGGAGTAAGGATAAACCAAGATTTGTCAAAGCATCAATAATAGGCGACATAGTAAAAAATAGAGTTCCCGTTAAGGTTCGCGATCGTCATCCGCGCAAGACGGGGGCATGGGGACGCTGATGGTTCTGCTGGACTACTCGCTTTTGAATTGTGAATATTGTGTTTGAATCAGTGAATATTTCACTGCTTATTTCTAAGATGGCTTACTATGGCTTTAATCCCACAGCAATCAAATTGTTCTCAAGCTATCTGAGCAATAGGTCACAGCAGGTTAGATTGACTGGTGAAAATGGTGGTTCCGTATTTTTCAGCTCTTCTCCTATCACCAGAGGCCTTCCCCAGGGTTCTATGTTGGCACCTTTATTGTTTACTCTGTACACCGCTGATATATGCTCTGTCATTCGGCACTGCAGATACCATATGTATGCTGATGACATACAGCTATACTTACCATTTAATCCTGAGGATTCCAATGCAGCAGAGAACAAACTGAATGAAGATCTTGCCAGAATAACTTCTTGGTCGGAGTCCAACGCACTTGTACTGAACCCGAAAAAAACCAAACTCATTCTGTTTGGATCTCCGCACCAAATCCGCTGTATATCTGACCTTAATCCCGTGGTATCTGTCATGGGTGAGAGGATAGAGCGTGTGTCAGAAGTCCGCAATTTGGGAGTACTAATGGATGAACAGCTGCGCTTCGAGAATCACGTGATGGAAACTGCAAAAAACTGTTTCTATAGACGTCATATTTTATACCGCATCCGTGATTTTCTTAGCGTAGAACTGCGGATAAAACTTTGCGATGCACTCATTCTATCAAAACTGACATATGGTAGTCTGGTGTACGGACCCCGCCTGCTTGCTCGTTCTGACAGAGTCGTGCAGCGAGTACAGAACGCATGTGCTCGTTTCTGTTTTAAGATCCCGCCTCGCGCACATGTGACACGATTTCTTAATGACGCTCGCATTCTTAAAATGGCTTATCGCAGGGAATTACACCTAGGAACCTTGCTGTACGGGGTAATAAACACGGGACGACCAGAATACCTGTATAAAAAACTAGAATGGCGTTCGAAATCTGGGACACGTCGTCGCATGAGCAGGCCATTGAATATGCCATGGCATCGTACAGCTGCCTTTCATGGCAGTTTTAAATACTCGGCAACCAAGTGTTGGAACAACATTCCACCCCCACTTCGTAAACTCGGATCATTGAATGGGTTTAAAAAAATCATTCAAACTGCTTCTTTTTAAACACCAAACGATGCTGCCGAGTGGAGTACGTGTTGTTCCAACATATGTGTAGCAGGGGTACCTATATCAATATTAGAGATACCTATTCCTATTAATTCACTGATTTATCTATTTTAAATTTATTTATGTGTAGTATATATAATGGTATTGTACTAATGTAATATTTCAAGTACTTATTAACATTTAATATTAAGTTTTTTTATATAATAGTGACATTTAGTTTGTATCTATTTAATATTTTGTATTTATTTAGTATTGTATTTATTTATTCAACTAGGGCAAGTCGGAAGATCAGCGCTGCCGCTGTAGCATAATGCTGAGGCGTGTCCTTTTTGACATGTGCACTACAGCGCGATTAGTTATTTGACATAATATTTTTATTTTATTCTTAGTATTAAATCAACAATTGTAAATATATTATATAACTATTTGTCTGTAACTTTTTGCTCCTTATGTTGTTTTTATTTCGTGTTGTAGTGTAATATGTTGAATAAATGTGTGAATTTGAATTTGAATTTAATTTTACCCATTCGAGAAAGTCGTGCTTTGTTAGAAAACGACAAGTGGCAAAGTCTTAAGGTTTTAGATTTAAAGTTAGTTTATGAAGACATAGAAAGTAATTTGAATAGGAATAAGGTTTAACGATCTTTTTAGTTATGTTAAGAATTGTTTCGATACTAAGAATTTAGCGCTAGAATTAAGTAATGTAATCAACCAAGTGAAATTCATTAAGAACCTAACGCTTGATAAGTATAGACAGTTAGTCCCTAATAATAGAAACAAAGGGGAATAAAAAATCCAATTGGCTCTTTCCTAAAACTTATAACTGGGAATTTAGATAATAATGATGCTCTAAAATATGATCACCTTATTAATGATTTAAAGAATCAACACAATTCATTTGAAAGAAAAGTTACCTTTATTACCGAAATAGTGGGTACAGTTGAAAGTTTTGCTAATTCAACCCGTTACAATTTCATTCGTATCAATGACAAATTAAATGAATTATTATTAGTTACTAATCAAACTTCATTAGACATAATTGAGCAACGCGTAATTGTTTTGTTTAATTTATTTTTGCATAATTTTCAAACTTTATACATAACTCTAGATGAGATTGAAACGGCTTTAGCTTTTGCTAAATTAAACACTTTGCAACAATCTATAATAAAAAGCTTTGAACTTTTTAACAAATTGAAACTATTAAAAAAAATCTGTCAAATTTCCTTGTCCCGTAACAGAGGATTGCCATAGCCATTGGAGAAGAATAGGTCCGAGTAATTGCGCAACGTATGAGAGCCGTTTGAACTCGAAGGGTTATGATGCACCGGGTGGCTCATTCTGGAGGGCAGCAGGATCCAAAGAAACGGTGCACCGCTGGCCGACCGCAGGTTGTAGGGGGCCCAACTAGCGTTCTAGCCATTCGCGAAAGGCTGCCCTACCGCCTGTGTAAAATCCGGGGATTGCTCCATCGTGCCGGTTGGCGACCGGATGGAGAGGGCCCGATGGCGATCCCCGGGGGGTTGTGGGCGTCCCCGTGGTCTCCATCTGAGTCTCCCACCAGTGGGTCTGACCACTCGAGTTGCTTGGTTCCAAACGTTGCGCTTTACTCAACTTTTATTCCTCTCCCCTATTCACCCTACCAACAACATAATTAAAGGCCAAAAAGAAAAATAAGTGCCGACAGTGGATGCATTCCCTCTCCCTAAAAGTACACTTCTCTAACATCCGAGGAGTGCACTCAAATCTCCACAATGTCCACCACCACCTTGAGACATAGAGGCCGTACTTATTCTTTCTGAAAGAGACGCAGATCTGTGATCGTTCGGATCTGGCATACCTGCATTACCCAAGCTATATCCTGGAGACCAAATTTCACCCTAATGTGGGCGTGTGCGTGTATGTCACAGACGAGATCTGCTGTCGGCGTCTCCGATACTTGGAAGTTCCGGATTTTATGTTTTATGGGTCTATGTAGATACTGGCCTGGACCGAATTGTATACGCCAGTATTTACCGATCACACACGGGAGCTCAGGAGACAACTCGACTCATTGAATATTTGTTTATTTGTTTATTTGTCATTCACAAAATCCACAGATCTTATACAATAATACAATGCACTCATGAAATGATTATCTTACATCTAATGACGGATTTACATTTTATATAATAATACTACAAAGAGAGCTACAAATATCAGTAAATGAAAACATGTTTTTATTTTTTTTTTTATCGTAACAGGGTTTTAAATATAGATATAGAAAATAGATCCAATTTCAGAGAGAGTCGATGACCGAACGGGTTGATTTGACACTATGTAGGGTTTCCGATTGGGTTGAAGCCAATTTTGTCAAGTTCAACCCTTCCAAAACCCAGGCGTGTCTCTTCTCCGGTAAAAAGGGCACATTCAACTAGACGCCCACTTTCCAAGGTGTATCTGTACCGATCACAAACCATCTAGGGCTTCTAGGCATGACCATCACGTCGAAACTTTATTTCGGTCAACAGATTGAAACCATGGCACAGTCAGCTTCCAAAAAATTGGGAGTCATCGCAAAGGTCCGGCAGTTGCTCAACCTGTACACAGCCCAGGTTCGATCCTGTACGGAGTACTGCAGCCATCTTTGGCATGATTCCGCTAAGTACCATCTTGAAGCGTTGGATTCTGTCGACCGAAAGGCCCGTAGACTCATAAGTGACGACAAACTTACTTCTTCGAGACTGCAAAGTCTCGAACATCGTCAAAAAGTTGCTAGTCTATCGGTTTTTTTACAGATTGCACTTTGGAGAGTGTGCAAATGCTCTTTTTCAGCTGATCGAACCTTCCCCCTTTCTCCACCGATCAACCAGACGCAGACAGAAGTTTCACCCGCTTGTGGTTAGCGTGCCGAAGAGCCGAACTAAACGGTTGGATAGCTCATTTTTGGTTCGTGTTGCCAAAGAGTGGAACGATTTGCCTGCGTCTGTTTTCCCAGACAAATATAACCCTGGAGCTTTCAAGTATAGAGTGAATAGGTACCTCTTGGACAGGCGTGTATGATCCTCGTCTTCATCGTCACTTTCCATCAGGTGAGATGGAAGACAAACGCCTGCTAATTATTAATTAAAAAAAAGCAAAATCAGATAGTATTTATTTTGGACATTCCGGTTGTCGAAAATGAAAGTTACACTTACTATAAATTACACCCTCTGGTTATGTTATATCCCTCAAACCAAACTTATCAAATCCTTCCTAAATACCCTATCCTATTAGTAAAGGGGTTGAACACTATTTCGCTCTCGCAGCCTCGTCCTGAAATTGACAATTCACTATTCCTGTGTACTGAAAATTCTGCAACGTCGTTACTCATGGATTATTGCGTTTCCGCTCTTGTAAAATTTGCCGTTGACACGTCCTCCTGTAAACTTTACATGTGAACATAAAGGGAGTAAGACTGGAACCTGTTTAAGCCGATCGTTGGCTGTTATTCACCAAGAATGAAACTTTCATAACGAGTCATTGTGAAAATGAAATAACGTTATATAACGTCTGGGGAACATATACATATACACCCTAGATGACAATTGCCAAGTAAAGATTGAAGGGAAAAAAATACAAAGAAAGGAGTCCCAAGCAAGAAACTTATCGCCCATCATGCTTTGCCGATAGTTAAACTACCACAGCTTTCACATCCGAGTCCTGCGACTAGTACGCCTGCCTCATTCTACGATGATGTCGATGTATCGAAACTCCATGCATGCTTTATCGTATGTCCTATAGAAGAATAGTGAAAGTGAAAAAAGTGCGTTCGGTAACAATGTGATCAGTGTAACAAGCGTTAGCGTTGGAACAGTAGTATTCTTATTATACGTAATCTTAATATTATTTGTAATTTCTTACTTTATGTATAAGTACAAGTTTATCCATTTTGGTGAAGTTAGAAATCACCCTGTCAATGATTTCGGATCTAATGGGGGAGGAGTTATGTCGCCAGTTCCGCTACCCACGCAAACCCGGGTAATAATGTTAGTTTCCCAAAATGCAAGATGGACCACCGTGACTTGCTAGTCACATAGAATTAAGATTTAGAATTAAGAATTAGTTTTAATTAGTCTTGTAAGTTCCATCATCGAATTAAGACCTACTAAAAAACGTTTTTACGTTTTTTTTTCACCATCGTAAGGCCAGCTAATTTGAGTGCCTATCCATTCTGCACCTTAACTTTGGCCAGACAAGGGTCCACATAGATTCGGTTAAAGGTCTAGGTGATTTTATGGAATTGGAAGTAGTCTTAAGACCGGAACAAATACTAGAAGAAGGCCAAGTTATAGCGAGAGACTTGCAAAAGAAACTTGGTGTTGAAGATTCAGACTTGATTGATTGCGCATATGTTGATTTATTGGCTAAGGGTTTATGATTCATTCTTTCCAAATGTGATTATTTTTGGTAAAATTAAATATTAGCTGACATTTTTAGATTTTTTATTTTCTGAAAGTCTCATTTTTTATTTATTTAACAATTTATTACACACACGTTTGAAAATATAAAAAATAAACTAAAAATAAATGAAAGATAATGTACAAAGGCACAGCTTATTTATCGTGTTTTACATAATTTATTTATTTATCACAAAATCCACAGCTCTTGAACTAAGTTACAAATATTAAGGTTAAGTTTTACTGACAGTTACGGATTTAGATTTTGTTACAAATACATACATAACAATATAAATACAAAGTATTTTTATAATTTTTGTTCAAAGAAGTAAATTAAGATGAAGAAAAAGTATATACCTATAGGTTTCAATAGCCTTATGAAATTCTTATATGGTTTTTAGGTGTGACTTCCTCTGCATGGGGCGCCGCCCCTTACTCCGGCTAAGTTTCCGCCGCTGCGCAGCCGGGTACCCCGGGCTGCAAAGCCCACACAGCCCAAGCCTGCTCAAGAAAACTGTAGACTGCGCCCCACTGTACGCCCTCATCCCACCCCGGCCCCTCACCCCTCCCAGCCCAGAGCTTCCCCCTCGACCTTCTATGGCGGATGGCCTGAGAGTATTATTTGATGCCATCAAGGAGGTTGATCTCCACAAACTTTCAACTCTAGCCTTTACGCTCACCTACAATAGCTTTGACAGAGCATGGTTCTCAGTTCATTAGAGGTTCATTGAAATGGCGTAGATGTAAAAATGAAAGATTTATTATTAAAAATTCACTTGATATTTATTTCATAAATTGTTATATACAAATCGACCGGACACGGGGACGATCGTAAAACGACTGACATTGTTTTCTTTTAATGTCAGGGAATGTGCTATTTGTTTTTTCAAATTTGAATCTTACTAAGATGGCGGCGAGATAAAGAGGCCGGACGCCACACTACCGTCCCTTATGTAACTACACTAATGTCCCTTTGAACACCTTCAGTGCAACAGTGCAAAAACAACCCCACTTGCGCACCCTCTTCCCCAATCGGGTGTCGCTTCCTGTTAGCGACGCAACATGAAACGGATTCGGCATAATAGGGACATAGTCATATAAGTAGTTTGTAAATAACGCTAGTCCACGCCCTCACTACTTGCGCCCACACTCGAACACCGGGTCGTTCAAATTGTTACTAAGTCATATTATGATTCAATGGTAATATTTGCTTGTCAGCGCTATCGCTACTTGCGCCCGTCTTCGGATGGGTGGTTATTTTCGAGTGTGACGTAAGCAAGGTCTAATAAGATTCTTATAGAAAATTAGGATGTTATAGGAACCTAGGTATAGGTATATTTTGAAGGCTATTTTGATAACATTGATTTATGGTTGAATTGATGATATTTGTGTTTAATAAAGTTCTTAGAGATTTCATTGATAGATAAGCGTAATATGAGAAGCTTTATGTATGTCTTAGATAGAAATTAGACCTAGGTTATTTGTCAAATACTGATTTGTTTAGATTTGTCATAATTGTGGTAATTTTATGGTTATTTCGTATCAGATTAGGTAGATAATGGTAGATATAACGTTATTGTATATAGGTTCATACAATAAAGTACTTATTTGAAGTAATAAATGACGTAATATGGTTAGATATTTTCTCGTTGAATAACTACGTAATTATAGGGTTTATTGTTATGGTTTATTGATTATAATGTGTAAATTGCTTTTTTTTTTTTTATTGAAATGTAATAGCTATTTTCATGGTGTTTTACGTATTTGAAGAGAATAACGAGAAAACCTTTGTTGTTGAATATGTTCCTAATTGGTAGTTATATCTTGTTTGATTATGTTAAAAACTAATTGTAATTAGAATGTTCGCATATTTTAATAATGTAAAATGATAAAATTATGTTTGTAACCGTTTCGCCTTAGGTACAATGTTAGGCTAAGTAAGTAGCCTGCCGGCGCAAACGGTGTTTTGAGATAGTCTTTGTTCTAGAAAGTTTTTTGTATTTAATTTTATAAAATTGATATTTATGTAAACATATAGGAATCCTTTTGTTTGCCTTCCGTTTTGATTAATAGTTTGAAAGATAATTCGATGTAAAGTTTAGAATCCAAGTAAAACTTAAGTGTAATTAGGTGCAAATTACACAAACGCGCCAGCCAATCAGAGCGCTGGAATTATTTAGGGCGAAATCTGTATATAAGGAGCACGCCGAGCTATGGTAGCACCCGGGTGTCGCTCCGATGAAGGCTGACAGCATTCCCATGCTACAGCCGATTAGGTGGTTTTTAGTGGGTAGGTGCCACTTTGGTGAGTCCCACATAACCCCGCAGACGGCTGCGGAGGTATTCATGACGAATCTTCCACCTCCCTCCCGAGAGAGGGTGCTTCGGCAGCAAAAAAAAAAAAAAAAAACTATGGTAGTGCACATTCTCGCTCCGATCGCCACGCGGTGCGGACGTGCAAGACCCAGTTCTCCGTTGGTCGGTTCCCTCCCGATATTCCGTGGCGCTCAGTCTACTGACGTCACAGTATAGCGTGTTGGTTCCGTGCTACGGTTTTCAAGGTTTTTCTACTCCGTCTGAGTGCTTTCGAAGTGCGATTTTTCTTTGCGACTAAGCCCCTTAGTCTTCAAAGTGCTGTGCTAAGTAGTGTTGTGCTTGTGCTGAGTGCAGTGTTGTTCCCAGCGTAAGTAGTCTGGTTTCAGTGCAAAGGATACTTAACGGTGACGACGAATTTGTACTGAACCAGTCCTTTTTATTTTTATTTATTTCTCTTCTCTATTTTATTTATTTTTCTCCTATTTTCATATTTATTTTTATCATATTTGTGTGTTTTCGTGTGTATTTGTCCTTTCTGTCGGTAAAGGTTGACCCTAACGCGGTCAACTCTTTACCTGCGTACCCTTTTTTAGGTTTCTAGGTAGCGGCCTTCGGCGTACTACGGTTAGTTTTAAGTTATTCTCCCCAGCCCCCCTACCGCTGGTAGGGAGGTTTGCCGCTAGGATTTTGCTAGGGTTTTTTTTTAGGAACTAGGCATCTTTTATTATACTTATATTTATATATATTATTGTCCCAACACTCCCTAATGGATTCGCTAAGCGTTATTAACTTCGCGAACGCGTTCACCCAGGCGCTTGCTGCGGCAGGCGTCTCCATCCCAAAAGACACCCTAACGCCGGCCTTGCAGGCATCAATCGCGTCCCCGGCCCCTCAGGCCCCAACCCCAGCCCCTCAGGCCTCCAACACCCAGACCCCTCAGGTCTATAGCTCTCCCGCGTCTCCCGTTCCATCCGATATGGACTGCGCGTCGGTCTCATCCTCGCGATCATCTCGTAGGAAGCGTACCGCTCCCGGGAGCGATTCAGACTCCGCCGCGTCCGAAGCTTCGTCGGTCGCCGCCACCTTAACCGGCTCTCCTGAGCCCGCCTTCCAATTAGTTACCAAACGCTCCAAGAAGCGTTCGACAAAAGCCGCGGTGTCTTCAACACCCGAGCCAACCCCGGTGTCTTCTACACCCGCCCCCGCGCCGCTCATGTTACTCGAAGTGACCGCGTCTCCGTCGGTCCCATCGAAGCCAGCGACGCGCTGCGCTCCCGTCCCGCCGAAACCTCAGCTCCCTCCGCCCGTCTTCCTACGTGAAAAAACGCGCTGGACCGCGGTTTCTAACTTGTGCAAAGAGCACAAAATTAATTACTTAAAAGCCGCCAACGCTGGCGATACAATCAAAATTCAAGTAGCGACCGTCGACGACTTCCGCGCGTTTACCAGGTTGCTCGGGTTAAATCAAATCGCGTACCACACCTACGCCCTCCCGGAGGAGCGTAAGATCCGCGCAGTACTACGGGGCGTCCCGTTCGAGCTCGCGAATGAAGAAATCCTCGAGGACCTTAAGTCCCAGGGTTTCCCGGCCGAAGCAGTGCACAAGATGCACTCTAACCGCGGTAGGCGCTTTCCGTTAGCTTTAGTTATCTTGTCGAATACTCCCAACTCGAGGGAGATCTTTAGAGAGGCTCGCACAATTTGCGGACTCTCAAATATCTCTGTTGAGCGTCCCAACCCCCGCGGTCACCCTGGGCAGTGCCACCGCTGCCAGCTCTACGGCCACGCAGCGGCTAACTGCTCAGCTCCCCCCAGGTGCGTTAAGTGCCTGGATCCACATTTTACGAAGGAGTGCACTCGCACTCCCGAATCCACTTCCCCCCCTGCCTGTGTGCTGTGCGGCCAGTCTGGTCACACAGCTAACTACAGGGGCTGCCCGCGTGCTCCGCGCTCCACCGCCAAGAGGGTCGCGCCTAAACCGGCGCCACCGCTCACTCCCGCTAACTTCCCGCCGCTGCGCAACCGGGGTCCCCCGGAAGCAAAGCCCGTTCAGCCGACGCCTACTCCGGCTCTGTCTTGGAGGCAGCGTCCGGCCGTTCCGCCTGCACCTTCCCGACCCATCCCAGCTCCCGTAGCTTCCGTAGGGCCGCGTCCTTCTCCGTCATCCGCACCTCAGTCGTCGTTGGCTGAGGACATGAAGACCGTGTTCGACGTTATTCAAAACGTCGATATTAACGAAATTTCCGTGCTCGCACGCAAACTGCGAGCCGCCCGCTCTCCTCAAGAGCGTTTATTTGCTTTAGCCGAGCATCACTCGCTCCTAAGTTCGTTGTAAATTCTTTTATATTTGTATAAGTTCGTTAATAATAAATTATAATGTCTAGACCCGCGAATCCCGCGTCCAGTCGTATTAAACCCAAGGGCTTATCCCTAGTATCTTTTAACGCTCGTAGCCTTAATACCAACCTTCCCGAGATTAAACTGTTCCTTCAGAACAAAGAACCTGACTTATTCCTTCTCCAGGAGACATGGCTTACTCCAAACCGCTCCAGGGGATTCGCTATACCTAAGTACGCGTTTATTCGTAACGATAGGCCCAACTCTGACGGTTTCGGCGGCACCGCTATATATTACAAAAGAGGCTTCCACTACTGTCCTCTCCCTACCCCTCCTCTCCTCAACATGGAAGCCACTGTGTGTAGATTGGCTATGACTGGTCATCCGACCATCATCATAGCTTCAATCTACATACCTAGTGGTACCAGACCAATCCGCAGCGACTTTGAGGCCATTCTCGCCCTCGGCCATTCAGTCATTATGTTCGGAGACTTTAACTCCAAACATACTGACTGGACGTGCCTATCGACTAACAACAGCGGTATCGCTCTCCTCGACATCACTAACTCCCTTGACCTAGACGTCATATCCCCCATCACTCCCACTCACTATCCCAACAACCCGTCCTACTCTCCTGACATCCTCGACTTTGCAATTATCAAGCGAATCAATCTTGATCTAAGGTCTATCGAACCGCTTGACGACCTAGGCTTCGACCATCGCCCCGTTTCCCTCGTGCTAGGACCGCCGAACGATAACGTCTCATCTCCTAAGACCTTTACCAACTGGAAAGGTTTTAAAAATACGTTAGTTTCAGCCTTAGAGGCTCCGAACTCTCCACTCGCGATCTCTCCCGAACAATTAGATAGCCCGGATAAAATCGATTCATTAGTAAATTCTCTCACTGATGCTATCAACTCAGCCATCAGTGACAACGAAAAGGTTGCTAAGCAAGGCAAACCCACGCTTCCCTTAGCCGTTAGCAATCTTATTAAAGCTAAAAACGCGGCTCTCCGGAGAGCCAAGAAATATCCCACGCCCGCCTATAGAACAGCTGCGAATCAGCTTCAACGTAAAGTTAGGTCTTGCCTCGCGGAACTCCGAGACACTCAGATGAACGATCTCATGGCGAATATCTCTCCGTCCCACCAAGCGTACTATAGCATCGCCCGAGCCTTACGCGTAGACACCGTCTCTCACGTTCCTCCTCTCACTCGTCCCGATGGCACTACTGCCTTCGAAGTCGAAGAGAAAGCCGAATGCTTCGCCGACAGCATTGCCGCACAATGCTCGCCCAGCACGCAACCTGCTGATCCCTCACACATCCAGGTGGTGGAGGACGAAGTCCTTCGCAGAGACTCTCTCCCCATCACCGCCGACCCTGTCACAGTCTCTAATGACGAAATCTTGCTTCTCATTAGAAATCAAAAGTCCAAAAAGGCTCCGGGTGCGGATGGAATTTCCAACCACGCACTTAAGCACCTACCTCAACAGATGCTTACCTTGTTAGCTATCATTTTCAATGCCTGCTTCGACCATAGCTACTTTCCAAAAGCTTGGAAAGAAGCGACAGTCATAGGCATTCCCTAGCCGGGCAAACCTCTGAACGTCCCGGCTAATCACAGACCCATCAGCCTCCTCAAGGCAATGTCTAAACTTCTCGAGAGAGTCATACTCTCTCGAATGCGGAACCATCTGTTTCCAACGGATGGCGATCCTCTCATTATTCCCCATCAGTTCGGCTTTCGCGCTAAACACTCCTGCCCTCAGCAAGTCCACCGAATCGTCGAGTATATACTTGACGGTTTCTATCCGCGTCGTTATAAAACAGTCGCGGTTTTCTTTGACGTAGCCAAGGCTTTCGAGTCTGGCACAGCGGTCTTGTTTATAAACTCTACAAGATAGGCTTACCGGATCGCCTAGTCAGGTTAATAGCGTCGTTTCTCAAAGACCGTACGTTTCGATTTAAACACGAAGGCACGCTTTCTGCACCTCGTCCCATAAAGGCTGGAGTCCCTCAAGGCTCAGTCCTCGCCCCTCTGCTGTACACCGTGTACACCAACGACATTCCCATCCCGCCGAAAGGCGTCGAACTCGCCCTCTTTGCTGACGACACCGCACTCTATACCAAAGGCCACAGTGTTCGGCACCTTGTAACCAGACTCCAAAAGGCCGTAAACGCCCTTGGTGTATGGTTTCAAAAATGGCGCATCGATGTGAACCCTGAAAAGAGTTCTGCGATGCGCTTCGACCACAAACGCCGTCGTCCCGATGGCGATCCCCACGTTCGAATGTTAGGCATTCCCATCCCCTGGAAGCGCAGTACTAAATACTTAGGCGTCACATTAGATCCGACGCTTTCTTTCAAGCCACACGTCGAAAGAGTTTCGAAACTCGCTCGTCACTATTTAGTCCGCCTAAATAGCATGTTAGGTAGAAAAAGTAAAATGTCCTTCAGAAACAAACGTACACTTTACAAGGTCTGCGTTAGACCCGTCATGACGTATGCCTCGCCAATCTTTGCCCACGCCAAACCCTCCCTCCTGCACAAACTGCAGGTAGTTCAAAACCTCTTTTGCCGCCGGGCCACAAACGCACCGTGGTACGTGCGTAACGCGGACTTGCATAGAGATCTTGAACTGCCTACAGTACAACAACATCTCAAAACACTCTCTGAAGCGTTTTTCAAACGCTCCGAAACCCATCCCAATCCTCTAGTTCGTGATTCAGTCTCATATACTACTCCTGTGTTAGACTCGAAGTTCAAAGTCGCTAGGCCTAGAAATGCGCAAGCGTACTCATCCACCAGACTGTCACGCGATCTCGAGGCCCTTCTGGCCGCAAATTCTAATTCTAACGTAAATTCTAATTCTAACGTAAATCCTAATTCTAACGTAAATGCGAATTAATTCAATTTTATTTTGCAATTTTTTAATTTTTGTTTTAATTATTGATTTTCATTTTGAGCACCTTCAGTGCTATGTATTCACCTTCAGTGCTTTGAGCACCTTCAGTGCTATGTAATCCCAGCGGGTGACCCCTTCTGGGCCCCGCTAGCGCGGCCTCTTTCTCCAATTGGCCGTCGCTCAGATGAAGGCTGAGTGGCAAAAATGCACGAGCCGACAGGGGGTTTTTAGTGGGTATGGTCCTGGTAGGCGTCGGGACGAGTCCCACATAACTTTGGAATCGCGCCAGAGTATGCGTCAGGGCATTTTTATCCTCCTGCCCTTCCCGCGGAGGGGAACAAAAAAAAAAAAAAAAAATATGGTAGTGCATTCTCGCTCCGATCGCCACGCGGTGCGGACGTGCAAGACCCCGTTCTCCGTTGATCGGTCCCTTCCCGATATTCCGTGGCGCTCAGTCTACTGACGTCACAGTTTAGCGTGCTGGTTCCGTGCTACGGTTTTCAAGGTTTTTCTACTCCCTCTGAGTGCTATCGAAGTGCGATTTTTCTTTGCGACTAAGCCCCTTAGTCTTCAAAGTGCTGTGCTAAGTTGTGTTGTGCTTGTGCTGAGTGCAGTGTTGTGCCCAGCGTAAGTAGAATTTGTATTGAACCAGTCCTTTTATTTTTATTTTATTTCTCTTCGCCATTTTATTTATTTTTCTCCTATTTTTATATTTATTTTTATCATATCTGCGTGTTTTCGTGTGTATTTGTCCTTTCTGTCAGTAAAGGTTGACCCTAACGCGGTCAACTCGTTACCTGCGTACCCTTTTTAGGTTTCCAGGTAGCGGCGACAACAAAGAATATAGGCAAACGTGGTATCCATTAAAATGGGACATGTAGGATGTTGACTTTTTTATATTTTGTGCTTAATACTTGGCTACACCTTTTCTACATACGTATCATTTTCTACAACTTTTATGAGTAAAGAAATATCAATATTTCATTTCCCGTGAAATACTGATAACAAAACGCATAAGTAACTGATTTTCAGTAACCAAACGCAACAGGCAGTACTGTTTAGTGCTGACTGTAGCTTAAAACAAACAGTGCAATGGCAGATCGAGCTGAATGATTGAAAATTAAATTAAATTTTGCGTTTTATGGCAATTAGCTGTAGTTACTACACAATTACTATTTCTGCCAATTTCAAGTATTAATATAATAAAAGTAGTTTTAACATAATTAAAACATTGAAAGATAACCGAAAACCGTACATCATTGATTGAACATTGTGTTATCATTCAACATTCACATTGAAGTGACATATGACAATTATTATTGTTCGCTCGAAAAGTAGCAACGGAGCTGTCAGCATCAAAAAGTTCTTACCATAGCAATAATTCCTAGCTTTTTTCTATGAAGACTACCTGCTATGATTCTACTCTTTGTTATTACATAAGAAAAACAAAAGCAATTCGTGACGTGACAATGACATTCACTGACTGTGAGTGAGTGAGGTTAGGTATGTCAATCAAAAATGACAATCGACGTTCCTTACGTTTTGTTATCCTCCATTTTTGCGTATAGTAATCTCTTTATCCATTGCTCCATACTAACTTCAAACACATATATCTTTTTACTGAAAAGTTGTAGAAATGTGATATATTTAATATTTTTTAAATAATTCATGACAAATAAATTGATAATACTTTCATGATCCTACACTTCGTCCTTAGTGTATAAAAGACGATACCAGAGATACATAGATGTTGGCCATTCTTCTTTGTTCTGAACCAGTCCTTTTATTATTTTTATTTCGCCCTCGACGCCCGTCCCTACACCCCCTGCGGCGTCTTCAACGCCAGCTGCCCCGGTGTCTTCAACACCCGCTCCGGCCCCAACTTCTGTCAAGGCCAAGGTCCCACCACCCGTTTTCCTTCGGGAAAAGGGTAAATGGACTGAGGTTTCGACATTGTGCAATGAGCAAGATCCATTACACCCGAGCGGCCAACTCGGGTGAATCTATTAAAATCACAGTCTCGTCGATAGACGACTTTCGTGCTTTAACAAAGCTCCTCACCGATAAGCAATATGCTTATCATACTTATGCTCTGTCAGAAGAGCGTAAGATCAGAGCGGTACTCAGGGAAGTCCCGTTCGAATTATCGAACGAGGCTATCCTGGAGGATCTGCAGTCCCAAGGCTTCCCGGCACTCGCGGTGCATAAAATGCACAGCAAGTACGGGAGGCGTCACCCTCTCGCTTTGGTGGTTCTCGCCAACGTCCCCAAGTCCAGGGAGATCCTGAAAGGGGTTAGCACTATATGCGGCCTCTCTGGGATCTCGATCGAGGCGCCTCATCGCCGCGGGCACGTGGCGGCCAACTGCGCCGCCCCGCCCAGGTGCGTCAAGTGCCTGGTCCCTCACTTCACTAAGGAGTGCAATCGCACTCCTGAAACTCACTCTCCTCCCGATTGCGTGCTTTGTGGCAAGTCCGGCCACACCGCAAATTACAGGGGCTGCCCTCGTGCACCCCGTTGTATGCGTTCCAATTCCAAGAGGGCGGCACCCAAACAGGCCCCGCCCCTTTCTCAGGAAAACTTTCCGCCGCTGCGTAACAGGTTCCTCCGGCTGCAAAGCCTGCTCAGCCAAAGCCTGCTCCAGAAAACTGGAGGCAGCGCCCCACATCGAATCCCATCCCGGCTCCTCGCCCATACAAACTCTCTCCTCAATCCTCCGTAGCAGACGATATGCATATCGTCTGCGACGCTATGAAAAATATCGATGTTAGTGAAATCGCAGTCTTAGCCCGAAAACTTGGGGCTTCACGTTCTCCGACAGAGCGACTGCTCGCTCTGGCGGAGCATAGTTCCCTTCTCAATTCATTATAGGTTCATTTAAATGAATTGATCCCTGAGTCAAGCTTCGGCCGACCTCTGCGCAGCCCCGGCTTCTCCGGAGGCTGCCCAGAACGGCCACCAACTCATGTCCCTTTGAGCACCTTCAGTGCAACTTTCACTACAGGCGGAAGACCCGCTAGCGGGTCTCCGCCAGCGCGCCCAACTTCCCGACGGGTGTCGCTTCCGATGAAGGCTAAAGGTAAAATTTTACTACAGCCAACAGGTGGTTTTTAGTGGGTAGGTGCCATTCTGGTGAGTCCCACATAACCCCCCGTAGAGGACGGTATTTTCCTGCGGGTGGTATGCATGACGCATCTTCCACCTCCCTCCCGCGAGGGTGCCTCGGCAGCAAAAAAAAAAAACTATGGAAGTCAGTTCGGTGCCTGCAACGAAGAAAACAACAACTAATAAGAAGAAAGAAAAAGTCTAATAAGAAGAAAAGTTCAGAAGATTCCAGCTAGAAGAAAAAAAGTGCTGTTCGGTGAATCCGGAGGCCAGTGAAGACCCAAGAAGACGTAAGCGCTGTTCGGTGTATCTGGAGGCCAGTGAAGAGGTCTGAAGAAAGAAACTGAACTACAGGAACAATTGCGGTTCACAGGGTTGTTTATATAAGGATAAACCTTGTAACCGCAATAAACGTTCATACTTTGAAGAAGTGTTGTTTTCACTGCGCTCCAACCTGCACTCGATCAAGTCCGGTGTCACTCCGTGGTTCGTCAGGTCGTGGTGTCTTCGGGGCTTCGAAGGGTACATACGGCGGCATATTCCCAGCCGGCGCAAAACCCGCAACAGTTTTCCTGGTCCTTCGAGCCGGATCCTGGATCAAGAAGATGCCAACCACATGGTCAACCGGAAGAAAGAAGCCCACCACCGCCACGGAGTCCTCGAGGGACTGGAGCGCAGCCACGCCGACAGAGACGACAGACACGATGGGGTCGTCTACGGGGTCGACGTTGACACCAGGGGCACCAACTCACCCCGCCGGAGGAGCGCCTGAAGCACGCCACGCCGAAGGTTGCACCGTACCGCCAGCAATGGATGGGGTTGCGTCGAGGGGCGCTGCGAATGAAGAAGCACGGTTCGCGGTACCAGCGCCCGTGGAACCCAGGAGGGTTGGTTCCACCACCAGGTCGAGGGCTTCCAGAAGAAGGGAAGCCGAATTGAAAATGGAGATAGCCCAGAGGAAGCTGGATCTCGCTGAGGCCGAACTGGAGCTCGTGCGGGTCGAGTCCGGCAGTGAAGAAGACTTCGCAGACGAGGAGCGGCAGCACCACGTGGAGGAGTGGCTACAGAAGACTGAGAGGAGAGCAAGGGTAATGCCACCCTTGGTGCCGCCGTTGCGACCACCGTCACCACCACCACCACCACCGCGGCTACCACAGCCGCCGCCTGCATCTGGGAAGATCAACATCCAGGAGTTGGCTGAAGCATTGGGGAAGCTACCTAGAGGCCGGTCGGAAGCTGTCCACATCGAGCTTCCCAACTTCGACGGCGCCGCAGAAGAATGGCTGGCGTTCAAGAGGATGTTCGAAGACACGGCACCCAGCTTCAATCACGTGCAGAACCTGGCCAGATTACGGAAGGCGCTGCAAGGGAGGGCGCGAGAGGCAGTGAAGAGCCTCTTGTTTACGGCGGAGCATCCCAGCGAGGTCATGAGGGGGCTACAACTGAGGTTCGGAAGACCCGAAGCTCTGTCAACTGCTAAGCTGGAGAAGCTGGAGAACCTGCCACGGGTCACAGAGGATCCGAACGACGTGAGCACATTCTACAGCCACGTGAGGAACGCCGTGGCCACGATCAAGACAATGGGGGCAAGCAAATACCTAGATTCCCTTAGAACCACGAGGGCCCTAATTGCGAAGATGCCGACTACGATGAAACACCGGTGGATCGCATACAAGAGGACGGTTCCTGACGAAGAACTTCGGGATGATTTCATGAACGCATTCCTGGAGGCTGAAAGCGAATGGTACGCGGAAATAGCCGACCCTGAAGTATCCTGGAAAAAAGAAGACCGTCAGCGATCTGCACCACCGAAGACATCATGGGGCCACGAGCGAAGACCAGTGAAGAAGGTTCACTACGTGCAGGGGAATGAAGAGCACCCCCGCAAGAATCGGTGTCCAGTGTGTAACGGCGAACACTGGATTTACGAATGCAGGAAATTCAAAGAAGAAAACCTTAGTCAAAAGTACGAAATGGCTAAGAAGGCAATTTTATGCTTCAGGTGTCTACGAGGAAGACATTCAAGGAAGACCTGCAGGGCAGCAGATTGCAAGAAGTGCGGAAGATGGCACCACACCAGTCTTCATGAAGAAAGCCGTCCACCAGCAGCTGTTGGGGATAGAGAAGAATCCCGCTGCAATGTCTCCAGTCGCAGAGAAGAGCCCAAGGAAGTCGTCACCTCCATGCACACTGCCAGTGATGGGCAGGTGTATCTGAAGATGATCCCAGTGGACCTGTATGGACCGAAGGGCGCAGCACGCGTACTGGCTCTTCTGGATGAGGGGTCAACAGTCACGTTATTGGATGCTGGGGTGGCGCAGATGATTGGGGCTGAAGGCAAGGCGAGTCCGATAACTATCGAGACAATTGGAGAACATGGAATCAAGAGGTGCGACTCGCAGAAGATAAGCGTCAAGATCAGGGGAGCTCATCGTAAGAAGAAGGAAACTATTGAAGTTCGAACAATCGACAGTTTGAAGCTCTCAAGACAAGGTGTGGATCGAGGTGTCATCCAAGGATGCTCGCACCTGCAAGGCATTCAAGGTCAACTACTATATGAAGATGAAGAGCCAAAACTTCTCATCGGGCAAGACAACTGGGGTCTCATTGTCACGAGAAGACTTAAGAAAGGGAAAAGATCCGATCCAGTTGCGTCACTAACGAGCTTGGGATGGGTCCTCCATGGGCGTCACAACGGGAAGACGTCACCGGTACAGTTCGTCAACCACAGCAGACTCATCGAAAAAGATGAGACAGAAGCCTTGGTGTGGCGACACTTCGACATCGAATCAATCGGAGTGCAGCCTCGCCGCCCGAGCAACGACGCAGACCAACGAGCGCTTGAGGTCCTGCAATCAACGACGAAGCGCCTTCCAGAGGGGAGGTTTGAATCCGGGCTGCTGTGGAAGAGTGAAGACGAAACCCTCCCTAACAACTACGTGCAAGCTCATCGACGTCTTATTGGGATAATATGGTTAGATATTTTCTCGTTGAATAACTACGTAATTATGGGGTTTATTGTTATGGTTTATTGATTATAATGTGTAAATTGCTTTCTTTTATTGAAATGTAATAGCTATTTTCATGGTGTTTTACGTATTTGAAGAGAATAACGAGAAAACCTTTGTTGTTGTATATGTTCCTAATAGGTAGTTATATCTTGTTTGATTATGTTAAAAACTAATTGTAATTAGAATGTTTGCATATTTTAATAATTTAAAATGATAAAATTATGTTTGTAATCGTTTCGCCTTAGGTACAATGTTAGGCTAAGTAAGTAGTCTGCCGGCGCAAACGGTGTTTTGAGATAGTCTTTGTTCTAGAAAGATTTTTGTATTTAATTTTATCAAATTGATATTTATGTAAACATATAGGAATCGTTTCGCTGTATTATTTGAATACAATATTGTAATAGTTTTGATTAATAGTTTGAAAGATAATTCGATGTAAAGTTTAGAATCCAAGTAAAACTTAAGTGTAATTAGGTGCAAATTGCACAAACGCGCCAGCCAATCAGAGCGCTGGAATTATTTAGGGCGAAATTTGTATATAAGGCGCACGCCGAGCTATGGAAGTCAGTTCGGTGCCTGCAGCGAAGAAAACAACAACTAATAAGAAGAAAGAAAAGTCTAATAAGAAGAAAAGTTCAGAAGATTCCAGCTAGAAGAAAGAAAGTGCTGTTCGGTGAATCCGGAGGCCAGTGAAAACCCAAGACGACGTAAGCGCTGTTCGGTGTATCCGGAGGCCAGTGAAGAGGTCTGAAGAAAGAAGCTGAACTACAGGAACAATTGCGGTTCACAGGGTTGTTTATACTTAAGGTTTATTTGTAACCGCAATAAACGTTCATACTTTGAAGACGTGTTGTTTTCACTGCGCTCCAACCTGCACTCGACTAAGTCGGGTGTCACTCCGTGGTTCGTCAGGTAGTGGTGTCTTCGGGGCTTCAAAGGGTACATACGGCGGCATCTTCCCAGCCGGCGCAAAAACCCGCAACACTTCCGATGAAGGCTAACGGCAAAATTTTGCGAAAGCCATCAAGTTGACTTTTATTGGGTAGGTGACACTCGGTGAGTCCCACATCACTCTGCAGACCGTCTGTGGGTATGCATGACGCATTTACCATCTCCCTCCCCGCGGAGGGTGCCTGCTTAGGCGCAAAACAAAAATGAAATATTTCCTCTGCTAGACTATAAGATAGAGATAGAGTTCCAAATTCATGTGAGTCACTTGGTTGTTATGTACCAGACTATTTATTTATTTATTTTCACAGAATGAACAGCACTTAAACAAAATATTAAGTACAATTATAATAAGTTTAAATAGACATACTGCCAATAATATGTTCACAATTTTTTAATTAAACCGTTACGAGCAGACTAATTATACAAAATTATTAAAGTTATTATAAATTTAACATGGATGTGAAAACTATTCTAAAGTTGTAAATATATAAGATAAAGCGACTGTATACCTAGTCCGTTCAATCTAGACATTCGAAGGTACATAAATTTACAACAAGCTGAAAATCAGTACAGTCGTACAAAATATAATTATAAATAAAATTTTATATAAGGTCATTACATATGAAATTAGCGTTTTGTAAGGGAGGAACATAAAGTCATTTTTTTTTATAATACATTTATTTAATCAAAATATGTACCATTATATCTATGCACTTTTGCCTTCTCATGGGTAGTTCATTGTTCATCACCCCTTTACTAAAACAACCATTCGGACGGGAATCAATAAAATCTTTAAAGGCGCTTTGGACTGCCCCATCGGAGTTAAATTTTTTTTCTTGCAAGAAGTTATACAAACGAAAAAAATGGTAATCTGTTGGAGCAAGGTACGGGGGGTACGGTGGATGTCTTGGACATTCCAATTAAAGCTCCTCTAATTTAGCAGCCGCCTGTTGTGCAGTGTGTGGTCCAGCGTTGTCCTGAAGCAGAGGCCTAGAGCGATTGACCAGCCTCGGTTATTTAGCAGCTAGCTTTTCCATCATGGTTTGCAGTTGCTGACAATAAGAAAGCTGTAAAGCTGTATTAAAAATATAACTTGGACTTTACCGGGGCAACACGGGGCTCGGCCATAATTAGCCTGACCTTCGTGTCACCGTAATCATCACCGGACCGCATGTAAACTACCGTTTAATCCCGCATAGTAAGCTCGATCTGAAGCGTCTGAGAAACCGTGAAGTGAACATCGCTTAGTGTCTGTCAACACAAACTGTTCCAATCTAACATCACCAATACGTGAGAAATCCGAAAAAATAGAACTCCATTCCGAGGCCACCTCCGCAGGCGGCTCATGATCCCACGATAAATTTAACAACCACAAACGTTGCATTATAATTTTACCCTGGAGAATAACCGGTGAAACCCAACCCAAAGGGTCAAAGGTACGAGCCAAAGTAGAAAGAATACTGCGCTTTGTGCAGTTCGAGTTATCAATTTGACACTGTAACTAAAAATATCCGATTTAGGGTCTCATTGAATGCCTAAAATTTTATGACACTCGGCCCATCTGCATTACCAAAAACCCGAGGTCTTTCTTGTCCGCAGTCTGTATATTTTCTAAAACAGCCCCACAATTAGATTTCCATTTACTTAATTCGAACCCCGCCGATTTGAGCAATCCAACCAATTGGTCTTTTAATTCTAACGCGCCAGAAACATTACCCGCACCACCAAGGATATCATCTATGTAGGCCGACTTCCGTAGCAGTTTAGCAGCGAGAGGAAACCGCACCTCCCCATCATCTGCTAGCTGCCTCAACACGTCAACCGCTACAAATGGGCTACTTTTAAGACCGTATGTGACACGATTCAATTTGTAAATCCAGGTGAGTTCATCCGGGTTTTCCCGCCAAAATATAAGTTGATACATCGTGTCTTCATGGTGAACCGGAACATCATTTTAATGTCCGTCGAAAAAACTACTGGAGACAAACAAAATCGACAAATAACTTCCATAATATCATGTTATAAATTCGGCCCCGCGTGTAAACAGTCATTTAGCGAGACGCCAGACGAAGTCCTACAACTACCATCGAAAAACACCTGGATCTTATCTGAGTCTGCTTTAAAAATACAATGGTAAAATATTTCCCAATTTCTAAATCATCAACCGAAATATCCGAACCAGTGTCCCATATCCACATATTCTCGCATAAAAGAAATGTATTTATTCCTCATTAAATAATTGCTATGAAGCCGCTTCTCCAAAGCCAAAAACACCACACACGTCGCTGCCGGGGGTCGAACAAGAAACAGGCCCCATCAGAACATGACCAAAAATCGTATTAAAAACCGTAGGCAGCTCTAGGTCGACTTTAAAACCTCCGCTAACATTACATTGCCGAGAAGATCCGCACCAATTAAAATATCAACATCTCCTGACTTATCAAACAATCGATCCGCTAAATTAAGTTTATTAAAACGTTCCGCCAAATCCGCAGGTAAATTAAACGACAGCAATTTATGAGTTATTTTATTTCAAATAACCGCGCGCGTCGATAACTCTGGATCATCACAATCGCTAGGTACAATATTAAGTGTAACTGCACCCTTACAAATGCCAACCGAGGCTCCGCTAAGTAAAAGTAAAATATCGATATCATATCGAAACCGCCGTAAACCGAACCTCCGCACACAATCGTCGGTTATAAATGTAGTTTGGCTGCTCCGTCAAGCAACGCCCGCGCGCTGTGGTACTGTCCGCTGTTGTCCCGCACGCGCAGCACCACCGTGGCCAGCAGCACTGCCCGCTCGCCGCGTGCCGCCCGCGCCACGTGAGACACCTGCGCCTGCTGCGAGTTGTCCGCGCCCATCTCTGCTCGCTAGACGAATCAAAATGTAGAAACGAGCTATGCTTAGAGGAGCCACATTAATGCGTCGATTTGCAATTAACAATTCTGTGTTGTCCAAAACATCTAAAACATAGTCCGTTTTCCGCAATGGAATTGTTACGCAACACCGGGGACCAAGATAAAAACGTCTTACACTTGGTTAAGAAATGTGTGGACGCACCCTTTCAGGCGCCACACGTGTCTCGGGCCTGGCGACCGACGCATGAGCCGGCGTCGGGATCACGCACGATCCGCCAGTGCTCGGGGCACTCGAACTCGTTTCCAAAACACGAACCTCCTCCTCTAAAAACTTTAAAAGGTCATCAAACGTAGTTCCCTACCTACAAACCGCTCCTCGAAATGTTTACGTAAAGAGGAATCTAATTTTTGTAAGTTTAAATATAATAGTACATAAGACCACTCAAGAACTGGCAGCTCAAGTCTTTCGAGTGCCTTAGTATTTTCCAACAATGAATTTAAAAACGGCTTTGAAGAATTCAAAGTTTTATGTACTTGACCAAAGTTAAATCAATTATACATTAATTTATCGACCAACAATCTCTTATTTTTATACCTGCTATTTAACAACTCAAGTGCAACAGAATAATTCCTTCCCGTAATACTCAAATGCTGTATTAACGACTTAGCCTCACCGGTAACCGATCCAAACAAATAAAATAATTTCTCAGTATCACTGAAGCTACGGTCGCGTCCAACCATTGAATCAAATAATTCCATCAAAAAAATTCTTACATCTTTCCAGAAAATGTAGGTAAATGCAACCGCGGCAAACTAATATTGGATTTAAAATCCCCGCCAGTACCTGCGAACGATTTCACCTCATTAGAATTAATAGTAAATAACTCTAAATACCTTCGCTTAATATCGTAATATATTTTGTCATACTTCATGAACTTATCCTCATGTTGTGTTGTATCTAAATCTTCACCTTCATCCAATTGAATCTCAAAATGTAAAGAGGTGAATTCCTCATGTAAACTATCGATGTCCGTGAACCGTACCTTAAATTCCGCTAAACCTATATCATCACCTACAGAAAAGTCCCTTTTACTGAGATCATGAATAACTTCCAAACGTCGTATGACCGCTTCATACTTTAAATCACGCAAACGTTGCTTACGCGTCGCCATAGTTTACGTAATAAACCGCTAACAACAAATAAAACAAAAGAACAAAGTCTATTTCGTGCAAATGTACTACAGTGAAACAAAAAAAATAAATACAATGTGAGCCAAATCGCTCCCGCAAATCGAGATGATTCACTGTAGATCCCTTAGACAGAAACACGAAACTAAAACCGACCCCAAATAGATTTGACACTCAGGTACCAATCAACGATATACCTACACTATTTATACATACACAACCGCACATAAAAATTAAAATTATTTACGTGCCCTAAACCGAAACAATTAAAAACAACAACATTGTTTCTTATCGCCCGCCCGCTAAATTTATTTGCCACAAACCTATAGCAAAAAATCAATAAACTAAACCGCAATAAACAATAACAATTGCAATAAGAAACAAGTCAATAAAACCCTCAAACGAAAAAAAAATATTTAAAAATGGTATCGAACCCAAACAATACCAACCCGTCAAAACTTGTGTAGTGCCAGCTAAAGAAAAGAAATGCGCAAAGTAAAAGATAAACATGGCGCCACTGTTGAGTCTACTTGCAAAATAATTTAGAAATAAAAATGCAATATGTATGAAAATTAGGAATTTGACCAAACACAGTTTAGACTTATTTTACAATTACAATTATTAATGAGGGTTATAATTAATTCCTTAAAAACAAATTGCCCGACAAAATACAGTCCAAATTTTGCAAATATGTGTGAATACCTAACATGTAATGTGACGATATAACTGTAATATGGGAATAGGGAGAGGAATAATATAGTTAGATATAATACTTGTGAGTGTAAATATGTGCAGTTTAACCGTGTTCTACCGAAAAACCCCCAGAAATTATATCTGAATCAGCCCAAAAAAGTTATTCCTATCTACCCCCAATAGAAAATAATTATGTGTAGTATGCCAGAAGACTGGATGTTCCACGACTAAATAACTCAAATTAACCAAACTAATTGCTATCCGGCTCGAAGAGATGTATGCGCCGATCGTACACGGAAAAATAAATAGAAAAAATATTATGAGCAGCAGAGACTCGTGCGGCGGTGAAAAGGATGTTAAAACTTCGATAGCTGTGCCGCGCCGTCCAAGTCAAATTTTGAGTTATTTTATCGTGGAACAAAAAAACACGATCCAGTCATCGGCGTTGTGCAGTCCGAATGTTAGGTCTGTATAAATACGAATAAAAATATATTATAATAAAACCCTAAGCACAAACCTTGTTGCTGCTGGCACTCCTTAATTTCACTTTTCACAATACACAAAGTTTATTTAAGTTTTTTCCACAAAAGTTTTAGGCATAGGGCGCCGTAAAACACAACTATAATATAAAAACGTGAAAACGTGGTTCACGAGTTCACAGCCGCACTTCCATCGTTTTTTTTTAATTCTTTACCCTTAGGGGAAGGCAGGGATTTGGCCCATGCAGCCTACTTCCATCGTTTTTTTCTTTGAAGTGACAGTTCCGCCAACTCAACTTTTTAAACCCAACCAATAGAGAAGGCAAAGAATAAATACATACAGCCTAGTAATAATACAATAATGTTTTTAAAAGTGTATGTGTGAACCGCAAAATAAGGACTGTATGTTATCAACCAAATAAAAACTAAACACTAGTATTTGTAACAAAACATGTGTAATGTGTCTGTTTGCTCGTTGAGTTCATCGTCCCGATGAATATCTAAAGCGTCATTGTCACTAAAGTACGTCTTCTTATGGTAGCGTCGGATGATGGATCGCTCACTTCGCTCTAATATGGTTGAGGAGGGCGATGGCTGGATCCCGCGTTTTCCCGCCGTTTGAGGGTGTTCGTGGTTTGGATACTTGGAGGGAGGGAGACTTGCCGAGCTAACAGATGCAGATAAGAATAACTTTGTTTAGACATAAAGAGACTCTGTAAATTTGTTTTGAAAAAAATTATACCCGTGAAGTATCTTGCCATTTCTTCTTCGCGAAGGTTTTTTCGAACTGGTGGTAGAGTAATTTTTATTTGACATCAATAAGAACAAGTAATTGACAATGTTGAGAAAATGAATATTTCATTTCATTTCATTTCACTTCACGTCTAATTAAACAAACTGTTGCGCGATTCGGGACGCTACAATGTTTTGCCACCACGATGCATCCTCAAACAATAGGATTAGTTGAACGTTTTAATAGAAATTTGTTACAGATGCTTTCTAAATATATTAACGGCAGTCTGACTGGTGCCAACATCTGTCGTATGTTACTTTTACATATAACTGTTCAAACAAGCTTCTACCAAAGTATCAGGGTTCTTTATGATGTTTGTCAGAGACAGAACAATCACGATGTCCAAATATTGCCCAAAGGCAAAGAATACGCGAGTTGAGTATGCTTAAAGTTAAGGTGAATTTGAAGAAAGCTGGCTTAGCACAGAAAAAATTGTATGATAGAAAAGCCAAGAAGGTGAGCTTCAGAGTAGGTCAATTAGGGTTGTTATACTCATCTAAAAGAGTGACTGGCATAGTAAATTATCGCGACCATATAAAGGTATATATAGAGTAACTGAAGTATGTAACAATAATAATTATGTCCTAAAGAAGATAGGACAAAAGTCCATGCAATGTAGTCTTACCTGAATTTAGATCAAGATAGGAATGTAAATAGTGACAACTGTTGTAAAGATAAAAACTTATACTTGTTATTTTTTTTCACGTATCTATGACAACATGGCGTGAGGACTATACGTCGAGGTTGTAACGGTTCGTTACAAATCCTTAAGTTTATAAGTAAATTATTTGTTTTCCTTACACTAAACCTATCTACTACTATGTACATCTATTTAAATAGAATTAATTTACTATAAACGAACTTCAAAGTTATCGTAATATTATCAGAGTACTATTAGTACTGCAACGTTTGCTTGTGCCGTATGAAATAAAAGAGGTTATCGCACATACAAACTTGCCGACATTTATGACTGGCAACTTATAAGTCTGTCATTATTTTATTTTATTTGTAAAATGTAAAAATATATAGAATATGGAAGATTGTTCCAGGGCATTCCTTTAGGGAATTCCTTTACGGAATTCTATTGCGGGCTTCGTCCCCAAAATAGTCTAAGAATTATTCTTTTATGTTATTATAAAATAGATTCATCATAAATAAAAGTAATTTAAAGTTATATGTGTTTTTCCTTTGTTGATTAGGAAGACCTCCCTAGGTTAGATTAGATCCATCTGGGGTCCCGTACCGCTAGATGGTGGAGGCGCCGGGTAGTGTTTTACTTTTTTTCAGATTATTTCAGGTGACAACACTTTACGGCAAATAAAAGAATCATAGATAGTTATATATATAAGAAAATTATAAAAATAGCCATGAATTTAAATAAGTGCTCTGGCAGTTCGACAGTTTTGGTGAGCGAATTTTTAGCCCAGTTCGAAATCATTGCTGCATTACATAAATACAACGATGAAAGCAAGAGGCTAATTATACAGACATATTTAGAAGGACCTGCGTTGTATTTTTACAAAACGATAATTGATACGTGCGAAACATTTGATGAAATTAGAAACAGATTTATACACGAATTTGGCAGAGAAATAGATCATGTGGCTAATTTTTATTCACGGAAGCAACAAGCCAATGAAGAGCTTATATGTTACTATTATGCATTGGACATGTGTGCAAACAAAGCTGGCGCAGTAATAACAGACACTATCTTTGTAAAACATTTTTTGCAAAATTGCAAATACTCGTATAAATGCCGACTAGCGTCTCAAATCTATGCAAATAAAAAAATGTTAAAGGAAACGATCATGCAGATGCACGAAATTCTCACTGGAAAGCAGGAAGAAAATTTATATCTTCAAAACAACATACAGATGTCACAAGAAATACCAGTAAATTCTACAACGTCACCGAGGAGTGAGAAGGAAGATTCTCAAAGGTTAACCAACAGGGACTACGGGAACGCGAGAGGAAGATTCGTAAACGACTACAACCGATCTCCGTATGCTTTAAGAAGGAGAGGAGACCGTGGCGATGCATACAATGGATCAAAGATGGATGAACCTGGAGTACAATCGGCGTCAATCAGACAGATTGATACTCAATTGATGCCAAATAGTCTAGAAAATAATTCTACAAGTGAGTTTTCCCCATCCATTAGTTTAAAACTAAAAAATAATAATATTTCAGCTTTACTTGATACAGGAGCATCAATTTCTGTAATCTCCCAAAACTTATGTAACCAATTGAATATAATAATATATAAGGTTGAGAATGTAAAGATCCGAGCCGTTAATGGTAATCGAATGGATATTATAGGAAAAGTACAAATATGCTTGGAAATTGAACATGTTGTTTATGTACAAAAATTGTTACGTAATCGATAATATTGAAATAAATTTAATTCTAGGGCAAGACTTTCTTCAGAAGTCTGGTGCAATATTAGATTTTAAAAAAGGTCATGTTCAATTTGTAAATAATATTTGTAAATTTATTAGAAATAATGAAATTAATGATTTTAATGTTGAAGATGTGAACCAAAATACCCTTCAGGTAATACAGGTTTCACGTGAATTGAGTAAGGATGAATATATTTATTTTTCTGATTTAGTAGATAAAAATTATTGTAGATTGTGGGAAGTAGTGGTAGCTAAACCAAATGAAAAATAATTTAATTTATCTTCGAATTTGTCGGTAAAACAACGAATTGAATTATTAAAAATATAAACAAAATATCGGTCGACGTTCGCGTTCGAAAAAAAAGATTCAGGAGAGTGTAATATCGTCGAAGTCACAATCGATACAATAGATGAAACTTCAGTACATAGAGCACCTTATAGAATATCTAATGAACAACATAAAATTATACGTGAGCAAGTTGATGATATGCTTGAAAATAATGTGATTAGAAAATCTAGAAGTGCGTATGCATCACCGGTATTACTAGTTAAAAAACCAGACAATACATGGAGATTTTGTGTGGATTATAGAAAGCTGAATAAGAAGGTAATTACAGATTCGTATCCTTTACCTATCATCGAAGATATGATAACACAGCTGAATGGGGCGAAATTCTACGCTGATTTAGATTTAAACTCTGCCTATTGGCAATTATCGATAGCGTAGAAAGATAAACACAAAACGGCATTCATCACACCGTCTGGATTATACGAGTTTAACGTATTACCATTTGGATTAAAAACTAGTGGAGCTTTTTTCCAAAGGACAATGGATGAAGTGTTAGCAGGTCTTAAGTATAAAAATGTGATAATTTTTATTGACAATGTGATCGTGTATGGTGATTCGTTTAGTGAATTTATAAGTGCTTTAGAAGAAGTGTTTCAACGGTTGAGTGCGGCAAACTTGACACTCAAACCGTCAAAGTGTAATTTTGGATTTAAAGAAATAACTGTGTTAGGACACACTATTTCTGGAGAAGGTATTTTACCAGATCCAAAAAATATTGAGAAAATAAAAAAGTAAAAATACCAAGAAATATTAAAGAATTGAAATCGGTATTGGGTTTATTTTCATATTATAGAAAATTTATAAAGAATTTCTCTTCGTTAACTCTTCCTTTAACAGATCTATTAAAGAAGAATACGAAATTCATTTGGTCACAAGTACAACAAAAGGTATTCGATAAAATGATATCGTTAATGGTTGAACCACCATTATTACGACATTTTGTTAATGACGAAAAAATATGTACAAGATTGTATTAGACGCGAGTGATTTAACTCTGGGAGCATGTTTGAAGCAAGGTCAACAAGAAAGATTGTTACCGATATGCTTCGCATCACGAAAATTAACAGAAGCAGAAAAAAAATATTTAATAACTGAAAAGGAGTGTTTAAGTTTAGTGTGGGCATTAAACTATTTTAAACATTATTTATGGGGATTACAATTCCAGTTAGTAACGGACCATAAGGCGTTATGTTGGTTAAGGACAAGAAGAGACATATCTGGAAGATTAGCCAGATGGGCCTTGGCGATTCAAGCACACGACTTTGAGATTGTACATTGTTCCGGAAAACAGAACGTTGTAGCGGATTTCTTAAGCCGAAACCCTCTAATAGAAGATGAAACTAGTACAGGAAAAGAAGTTTAGGATGGTCTCATGTGTTCTCGATTGAGGTGGAGAATTTATCACGACATCAAGAGGAAGATAGTTTTTGCCGAAGGTGGCGGGAAAATGTATCGATCAGTCGACGAAGTGTATATAAAGGTTTTATGATATCAAATAATGTGTTATATAAATGTATTAGAAGTGGAAATATAATAAAAAATTTAATTGTTTTACCTAAGTCGTTATTTAGTGAAGTCATGAGACAGTTACATGATGACGCACGTACGGGAGGCCATTTCGGGATGATGAAAACTTTAGCAAAGTTCAGGGCAAAATATTTTATTCCGAACACATCTAATGAAATCGAGAAATATATTAAGAGTTGTATACCTTGTCAAGAAAAGAAAATATATAATAAGATAGTGCCATTACGCCCTATGGTAACGGATCGTTTATTTCAAAAGATAGAGATCGATGTACTAGGTCCTTTTAATCGTTCAGTAAATGGTAATAAATATATAATAACGTGTATAGAATGTTTTTCGAAATATGCGATTTGCAAAGCAGTCCCACGAGTGGCCACTCAAACGATATACGATTTCTTAATTAATGAAATTTTAACAAAGTTCGGGACGGTATATGAAGTATTGTCAGATAAAGGTTCCATGTTTACATCTAGATTAATTAAGTCTTTATAATAACAATGTAATATAAAACACTCCTTAGCTACCACTATGCACCATCAAACATTAGGTTTAGTAGAAAAATTATACCAAACCATTTCATATTCATTAGCTAAATATGTAAACCCAAGTCAAAGGGATTGGTGTCGAATTTTACCTTTTGTAATATATGCTTATAATTGTTCAAAACAAGCTTCAACTAAATTTTCTCCTTATTATTTAATGTTTGGTAGAGAACCTGAAGTTACATTTGATGAAAGGTTAAATCCTTATTGTAATATGACCGTTCAACAAAAAAAAGATGCCTATATAAGTGCAGTGAATCAAGCGAGAGAAAATTTAAGGAAAGCTCGTTTAGTACAAAAAAGATCGTATGATAAAAAAACTTCTAATATTAAACTTCGTGTAGGACAATTAGTTTTGTTACATTGTCCAAAAAGAATATCAGGTAAAAGTCGAAAGTAAAGGTTTATTTCTAGTATTACGATATACAGGATGTGACAATTATCTTGTAAAAAAAATACAAAATAACCAAGAATTAATTGTACATGTGAATAGATTAAAACCATATAATATTCGATAAAATAAAACTAATGATAAAATTATGTCTATATATATATATATATAAAATAAAGTTTTTGTAAATACATTTAATTCCTGAAATATTATAATATTATTATAATTTCTTTATTCTTAAAGTTAATAGAGTAAAAGTACACATTTAGGTTTACAAGTATGTATATCGTTCATTTGTAGATATGCAACGGTTAGAATTTCGTTGGGGTTTTAGAATAATATAAGAAACTAATATTTTTTTTCTTAAATTCTATGTACACTTCACAACGCAATGTTCCGAGATGATATAACCTGCAAAGCCAATCCAAACATCATCACCAAAAAGGAGATGCAATGGATGGACGATGCAGATAAAGGAAAATCAATATATCTTATATATTGATTTTCTTTTTATATATATTGCTTATATTTAATCATCTTCACTGATTAAATAAATTAAACAAGAGGGGCGATTGCAACGTTTGCTTGTGCCGTATTTAATAAAAGAGGTTATTGCACATACAAACTTGCCGACATTTATGACTGGCAACTTATAAGTCTGTCATTATTTTATTTTATTTGTAAAATGTAAAATATATAGAATATGGAAGATTGTTCCAGGGCATTCCTTTAGGGAATTCCTTTACGGATTTCTATTGCGGGCTTCGTCCCCAAAATAGTCTAAGAATTATTCTTTTATGTTATTATAAAATAGATTCATCATAAATAAAAGTAATTTAAAGTTATATGTGTTTTTCCTTTGTTGATTAGGAAGACCTCCCTAGGTTAGATTAGGTCCATCTAGGGTCCCGTACCGCTATGAAGAGATCGCGCGATCACGCTCTAAAGTAACTAAAAGTTAAGTAAGTGTGTGAATTATCCCCAGTTTTTGGGACCACCGCTACTCTACTCTGCTGTTGGATCCTTGACTACCGTCTGGCTGCCTTTCCCCATTAAGTCAAGTACCCTGAGCCACCGGAGCACTATCCTAACCTGCTGGGACCTCTTCGAGCTGCACTACCAACAGGACAGTGATAGTAACTCAATTTCTTCTTACGCAATCGGTTACTGTTTATATAAAATAACCACTCCCCTATTAAATCTAGTTATAGTTTTATATCATTGTTAGTTTATGTAGTTTTTATTAAAATTGTAATTGTTTCAAAACCTTAGTTTTCTTTCTTCTTCCCTTAATAGTGAGTAATTTGCTATGATCAGTCTATTGAGAACACAGCTAGCGTGACAAGGTCAATGCGGCTCTACAAAGCATGGCGACAACGAAGCTGCATCCTTTAATGTATTTAAGATAGTTTTAAAAACCATTCATCACAATCCGGACTATTAGTCCAGTTTGGTCTAATGTCGAACACTTGGGACGGTGTAACCCAAATCATGTCATAGACATTTGGGGTCATTCTTGTTGGATGATACGCCTTTCGTATATAGTTCAGAAGGCCTACCATCAACTTTTAGTTTGCCATTCAATTCCGATGCAATCCAGTTTAGGTACCTAAACTGAATCGCTAAGATTCGTACCATGAAGTGCCTTTAGCTAACTGGCATTTGAATCGCTCACGGAGGAATGAAAGATCGAGATTTGTCTGTGGTCCGCGTGTGAGAAAGAGATGACGCTGTACACTCGTTGCATAAGTCTGTCTCTTTTACTCGAACCATATGCGTTGCGTTTCGAAATCTAGTTGATACGATTTTAGCGGTGTTTTTTGTGTAAAAAAAACAACAAATATATTTTAAAATTGCACTTTTTAGTGTCAAATTATATACCATAAGCCCGTTTCAGTACTCATGAAATAATAGCAATTTATATAATTCTTTAAGTAAATTACAAATAATTAAAGGTTTCCTTAGTGTTGTCGTAAAAATAAATTGATTATGACGAGTTTAGAACGCACCCAATTTGACTTCTACCTTTGTCTCTACTGATAAATCAGTTGATTTTGTTGGATTTTTCAACAATGGGTTCAGCTCATCACACATTTCTAATACCAATCGTTTAGACAACCGATATCCTTTTTGTATATTCTTCATCTTCCAAATAAAAGGGGTCCGATTGTTTCCGTGTTGTGTTTATTTCATTATCATTTTCCAAGAAAATAAAAAAGACTAATTCGTCAGACATCTACAATAAAAAATAGCTCTAGAACTCACTTTTTCACATTAACACTCAGAAACACCAAATATCCAACTGAAATACCTTAAATTACCTATATTTTCAACCAATTTTTTAAAGATAAACCGAAACGATTCACTTCACGCCAAGAAAGTAGCAACTTTTTTTGAATCGCTTACTTTGACATTTAAGTCATCCAATATAGGTTGAAATATCACCTCATGGTACGAAAAATGAACGAACTAAAACAGTTTGCGATCCAATTGCCGACTTGATTTGGCGTCAACCTAAACTGGATCGCTTTAATGACGTCGTGGTATAAAATAGCAAAGCAGTTTATTTTAGGTCGTCAATTGAATCGCAATAATAGTTCATAGTAGGCCTTCTGGTATGAGGAACAAATTAAACGATTCAAAATTATTCTTTATTTTACATATAAGAAAAGTTGTGGATGCAGTTTATTTTCAATATTTATTTTGGAACTATGTTGTTATCGATAAGCTTCTCATATACCAAAGATCAAGAATGCCATGCAACAAGGTAGATGTATTAATGATTTCTATGATTATTGTAGAATTGATTGTCAATATCATCCTTCCTCAGTATTTTGTATAAGTTAGCCAGGTATATACAAATAAATCTTTTTTCAAAAATATTAATTTAAAATGATGTGTTTGTGATCTGATTTTGATTAAAAGATTTTGATTGAAGAAAGATTGAAGAAAACAAAAGTATTATATAATTCTTTATTAATTTATTTCATTATTGTACATAAACATATTATGAGTTTTTTATTGGTAAAAAAATTATTTATTTACAAAATAAAACCTTTTCTTTATCCGCATTAAATAATCCTTATATTAACCACCCCTCCATTTTTCCGGCAGTAGAAAGAATTACTTTTGATAATCAAACTCAGTTTATCAGTCAATATGTCTAAAACCAGAAAACCTTTCTTTTTTAGGGTTTCGTAGCCAAATGTCAAAAAACGGAACCCTTATAGATTCGTCATGTCTGTCAATCCGTCAATCCGTCCGTACGTCACTTTTTTCCGAAATTTTAAGAACTATATTTTTGAAACTTGTAAGTAGATGTATTCTGTGAACCGCATTAAGATTTTACACAAACATAGAATAAAAAGGGTTCTCCATACTTAGAACTGAAACTTAAATTTTTTTACATTGAACCCATACGTGTGTGGTCGGTATCTATGGACAGGTCTTCAAAAATAATATTTAGGTTTCTAATATAACTTTTTTCTTAACTGAATAGTTTGCGTGAAAGACACTTTCAAAGTGGTAAAATATGTGTGTGTCCCCCCTGTAACTTCTAAAATTAGAATGATAAAACTAAAAAAATATATATGATGTACATTACCATGTAAACTTCCACCGAAAATTGGTTTGAACGAGATCTAGTTAGTAGTTTTTTTATACATGATAAAACGTAGGTATACCGCAATTTAGCTTTCATACAATCAACTCAAATATAAAAATAATAAATAAATAAAACCATTTAATTTCATAAACATAAACCTTGTACATAAAACCTTAACCATTATGTTCTAATAATAAACCTGTAATAGGTGCCTGCTATTACAGTACAGTACTGCATTAGGTACAGCTGTAATAATAATTATAATTAGCGCGGGGCGTGGCTTGATCGGTAGCGGGTGCGGAGCGCCCGGGGGGGGGCCAGGTTCCCGAACGGGCAGACACGCGAGGGCAGACGTCGTTGACACTCGTGCGCGCGGTCCTAATTATTTTCGATACATTTGTGAATGCTAAATATCGACGGTTGAAAGGCTAATTGGTCTAAGCGACATTTTTGCGATATTGAGTTATATACATATTTGGAATCAGCAAATTTTTCTCCGTCATTTGAGTCAGGTTTCAAAAGTTTTCGACAACTTTTTTGGCGCTTAGCACCCACAGCAAAACAGGCCTCATTTCTAAGCTCATTAATCTATACGACACAAAATTAGACAAATTTTTCGACTCGATGACTTAAGCTATTTTGATTTTTAAATGTTTTATAACGTGTGTCGATTAAGGCATTTAGCTTTTTCATCATGGTTGTTGTTTTGTCGTTTGGACTATTTTGCATTAAACCAAAACAAAAAGCTATGTCTCTTGACTCATTTAGTCTCTATTAAGGATAAGGAGTAATGTCACTTCGGCTATTTTGACCTTACTATATCATTAGTGTTATGGCGGTTGAAACATTTCGATGAAATTCAGTATTTGTAAAATTAGCATTTCCATCATTTTATCGAACAGGTTTTAACACATAGGCCGTCCAATAAATAAATGAGAATGGCTACTCCTTAGTCGCTTGGAACTAAATTCAATTTATTGCACGCTCTCTGTACTACTACCTAGGCTTAGGGTGATATACCACCTTACCTAATACTTTGTTCCAAGTCATATAAGATCAACATCTTGAACGATTCCTTTACGTATATATATATATATAAAGGAATAAAATTACCAAATGACAAAAGTAGGTGACAAAGATGCAAGTAATTGTCTAAAAAACTAAAAAACACACATACTTATAATTACAAAGAAAACCTACAGATATATACATATGTTACATACAGATTATACATACATACTTAATACATATAATGTATGGAGATGACGTGGAGATTGTTAGCTTGAGATGAGATGTTCTTTTAATCTTCTTTTAAAGATCCAAACTGAGGGGCTATTTTGTATTTCCCTCGGCAGCTTGTTCCACAAAAGAATAGCTCGGACTGTGGAGGACTCAAATCTGAACTAAGTTTTACTTTTTGGACAGGCAAGTGATTTGGTATGACAGGACCGCATTCAGCGCGTGCTAGGAGATAGAGGTTGGAAACGGGAGCGCATGTAGGTGGGACTCATAGGGTCGTTAAGGATATTATACAGCACTGGTAATATATGTAATTCATGATGACGTCGTATAGGGAGCCACTTTAACAGATTTCGCCGTAATGCAACACGTGATCATATTTCCTAAGACCAAAAATACCAAATTTGCTCCATCATACATAACACTTGGTACCTTATTAAAGTTCAACGTCCGTCTAAGTATCCTACTACCAATTATCAAAGTTTGTGATTTGACAGAATTAATGAGTAAGCCAAAACATTTGGCCCAAGTCTGCACAGCGGACAAATCCATATTAAGCCTTTGAATAGCATTTTCTGCCTCAGATAGCGAAAAATGGCAATATTTTGTAAATTATCAGCTTGTAAGTGAACATTTGATGAAATGACTTTTGAGATGTTGTTTGTAAATATAGAAAAAAGTAATGGTGACGGCTGCCATATAGGTAGGATTGAAGTCATTCTATTACCTCAGAAAAAGTATTTAGAGCAAAAAAAGATTGAAGCATAATGTCAAAATCTTCCGACTTAAATGCACTGCTGAAGTCCAATGATGTTAAAACAGAAAGCTTAGTATCGACCATAACCTGTCTGATATCTTCAGTGATGTTCAACAGTGCGCCAACGGAGGGCGTAAGGGCAAAGGAGATTGTTGGTGGTAAGATATTTGTGTAACTGCATATGAACTATAGACTCCAAAACTTTAGATAGGATAAGAAGGATTAGATGAAGAAGGGTTTGATGTTTAAGGAAGTGGGATAGCAAGAGCTTTTTTCCACTCAGTTGGAAAGACATCGTTAGATAGGGAAAAGTTTAATATATGAGTAATAAAACTTGCATTCTCGTCTAGTACTGGTAATATCATGTCCAAGCTTAAGCTGTCACTTCCAATAGCTTTAGTTGAAATGTTTTGAATTGCTTTTTTTTATCACCTTTTCACATTTAATCAGTGAAGCTGATTAAATAAATTCCTATATACATTTCATTCTTAAATAACGACCCTACTTAAATCAGGACAATATACATTATTCGGGATTACTCTCAGATGAGCCCCCTACCGATAGGAATATATATACTTGATCATGTTTAAACGACGACAACTTATTATACAAGAAATGATCTTAAAGTTTTTATTCTCCATCAATAGAGACTTAGCCACAATACCTGATGAAAATCAGCCAAGATCCCGGCTAGTTAATTAACATCTAAATCAAATAGTTTAAGTTACTGTTATTTCTCATACAATACATAAATAACACAAATCAACATAAATCAAATAATCATTATTAACAAATTAATAAACAACTGTTACAATAACCCATTGAATACAATCAAAGTATAATTATAATCAATCAATAAGAAATAGATACATTAATATCCTAATAAAATTCAATAAACCCTACTATATTGAAATTAATACCAAGATTAATCAAATTATATTACCATACATTTGCATTCAGCTTTGAATAAATCAAGCAACTATTGTTTCGTGAGTCATTTGGCGTCAGACGGCCAATTGAAACACGACCCCTTTTTATGGGACACTCAAGTGATCCCGGCTTGAGGGTATGGTTTTAAAGCCTGTCTTGTTAAAAAAATGTATGAAAACAACTTATATTTATTATTGTAAATAAAATACTTTTTTTCGTTCTGCTTATGTTTATTTTTTATTTCCTGGAGTAAACGTGCAAAAATCTGGGATATTTTCAATTACTTCATTTTTATCTCTACGTATCAAAACAATTATACATCAAAATAAAACAAAAAAACATAACTCAATAGTCTGTTTTACAAGGAATTCAGCGGTGTAACTCACACTTATAGGTGTCATACAATTTATTTGAAAATTGTATGTTTTTATAACACAGCTCTGAATTCCTACGACCACCCCCGCGCGGCCCCTTGCCAGTTACGCCAAAATTTGCAAAATGGCCGTGCCAGTCGAGCGGATACTCGTGTTTGACCTGTACCGGTCATAGCAATAACACTATTCAAGCTTTTGCGATTAAATTTGGCGCCAAAACTTTCTTTTACCAAGGAGCACTCAGCACCGGAATCGTACAAAAAACTATATAGCCTACCATTATGTTCTAAACAAACTGCCGGGGGTTGCACAACGTACGCGTCAACCCGTCACTCGCCTGGCGCCGCCAAGGCGACTGCGCCGGCGCCCGCGTGGCTGCCGCCGCTTTTGCACCGCACCGCGATGTGTCCCGGCTTGCCGCATATGAAGCATGTGTGGGCTGCTGGCTTCTGGCTTGCTGAGCTTGATGCGAACGATGTTGAGTGGTTTTTTTTCTTGCTGAATCTTTTTTCGGCATTCCGATCGCCTGTGACCTACTTTACCACAATTGACAGACTGCATTTTCAATGGCGGCTTCCTTTTGTGGGGATAAGCCAGTTTCAAAATAATACTGCACTTCAGGATTGATTTACAGTTTTCTTATATTTATGGCACTATTGATTAACAACACGTATTACACTGAATAAATTATAATGGATACTTATAAAAGAACTATGATCAAAAGGACGCGAGACAGTTTCTACGTTCACGTCCTCATGGTCCCACCCTGTAGTCAAGTGTGTGGCGATCGCACCCGACGACAACCACGTGACGTAGACTCTGTCAAGCACCAATCGGGTGCTGGCGTCCGAGGTTCCTCCATACAAAACTAGATGTCACTAGCTGGATTCCGACAAGCATATATTACAAAAGGTAAAATTCGACACCAATCCCTTTGACTTGGGTTTACATATTTAGCTAATGAATATGAAATGGTTTGGTATAATTTTTCTACTAAACCTAATGTTTGATGGTGCATAGTGGTAGCTAAGGAGTGTTTTATATTACATTGTCATTATAAAGACTTAATTAATCTAGATGTAAACATGGAACCTTTATCTGACAATACTTCATATACCGTCCCGAACTTTGTTAAAATTTCATTAATTAAGAAATCGTATATCGTTTGAGTGGTCACTCGTGGGACTGCTTTGCAAATCGCATATTTCGAAAAACATTCTATACACGTTATTATATATTTATTACCATTTACTGAACGATTAAAAGGACCTAGTATATCGATCTCTATTTTTTCAAATAAACGTTCTGTTACAACTGGACGTAGTGATTTTACTTTAGTACACAATTTCTTTTCTTTACATGGCATACGACTCTTAATATCTTTCTTAACCTTTTCCACTACATCAACTTTAACATTTTGTTTCTCAGAACAACACACAACTTTGGAGTCTTGAGGACTCGGGGGTAAGTTAAATTCATTTCAACTTGGTTCAGCTACCACTAATTCCCGTAACTTATCATTATTACTATCTACTAAATCAGAAAAATAAACATATTCATCCTTACTTAATTCTTGTGAAACCTGTGTTACCTGAAGGGTATTTTTGTTAATATCATTATTACTAAAATTATTTACTTTATTTTTGGTAGTAAAGTTACAAATAATGTGGTCAAATTGAACATGACCTTTCTTAAAGGTTAAGATTGCACCAGACTTCTGAAGAAAGTCTTGTCCGAGAATTAAATTTCTTTCAATATTATCAATTACATAACAATTTTGTGCATAAATGACATGTTCAATCTCCAAGCATAATTGTACTTTACCTATTATATCCATTCGATTACCCTTTACGCAGTGGCGGATTTACACATTTGTCGCCAGTAGGCCATTCAAATTTTGCCGCTGCCGCTGATTTTTAGTTCCCCTACTGGCTACTTTCAGTATTTTTTCATAAACGGACGACAGAGTAATCAATTTACTGTACAGAACTAAACTATTGTAATTTTTATTAAATTCTCGACTCATTTCCTCCGTGTATATAATAATGCTTTTTTTTTCATTTCTATAAGAAAAAAAATTTTTTTTGGTTAAATTTGCCGCCCACTCATTTTGATGCGCCTGTATCAAGTAGAGCTGAAATATTATTATTTTTTAGTCTTAAACTAAAAGATGGGCAAAACTCACTTGAAGGATTATTTTCTCGACTAGTTGGCATCAATTGTATCTCCATCTGTCTGATTGACGCCGATTGTACTCCAGGTTCATCCATATTGGATGCATTGGGTGCATCACCACGGTCTCCTCTCCTTCACAAAACATATGGGGATCGGTTGTTATTATTTGTAAATCTTCCTCTCGCGTTCCTGTAGTTCATATTGGTCGACATTTGACATTTTTCATCTCTACCCCTTGATGATGTCGCAGAACATATTGGCGCTTGCTGCGTTACTTGGACGTTTATTGGGAGCTTCAAATTTACTTCCTGTTTATTAGCAAAGACATCTTGTATCTGCATAATTGTTTCCTTTAATGAATTGTTACTCGTATAAGAGTAACAATTCATCAACTCGTATTATTCAACTCGTATTACAATTTTGATGAAAAAGCGCCGGCTTTATATGCACACATATCCAAAGCATAGATGAAAGTTAATGTGTCCTCTTCGGCTTGTTGCTTCCGTGAGTAAAAATTTGCAACATGGTCTACTTCTCTACCAAATTCACAAATAAGTTTATTTTTTGGATCTTCGAATGTCTCACACGACTCTATGATCTATTTATTTATTTATTACGAAAACCAACAGCATTTACAGACAATAGTAATAAATAGCACTTCCTCAAAAACAAAACTAATAGCAGGTTCTCCTAGGTAGGTAGGTAGTGATATGATATAATGTATTAGAATATAATAACAATATTGATATATTTACATACAATATAATAAAATCAATGAAAATTCTGTACTAATTAAGAAAAATCTTATTTCTGACCATAGACATAGAACATTTAACAATTCAAATTTAAATTTATATTCGCTGCATGAAAAAAAGGTCCGGATGGTTAAACTTTGTGTTATATGTATTTGTAATACGAGAAATAATTGTGTTTTTGGCGTAGTTTGTTGAGTGTTTTCTTCATGCAACAGTGATGTGTGTCGATTACGTTAATAAAGCGTGCGGTAGACGATCTTGGACACCAGATCAGGACAATCAACGCGGCTATGCACTATGTCGTACAGTAACGACATATCCAGAATCGTGCGTCTCTGCTCCAGAGTGAGCAACCCATGCTCCCTGCAAGCATCCGTGTATGTAACAGGTTGAATACGGCTGCAGTAGTTTAGGTGTTTCAGAAATTTCTTTGTAAACTTTTATACTGTTACACTTTCTTTTTTTCCATATCGGGCCAGCGTACTCCAGAATGCTTCTCACGTATGCATAATACACAACTCTTATTACCTCCACACTGGTAAAAGCTTTTCATGTACGTAAGACAAAACCTAGGTTTTGGAAAGCTTTTTTCGCGATATGGTTAATATGATCAGAGAGTGTCATTTTGTGATCAAAGTGCACCCCCAAATCGCGAATAGTTTCCGTTTCAGGTGATTGGAGCTCCATTAAAGTTATAGTTGTACGGAATAGGTTGTGCCTTACGCGTGAAAGTAATGGTCATACACTTAGGATGGATGTTCACAGTGACACGATTGTTATTGTAGTAATCGAATAGGCAGTCAAGATCTTTCAAGTCAGTCAAGAGTTGGCAATCTTGCACAGAGTTTACCTTACAGTAGATTTTCTTATCGTGCGGGTACATAAGATAATTTGAATGTGTGATACAGGTGCCTATGTCATATAAATAGGCATTATAAAACAACGGCCCTAAATGGGATCCCTGGGGGATGCCTGCGGGATCAACGACGAAGACCGACCTGTATCCTCCTAACACTACCGCTTGGGAACGATTTGACAGGTATGATTGTATCCAACGTGGATTCCGAGGTTTTGCAATTTGTTTAAAAGGATGACGTGATATACACGATCGAACGCCTTCTTGAAATCTGTGTAGATCACGTCAACCTGACCACCTCGGTCCATACCAGCCAGAACGTAACTAGAAAAACTTGCCAAATTTGTTATGGTAGAACATGCTTTTAAAAAACCATTTTGATTCTCAGGGATTGACTTAGAGATTAAATTTTTTATGACCTTTTTATGATCTAGGTTTTTAAGTAAGTTCCTAACAGTACTTGGTTTGGTCTGTGTAAGCGAGAAGTAATCGGAACACTGCGTAACATCGTCTATCAACTTAAATTCATTATCATTAGATGGTGTACCAAAGGCATTCTTGAAAAACGAGTTGAATCCATCACATATATCCTTTCCATCAGAAAGTGTTACGTTGCCTAAACATAAAGACCTAGGAAAGCTCGATTTCCCCCTTATTGCTTTGACAAAACTCCAAAACATTTTTGGGTTGGACTTATATTATCTTCGCAATTAGAGGTGAAATTACTAAAACAACGTTTCTGAACGCTACGCACTCTTGCTCGCAAAAGAGAGAATTCCTCGTAGTCCAAAGGATTGCCATACTTCTTGCAACGACGATGAGCTTTGCTTTTTTCTTTAATGATATTTATCAATGCAGGTGTGTACCATTTAGGGTATGAACGATTAGCATATTTTTTATACAAAGGAATATGCTCAACTATCAATGTACCTAAAACATTATAAAATACATCTACCGACTCATCAACCGTTTTACCATTGAGAATTTTGTACCAATCGTGCTTTAACTAACTGATATTTTAATTTTTGTTTTATTTTGTTTGAATGATGTGGCTACCTTACATTAATGTTATATAGTTATGTTATATGTTAGATAGTAATTACATTTATGTTATATAGTTGTAAGCAAATTATGTTCAATTTATGAAATAATGTGATGTCTACTGGTGGTCATTAAATGTATAAATAAATAAGTAGTTAAGCTTATAAGTTCAATAAAGATGGTTGGGCAATAAATTATTCCTCTTCGTGGCAGTCGGGTAACAATACAGTGTTCCTCATTAGTATAAGTTCTAAAGAGAGCTCAAAAAAATACGTTGATGACATGAATGATCGAATTGTTCACATCTCATCTGTCAATCGGAAATTTAATCAATCATGGCGTTTGATTAATTTGGTTGGTTTGGCAGGAGGGAGGTGGCGTATGTTCGTTTGAGTTGTTGTGTATGTTTATTATCCTCTTTAAATTAAAAACAATGACATGCTGAGTTATTGATTAACTAGAATGTGAAGATTAGGGTACTTTGTATAACATTTAACTGACTGAAAGCATTTTCATTCTTGAAAATGTCCACTACCAAGAATAACGGACCTATAATAGATACAGCCCTGTGTAGACTATGCAGGATGATCAAAAGATGCAGACTTCTCACTGTTGAGTATACATGGATGGACCAGAAAGAAATTTATGCAGATATGGTTATGGATTGTTTTGGAATCTTGGTAAGTTGATAATATATCAATACTTACGTAGTCATTTTTATTCGACGCAACTTTCTGCTGCCTATTAAGCCAGCCCTGTAAATTGTAAGACAAGATAATCTAAGATGATATCTGTTTAACTTAAATGTATGAGTTGAAGCCAATGTATGGTTTTGTAACCACGTATCATATACACATTGGTTGTGTAAAGTTAAATTTGTAATTATGTTATAAATGTAAATACTTCTACCTAAAATTGTTTGAATATAATTTAGCATTCGTATTTAAGCTTTATTTTTATATATATCATTCATTACTTTATAAAAAAATTTGACTAACACAATTTTAAATGCTCAAACTATGCAAAATCAATGTTTCTTGTTAATTGTTATTTGTTAGAAAGTGAGGGAGACTGGTCGAAATAAAAGATGCAGATGAAAATTATTTTGTACAGACATAAAGAAACATTGTAAATTTACTTTGAAAAAATTATGCATGTGAAGGTTCTTGCCAGTTCTTCTTCATGAAGATTTTTTCGAATTGGTGTAATGGCAGGCAACACTTGTCACATCTGAAATGACAGTTTTCTCATATTGGAATGTTTATTTAATTGTCAAAATTACTTCCAATCTAGACATGAACCATGAAACATCTAATTGTTATAAAAATATAAAATACTTATTGTAAATATGAAATAGTGTTAGTGAGTGTAATAATATAAATAATAACCATAATCTCAGTGTTTTATAATAGCTACACACCTCCAGAGCCCAGTTCCCTAAAATTTAACCCTCCAATAATAAATAACAAATTTTTATGGTAAGATGACCAGCTAAACTATTTTAGATTTTTTAAATATCTAGTGTTATTTTGCATTAGTGGTTATGTCATTAAAATAGGTTATTTTACATTAATTAAATAAAATAAGTGATTAATTTGTGATACTTATTTATGTGAAATTTAAGGAAATGTAAAGCTCAGATAAATTGTTTATTTATTTTTCAAATCATGTCTTGCTCTCTACATCAATTTAAGATTGAATACAGGGTGTGGCCTCCACTTTTACTATGCATTCCCATATCGGAGAAGGCATGCTCTCTACCAAACACTGCAAATTTATACTGCACTTAAAATTTGAGGTATCCTCTCCCAGCTGGTTTTCAAATCATTTATGAGATCCAGCTGTGAGTTTATCGAAGTGTCACAGTCTTTAACACTCCTTTTTAACTGATCCCATAAATGCTCAATTGGGTCGAGGTCCGGACTCCTGGCTGGCCACCGTAAAACCTCAATTTTTGCTTCATTATGCTTCCCTAATGTGTTCAATGCGCCATTTTTGGTCTTACATTATCCTGCATAAATTTAAACCCTGGATCAACTTGCTGTTTGAATGGAATGATGTGGGTTTGCACCACATCTGTGACATAACTTTGGGCTGATACAGAGCTCTGGTTAAGAATTACCAGCTCAGGTTTGTGTCGTAGTGATATACCACCCTAGACCATAATGCTGGGTCCACCAATGGAAAATTCCAAAAAATTGGTTTCGTGGAATGTAGGATCCAAAATTCGTTCTCCACGTCTTCTCCACACTCTTAATCATTGATTGTCATTTGTAAAATTGTCATTTCATTTTGCGCTCATTAGTAAAGAGAACTGCAGCCCAATCTTCAACCATCCAATTCTGGTGCTTCTTTGCAAAACTCAATCGAGCTGCACGATAAGCTGCAGTTAACTGCAGGTGAACTAAACATGTTCTAGAGTATTGCTTCATGAAGTCTATTCCTGATGGTCTGGTCATTTACGTGTGTACTTGTAGTTCATCGTAATGCAGTTTGTATGGCACTTGCAGTGGATGTTTGCTGTCTTCATGCGGTTAATCGAACATATCGCTCTTCTTGAGTTGTTGTAACTCACACTCTTCCTGACCCACGACGGCTGGTGACATTATCCGTCTCCTGGTATCGGTTCCAGACATTATAAACCGCTCGTCTGGAATACCCAACCATTAAACGGACAGTGTGCTTACTGCACTAACCCTCCTGGATTAATGTGACAACCCTGGTTGCTGTAATTGCGTCCATGTGCTTCCTAACACGTGACATTATGCAATTAAAAAACTGTAACAAACTGTTTGCACCAAAAAGTCTAGTACTGGTTTAGAATTGCAATATTGAACAACAAAAAACTTCATTTTCAATTACCCTTAAGTATTAACTTTAAAAAAATGTTATGAGTACCCACTTGTAACTATTTGTCAATGGAAACCTTATGCATCACTAGAGAATCTATAACATAAATAAACCATTATGATTAAAATAAGATAAATGAATAAGATTTGTCTAAACAGCAATTTTACAGGTGGCCTTTATTTAGTTTTGAGTTGTTTACATAGGCTAGTAAGGTACTATGGTGCTTTATTCCGTGCAATATCAAAAATGAAGTGTTTCAAAAATGTCAATGTCAATCTGCAAAAAGTCTAGTATTTTGTTATAATTCGTTTTTTAGATTTTTAGAAATAATAATTTTTTCCAGCTATCCCACATAGATGAGAGTGAAAAAGATGCTGGTGTTTGTGCTACCTGTGTGGTCAGACTTCGAGATGTCAGTGCATTCAGGAAACAAGTGCTCCAATGCGAAGAACTGTTCCTGAGCTCTAAGCTTGCTATTAATGAGGGTATGGAGAAAGTTGATAAGGATGAAGGTGAGCAACTTACCCCAAGCAACCTGAGAGATTTTGTATTGTGATTTAACTAACTGCCCTAGGCTTTGTACGTTTATACAATGTATCCCTTGATAAAGTGCAAACCCACAAGGAGTGAAATCATATCAAAAATCAACAACAACAAAAAATCATTAGAAACAATCAAATTTTTACTGGCAGGTAAAGTTTTTAATTTTTTCTATGGACTCTTTGTACAAAAGCCAACTTAACAAATAAATCATAAAATTACAATTTATATTTTGAGTGATTTGAAACGTAGCCTTAAAATTTTTTTTTTTTTTTTTGGAATAGCAAAGTCGAATCACAAAAGCCACTTTTTGATACTGATTGCCAAGTATTTGGAAAATTGTTTTTTATTTATTTATTCATCAAATACAATGTTAACTTACAGAAATGTACCAAAGTGTTAACACAGTCACTCAAAAATAAGAATACAAAAAGGAAATAATACAAATTAGTCGAAAAACAGAAATATAAACATAAGATGTATGTAAGACATAATAAATTGAACTGTAATAAAAAGAAAAAAAAAAAAACAATAAAAGTCAAAATCCTATAGAAAGCTATTAAAAAAAATTAATTAAACCAATTATTTCACATCGACCTACTTTGAAAGTAACTATGCTTTTGTACGTAGAGTCCATAATAGAAAGTAAAAACTTAAGCCACAAGTTTTAACAAACTTAATTCCGTACTGTTTCTTTTTTCTTTTTTCTATTTTCATATCTTGCTCTCACTCCTCACTTTCTCATTGCGTCACTCTATTTTTCAGTTTCATTAATGAAAACATTCGTAAATGTAATATATTTGAGTTTGTGTACAAGTTTGTCACATATCTTCTGCTATTTTACTTTAACCAAAGTCTTACCTTAATTCCAGAGATCAAAAAGTTGGAAGGTACGGAGGTGAAAGTGGAGCCGAAAGACTATATAAGTGATCATAACTCCATGGATGGTGATGACAGAGAAGATGGGGCTATCTCTTGTGATTACTCAGCTGATGATATTGATGGTAAGCTCGTTCTCATGGTAATTTCGAGGTTGGGGGGTTTCGAACTACTGCATACATGTGAATACTTAGCATGTGAATGCTTGCCTTCTCCCCCACTTTCGGACTTCGCGCTTGTAAGCGAATTCGCCTCAAGTTACGACTTGAGAGAAATCACTACCCTGGCTCGCAAACAACGATCCACAAAGGCAACAGGCGCTTATCGCCAACGTTCAAAAATTTTATACTTAAACTTTTAAATGTTCTTCACTATTGGTGGCTTCAACGCAGTCTGAAGGTCTTAAACATCAGTGAAATAAAATTTGCGAAATCGTTCAAGAAGTTCAAATCGACTTCTTACTGTACAGGATGCCTTTCGGAAACCTAGTCACAAGGACCCTAAAATAGCAAACTACAACTTCGTTCGATTTTTGATTAAAAACAGTTTTATACTTTAAGAAGCTTTGGCGCACAGGCGCACATTAAAATCACCTTACACGGTGTTTTCATACCTTTTTGGGTATTAATATTTGTTTGGTTCCGACACGTTTTAGCAAGGTTGCGAACTCTATTTCTTATTGACATATTTAAAACATTGTTATGCTTCGTAATCATATTTACTATTTCATTTATAAAACCAATATTCAGTATCTGAATACTTACATACCTATTTAGTTATAGTGGGGCCCACTCACTTAGTTTTGAGGTCCATATTTTTAATTTCGGTAACCAATAAACCATTACACAAGGGCGACTTATATTTCTACGCCAAATCAAGCAATTTTCAACCTTAACCGTAGCAACAAAGATATTATATGAAAAAATATATTAACTTTCCAGAAGTAAAGCCAAAAGAACTAGAAGATGTCCCTATACTGCCTCCCCTACCCACCTCAGATATGGCCACTGAACCTTTAAAGTCAGACCCTGAACCTGAAGACCCTTACCAAACCGATTCTTCTTCAAACTCCGATAAACCATTAAAAAGAAGCATAAAAAAGGTCAAAACAAATGGGACAATCAAAAAGAAAAAGAAAGTGAAATTGGAAGCCGGAGAGAAGAAACAGAGTAAAAGTGAGTTGTCTTTTTGTATTTATTTATTTAGAAGAAAGAAAAGTCACATTTATTTGTAAGTAGCTTTCGATGAACAAAACTAACTAAACTGCATTTCATAATCTTGTATCAAAAATATAAACAAAGTCATTTCAATATGATACCAATGGTTCCCAAATTTTTTTTGGATAAGTTATATTGCAGCCCATGATTTTCCTGGTAAGCTGATGCTTAACATAATAAAAAAGAATTTTATAGGTATTAATATTTGCCCTCAGGTTGAATGTATATTAATTTTCATGTAAAATCTTTAAAACCAATTTGTATGGGTTTTAGTATAGTTTGGTTCAAATGCAGTGTACAGAGACATTGTAAATTTATTTTGAAAAAATTATACCCAAAAATTATATGAAGTTTCTTGCCAGTTCTTCTTCACGAAGGTTTTTCTGAACTGGTGGTAGAGTCATGCTTTATTTGACGTCAATATAAGAACAATTAAGTAATTTTCAATGTTGAGAAAGAAATATTTGAATTTGACCATGATTGTGATTAGCACAAAGGCGAAATTTTTATCTGCGTAAGATTAAGCGGGTCTGTAGATGTATTTTTAGAAGCTATTTGATTTAGAGATATAAAAGTGAAAGGAAACTCGCCATTTCATATACTTGCATATATATTTCAGTTTAATATACTGCAGAATGGACATTCAATGTCAACCCGGGGTGTTAACAACTGTATAAATACTAAAAACAAAGGGCCCTGATACATTTCTTTTGATACATAGAACGTGAATGAAACGAAATGAATATCAACCGAATTTCCCCATAAAATTTAACCAAAGCGCAAATTAGATGCAACGTATCCATGATTAGCTGGTTTTGCAGCTTGTTTGCGAACGGATCTCGCTAATGGGCCGATGACAAATACAAGAATATTTAATCTTTTGCCTGAATTTTTATGTCTGGTTTCCAGTCGAAAAATTTATCCAAAATGTTCCTAGAGTTCCTTGGTTTTGTTGACTCTCAATTTTTGTGTGTTGACATGATAAATAAACCATATTCGTTTCAGTCGCTCTACATTGGGCTGTTGACGTCATAGTTGGGATGAAAGTAATGAAAATAAAAATACTTAAGTACGTCTTCTTATGGTAGCGTCGTCGGGTAACGGGTCGCTCACTTCCCTCTAATATGGTTGAGGAGGGCGATGGCTGGATCCCGCGTTAACTCGTGAACGGGTGCCGTTTGAAGGCGTTCGTCGTTTGAATAGTTAGGGGAGGGAGACTCATCAAACTAAAAGATGCAGATAAAAATAATTTTGTATAGACATAAAGAGACATTGTAAAATTATTTTGAAAAAATTATACCTGTAACTAGAGTTGCCAGGTCGTCAAACCTTATTAGGTTTTGCGACCTGCAACTCTAGATTGCCGGAGAGACCAGCCAGTGTGGCCGGACATTTGGGTAGAAAGGCCGGACACCCTACATTATTGAGGATTTTGTCTCAGTATTAATAGGTACGACAAAAAAATTGTGTATAAAATCAAGCTTTTTTGATAATTATCATAAATCTTGTTAAATTCTAGTGAAATTATAAATAAAATCGAATGCCAAATCAGTCTTAGGTAGGTACTTTATTATTAATCAGTCAAAATTTAATTCTAGGTACTTAAACATTTATCGACATATTTAAACTCATCACAGAGCGCAGGGGGGGGGGACTCTCGTCTCCTGCGCTCGGCCACGCTCGGCGCTCGCTCGTTTCCTAAATGAAAAAGCCTAGCAAAAGCCGGACAAGCCGGACACTGCTTATTTTGGCCGGGCACGCAATCAAAAAGCCTACCTACGTCCGGCTTTATCCGGACGCCTGGAAACGCTAATTGTGACGTCTCTTGTGAGTTCTTCTTCACGAAGGTTTTTCCGAACTGGTGGTAGAGTCATGTTTTATTTGACGTAAATAAGAACAAGTAATTGTCAATGTTGAGAAATAAATGTTTGAATTTGAAATGAGTCCACGAAGACGCGCTACACTACGTTTTCGGTCTATATATACAGGGTGTCCCAAAGGTCGACGTCAAGCCGAAACCGGGTGATAGGCTAGGTCATAACAGTTATCAGAAAAATGTGAAAAAAAATTCAGTCATGTATTTTTTAAATCATAGTGCTTTTTTGGTTTTTTTTTAAATGTACACCCTGTGTCAGTTTTTTATCTGCTGTTGCTACAAATATTGATTTTTAAGTTTCTGAATAGTGTTTCTGCAATCTGTAATATTACATTTTAATCCAACTGCTCCAGCTTGAAAAAGGATGTCATTTTATGCCGAACCAAGTATTCAAAATTAATGTTTTGTCCTACTTAAACTGCCTGTCCTGAAAAAAAATGTACTACGCTATTTTGGCAAGTAACTTAAAAAAGTGGCGCATTTAATAACAATTCTAAAATGGTATAGCACTTACTACGTTATTTCTTAGACTTGGCGCGAAAAATGTTTTTTCAAAAAAAACTCAGTTTCGAGCTATTTTTCTTAACTTACTAAAAATGATTCCAAGCGACCTTAACTTTCAGAGTCTGGTTTGAATGAGACAGTGTGAGTCATTCTATAAAGTGTGAGTGAGATCAGTAGGAATCCTAAATGTTTACATAAATGGTTTTTTTAAAGAAAATCAGTTTCGCTTTTCTTATAAATTTAATTTTCGTTCATTTAAAATATTTTTTAAAGATGTTGAACTTATCTTCCTTCAGCCGCAATACACGCACGACATCTCCTTAAAAAAGATCTTGATATAAGGCGGGCGAATCGTCCGTTATTGACGAAATCCGCTACGATCGACCTTTGGGACACCCTGTATAACCTGACACGCTGTGGCGCGGATTCTAAATAACTATGCTAGAAACCAATAATCATAATTATGCTTTTTCATTGTTGAAGTGATAGTCTAGTGGCGCCACCCGCTTATTTGGGCCGGTATTAATCGTTGCAGCCCGGCGGTAAAATCTATTAGAGATGAATGAATGGTCGAAAAAAAAGCCACCCGATAATACCGTTCGTTGTTTGGCACCAGATAAGGCGACACGAGCCCAAGGGGCCGACCTGCATGTACCCCGAACGGACAACCTGATTGGCACTAGCCTTAACTACTTACTTGGGAGCCATCATAATAATTGTTAAATTAATTAATAAAAAAATTTAATTATTGCAGATGGAAATACAAAAAAAGCAGTCGTGAAGAAGCCGCTAGTGCCTGTTATTAAGAAAGACACGTACGATCGGGATTTAGACTGTATGTCCGAAGAAAACCTCCTTACCATAATAAGGTACTCGTATGTAGTACCGTTTAAGAACCGCAGAAACAATTACTACTGCTTCTATTGCAAGGATTATTTCGCAAAGCCTGAAGATTTACGTGAGCACACAGCCACCCACGACACTAAGCCGTTCCAGTTACTAATGGGATACAAAAAAATGCCAAAAATAGATATAACAAGAATAGACTGTAAATTGTGTCCGGCGAAAATCAATGATTTAACAGTTTTCAAGCAACATATCGATCAAGATCACGGGAAGAAGATTTATTTTGAAGCTCCAGACAAAATGCTTTTATATCGGTTAACATGGAATGATTTGGTCTGTGTTATGTGTAGTGATACATTCGAAGACTTTAATACACTCAACACACATATGGTAGAACATTTTAGTAACTATACTTGTGATATATGCGGTTTATGCTTCTTAGAAAAAACTCGGTTGGATGCTCATTTAAAAAGACATAAAGATGATGAGAAGCATACCTGTGAAATATGTGGAAAAGTGTTTAAATCAAACCATTACAAGGATATGCATGTTGATATCGTTCATAAAAAGAAAGCCATAATTCGCTGTCCAAGATGTGATGAATGCTTCATGTCATATGCTCTAAAGAACAAACATTTAACAGAGGCTCATGGTCAGAAACGAACATACCCTTGTAATTTATGTGACAAAGTGTACAATAGGCAAAAGACTTTATCGGAACATCAAAGAAGGTATCATCAGAAGGTGTTAAAACACCAATGCGAGTATTGCGATCAAAGGTTTTACTTGCCATCTCGGTTGAAGGAGCATATAGCAACACATACCGGGGAAAGAAACTTCAGATGTGAACATTGTGATAAGAGTTATCCGAGACTTAAATCCTTGCAGTATCACATTCGGACACATACAAATGACAGAAGGTATCGGTGTCATATTTGTGCGCAAGCGTTTATACAGAATGCAAGTTTAAAAGCACATATTAAGAGTCACCATCCAGAGTGTGATATTGAGGGATGTTATTTTTAATGTAAATGCAAAAAATCAGTAAGTATATATTCTATAGAAAGTTTAAGGTTAACTTTCTGTAGGTGTTTTTTTATATATTAATTTATATACATACAAAATACAGTCCAGAAATAACAGTATAAAATTGATTAAAATTCTTGTACAGATGGTTCAACTTGTTTGTGTGTACTTGCGTACAACTCGTGTACTTATAAATATGCAATTCAACTTTGTGTGGCAGCCACCATCTTCAAACCGTGTTATCGGCGTTTTGGTGTGGGTGTACAATCCATTTTGTCACGTACTCAAGTCATTATACAGGGTGTCCCAAAATTCAACGTCAATTCAAACGGGGTGTTAGGATAGATTGTAACCATCATCAGAAAATCAGAAAAATATCCATCCCATGTTCTTTAGAAATTATGGGCATTAAATAAAAAAAAGCAGGATTTGTCTATTTGTCATGGGATGGATTTTTTTCAGATTTTTCTGATGATGGTTACAATAAAACGGCATAATTGGATTTTTGAAAAATAAATATCCCTACCCTAGTATCTATAATCCCGAACCCGAGTTTATCACTTGCTGTAAAAAAAAATGTCCCAAAATACAAGGAGTCTGGGCCAGGTCTTTGTACACTTTATCAATAAATAGTTTAAAATGCTCAGAACACTTTTTGATTGTTAAATTGTTATTAAAACACTTTATTGGTAGGAAATGAAATTGTGCATTATTAGTCGGAACATCAAGGCGGAAAAAATGTCATCTTGACAGCTAAGGTTCACTTACATCATTTTGTTTTGAGTATCGAGAAATATCGATGGCTGGTTGCCATTAAGCCCTAAGAATTGAATCGAATTGTTTTGTATATTTTTACCTAATTTAACAGTTGTAAAGTCATAAAGAAATCCAAAAAAAAACCTCAAGCGCAACGAACAATTAAACGCACATTCTTATAAGCAACACTATGGAATGGTGAAATAATACAGCTTGTTTTTTTCTTTTCAAATTTTCCTAGTTCGGGATATTTATTTATCAAAATTCCAATGACTTTTGTAGTTTCAGTTTTTTTCAAATATTATTCGCAACTCCTTTCAACATTTTCCGCTATTTCTCATAGTTTATAATTTGCCCATCTATTCTAGTTTCGAAAAACCTCCTTGTCTCCTAGCTTAACGCACACAGAGTCGTGCACACAAATTACTTGAACTATCTTTATGAAAAGGAACCGTACACTTATTCTGTAAGAAATGTCATTTTAGTAGACTCGAGTTATTAACGACAGAAACTTTTTTATTTGTTTATTTTGTCACCAAATATCGTATGGTTTCCCAGTCAGTTTCTATAGAATACGTACTTGCAGAGGAACTTATATCATGCTTTAATTTTTTACTTTTATTATTTACACAGTATTCTAATCAAACTAAATTGAGAGTTTTATATAGTGACTTCAAAACCTTCGTTGTCAAAATGAAGTGAATCATTATTATGTAAGCATCTGAAGCGGTTTAAAGGTTATGTCCGAAATATAACCTGGTATACTGGCCAGTGCTCATGACGTCATGAATCCGACGCCATGTTGAAGTCGTGAGACATCTGTGACGTGGTAGTATATCAGGCGGGCGTGATGCACAATGAGATTTTGAATATTTTTTTTTTTTATTAAAAAGTCATGATAATAATTTGTCACAACTGCTGGTATCACCATCCTTAGTAAATAGATGAAAATTAAAATGTTATGTTGTAGATACTAAGTTAAAAACACTTATCACTGATCAAATAATTTATGGCGTCAACGCTCTGGCGAGTATATTTCGAACCAATTTATCAACATTATGGCGTTGATACATGACGTTATATTTCGGAATACAAGCTACAGTTTGACCAACTTATCTGTGAACTGAGTAGTGGCGTCATTGTCGTTCCAGTGTTGCTAGGTAATAAATTTCGGCAAATATTATGGGAAATGTAAAGTCGGACTTAAGCGGTATTTAAATTACTCGTATGAATCAGGCAAATACCTAAATGTTTTACCTTTATTCCTATTTCAATTATACAAATTGAATTTGTCAGTAATTCAATTTGTATATGTAAGTATTCTCTGAAATACTTATACTTAGGGATTGAATTTAAGCATTTAAAGCACAGCTGTAAATGTGAGAATAGATAGGAAAAGTATTCTTTGCGAGGGTGTTTGAGCTTTGAGTAAGAGGTATGCTTTGCGAAATAAATAAACTATAAAAACAATATGGATGATGTCTCTCTAGTAAAGTGGTTTTAATCATGCAAAAGTACCATTAATAGCCCAAAATAAACGAATATTTTAACTTACACCAAGTCCAATCAAAAGGAATTGTTTTTAAATGCATATTTGAATTTTCGCAGTAAAATCACATTTTATTTGAAAGCAGACAATATTTACCATTATCTAATAGAATAGAAAGGATATAAATAAAAATATATCTCATAATCATTTACTAAAAACCAGGTTTACAATACGTATGGCCTTGATTGATGGGCTGGATTCCTTCCATAAATGTATCCATATCTTCATCATTATCAGAATCACTTTCAGCGTCACTGTCGCTTACAACATTTATTATAAAAGGTTCATCCAAATAAATATAATTTTTTAAACACTCTTCTTCCAATCTTAGCACATGTCTGCAGTGTTGCTTCCCCTCATTAACTGAGATGGCATCCTGATGATTTCCTGATTTTTGTGGTCTATATTTACATTTGCCACATATCTCTTCATTGTGCTCCATATTAGTTCTATAGGATTAAGATCACAATGGTAAGGGGGTAAATACAAGCACCTGAGGCCATTTTCAGCAAGAATATTTTCAATTTCATATACTGGTTCTGGCTTATTTCTTTTAATTATTTCCAACAATTGTGGTTTTGTCATGTCTTCTCCATATTCCGTTGGTTTTCAGTGAGCCATAATTGCATGTCCCTTTTTAGTGAATTTGTATTTGGACATTTGTTAAGGGAAATACGGTGATAAGGTGCATTTTCCATTATTATTATTGAAGGTTCTTTCAAATTTGGTAAAAGCTTCTCAATTGCCCACTTTTTGAAATTAGTGTTACTCATAGCATCGTGGTAGTCACCGCTCGTAGAATTTGATTTAAATACTAAGAGTGCATTTTCTACAAATCCAGTTTCCCCTCCAGCATGCACAATTATATGCCGTTGTCCTTATGGTACAGGTTCTAAAACACCATCCATGCCTTCTCCTTGTCAGCACTTACCGGATGTGTGGCTTGAGTGAATGTATGTCTCATCTAAGTATATAAGACGCAGAGGATTGGAAGACCTATTATTTTTCACAATTTCATTTAAATACTTAGCTCTCCATTTCGTTCCAGTAGAATTTTTCGATTGGATTTGGTTTTTTTTAAACGAAATCCCAACTTATGGAGCAGTTTACGGAGACTCTTACGCTGTCCTATTTAATTTATTGCTGTCCTCAAAACATCTAAGATCTTTTTAATTGTAGGCAACTCCTTCTTTACTGAATAAAATTCATGTACTATTTGCCTGATTACGTTCAAATCAAAATTATCAAGCTTAATAAATCCACTTTTACGTGTTCTTGACTTGCCTGGTGTACGAATTCTAGTACTAGATCGTTCAACTTCTTGTCCTCTCTTTGACAATTTTCGAGATCAACCCTACACTCACACCTGAAATTAAAGTGAAATTATTAGTTTATGTTGACCTTATGGTTTATTCATTGCATTGTAAAGTTTTTATTAATGGTATAATTATTTAACAAGCATCAACTTAATTTCAAAGAAATGCATCAAAATAAGTCGGTTAATTTATGTTTAAAAAACTGACAATACCAACCTGTAGCAGCTGAAACTCGTTTGTAAATTTGGGTAAATGGAATTATTGGAGCTTGATGACTAGCTTCTTTTTCAAAAAATGACTTCACCTTTAGAATAATATTCCGGGTGTCACTTTTCATAGCCTTCGGCCTATTTAACGTACAATATTCTGAATTATCGCAAAAAATATAACACAAGAGTCGAAAGTAGTAGACACTGACAGTCGATTGACATATCAACATGGCGACTGTAGTTCTGAATTTTGCCACTTCACAGATAAGTTGGTCGAACTGTAAGTCTTATTTGTGGTGTCAAACAAACGGCTGAACAAATGTAACTACAATTTAACTACAGTGTATTTTAGCTTAAATGCTGCTTTCTCTATAGATTCGTAGCTTAATCGCCTCGGAATTGTAAATATAATTAAGTGATAAAGTTGAAATTCAAATTTATGGGTGGTAATTAAGGTTTATATTTTAATAATCTCGTGTTGAGAAATATAACAATAAACAAAACCTAAATTGAGCAGCTAACCTTTAATGCGATAAATTATTATGATTGCATTTTTCTAATATCCAAGCACTGATGTGGAAAGTATTTTATTTTATTATTTATTTATAAAAGCCATTATGTGAAATAATTTTCATCGCAACACTATAGTAAGGCTGACAAGACCAGATAATAATAATATAATAATAATAATACTGACAACATTATTGCATGCGAGAGATAAGGGCAGATATAATAATCTGTCTCTCTCACAATGTAACAGAGTAACAGTCAGTTTGTTTACTATACTCTATCCTACTACTCTATACTATTTCCATTTCTTTATTTTCTCGATGACAGCTCCTGTGTAACCTTGTGCAAGCGTTTTTTTACATTATGTATGCATTATTTTATAAAAGTATGACGTTTACACACGTACAAGGTTATATAATACCGGAGTCGGAGAGCCTGATATGGATGGAGCTAGAGAGCATTACTTATATCAAATTAGAACTGTCATCGAGAAAATGAAGAAATGGAAATAGTATAATTGTATCACGTTTCGTGGGCCTTACTTCATATTATTTTTGTTTTACAATGTTTTTTACGAACCAGTAGAAATTACATTATAAGGAAGTAATGAAATTTATTTAAATTTGCATTATTGAGTTTATGTTTTATATCAAATATTTGTCGATAATAATTTTATTAAAGCATTTGACCACTAAGTAGTACAATTTTGTGAATATATTCTTGAATTTGGCATTAGTTTACAAATGTAATATTATAATTGTTTATTTATTAAGTTGTAAATAATGTAATAATATGATCATCACAATACATTATTGTAAGATTTTTTACAAATAACTTTATTTAAGTAAAACGCTTTATTATTTACAACAGAACCCTGGCTGTGCTTTCGTTGAAGGCTCCCATTTGACTGAAGATTTAAGAGATATTCAACAATTATTCAGCCAGCATCATATTTCCGCCAATTGATAAAGAACTTTACAGTATTATACACACAAAACTTCCTCTTGAATCACTCCGTCAATTGGTGAAAACCTTTTTATGAAAATCCGTTCGGTAGTTTTTAAGCTTATCGCGTTCAGACAGACAGACAGACGCGGTCTTTAATAATATGACAAACGTTTTATAACAATACATATTATGTAGTGAAGTCTCGCCTACACAATATTCAAGTAACATGATGAGATTAATATACGTAAAGACGTATATGTATACACATACATACACGGAATACGAAAATATATCTATCACAATGGAAAATGCCAATAAAATATGACAATAAAAATAATAATTTTAAAAGCAATTCGCGTTACCAACTAGGCATAAACAATAATTAATATTTACTCCAAAGAACTACACAAATAAATTTAATTATTTTGAGTTTGAACATCGAACGGTTTTGCTTGACAAAATATATTTTTTTAAATATTTGAATTACATGAATGCCATTTATTGGAGCATAGACATGAGATTACATTTGACGAAAAATACAATATTTTGTTAGAATTTAATGGTGATATTCTAATCTATGCCAGCAGTTGGTCGTTTATGGTTTTAGGGATTTTTATCCAGTTGAATATGTCAATCCCATTAAACTCTCCTTAAATTATATAAAAACAAAGTCAAAATCTTGTTTGTTCAATGCATACCGTGTCTTGCGCCACGGCGTGACGTCACAGGAAAGTCTCAATGCCATATTGCCTTTTGGCAGCTTAAATAATCAGCGCACTTTGTAATGTGGTTTTCGCGAAGGGGCGGTTTATTTTTCCTATATTCACAGCCGGCAAACGAGCACGACCCACCCGAGGTAATAACACCCAATCCTGAAACGCTGGTGTATTATTTATTATATAGAGCTTGTAACCATCGACTAATGATGCGTTGCCGACCATAGGTTTTAGTTGAAATTGCCTTGTTCCCTCTGACTGGAACACAACCACGTAAACGTCTTTATTATGGCGGTCAAAATAGGAAAGGGCTGTATTACCACCCCAGACTTGCTCCAATATTTAGTGGCCGAGTACCGGAAGCTTCCCGGAAAGCAGTAGGGTGACGCCGCCATTGGTAGTGCAAATACTGAGTGGTCGGCATAAAGAACAACAGCCGCGCTTCTTTGCACGCCGCTCTATTTTGTCAAAGAGATACTTTGGCACCCCGATGTCGATCGCTCCAATCAGAAGGTCTGCATGGTGAGGTTAAATACCAACTTAAGATATGGAGTGGCGTGTGAATGTTTAGGTATTCCAAAGCAATAGCGAGCACAGGCATTTTGTACCACTGCACAATTCGGTCAATTCGAGCGAGCAGACGCGTCATATGATCTTGTTTGCAAATCTACGTTAACAAAATTACATTTTAATACATACTTAAGAAGTCCGTAAAAACACACCTGAGCCGCCTCGGGTACATGACTTTCAAAACGTAAAATCTTAGAGCTTACGTAAAAGGTACCTCTTGGACATATGTGTACCTACCATCCTCGTCTTAATCATCACTTTCCACCAGGTAAGATGAAAGATAAACGTCTGCCGGTCTATAACAAAATAAAAGGAGATAAAGGCGAACAAGCAAATTTACGCTGTGGATGAGAAGTGATGGTACACGAAGCGTCCTCCGATGTAATACCCTCATTTAAATTTGAAAATGTGAAAAAATTGCTGCAAGAAGGACCCCAAAATTTGTCTGCGAAATTGTGTGGATCACATCATAAAAGTAAAGAATTATTTATACAGCAAAACTGCAATGTTATCTATTGATAGTACAATAATTCCGTTCCAAATCAATGACTACAAAGTAAACGTTTTTTCAAAAGGTGTTGATGTAACGTAGAAATGAGTTCGTTGTGAGGCAAATAAATGTAACTGAACCATTTAGTCTTCGATACAAACTCGTTGAGAGTTGAATTCCTGACCCAAGTCTCCAGTAAGGGTGCGTTTCCACAGAGCTGGGCCGAGTGGAGAGGAGCGGACCATAAAAATTACCAATCACTGCTCGAAATCCCCGTAAGTGGAGCGGAGTCGAGCTGAACGGATTTTCAAATAAAAGTATGACTACGTGCCCCCGAGCTGGACATAATGGAGTCGAGCAGGGCGGTGGTGTCGAGCGTAGGGTAGCTCGGCGTAGCAAGAAGCTCAAAAGTGTTGTAATAATGCAACATTAGCTGAATAACAGCACTATTGGCACCGCTACAGCTGATATAACTCTAATTTAGCTCAAGTAATTGAGCTGTGTTATACAGTTATATCAACGTTGTATTTCATGACGAATCATGCGTGTTACGTTTACTTCAAGGGCTCCTTTCTAAGGGAATCTTTGTCTGATTAACAATGCTCGTGTTACATACAGCAGTAAGGACAAATGTATAAATTTTATGCGCTTCTATTTAGTTGTGAACGAAATCGTATAGATAGGAAATGGACTTTCTTTCATATTATTATTAATTCGTATTAATTTTAATGATAAGGATTTGCAGAATATTTTTGTTACATTAACATAGCTTTGTAATATTAACAAGTGGGCCTAGTTGCCACAATAAAGAAATTTATTATTTTATTTAATTATATTTAATGGAACTGTTGTGAACTGTCATTTGTTAAACGATGTCAGTAGTTATACTATTTCCATTTCTTTATTTTCTCGATGACAGCTCCTGTGAAAACTTGTGCGAGCGTTTTTTTTTTACATTATTTTCTCAGAATAAGGAAACATATGGAAATGCCATACCAACCTAGGTATATAAAAAGTTTAAAGCCAAAATAATAAGGATATAGTCATCTTTGTTTGACATAGGTAGTTAAAATGAGCTAAATACAGTATGGATACCACTTATGGGCAATAAATGAAACCTCATACCTGTTATCGCCTGTTCTAACAGTATACAAAAAATGAAAGAAATCGGTCCAGTAATTAGGTCAAAAACCAGAGTTTTAATTTTGAGCAAATTCGTAGAGACACACTCTGTAGATTTGCTACACTAGGTCAATGAGTCAATGAACTTGAACTAACATTATTTAGGTACTTAGTTGGAGAAATGCGACGTTGCCACGTAGTGCGTTATTTGCCGAGCGCGGGAATACCCCTGAGCGGTGCGCGTGCAGGGTGGACACACCTGTTCTGCCGCCCTACCGTAAAAGGATGCTAAGTGCAAAATCATATTTTTGAAAAAAATTACAAAAACCCGCCAAACTTGTTTTCTAAAGTTGTATGTAAGATAGCATGTTATAATCAGTTAGTTACCACTGTTTTGTAAAGGGAATAATAATCGGTTAATAAATAAGTTGAAAGAGAAAATGATTTGACATTATGTTTATAATGTTTAGCTTTAATCACGGGGTACATAGTGTTTTTAAAATTATCATAACGGTACTTAAAAGCGTTCTTATTAAAAATTATTAAGTGTAGTTAGAGATAAAATAAATAAAAAAGTAGACAGTGAAATCTTATGAATTGTTTTTACGTGTTACGCCTAGACTGGACGAGTCGAATCGCTACTGTTAAAATTCATAAATTCAATCGTAAAAACAAAAAATAAACATTTATTATAATAGGTACATAGTCCATTCCTTAAAATAATTTGTTAATTGTTAATAACATTAATAATAAAAACTCTAATAACGCAAACATACTCTTATTTTAGTGCATTGATGATTATCATAGTTCCTTTTCTTAGGTACGTAATTGTAAATAAGTATTGAATACTAACAATTGCACCAATTGCACTATTTGTGACTTATGTTTTTTGCCAACTGGGAAGTTATGTTTCGTCACTCACTCGCACTCGTCAGTTCACCGCTAGACTTCGGGGCCACTGCGCATGTGCTTATTGCAGAGATTTTGATACTCGGCTCGCGCTCGCGCATTGTGGAGTAATTATTGTAAACTGTGGTTATTAGGTAGTTTAATTTATTCAGTATTTATTTGTTATGGTGAAATTGACACTAGGTACTTGACTTTTGTGTGTGTGTGTGTGTGTTTTTTTTTTAACAAAATGCCGCGACAACAGCATTTTTACAGTGCTGCAGGGTATACATACATGATTTTAATGTATGGCGAATGTCGCCAGAATGCAGTGTTAACTTTACGTATGTATCGGGAGAGATTTGGCGCAACTCGCACCTGTCCTACAATATAGGATAGTGCGCCATGATTGGGTTTGTTTTCAGTTCAGTTAAATCGTGACGAAATAAAAAAGCACGGTTAAAAAATGAAAGTAAGTGATTTTTTCTCATCACGTCGCAAACCGTAAAACAACAATCGAAGATGGCGGCGCCGTGCTGCCTATCGCGCATGCGTGTGCATCGTTGCCACTCTTCTGCTGAGGCTAAGGTACGTTGTCTTAACAGAGTGTTATACTGATACTGCATTTATTTTGCTATTTATTTTTTTTGAAAATGAAAGTTGTTTAATTTGCGGTTTTTCGTGTAATATTCGATTGAGTTATACTTCTGTGGACTATTATTACTTGTGGTTTCATTTTTTGCCCATGAGTGGTATCCACACTGTATATCGGTATTAGTCCTTCTCAGTGCCTATATTGTTTGTGACATAACTTGCATGTCTGATATCCGCCATATTAGTAGCGCGTCGTATGTTGTGGTTTTTGTTGTGTACTTTTATTATTAAAAAAATTAGCCTTGTGAAAATTGATAAAATAATGGCTTATGATGCCTTCGAAATGTAGGGATGTGGTGCAACTAAAAACTCAAATCATCCAAATCTTACGTTTCACCGGTAAGTAGCCTATAGTTTAGTTTTATTATCGCAAACATTGCAAAATTACTACTAGAGCGTTTAAAATTACTACTGAACTGACTAGAGAATAAAAATAATGGTAAATGAATGATGTGTGTGTGATTTTGTGAATCTAATTTCTTTTAATTTTAATTATATCTGCTTGATTGTTTTGATTTTAGTGTTTTACATAACCGAACGTCTTACTATCGATAGGTAGTTTCTTAATTTCCTTACTCTTATGTAATTTTATATATGTACTATTATTAATATAATTATCTTTTTTCACAGACTACCTAAAAATTAAAATAAAAAAATAATTTGGTTGGAAGCCATAGGAAAAGAGAATTTACGAGAAAATACTCATTTGTTTGTAAAATTTTCTAATAGTGAAGAACCACGAAGTGAATATAAATTACTAATATTGATTTTAATTTGTTTGATTTACCCCTACGTTGATAATTTACCTTAATACTATTTGTACCATCATTTCTTGATGATCTATATATGTACAATGTTGATAAAAGCGAGAGGCATTTAATGAAACTACATATACTATAAGTGCCTACTGTTAATCCGAAACTATTAAAAAAAAGTTTACGAGAAGTATACGCAAAAACGTTTTTCAAAGAACTTTAATAGCTTAATAATTAAGTTAAAATGTAAACATCCTTTGTTGAGTAGCCTGCCGCCACCTGCGTAACAAATTGGCAACGTAGCATTTGAATAGCATAGCGCGTGCGGCGGCGGGCTCACCGGCTCGCACACCTACCTACACAGCGGAGTGGATGATAATGTAAACATGTGTTGTAGGTAACGTTGGAAGGTATGATCAATGAAAATAATAAACAAAAATAATTAATTGTAACACTTACACATTAAATCTTCAATTGTTCGAAATGTCCGCCGTTTGCAATGGAACACAAATTATAACGACGTATATATTATTGTTATTTAATCGTGCAATAAGGTCACTGTATGTTAAACTTTTTAATTTATTAAACGCTAAAATAGTCCGATTTTTAAGTTCCTCTACGGTATTCACGTCTGTCGCGTACACTTCACATTTCACAAACCCCCAGATAAAAAAATCCATTGACATGCGCGGCTGTCTCCATACCTTTCTCGGTAAGTTCGCAGAGCTAGAGCTGCGGTTCCGTGGGATTCCCCGTAGATAAAAATCATGTCAGTGTATTCTGACGCCGTGTATGTAGCACGAGGCATTGTGGATGTCTTACGTACTTACAAAATAATTAAAAACTACTTACAAAACTAAACCTAAAATACTCAGTTACGTGTCCTATCACAATAAAAACTTAACATTAGTAAATGGGACGCGTGAGCGACAATAATCTGTGCTGAATTGCGCAACGTGCACCCCGGATGCAACGCGTCTTCGCACTAAACAAAGTAAAAATTGTGCACTTGACCTAATTGCCGAGCCGCCGCCGGCGCCATAGCAACATACTGATCTATTTCTGTTTCTGTTACGCTTATTACATTAGAGTGAGATAACCGTGATCTGTACTTTCTTTTAAGGAAAGATTTAGTACAAGTTCTTCCTTGTTTGTACTGCAAACTTATGATGCGAACTGGCAACGTCGCATCGCTCGCGTGAATTTTGTCGTTTAGATAACTACGTATGCCTATAGTACAAACTTACGATCAGGTGATCGGGAAGATACGGAGTGTTTAAATGAAGCTAAGTAAAAACTAAAAAACATTCCTGTGACTAAACTTTGGCTTACATTGATCTGATTTTTGTTGTGTAGCCTGATAATGATATACAGAATATGTGGTTTCATTTAATGCATCTCGCTTTTATCAACGTTGCATAAAATTCAAAGTCCTGACTGACTGACTGAACTATATATCAACGCACGGCCTAAACCGCTGGTCCTAGAGATATGAAACTTTGAAGGTATATTCTTTGTAATGTGTAGGCATCCATTAAGAAAGGGTTTTTTGAAATTCCATCAATAACGAGTTGAAATAGGGGTTGAAATTTATTATGAAACACCGTCAGTTTCGAAGCTTAATCGATTAAAAATGGTATTTAGCTGTTTGGTTAGAAATTAATGACGGGTTTCAGGGTTAGTTTGTATGAAAGTCCGTCAGTATTGAAGCTAAATCGATCAAATATTGTATTAAGCTATTTGAAACCGACTAACACGCAGGCGAAGAAACAGCTAGCCATTTTATAATGTCATGGCGGTACCGTTATTGAATGTTGTTCCATGATTATTCATTATTCGAAAACATTTACTTAAACTACGTTTATTTGTAGGGCGCTTCTTGTTTTGTAAAATAGATTAGAACTCAGAAGCATTAATAGATAAATTGATAAACAATAATAATTGGTACAACACTAGTCCGCCATTTTAGTATGGCGTAGTTATACACGTCTTTTTCGTTGACATGGCATTTCCATATGTTTCCTTGTTCTGAGATTATTTTATAAAAATATGACGCTTACACACGTCTAAGGTTATATAATACCAGACTCGGAGAAACTGATAGGGATGGAGCTATATCGATAAGCGTAACACGATAACAGACCCGATATTTTTCTACAAAATGTAAGAAACTAAACTACTGCCGGATACTTTTGTACAAATTTATTACTTAACTAATATTATATTTCATTACAAGATGTTACTCGTATGAATTCTTGATTGATAATGTTAACTTCTTTGAAATTTTCGAAGCTGTTATAAAATAAGTAGGTATAGGTAGTCAAGCGGTCCGGGACCCTTGATGGACTAAATCTACCCTAGGGAGGTCTTCCTAGCTAACAAGGGAAAAACAGTAGGTACTCGACAATGAAACGAAATAATTATAACGACCGGTAATCTTTATTTATTTATTTTGATCAAAATCTCTCAAAGATCTCAAAGATCTCTCGACGAGCTCTCACCAACATTTATTTTTTATCGAATGCCACATGAATTTCCCAATTCGACGCTATAACGTTTTGGGTTCTTCACACAATCTTTCCCCAGTTTTCGGCAGTTACTTCCGCACCTGCAATTTTTAATAAGTCTAACGTCTTGCTCTATAGCATTGTACTGGCAATGATACGGCGGAAGTCGAAGAACCCAATGACAATATTCGGCAGATATTTAGGGAAGCTTTTTTTAGATTTCAAAATATTCACGAATTGTACTTTTAATAAAGTACTATCTGCATTTTCGCCATGACGTTGGAGCCAGTCAATTATCTCTTGTTTTTTATTGGCCTGCGTTGGCATTTTATCAATTTGTCTGGAGTGATATGTAGCGTTGTCCATAATAATTATGGATGGTTCTTCCAGAGATTGCACCATTTCTTTAAACCATCCTTCGTAAATCTCCGCGTTCATTTCTTCGTGGTAGTCCACTGTTTTCTTGGATTTAAAGGCCAGTAAAGCATCTGACACGAATCCTTTCGTAGACCCTGCATGGCATATGATAGGCGTTCACTTTTTCCCATTGACACTGAACTAGTGGAAGCGGCGGTGTCGTCAGTGAAAATAACATTTGACAAAACTGATATCTTTTTGGCTTCGCTCAAAAATTCGCAGCGAGCCATAGCAACGTCGTGACGCTCCATCAATATTTTACGTTTGTCCGATATTGTATAAGAAAATCCTATTTCTTTCAAAACTAAGCTTAATGACGATTTTTGGCCATGGAACAAACCACATTCATGTAAAGAAACAACAAGTTTTTTCAGTGTTGGAATTTCTTTGCGCAAGTAATAGTCATATGACGGCGAATAGCATCAGCGTTGAAGTTGTCAACCGATGTCGCCGCCTGCATGCCGCTTGTACCGTAAGCTTTGGTAGTAATTTTTGAAACAGTAGGTCCACTAATTCCTAATGCGGCCGCAACACGCTCTCGCACTTGCGACAGTGGTAATAGCGGGCCACCATTTTGATACTCTGCTTCAAATAAATTACGAACCTTGATCACCAGTTCTCTCGCCTGCCTTTTCAGAACAGATCCTTTCGGCATTTTGATATTTGACAGCTGGGCAGCAATCAACACGGAGGAACACAAAATACACAACGTTTTGTTGTATTTGTCTTTGTTCAAAATATAATAAATATATGCGATCGATATCATAACTTATTTGGTCACAACACTACATTATATCAAATTAGAACCTTCATCGAGAAAATAAAGAAATGGAAATAGTATAGTAGAAGTTAGGTAATGTTACCAAAAATGAAACCGCAAAATAGTATTTTTCTTCCACATTTAATAACGAAAAGAATACTGTCAACATAAAATTCAATCAATCGAGTGATGATCGAATACAAAATCACAAAACACTGAAACGATAGTAAATATAGTCAAAATAACAAGCAAAGTAATAGTAACGCTTCAAAATGGCTAAAATAGCTAGAAAAAGGGGCCCCATATTAGATCCAGGTTTATGTAGATGTTGTCGCAATATAAAGAAATGTCGTGTTCTGACAGCAGACTATTACTTTGAAGAAAGAAAAGAAATATACTCCGATATGTTTATGGATTGTTTTGGCCTATTTGTAAGTGAACCATTACCCAAAAAATTGCTTAACGATGTTCTTATTAATTTATATTAAACATATTTATCTTAGATTTCTAATCAAAGGCTTGCCTGATGAAATTATTTATTAATTAGATGCTCTTTTATGAAATATCTATATATGTAAATGGTGTAAATAATATTTCTGAATATAACGCTCAATTTCCTATTAATTAAGCATTTATTCCATGGGACACTGAATGCAAGTATTTTAATTGTAGAAATGTTTTAGTATAAATTGATAAAAATGTTTGTGTTAAATCAGAAATCAAATTGACTTTAATAACTTATTTGATGTACCTATTCATATCTTTTTACTTAATGGCATTAATGATGAGGAGGATGTGTTGGCTTTTTAACAGAGTTCATATTTGGCAAATTTGGCATACAATAATGTAAAATAAATGATAATAACTGTTTTTTTTTAAAACAAATAAATAAATAATTTTACAATATTTAAAATATTACTTTACACCTGGATTTTGTCATATTTCATTATTTTTATATTTTATTGGCTATTATTATAAGTTTCTGTGCCGCTACAAACACAGTGTCTGCAAAGGTACCTAATGTATAATTAAAGTAAAAAAATCTCATTAAACAGTTTTTTAATAAACATAATAAATCGTGAAAACTTTAGGAAAAGGTTATAATTATAATTTATCCATGTGTTACTGCTTGTAACACTACAATCTTAATTTTTCTACAATTGATATTTTTTGTAAGTAAATAGTAGTCATTGAAAGTATGTAAACAACAGTTTTTATAGTAAATAATATATTTACAGCTTGCACATTTGGAAGGAGAGGAGAAGGATATCTGTATCTGTGCTACATGTGTGATCCGACTCCGAGACGCCTGCTCTTTCAAACAGCAAGTATTGCTATGTGAACAAATGTTCATAAACTCTAAACTTGATAGCAAAACAGGTAAGAAAATATAAGAGAATAAATACCATTAGTATTTCTAATGTATATTGAATGTAGAATTGAAAATTATTTATAAAATTTTATATAGTAAGATGAAGTAACAGGACTATTGTAAGGACAACAACATAAGATGAAGAATGACATATCATACCACAGCATGACATCTTTCAATCCTACTGACAGCTTTACAACTTCAATCTTACTACAGCCATGATACATACAAATGACAACATAATTGTGTACGAGAGATAAGGACAAATATAATAATCCCTCGCTTTCGCAATAACTCATTAACAGTTAGTTTATTTACTATTTACATATTTTATCTTGTGGTGTTGGCCTTACTTTAATTATTTTGCAAAAGAACAAACTTAACTGACCTAAAAAATGCTTCACTATCAGAAACTTATCTAGAAATAAAATAGGCAATATTTTATCCAGAATTTTTTGTAAACAACACTAACTCCTGTAAACTATAATGTCCTCTTTGTCTTTACCTACAGTTCTAGTTTTCCTTAGGAAAAACTTTTTTTTTTCTATTTAGATGAATCAACAATGGACAGTTTCGTCAAGGGTGAGCCATTTGACATAGTTGGAAATTCATTGGAAGACGTAACTATGGTTGATATGCTTGGCAATAGCATGGACTTTGACTGTAAGTTTTGGTTTTGTGATGTTAAATCCATAGTGTGCGAATGGCAGGCTTTTTTATTTACTTTGTTGAAAGCTCAAAAAATATGATCAAATATATAAAAAATAATGAATACAAAGTTTAAAACCACTTTCATTACATATAAAGTAAGTATATTAGCATTTGTTTATAGTATTTATCTTATTAGAACAATATATAATTTAGTACACACTAAATTTGCTATTATTCACACTCTCCAGTCTCAGGTCTGTTGGAAGAGATTACTTTTAGAAATAAGCGGTACCTTTGAATGTTATTTGGTAACTACTTTTTGTACTGTAAAAAACCTGTGTGTACATTAATTATTAAATAAATAAATAAACAATATAGAAATGTGATCAAATTTATGAATTTTGCATCAAGCTCAAAAGGCCTTCCAATTTGCCTTTGAATTGAAATAAATAAAATATGACAACTTTTTGTCCAAATGTTCATTTTTCAACAATCTAATGGCTTATCTTATCGAAATCGGGTTCGTAACTATTTTTAGCGTTTTTCGCTATTGCACATAGTGTAGGATTTGCCCATCCATTCCCATTTGAAGACACACCCTGTGTATTAAAATGTCTGTATGTATTATTTTTTGTAATTTGTCGATGCGTTTGAAGAATAAAGTGTGTAAGATATATACGCATACTGACGACTAGTGTACAACTTTTCGCCAATTCATAATGTGTGGCGGATTTCAGATTTCTCATTTTCAAGATCATAAACAAACCCCTGCCAATTGTTAATAAAACAGTTATAGGATGCAAGAAGGCTGTCAATACTTCTATGATGAAATTACTACAAAGATTTTTTTTTTATTGAAAAAGGATTAGACTTTTGTCTTCTATCTCACCTGATGGAAATTGACGATGAAGACGAAGGTGTTACACGTCTATCCACGAGATACCTATTCACTCGACACTTGAAAGAACTAGGACTATAGTTTTCTGGAAAAACAGACGCAGGCAGTTCATTCCACACCTTGGCGACCCGCACCAAGAAGGAACTATCGAAGCGTTTGGTTCGACTTCTTGGGATATCTACCATGAAGGGATGGAAGGTCTGTCTGCGTCTAGTAGTCCGATGCAAGAAGGGTGTGTGTTCAACCTGATCAAAAAGAGCATTCGCGTACTCTCCAAAATGTAATCTGTAGAAGAATGCTAAACTGGCAACTTTCCGACGATGGTCGGAGCTTTGCAGTTTTTTGGTGGTGAGGTCAAAGTTGTTAATAATTTTTCGGGCTCTTCGGTCAACTGCGTCCATCGCTTCTAGTTGGTACTTTGCAGAACCATCCCAAAGGTGGCTACAGTACTCCATACAAGATCGAACTTGAGCTGTATACAAATTAAGTAACTATTCAGGGCTGAAGTACCGTCGGACCTTCGAGATGATTCCCAACTTCTTTGAAGCTGTTTGAGCCATGGACACGAAACTGGTCGAAACTGTTCTTTTTCGCGCAGAATAAACACGTCTGTGTTTTCGACGGGTTAAATTTGACCAAGTTGGACTCGCCCCAATCGGACACTTTCTTTAAGGCCAAATCCACCTGCTTAATCATGGACTCTCTCAAAGCCCGGATTTCTTGAGGACTCGCTCGCGCATTGGACTCTCTACAACGGTGCTGTCATCAGCGTAACCAATAATGCCTGGGGTTAGCAGGTCGTTAATGTGCAGCAAGAATAACGTTGCAGAGAGAACAGATCCCTGAGGTACCCCGGCATTAATTGCCATTAGGTCAGAAGAGCAGCCGTCTAAGACTACTCGAATTGACCGTTCCCTCAGAAAATCAGATATCCAGTCGCAGAGCCCTTTAGGTATTCCGTATGCTGGAAGCTTACTCAAGAGACCATCATGCCAGACCCTATCAAAAGCCTTGGAAATGTCTAAGGATACAGCTATAGCTTCACCGTGACCTTCCAAGGCTTCGCTCCATAAGTGAGTGGCATACACAAGAAGCGTCGAGCGTCCACTGTGAAAACCATATTGGTTATCACTAAGGAGCTCGTTGTACTCGAGGTATGCCAGGAGACGATCGTTCAATACACGCTCCATAACTTTGCAAAGTATGGAGGTGATTGCAATAGGTCGATAGTTGATGGGATCTGCACGGCTTCCCTTCTTTGGTACTGGTTGCACGTTAGTCAGCTTCCAGGATTTAGGGACCTTTCCAGATTCCAAAGAGAGTCGATACAGGCGCGTTAGTATGGGAGACAACTCGGCTGCGCAGTGTTTTAAGACAACTGCAGGTATGCCATCAAGGCCGCCGGCCTTGTTCACGTCTAAATTCTGCAAGCATTCTTAACCTCTTTTTGGCGAATATGAACGGTACCCATTTTGGGTCCGAACTGAGGTAACTGGGGTGGGACTTTACCTTAACTATTTAGACGTGAATAGTCTGCAAAAAGATTAGCAAAGAGGTCTGCTTTCTGTTTTGCAGTGTGGGCCAGTGAACCGTCAGGCTTCCTCAGAGGTGGCAGCGATGGGCGACAGAAGTTCGACTCAACCAACTTGGCCAAAGACCAGAATGCTTTGCTTCCTGAAGGATATGACGCTATCTTGTCTCCGATGTGGCCAATGTGGTGAAAGCGAGCTTTTCTGATCACTTTTTTGCAAGACTTGGCGGCAGCCAATTTATTTCGTCCTTGTTAACTGTATTGCCCATGATTCTGAAATATGTTGAAAAATGTAACAAATTAAGTAGCACTAAACTGTTTCCTTGAAATTCAGAGTAAAATAGTTTTTAGAATAATTAATTTACGCTTAATAATTAATAATTTAAACGTAAGGGCTTTTTTATTATTCGGCCGCGACTTGTTGTGAAGCTGAGCGGGCGATCGCCGCTATCCGCTTCACTTGTGCCGACCGATGCTTCTCTGAATTTTTATTCGAATAGTTGTCCGTTCTATTAACCAAAATTTGGTTATCGCTAGAATCATCGTTCATAAAGGCGGGTTTTAACCTGTCCATGGCGATAAAAACATTTTTGCTTGGCATTTTAATCAAAAAAACTTTATCTTTACGCTCTAAAACTCTAAATGGTCCTTCGTAAAGAGGTTGTAAAGACTTCTTTACGAGGTCATTTCGTACAAAAACATGACTACAGATACTTAAATCAGGATACACAAAAATATTACGCTTCTCTTTGTGCACTGTAGGCTTAGGTTTAAGCTTTTTTATCAAACTGCGGATTAGTTCGACGTACTGCGTATGATCACTTATAATAAAATTATTACCGTCAAAAAAATCTCCGGGCAATCTTAGGGATTGCCCAAACGTCATTTCAGCTGCACTAACACTAGTATCCGACCGTGGTGCTGCTCGCAGTCCTAACAAAACTATAGGTAACTCTTCAACCCACGTTTTTGTCTTAAGCCTAGCCATGAGCGCCGCCTTAAGAGATCTATGCCACCTTTCGACCATCCCGTTGCTTTGGGTGGTAAGGTGTCGTACGTGTTTTGTATATACCTAAACATCGCATCAGCTGTTGGAATACATTCCCTTCAAATTGTCTGCCTTGGTCACTCGTAAGTTGTACAACTATATCAACATGTATGTGAGTAAACCGCTCGGCTAACGGAAAATTACCTAATTTCGACCTAACGTGGCGATGTACTTTTGCTCGTTGACACGGTGTACACGATTTGGCCCATTTTCCTACGTCACTATTCATATTGACCAAAAAATATTTATCTCTCATAAGTTTACGAGAAGTTCGAATCCCGGGATGACTTAGGTTATGTTACAATCGAAAGCTATTCTTCTATATAAGTCTGGTAAGTACGGTCTCGCTCGCTGAGTTGACAATTCACACCATATAGGAACATCACTACCAGGCACACATATCTGTTTAAAGTTACATTTACTACTCTAGTTACATAACTTTTAAAAATCTAATCCGCTCGAGCAAGTCACACTTTCAATACGAGATAAGGCGTCCGCTACTACATTTTTGTCACCTACTATGTGCTCAATGTTCGTAGTGAACTCGCTAATAAAAAGTAATTCGCGTACACGTCTTGGTAATTCATTATCTCTACCGACTTTCGAAAACGCGAAAATTAAAGGTTTGTGGTCCGTGAATATTACCAAATGTCGACATTCTACCATATTCCTAAAATATTTTACAGCAAGGTATACGGCTAATAATTAGCTATCATAAGTACTATATTTTTGCTGTGTCGGGCTTACCTTTTTCGAGAAGTAACCTAAAGGCATCCAAGTATTATCTACCTGTTGTTGTAGCACTGCGCCCACGCTCGTATTCGCTGCATCCGTCATAAGTTAACTGCGCTTTGTAACTTATTTTTACATTGAATAAATGCTTCGTTGGATTTTTCAGTCCAGTTTATTTTAGATTTATCTTTTTTCTTAGACTGCTGTAAATATTTGTTTAATTCGAATTGATGTGAAAGCATTAGGTGAATGTAACGGGTAAAAATTTAACATCCATAAAAATCTTCTAAGTTGTTCGACCGTCTTGGGTCTAGGAAAGGAACAAATCGCTTCAACTTTCTCTTTTAAAGGTCGCATACCATCAACAGAGATTTCAAAACCTAAAAATTAGATTTTTGACTGTCCAAACGAGCATTTTTTCAAATTAATAGTAAGTCCAAAGTTATTCAATCTTGCAAAAACTAACTTTAAATGTCCTCTATGTGAGTTCATATCACTACTCGCAATTATGACGTCATCAATATAGGTGTATCAGAAATCTAAGCCTTCTAGCACCGAGTGGTTCATAAAACGCTGAAAAGTCTGCGCAGCGTTTCTCAAACCGAATGTCATACGAGGAAACTCGAATAATCCGAACGGTGTGGTCAGGCTTCCTCAGAGGTGGCAGCGATGGGCGACAGAAGTTCCACTCAACCGACTTGGCCAAAGACCAGAAAGCTTTGCTTCCTGAAGCATATGACGCTATCCTGTCTCCGATGTGGCCAATGTGGTCAAAGCGAGCTTTTCTGATCATCTTTTTGCAAGACTTGGCGGCAGCATTGTATTTTTTCTTCTTGTGACTTTTCATATTAGTTGTGTAAGTGAATAGGGAGGAGGACAGAATTTAAGTGAAGCGCTGCAAATGGAACCAAGCAGCTCGCAATAAACAACGCACCGATGGGGAACTGGTTTGGAGACTGCGGGGACGCCCGAACCCCCCGGGGATTGTCATCGGGTTCTCTCTAACCAGTCGCATGTTGGCACGATGAAGCCTCCCGGGATTTTTCGTGATGTGGCGGGGTAGCCTTTCGCATGTGGCTAGCACACTACTTGGGCCCCCTACTACCTGCGGTCGGCCAGCGGTGCACCGTTTCTTTGGATCCCGCTACCCTCCAAAACCAGTTACCCGGCGAGTCAATAAATTACGAGCTGAAGACAGTTCTCTGATGCAGCACGATTAATTAAACCTACCCTCCTCGATGGCTACACTAAACATCATGCTGGAACGCGACCATGTCACTTGGCGGTATGGCTTTGTTTAGTGGGTGGTGACAAGCCACGGCCGAAGCCTACCAGCAGAAGATACTGCTCGTTTAGCACCACCCAGGGACCACGTACAAGGCATCGAGGGCTAAACCTTGCGGACGCGAGCAATTCCAGTCCCCAAAAAATTATTTGATTTTATGTTTATACCAATGACATATTACATATAGACAGGTTATGCGCTCTCAATAATGCCAACGCAAACACAAGGCATTTGCCCGCTATTTCACTTCTCTTCTGCAACCCAGTGTCACGGCTAAACATCAAACAAAACTTATTCCCTATTCTGTGTTTTTAATTACGTACAATGCCTTCTTGTGTGTTTAATTTAAGACAGTGTACTATTACTGTTAAAGAAATAATAAACGATTCTTTTCATGCGTTAGTACTATTTTTTTATAACTATCTTATTTATTATTCTATTTTGCTATTTAAAATGATGTTTTAAAAGTGACATGGCTATTAATTTCAACGAACTCGAAAAGCGAGATGTAATATGATTTTGTATGTGGGAGTAAAAGAGATAACGCTATGGATTTTTGACAATTTACGTACTACGTCACGTACGACCAATTAGTGCGAAGAAACGTCACGAAGTACATAGGTATCTCTTTCTAACAACAAGTGAACCGTATTATTCTTTCCCTCTCCCACAAATTATATTACTCTATATATCGGGTAGGTTTCTACAGTTACGCTGACGCCGTTTTTTTGTGCGATAAGGTATGGGTATGACTTGTCTATATGTAATATGTCATTGGTTTATAGATTATAAATATTACAAAAAAACTCGAAGCGACAATTTTTTTTCAATTTTCTGTCTAAGAGAAAAGCAAGTTATATAAAGTTAGACAATATTTTATTATTATTTTGTTTTACCGTTTTCATAGCCGGCAAACGAGCATGTGACATTATTACGACCTGGAAAAGGGTATATAAATCAAGACACGATTACATGTTGAGTGACAATTTATTTCTTAAAATAATGAGCTTATATACTATAATAAACGTGTGACCTACAGTAATATTTAATCATATCATGATCTTACTTTTATCACACATGTTTACTGAATAGATAAACTCATTCTCTTTAGGTCACGTCTGGGGACGCCACAGACATCGTCGTTATTCATCAGCGACAGGACACTACTTTTTTTTAAATCTGTTTTTTTTTAGGTTTCAGTCTCTTGTAGACTATGCCAGCCTCATAATATTATTCAAATGTAAACAATCATTTAATATTTAACCCTGGAACCCTGCGCGGGGTGCTCCAGCACCCCACAGCGTTTAGTTTTTGCATTTATTTCGCGAGTGTACAATTCACAGATTTGACCCATGTATTTTACCGTGTGGCCTCGCACTACTCATTAGTTAGGGACAGGGCGTAAGCTTTACGGTGTAGACGCGTGCGCAGGTGTTATGAGGTGCTGTAGTACCCCATTGTAGGAATAACTTAAGTATTTTTCTTTATTCTGATTGTTATTAATTTAGTTTATTTCGACTATTTACGTATGTATATGCATTATTTCAATAGTTTATTATTGAGGTTAGGTAACAAGACTCAAACTGTAAACGCGAAGTAATTGAGGTCTACACTTTCTTTTCAATTTCTCTACAAAATGAAAATCTAAAACTTATAGGATCATTTCATCCATCATTCTTCTCGTGTACCTGTTTGTCCGTCTGACTGTTTTGTCTGTTTTCTATTTAAATGTCCCACAGCAAATAATAAGCCTCAAACCAAGTTTCGTCGCACTTTTTTAAAAGAATTATGACTAAATCTAATACATGAACATTTGGAAGAATGTCTACAAAGGCTAACTTTGAGGAGGGATATAAAATAATGTATTTCTGCCATTCTCAAAAAACCTATGCCAGCTGATCTTTCTGTGTCTGTCCATCACCCACAGGGGCGATGTGGTTTCTGTCCAAGAAATAAGGACCATAGAGCAAGACCAGGTGCACCCAATGCAAAATCCCAATTTGTTTGGAACACCGAATAAAAGTATGCCAAATCTCATAGTGTTATACAGTTATACAGAATAAAAAAATATTTTTAATGACCGGTTTTATTTAAACAATTTATACACACTTTCATTTAGGGTTACCCCATCACCCCAGTGTAATAAACCTGAGTGCGTCAAACAGTGTAGGATTCTAGGGTTTAAACTAAGTTTACTGCCCTATGATACAATGTAATACTTGTACAATATTCTAGCTTCATCTGCCACTGGTTCAGTCAATATGCAGTTTATCTGCCCTCCATAAAGACTGTTGGCAAAGATCTTGCTCCTTAGATCGCGGTTCCAACCACACTCCACCAAAAATATATGAGACCCTCTGTGACAACACAAAAACTGCACAGAGGAGATGTCACTTTCCCAATCATGTGGTAGAATTTGTTGAGTGGAATGTGACCTGAACGCAATCTCAGAGCTGCAACCAAACTAGTTCTGGAGAGGCAAGCATTGTCAAACCATGGTTTTAGATGTGGCTCACTTTGAATGGTTCTATACCATAGTCCTTTGTAATTCGAGCATTCAACAAAGTACACCCTCCATTTCGTCAAACAAGCCTGCGTCACAGATTGAAACACCTCTGTATAATAAGGTTTGCAAGGCACAGTCTGACCATTACAGACAGCCTCTTTAGCCAGGTCACCTGCGATTTCGTTTCCCCTCAAGCCAATGTGCGAGGGCACCCATTGAAACCTGATACAAACGCGTTCTTCTAAGTTGACTAAAATATCAAGTATTTCATATGCAATAGGTAAGCCTCTATCCCTGGAAACACAGCGAATTAGGTGTTGGACTGCGCTCATCGAATCCGTCAGCACAACAGGACATCATTATTCGTGGGTGTTTTTTTTATCAATATTATATTTGATTATTGGTGATGACTAATAATGCGTCGCCGACCGTAAGCTTTAGTTGAAATTGCCTTTGTTCCAGTAATGGCACTGGCTCTCCCTTCCCTGTGTCCGGAACACAACCACGTAGGCGTTATTGTGGGAGTCAAAATGATAAGTACTGTGGTAATGCCCCAAACGAGATCTAAACCAACCAAATATATATAGATTTTATCCCCATCCCATATAAATTATGGACCGAAAAAGTTTCCTTTACATAACAGTGTTAATTAATTTATTGACTTTAAATTATTATAGATGGCGAGTCAAAAAGACCATGTACACATGAGAAGAAAGACCACTTAGCCAAAATGGACCAGGCCAATGGTAATGTGATGAAAAAGCAGCTTGCCGATGAAATACAGAAAATTAAGAGGAAATTAGGTCACATGCTTCAAAAACCTGGTAATTAAATTATAGCTTGAAAATGTAATAATTACAATAATAATAAATCATGCCCCCGAACTAAGCAGAGCTTGTGTTATGGATGACCATACAGCGAACTGGGTGGAACTTAGAATAAACGTACATTATAAATATCAACAACCATGACCCGAGAACTAACATCTGTGTTCATCACACAGATGAATGCCCGGCGTATAAGGCAGGGCTACTGACAACTTCGCTACTCGGCTGTCAGATGCGAAAGTGCAATGTTTATGATGTTTTCATTGAATTAAAAAAGGCGAAAGAAGTCCGAAGCGATTTGAAATTTCACATGAATGAAACTGAGAAAGAGACAGAATAATGCAATGGATAGACGTGCGAGCAGGACGGCTGTTGTGTCGTATCGCCTCGGTTGTTTTCGCGTACAGGCGGATTGCGAGGAAGTTAGATCAAGCGACGTTGACGAGGTGTGTGAGGTCCGTGCGTGAGGCGCTGGTCACCTCTTTTTTATTTATTTTTATTCGGAAAACTAACCTTTTGTGTTCGTTACATCGGTTAAGATAACTAGAAAGTATTTACATTATTTTCACATTTATTTCAAACTACTAAACTCCATTTATTCCTAATATTGAAAATAAGTATGTAGATATATTGGGTACTTAGTTAGTATGCATAATTTTCAAATTCCAACGAGTTTAGCCCTACAAAAATAGAAATAAATCTTAGGAAAATGTATAAATAGACAGGAATTCTCAGTGTAGCGTCGGGTGACGGGTCGCTCGCTTCCCTCTAATATGGTTGAGGAGGGCGATGGCTGGATCACGCGTTAACTCATGAACATCCAATATTTATTCATTTAAAAGTCAAATATTTATTTCTCAACATTGACTATTACTTGTTTTTAAAATAAAAGATGACTCTTACCACCGGTTAGTACCACCTGGCACGAAACTTCACGGGTATATTTTTTTCAAAATAAATTTACAGAGTCTCTTTATGTCTATACAAAATTATTCTTATCTGCATCTGTTAGCTCGGCCAGTCTCCCTCCCCCAAGTATCCAAACGACGAACACCCTCAAACGGCACCCGTTCACGGGTTAACGCGGGATCCAGCCATCGCCCTCCTCAACCATGTTAGAGGGAAGTGATATGTGAATATACCTGGAATGTACAAGCCGATCGGTTTGATCCGGCCGGTCTTATAGTTCATCAAATACTGCAAATCGAAATGTGCCAATCCGAACCTGTGTGCAGCGCTCCCAATTAATTATTTGTTACACTTTTACCGCTGCAAAAAACGAATGCTTAATGTTATACCTACTGTAGTATATAATAATCTATTATTTTATTTACAGCTACAAACAGCAGCATCAAAACACAAACCATATTGTATGAAGCACCCAAAATTGTTGTGAGTTCCGTGAAAATAGAATCTATGTCAGGTAAAATAATTTTTAATCTAAGCATCAAATAATTACTTACAATAAAATTTAATAAGATTCAAAAATAAAGATTTCGTACACTTGCGTCCATAAACATTACTTGTGAAAAAATTTACTTGATTTAATGTAATGCGGTATGTAAAGAAAAAAGGA